>OU015747.1:9649051-9688926 GCA_907169655.1 Acomys percivali | reverse complement strand
ACACACACACACACACACACACACACACACACACACACACACACACAAACACATGCATGCACACACACAAATAAAATGTAATAAAATGGCTAAATTCTAAAACTCTTGAAAATAAAAGATTGGCTAAATTGATATAATATAAAGAAATACAAATAAATCAATACAGTGCATGTTTTCTTTCTGTTAAAGATTATTTTGTTGAGGATTATACGGCAGGGAGAGATGGGGGTCATTGCAGCCTCCCCAGCCCCCACAAGTGTGAACAGACCCCCTTCTACCTCCTAAGTGTCGTCGGTACTGTACTGTCAGGGGGCTTTGTGTAAACTCTGATCCAGGGGGAAGGAGCAGAGTGTGAAGTGGCAGCAGCTAGGATGGTGGTGCTACTGGGTGCAGCAGGGCTTGTAGGGGTCCAGCAGGACAGATAAGATGTTGGCTTTGTCAGCACCCAAACCTCATGGGATGTCATTGACAGTTTCACAATAGGAAAGTCTTCATACAGGTCTTCCATCTGGTCCATGTTATTTGGCCTGGATCTTGTGTTGAGCCTCACACGCCTTGCAAGGTTTGCAGGGTCAGGAGACACAAGCTGATTGACAATGCTACTGTCAGTGTCAATCTTGCACTTAGGTAGCTCCTGGATCAGCTGCTCAGTCTCATACAAGAACAAGATTTTAGTGAACAACACACAGATGAAGGTCATATGTTCAGGGTCCTTGAACTGTTCACTTAGAGGTTGGGTGACAGGCCATCTCTTCTAGCTTGGAGGCCAGCTGGTCAGCTTTCGTGGCCGCCTCAGGCCCTGCATGTGGCACATCTGTGAAATGAAGAGACTGAGCTAGTTTTTGATCTTCATGAGGCAGCCCATGCCTCACTCCAAGATGGGGAGCTCAGGAGCCTGAGTGTATAGCTAGTGGGTGCTGTGTCGAATACTGCCACTGAGAAGTTCACGCACTTCACCAGAGTCATGACGTTAGCATGACCTCATCGATGCTAGGGTTGGTGCTCATTGCCTCTTGAAACATTTTCTTGCCAATGCTCATCATGTTGCTTTCCTTGAAGGACTCCTCCAGGGAGCTCTGTCATGCACAGGCTGGGATCTATTTGCATAAAAGGAGGTTGCTATAGCCTTTGACATTGGTAGGCACCTTGAAGAACTTCTAATGAAAAGGGTCTGAGATGTGGTTAGCTGGGTCTGTGGAAATGATTAGAAGACTCTCAGGACCCTTAGACAGCTAGACCACCAGGCTGCAGCTGTAGCTGGTCCTACCAATGCCATCCTTGCCCTGGATAAATACCCATTAAGGCAGTGCTGCTGGATGATAGTGTGCAGTATGGCCCTACATTAGGCACATCCCAGAACTCCTCTGCTTCCACCCTCTACCTGGCCACCGCGCCACCATCTTGGAGCCCTATAAATTCATGTTATTGACATAGCACATAAATTGTTAACTTTATTGTGGTGTCATATACGGTATACTTACTTTATACACACTGTTAAAAATCTGAGTGTTTTTAATCTATTATTAAGCAGTGTTAAAATCAATATAATGTAAGATTTGTTGATACCAGAATATATTCAGGTAGCTAGGCTTGAATCAATATGTGTTAGAAATCATAGGTTCTGAACAGTCATATCTGTAGGATGGCATTTATATATTCCATAATGAGTGATACATAATGACCTTCTAAGGAATAACAGAGTAGTAATAATGATTGTAGATTTCATTCCTTTCAGTTTGCATGTGTCCTATGTTTGAATTTTTATACAGTTCATCTTCCATAGCCAAATTATGTTTATAAGTACTCTATACAGTAATTATAGGAAAACAGAAAAGCAAGTGCCCTTAGATCTTATTCATATATTGGATTATTAAAGGAAACATCTTTAAATTTAAACAAATTTTGTGTTTGAAGTTCTTTTGTACAGTATGGTTGCTTTTGTATAGTAATTATAAATGCTGACTGTTTTGATTTTAAAAGCACATTCCAGTAAAATAATTTCAAGAGTTTGAAAGTGAAAGGAAAAGTATAAAAGTAATTTTTAAATAACTTTGTTCTACAAAGCTATATAAACTCAAATTGTTTTGTCAAAAATTGCAAAATAGGTGGAGGAATATAACACCCCAAAACAAAACAAAGAAACCTTTTATATTCTATAAGAGTTAGAATGTAACAGAAGTACATAAGTACTATTTTAATGGACAAAGGAAGTATTGTTTTAATGCACAAACATTTCATATGACTTTTCCAGTTAATCAACTTTACCACTTAAATCTCCAAGGAGATACCTTATTATTACCACCATCACATTAATAGAAGTTAAATATATGGTAACTGAAAAGCCAATACTTGTTATAAAATAATCTATTGGAGACATTTTTCAGCCTTTATATTACTAGACTCCATTTAGTTTATTTTCAAAGTCAAAGGATAAGTTTTAACTGTTCATTCCTTCATCTGGCTTCAAAATCATATATGTTAGTTAACAAAGCATGGGCCATAATTACATATATAGCAATAAAATTAACATTTCACAATTATTTAAGTAAGAGGGAGGGAGGGAGGAATGGGAGGATACAAGTGATGGGATAACAATTGAGTTGTAATCTGAATAAATTAATAAAATTAAAATAAAAAAGAAAATGTTAAAAATATAGTGACATTGGTGTCTTTTATCCTTACTACATAGCTATGAGCTTTCAAACTCATTTTTATTAACAAGTTATAGTTTATTTTAGAATGATCAATGAATGCAGATGTGTGTCTTCATCTATGTTTAAGACAGAGAAGACCTCATCCATACTTAGTTTTATCAATGAATAATTGCATGACTCAATGTCAACAGAAAAAATCCTGTATTTTAAAGAAATTCAAAACATGAGTGTGGCTTAAATATAGAGGTAATATGATGAGTCATTTAATACCCATAGAAACAACCTTTTTAGCATGACCTCATTTAACTTTCTCCCTGAAAACAGTCTACCTTAATTTTTAAGCAACTGTAAAATTAATTTGTTCTTCTAGTGTCCAAATTTTGATTAATGATGAGAATGAGGCTTTTCTCATATCCGTGCTTAACTGTCTGAGATGACGAAGACATAGGAAAGCTGGAAAAGAGAATATGACAACTCACCATTCTGCTAATATGTTATTTTATTTGGTACGTTTTTTATAATCTACTCATTATTTGGGACCTAAAGCCCTAATAGTGTATTTACAAATTTTTAAAAGGTCAAAGGAGCGTTTACAAATATTGGCATAACTCTTATGCTAGAATGTCCTATACATTAATTTTTTTGTATGCCATTTTTTAAATTTTATTAATTTATTCTTGTTACATATCAATGCTTATCCCATCCCTTGTATCCTCCCATTCTTCCCTCCCTCCCATTTTCTCCTTATTCCCCTCCCCTATGACTGTTCCTGAGAGGGATTACCTCCCCCTGTATATGCTCATAGGGTATCAAGTCTCTTCTTGGTGACCTGCTGTCCTTCCTCTGAGTGCCACCAGGTCTCCCCCTCCAGGGGACATAGTCAAATGTGAGGCACCAAAGTAAGTGAGAAAGTCATACCCCACTCTCCACTCAACTGTGGAGAATGTTCTGTCCATTGGCTAGATCTGGGTAGGGGTTTAAAGTTTACCACCTGTATTGTCCTTGGCTGGTGCCTTAGTCTGAACAGGACCCCTGGGCCCAAATCTGCCTATCATAATGTTCTTCTTGTAGGTTTCTAGGACCCACTAGATCCTTCTACTTTGCTATTCTCCCATTGTTCTCTCATCTAGAGTCCCAATAGGATGTCCTCCCCTCTGTCCCAGTTTCCTGGTAAGTGCAGGCTTTCATGGGACATGCCCATTGGGTTAGTATGCAGATATAAGTGAGTATATACCATTTGAGTCTTTCTGCATTAATTTTAAAATATTAAATTAAGTCAAATAAAAATGTAAGGTGCAATGGTAAACACATGGATAAACCTTGCATATTATCTATAGGACATTGTACAATAAAGCAACTCAGGGAAGTAAGTGTGCTTTCTATGAACTGATATAGACAAACTTAACAGTTATATTATTAAAAAGATCATTTAATTTATGAAAATATTTTATAACATGTCTTCTTTAAAGTAAATGTAGATGTTTTCTCTAAATTATCTACATAGTGCAGCTAAGCAGTTATATATTCACACACAATGCTATTTTAATTTCTACATGTGTTTACTATTATTTTAATATGTAATGTAATTTAATATGTAAATAAATTAACTGAAATTTTTAAAAATGTTTTTATTTTATGTGTATGAATGTTTTGCCTGCATGAATATGCATACAGTGTGTGCATATCTTCCACCCATGTAAGCCAAAAGAGGGTATTAGATGGTCTAGAAATGGAGTCACAGGCACTTTTGAGCCACCGTTCTGGTGCTGGGACTCAAACAGGTCTCTGCAAAAGTAGCAATGCTCTTTTTTATTTTTTCTAGATCCACTAACAAATTACAAGAGATGGAAGTAGCAGTTCCCTTAAACTTCAAGCCATCTCTCCAGCCCCGTCTGCCCTGAATTTAAGTAAACAAAGTCAATGACTTAAGCTGATTTTGATGTAGAATTAGAATTAAAGGTGATTGCCAAAACAATATCTAGTTTTACATGATGTGCAAATATTCCTTTTTTGAGGACAATATGTGTAAAATTCTATAAAAGATTAATTTTAAACAAGATACAAATTAAGAATATTGTTGAGCCTTACATAACCCATTAATACACGAATTAAATAAAATTGTAGGGTTTATTTTTAACATGGTTTCTCACACATTTTCTTTTGTCAAATTCTAGCAAATTACTAGTTGTTATTAGGCATTCCAAACAGAAAATGTTTAGGTACTAATTGCATGCCAGTTAAAACAGGGAGGTAATATGAATTTCCATCTTTGCCACACTTTTTATTAATTAAATGATTTTTGCAAGATTAAAACTGTCTTTGGGAAGAAGGTAATTGAGGCATTTCATAAATTCTTAATGAGCACAGGACCGGCAACTTCAATTTTTTTTTCCCAAAGCTAATGGTTTTCGAACAGCAACATTCAGACAATCACCAGAAACTGTTGTTGGAATGAAACATATGTAAATCCAACTACAATAAAGTCTGAAATACCCTCCTTAAGAGTGTGAGCCCTGGTAGGTACATCACACCCTAATAGAAGGCCACACATATGAGCAGTGCAACCTGGACATGCAACATTTACAATGCTGGAAGATACTAAAAAGTTAGATAGGTAGTGAGGGGTGAATGTGGATCTAATAGGATTTAAGGGAAAGGGTTGATTGTGATAAAATGTTGCCCTATGAACTAATAAAAATTGTAAATAAAAAAAGAAGTAAAGTGAGAGGATTCTAAGTAGGTCACAGAGTTAAATGCATGTGTGACTTCAGCAGGTCCAACACTAAATTTCTGCTCACCGACAAGAAAGGAAAGATATTTCCCCAACTGTGTGATGCTCATGATGTAGCAGGCTGGATTAGACCATTTTTCTAATGACTCGAGAGTCCTCAAGGCCAAAGTGATTTTTCTTGTTTTGAAATGTCCCCTAGTGAACAAAAGTTTTAAACATTATTGCTCTATTTTTGAGATTATAAGACAATTGTGTCATTCCTATAAACCACTTCATGCACTATGATCTCTCTCTCTCTCTTCGTTAGGATGTGGTCAGATGGTATAGTGGTCAGACCTCCTGCCAGAGGTCTATGGGAGAGGAATAGGATGGAAGAGGGAGAGTGGGAGCAGTGAGATACAAGGGAAGGGATAACAATTGGCATACAATATGAACAAATTATAGTGAATAAATAGATAAAAATCATTACCTCGTGTTTCATTAGATGATGTCATATATACATACATTCATGTGCATATTTTACATATATTCTTTTTGGACTAAATAATGTCACGTAAGCATGTTTTGTAACTGATCCTTAGGTATTGCATAAGCAATTGGTGTGCTCTTCTTGGGGCAGTTGAATTTTTAAAAAAAACATTAAAAAAAAAAACAAATTACAAAGACATTAGCTCTTTTCTCTTTTAAAATTTCTTTGAAATATTCCTCCTTTTGTTAGCACACAGGTAGAAGTTTGTACTTAATTCAAGTAAATCATAAAGAAGAAACAAAAGGGTAAGCTTCTAGCACTGTAGGTTATATCAATTTTCTTCATCTAGGGTTGTGGACAAAGGAATCTCATGAAAGGACATTTTTGTTACAATTCACTGAAAATAAGCAGTGAATATTAACTGTAACTCCTTACTCCCTTTTCATGCCCTCTGACTCAATATTGTTTTATTTTGCTTTTGTGAAAGTGGTTGTTACTTGATTTGTTACTGAGATAAAAAATATTACTTTGTATTTGATTAGCCAAGAGTAGAATGTGTCTGATTTTTATGTAGTAAGTATAACTTTGTCATCGTAATTCTATATGTGTATGTTCAGAATTTATGCAACAGAATTATAGTCACTAATTGTAAACTTATTTAAAAACAATAATCTGGAGATATATTTCATTGTAGGACATGCCAACTTATGCCTGCCAAAGGCTTATTATCTTAGTATTCCATTGCTTTGAAGAAATGCTATGATTAAGGCAACACTTATAAAGGAAAGCATTTGCTTGAGGCCTGCTTAAAGTTTCAGAAGGTGAGTCCATTATCATCATGGCAGAGAGCCTTATTGACATAAAGGCAGACATGGTAGTGGTGAAGTACCGCATTGCTTTATATCCTGACCAGAGGCAGGAGGGCTAGAAAGAGAGACTCTGAGCCTGGCAAAAGCTTTTGACAACTTAAAGCTCATTCCCAGCACCATACTTCCTCCAAAATGGCCATACCTCCTATTCTTCACAAACAATACACCAACTGATTACTAAACATTCAAATATATGAGCTTACTGGGGAATCATTCAAATTCAAAGTGCCACCTTTGTCAATTACAATCTATAATAAAAATAGCTGAGTAGTATTCCATATTGTAAATGTACCAAGAAGAGACTTGATACCCTATGAGCATATAAAGGGGGAGGAAGTCCCCCTCAGTCACAGTAATAGGGGCGGGGAGTAAGGGGAAAATGGGAGGGAGGGAGGATTGGGAGGATACAAGGGATGGGATAACCATTGAGATGTAATAAGAATAAATTAATAAAATAAAATTTAAAAAAATAGCAACAACTACACATGCACACACACACATGCACACACAAACACACACTCACACACACACAACAGGGGTTAAAGAGAGAGAGAGAGAGACAGAGAGACAGAGAGAAGCAAGCAAATAAAAAAAAAACAAAACCACAGAACTGTAGTCACCTCCAGTTCACAAAGCACATGGCAACCCTAATGTGAGCACTCACTTAGTTACATACTCAGAAGCTCTGCTGACTACAACCTGTTGCAGTTTTGGTAACAACTCCATGTATTTGTCTGAAAGACAAATCCAAAAAGTATTCATTATTTTCTGATATTTTACCATTATAGTATGTAAATTAATTATAATTTTTTTTGAAAAACTGTATATTTGTGAAAACCATGAAAATCTGTGATGAGTTTTAGGAAAAGGTAAAATTTCTGCAGCTTTTTGAAAATAATGATGAGATCATTTAAATATATTCTCTGCTTTAATTAATGTATATATTTTTTTCTGAAATATTGGTACTTCATATCAATAAAAATGGATAATATAAAAAGTGAAGAGATTAAGAAATGTTGTAGAACAGAGTTAGGTACTGTTGACAGAAATATAAAAATGGAAGTGTCATTGTTGGGGGAAAAGCTCCAGAGATCGCTGAACTATTACTTAAATCATAATCCTGATTTTTGATGTAGCACTCACCCTGTTGTATGTACTTAGGAAATAAAACTAGCCATGGAAGAATGAGAAATATATTAAAAGATAAATATTGCATGAGCCAACTAAGACATGCAACCTAACAAAGCCAAGCTCAAAGAAGCACCAAATAGAATGCTTGTTACCAGGGGCAAGCGAGGAAAGAAAGGAGGGACTGCAGGTTACAATGAGCCATGTATAGCTACATGAAACTGATAGATTCTGGGGTTGTAATGTATAGCACAATTCTTGACATTAAAGAGTATATTTTAGATGCTTAAAACTTGCTCAGAGAGAAACACTGACTATAGTAAAAAAAAAAAAATCAGTGATTCATGAGAAGATGCGTGTGTTTATTTGCTTGATTCTGATAATCTTTTCAAAAACATATAATGTATCAATCATACTGTGTGGCTGTGATTTATATAATTTTATATGTTAACTCTTTCTAAAAAAATTGAAAACAATAAAGCCTAATTACTATATTTACTATGTTGTCTGGACATTTAATGAATTCTTAGTTGATATAAAACAGCACATATAATAGTAATGAATAAAATGTATTATATAGTATAAAATACGAATGCTATGGAAGGATATTAAATGTATGTGCAAATATATATACATACACTCAAATACATAAATTTGCATGTAAATCAATATATGTATTGACTAGGATGCAGAAGCCAATTTACTTCAGATGCTAGTCAAATGGCAATAGTAGAAGTTTTCATATTAAAAAGCATTAGCAATATAATAATCACGAGTTTAAATTTATATAACAAACTGGAAAATATAGTCAAGAAGTCACAGAATATATTTAATAGGGTGTATATGAATTGATATCTATTAATTATATATGTGTATATCAGCTGCTGATCATGAAAAGCTAAGGGTATTTATTATTTTCATATTATACCTTGACCTCATGGCCCATACCGATCAATGTATAATGTATAGGACATATTTTCATTGCATGAACTGTACCCTATCATAGAGTAATGACATTCTCCCTCCTGCACTTTATGGGATCTTGGTATTTTACTGCTCTTGATGAAAAGACATAATTATATTCTTTTCAAAATTAAAATGATAAAGAAATTATTCAAAACAGAAACTATCATTTTCTGCTTTGTGTACTTTTTTTTCATTTTTTAATTAATTTATTCTTGTTACATCTCAATGGTTATCCCATCCCTTGTATCCTCCCATTCCTCCCTCCCTCTCAGTTTCCCCTTATTCCCCTCCCCTATGACTGTTCCTGAGAGGGATTACCTCCCCCTGTATATGCTCATAGGGTATCAAGTCTCTTCTCGGTGACCTGCTGTCCTTCCTCTGAGTGCCACCAGGTCTCCCCCTCAAGGGGACATGGTCAAATGTGAGGCACCAGAGTTTGTGAGAAAGTCATATCCCACTCTCTACTCAACTGTGGAGAATGTTCTGACCATTGGCTAGATCTGGGTAGGGGTTTAAAGTTTACCACCTGTATTGTCCTTGGCTGGTGCCTTAGTTTGAGCAGGACCCCTGGGCCCAAATCTGCCTATCATAATGTTCTACTTGTAGGTTTCTAGGACCCTCTGGATCCTTCTACATTGCTATTCTCCCATGCTTCTCTCATCTAGAGTTCCAATAGGATGTCCTCTCCTCTGTCGCAGTTTCCTGGTAAATGAATGCTTTCATGGGACATGCCCCTTGGGCTAGTATGCAGATATAAGTGAGTATATACAATTTGAGTCTTTCTGCTTCTTAAATAGAAGGTAATATTCATATTAAACATTGTCTTATATCCATGCTGTGTGTGTGTCTTTGTGTGTGTGTGTATGTGTGTGTGTGTGCACACACACGTGCCAGGTGTGCATGTATACATTGCCTGGTTATATTTTTGTTTTGTTTTGTTTTTTGTGTTCCTTAATGTGTATCAGGGAAAACGTCACTCAAGTATATGAATGTGAGTTAAGCAGCTCTATGGATGGACTCTTTCATATCACTAATGTAGGCAACTGTTTCTCTGCCTTTCCCATCTATTTTTTGTTCCTAACTCTTTTAAAAATACCTCAGTTTTAAATGATAGATCACACAATCTGCTAGCAGATCAAACAACTTTATACTTTTTAAGAACCTCACAATTGCTCTCAGGTATAGATACCATGTAGTATCAGATAGAATGTGAAAGTAGATAGACTTGGTGATTCATTTGATGTTTCTTGATAGTTGTTGGATGCTGTCAAATGAACATCATGGTTGGTTCTATCACACTAGAACAAAGCAGAATTCTGTAAAAGGGAACGAACTTGAAGTTTGTTCTACTTCCCTATTTTGAACATTACCCAAAACAACTTAAGGCTGAGTTTTTCATTTTTATTATTTATTCTTCATGATGTAATATATGAAACATTTGTCCAACTCTTCCAGTCTGCAGTCCATCACTGAGGGAAGAATGGGCAGAGAAAGGCCTGTTTACTTGGGATGTCACTTCCGGCAACAGACTGGGCTCTCCTGCATCAAAACCAATAGAATACTCCACAGATATTTTCACAAGCCTATATGATATAGGAAATTCTTCAATTGAGTCTTCCTCTCAGAGGATACTATGATTTGTTAAATTGAACTTTAAAGCTAAGTAACACAGAGCCTATAGCAATAAAGGAAAAGATTATTAAAAGGTGAGAAAAAAAGCTTTTTCTTTTCAATACCAAATCATAGAACATTGTTTTTTAAGTTATCTGAAAATATATTTTATTCATTTATTCATATTACATCTAAATTGTTATCCCATCCCTTGTATCCTCCCATTCCTCCCTCCCTCCCATTTACCCGTACTCTCCTCCCCTATGGATCTGGGCCCAGGGGTCCTGCTCAAACTATGGCACCAGCCAAGGAAAATATGTGCAATAAACTTCGAACCCATACCCAGATCTAGCCAATGGACAGGACAGTCTCCACAGTTGAGTGGAGAGTGGGGTATGACTTTCACACAAACTCTGGTGCCTCATATTTGATCACGTCCCCTGGATGGGGAGGCCTGGTGGCACTCAGAGGAAGGACAGCAGGCTACCAAGAAGAGACTTGATACCCTATGAGCAGAAAACATTGTTTAGCCAGTGATCTATGTTTATAACATAGGTAAGGCAAACATATTTACTTCATCAGAAAGGGTAAGCAAGGACAGAAAGAATGTCATGTGAGGCAGTGAGAGGGTGGAGTGGGGTGAATAAATAGCTAATCATAAAAGTTCTTGTGTGCGTTTCTTCATGACATTTGATTTTTAAAAATAGGTTTTAAAGAATATTTTAATATTATTCTTTTAAAATTTCAAAAAATGAAATGTGGATTATAATATTTCACCACACTCTCCTCAACATCTCCAACTTTTTGGAATATTTTCTCTTTCCACCTTAATACTCTCTTTTAAAAAACACTTTAGATTATGTTATAATTACAACAATACTTTTCCCCCTCACCTCCCTCCAAACCTTCCAAACCATATATCCTTCTTTCTTCCCTTCAAAGACATGGCCTCATTTTTTGTTAATCATTGTTAGGTGCACACACATAAATATAAGATCTTAAGTTGTATAATGTTAGTCATATACATGCTTTCAGGTTTGAACATTATGTATTGGATAACTAATCTCTAAATTCTTAGAATTTTCAAGTGTACCTTCTGAAACTGAGAAACCAGAATATCACAGGAAACCTTTAGCTTTAGCTCTAAATTTTCTTACGTTATTCAACTAAAATTAAATCATTTGGTCTGATAATACTCCGTCAAAGTGCCAGAAAACCTTCTAATGAAAACTCTAACAATAGACTGAGAATTCTACTTTTGAGTTGTTGTTCAGTGTTGTGAAAATTGTACAGATTATGTCTATTATACTCAGAGCCACGTGGAGATGAAAAGCAAGTTCCTGTTGCTGAACACTATGCACTTGAGTTGCGGGACACAGAGGACTCTGAACTGAAACTGACCTGAATCCTTCTGTACGACTAGCCTTCAAGGTACTAGAAATTGCCGTGCAAGCTTCTGAAAGAGCAAATCAAGCAGCGGTCCTATACAACTATGATAGCTCTGAACTACAGCAGTTACCAGCATGAAATGATAATCGTAAGTATGTAGAAATATTTTTAGAAAGAAAACAAAACAAAATTAAAAAAACAGTAGTGGAGCTGACCTTAATTGATTTGTGTTGTCTCAGCAGATTTGTAGAACACATAAGTCTGGTGAACAGGACCCAGCCCACATTTGTAAAGCAGCTTTTGCTCCTTTGTAGAATTTGATTATTCCAGTGATACACACTTCATAACTTTCATACCAACCAAACTGTTTAGAAAAGTTTGAGAGATGAGAATATTACTGAATATACACATATTTATTGAGGAGGTAGTTTCTGAACAGCGTTTGACTTTATTTCTAAGATTTGACTTCCATATCTAAATTTTTTTTGTCAGTTATACTCTTATCTGAGTTGTTGGTGAATACAAACCATTTCAATGCCATGTAGTTCAAAACAACTGTTTTGTTCCTAAATGTGAACATCATGTGGGGAAAGCTCTGTCTATTCTACAGTTGGCTGCGGCAACTCACCTGATTACTGTTAGGTCGACAGCCCTACTCATGAGGCCGATAGGTTCATATTAATTATGACATGTGACTTCATATGCTACTGAATATATGGGGCTTTCGCTCTCTTCATTGTAATTTAACTCTTTATTTAAGTAAAATTTGAGTATTGTAGTTGTGTTCTCAAAGCCATGGCCCCAAGGAAGAGTGAACTAGGTGAGATCATTTTCCTCTATCTTTAATGGTCTAGCATTGAAAATTATATAACCTTAGTCTCACCAAAAGTCAGATTAGTATCAATGAGCACAATACACAAAAAACATTTATTGATATTGGACTATGATTAAAATGACCATACTCAATAAGTAATGTTACTATGATTGTTTGGTTTAAAATTTTGAGAGGCCAAAACATTGCTAAAAAATTTAAATAGAACAATAAAACCAAACCTACAATTAAAAATTACAGTGATATAGAGACATCTAATTTTATAAAATATTTTCTAGCATATATTTAATATCATTTGGGAAAATAGTCGCTATAATTTATGTATAACTTATGAATATTAATTTCCTCAATAAAATAATGACATATGTTTTCTATATATGGAATATACTAATATATCCCATTACACCTGTACTTATTTTTTAGAGTTACATGTATGCCATAGTTTATTTGTACAAAATACCTAAATTGCTAAAAAAAAAAAAAAATGACCTCTACAAAAGTAAATTTTATCTCAAACATGTTGGCTAGGAAATAGTTATTTCAAAATTCTTAAAATTATGAATAATTTCAAATGTTCAAAGTCTATGATCTCCATGAGGAAGGTTATGATTTGATACCTTGCCACTGTTTCCATCTTAAAACCGCATTCCATTGGGGTAAAACAAATTTTCCTTATCATCATCATCATTGGAGAGAATGAGGCAAATGTTTCTCTTCCTCGGTTCTTCGCTTTTACTTACTTCCTACTTATCTCATCATCTTCCCTACAATTTCATAAGCTGAGAAATGAAGCCCTCCCAGAAATAAAACACAGCTGCGCTGATTACATCCCCAAAGTCCAAAATAGACATTACCACATTTATTTACTGTAAAGATTCAGCAATGCCTCTAAGGAAGTGCGGAGTAGGGGAAGGGAAAGGAAACCATTGCTGAAATGTTGAAAAGTCAGAATTACAGAATATCATTTGCAGAAATGATTAATATATCTATTAATTAAAAATGCTAATAATGTGTTTAGATTCCATATTAAGCTTAAAATAAGGAAAATGAATTGATTAATTTTACTGAGTAATTTTTTATTAAACTACTAATTTATTGCTTAACATATTATGTTCAGAAGACATGGTTGGGTTGACTTTTCAGATTACATTTTAAAAAGTATCATACAACTAAATCATTTAAAAACACAACAGAAAGTCACAAACTCTGGTGCCCCTTATTTGGCCATGTCCAATAAGCCTACACACCTATGGACACTTGATGCTGTACAAAAGAGCCAAAACCATCAAATGGAAAAAAAAATAGAATCTTCAACAAATGGTGTTGGTATAACTAGATGTGTGCATGTTGAAAAAATGCAAATAGACTCATATTTTTATTTGTTTTTGGTTTTGCTTGTTGTTTTTTGTTTGTTTGTTTGTTTTGATTTGTTTGTTTAGATAGGTTTCTATCTGTAGCCTTGGCTATCATGAATTCATTTGTAGACCTGGCTGGTCTCAAATTTACAGCAGTGTGCTTGCCTCTGCTTTCCAGAGTCCTGGGATTAAAGGCATGCAACATCACGCCTGACTACACTTTTCAGCTTATTTCTGGGTCTTTAATTTGATTCCATTGATGAACCCACTCTATTTCTATGCCAGTATCATGCAATTTTTATTACTATAGCTTGAAGTGAGGGTTGGAAATATCTCCGGAAGTTCTATTATTATATAGGATTGTTTTAGCTATCCTGTTTTTTTTTCATATCAAGTTTAGAATTGTTCTTTCAAGTACGGTAAAAAAAAAAAAATGTGTTGGATGTTGAGGGCCATCTTTTTATTTAACAGAAATATTTTTCCTTTTTTAAAAAAAATAATTTTCAAATTGTTCGTTTTACATGCTGATCGTAGCCCCTCGTTCATCTCCTCCTGGTCCCACCCTCCCTCCATCATTTCCCCTCCACCCCTCCTCCAGTGCTAAGACCTGGGGAGCCCTCCTTTCCTGTCATGTGACCTGAGCCTATCAAGTCTCATTTGGACTGCCTGCATCCTTTCTTCTGTGTCCCGCGCAGGCCACCCTGCCATGGGGAAGTGATCAATGAGTGGGCGCCAGAGTCCATTTCAGAGGCAGCCCAACATCGTACGTTATGGAACGCACAATGAGACTGTGCTCCCTATCTGCTACATCCGATCAAGAGGTCTAGGTCCTCACCATGCATGGTCCTTGCTCGGTGGGTCAGGCTCTGTAACACCACCACCACTATCCTGGCCTGGAATAGTTGGGTCCATTGGTCTTTTTTATGGAGATCCTGTCACCAGCAGGTCCCTTTGTCCCCCAACTCTTCCATAAGCTGCCCTGCATCCTGCCTGGAAGTTTGGCTGTGAGTCTCAGCATGTACTTCCATCCCCACCTGGGTGGAGTCCTTGAGAGGTTCTCTATTTTAGGCTTCAGTCCTGTTACTTCAATGGATTCCTTTGTCTGCTCTATTTGCCCTCCTGAATGAGATTTAAGCATTCTCCCTAGGGTCCTCCTTGTTATTTAGCTTCCTTAGGTCTGTGTATTGTAGCATGGTTATCCTGTGTTATGCAGCTGATACCTGCCTATGAGTGAGTATATGTCATTCTTGTCTTCCTGCATCTGCGCTAACTCACTCGGGATGTTCTTTTTCTAGTTCTATCCATTTGCCTGCAAATTTCAAGATTTCCCTGTTTTTAAATAGCTGGGTGGAAAATTTCAAGATTTCCCCATTTTTAAATAGCTAGGTGGCAAATTTCAAGATTTTCCTGTTTTTAAATAGCTGTGTGGTATTCTATTGTGTAAATGTACTACACGTTCTTTATCTATTCTTTGGTTGAGGGACATCTGGGTTGTTTACAGATTCTGGCTATTATACAGCTTTGAACATAGTAGAGCAAGTGTCCTTGCTGCATGGTGGAACATCTGTCTGTATCCTGTATCCTGTATCCACGAGTGTATAGCTGGGTTTTAAGGTAGAACTACTGCCAATTTTCTGAGAAAGCACCAGATTGATTTCTATATTAATCCTGCCTATCCATGAGCAAGGGAGATCCACCAACAGAGACAACTAACTAGGGCCCAGAGTGGCTCTCTGAGACTAACGCACCAGCCAAAGACCATGCATGAACTTGACCTAGGCCCACTATTTAGATGTAGCCAATGGGCAGCTCAGGCTTCATGTGGCCCTCTCGTAATGGGAACAGGGGCTGTCTCTGACATGAACTTGGCTCCCTGCACTTTAATCACCTCACCCTGATGACTCTGTGTTGCTAGGCCAGAGAGGACATGCTCTGTCCTCATGTGACTTGATGAGCTAGGGTGGATGGGGTAAGGGGGCGCCCTATTTCTAAGGAATAGGGGAAGGGGTGGTGGGAGAGGGATGGAAGGTGGGACTGGGATGAGAAAAGAGATGGTGCTATGACCTGGATGTAAAGTGAATAAACAAATAAAGAAAAAATAATAAAAACAAAAAAAGGAAACCCAAAAAGAATAAAGAGAAGAAGAAAAAAAAAAAGAGAGAAAGAAAATAAAAGTGCATTGATCTTTTTAAGTTTGTTGGATAAGTCTGAGCTTTTATAATGCCAGCTAGATACGGAATATTACTTGGAATAAATGTAAAGAAAATTATACAGAAAACTACATATATAACTTTGATTAATTTTTTATTGACATTATGAATTATAGTATAAATGTGAACCAGTATCAGTTAATACTTCCAAATACTCAGGTTCACATATGTTCCTATACAACATTTTTTAAATTTTGTTTTAAATGTTATCAATGATACAATATCAATGATATTGTAATGATTTATATTAGTCAGATAATTTTAAAATGCTATAATATCTAAATATATTATCCAAATTGAGAAACTAATAATAATGGGACACAAAATTTTAAGGAGGGGGGACAAAATAAAGAACTGTTAATTTACCTTTGTGTTTATCAAAGAAAATAATGTCACTCATTCTGAATAAATTGAAACAATGAAAATAAGCTTTAGGATTTCAATTTATAATTGAAGACAAAATCTTACAATGTAGAAGATGTGCAAGGAAATGATCAAGCTGACCTTTACATGGAGGAAAGTTAGGATATAAAAATAAGTTTAAGCTGAGGATGTAGTTTACTGCATGAGCTTAAGGCCCTGTGTTAGAGTAATCAACACACACACACACACTACACACACACACATGCACACACACACACACACACACACAGGTACATAAGTACACTGACACTCATTCAAATAAGGTTTAAGGATTTAAATAAAAATATATCTAAAACTTGAAATCTACATGTTATTTGTCGAAGAAATATCAGAAGCCACATTCATGAACTGATTTTAAAGGTTATCACATTCATTTCTAAGATGTTTTAGTTGTATCTTTGAATCTACAAGGGACAGTTTGATACATTAGTGGTGAAGGTCATCATGGGTAATTCTACTGCCTCCACCTTTGTCTTTCTGTTTTCATGGCATCTTTTGCTCTCTTTCCAGTCTATCTGCTCATCTACTCACAGCATTCTTAGATCTCAGGCCATGAGCTGGGATTAACCCGCCACCTTATCAAACTATAGTACTGTAAATGTATTAAAACTCCATTAGGATAAGCTTAGTTTTTAATGAATTTTCTCAATGAAATGCAATCTCTTTCATATTAATTAATTTTGTGTACAGAGAGGCATGTGCTTGCTATGATGTGCTTGTGGAAAGCAGAGAACAGCTTGAGTGAGGCAGTTCTATTTGGTGGGTCCCAATCACTGAACTCAGATTGTCAGATTGACTGGCTCAATAGCAACTTTCTTAACATGCTGAGTAATTTCACTAACTATAAAATATAATCTTAATAAGCATTACAATTTGCATGATGTATATATGGCTACCAACAAAACCTATCATGGATCACATAGGTGGTAATCATTTATTAGATGAATTAATAAATGTGCTCATAGAAAGCATTATGACTACTTCTAACATATATTAAACCTGAGTGACTGCAAGATTTACATAGACATTTTGCTATCTCTAGTTATTGATGGACCATTTTTTGTGCTGTACTTTATTTTATTTTCATTCAGAAGTCTATATAATTTCTTTAACCATTGACTCCCACTTAGTTACTGAATGCCTGAGTCTGGACAATAAAATCAGGAAGAGTATACAGGAAAGTGTGAGTAAATCAGCATGAGTAAGGGAAATTTTCAAGTCTGTCAACTCTAATGCTGAAGTGAGTAGTGACTATCAAGGCGAATGATAACTGTATTTCATTGTGTGGAGCTGTTATAAACTATTATTTTGAGTATTTATTTATGTCTATATCTAAAATCATACCTTTCAGATGCTTACTGTCATCGTTATAAGTTACATATTTTTTACATTCACAATTAGAAAAAAATGTTGCTGAATCGCATTTTAGTCCAATCAGCTATAAAAAATAACCTATGGAGGGAAAGATGCCATAAAGAAAGAGGTAGGTGAGTATATACCATTTAAGTCTTTCTGCTTCTGGGTTAACTCACTCATTATGATCATTTCTAGCTCAATCCATTTGTCCACAAATTTTGGGAATTCCTGTTTTTAATAGCTGAGTAGTATTCCATAGTGTATATGTCTGCATACTAGCGCAAGGAGCATGTCCCATGAAAGCCTTCACTTACCAGGAAACTGGACAGAGGGGAGGACATCCTATTGGGACTCTAGATGAGAAAAGCATGGGAGAATAGCAAAGTAGAAGGATCCAGAGGGTCCTAGAAACCTACAAGAAGAACATTATGATAGGCAGATTTGGACCCAGGGGTCCCGCTGAAACTAAGGCACCAGCCAAGGACAATACAGGCGGTAAACTTTAAACCCCTACCCAGATCTAGCCAATGGTCAGAACATTCTCCACAGTTGAGTGGAGAGTGGGGTATGACTTTCACACGTACTCTGGTGCTTCATATTTGACCATGTCCCCTTGAGCGGGAGAGCTGGTGGCACTCAGAGGAAGGACAGCAGGTTACCAAGAAGAGACTTGATACCCTATGAGCATATACAGGGGGAGGTAATCCCTCTCAGGAACAGTCATAGGGGATGGGAATAAGGAGAAAATGGGAGGGAGGGAAGAATGGGAGGATACAAGGGATGGGATAACCATTGAGATGTAATATGAATAAATTAATAAAAATAAATAAATTATAAATAAAGAAAGAGGTAGGAAGTCCAAAATGTTGGGGGGAAAGTTCAAAGTGTTATTTGAATGTATAATTAGCAAAGTGAATGAGAGAAGAAAAGAGAAAGTTACCCTTTTATGAAGAATCAAGAAAAGGAGGCTGACTTAGAAGTACATGGCTTTGAATTAATTTCTTGGGCCCAAGAAGTAGAGGCGGGGCCAGATCTCAGGTGGAAAGGAGAGTATCTCGATTAAAGATTTGTTTCTTTTAATGTGCCTAATATATACTTCACAGAAAAAATAACATTAGATAAAACAATAAATAGAAAATTTCACAAAAGTAAAATCTTAGAATAAACAAAAGGATGCAGTAAAGATGAATTTAGAGAGGGGACATCTCTGCACATCTGGGGCCTGCTGTTAGGACTGGAAGAACAAATGGAGAAAACATTCAAGTAGTAGCCAAAGCCATACTATTTTTGTGATCTTGTATAGGCTGGAGATATGGAGAGATTTGTTGCTTCATTAGTGTGTGAAGTATTTCAGTCTCTGCTCCAATGTGTGTAGGTGGACAGAAATTCAGACTGATATGTATCCTGCAATAGATCTCAGTTGACTAATTAATGAGAGCAAATCTGAATGAACAAATGGTAAAAGTTAATTTGTGGAGTTTTTGAGATTCGGGAAGGTGTTTTATGTAAAATGATTATAGAACTTGTCCCCCAGTATGAATAAAACTTCTTGGTGGTAATTTGTAATGCAAAGTAACAATGCAATTGCAATTCTATTATACCAGGTAACACTAGAATATTCTTCATATTATATAGTAATACAGAAAATATTTTCAGACTTCAAATAAGTATGCCAATCTCCTATTAGTGCCAATGTTGTAGCTCTATGCTCTACTGAATAAGAAAACTTCAGTCTTATCTGAGTGAGAGAGATGCCATTCCTGCCTTCCTTCCTTCCCCCTTCCTTCCTTTCTTCATTTCTCTCCCTGTATTTGTCTCTCTGTCTCTGTCTCTGTCTCTCTCTCTGTCTCTCTGTCTGTCTCTCTCTCTCTTTTGCATGTTTGTGTGTGTGTGTGTGTGTGTGTGTGTGTGTGTGCGTGCGTGTGTGTGTGTGTGTGTGTGTGTGTGTGTGTGTCTTTGTTTTATATGGGTCTATTGGCCTTCTGTGTATGCGTGTATGTGTATTTACATTAGAGAAGGGTGTTTCACCTATGAATGTGTGTCTAAGCCGACCCAAAAATGACTTCAGGTGTCTTTCTCCTTTTGCTCAGTTGAACCAATAGCAAATTAATCTAGTGTAGAAGACCAGCTTTTTCCATGGATTCCTTGGGCTGCATTTGGCTTTCCCATTTGACTGGCTTTGCTGGAATTTGGGGTATCTGATTCAGCTCTTAACTTTTGGTCTGAAAAGACTTTATCCACCAAGCCTTCTCCCCATCTCTATTTTAAAATATATTATTATAATGATTCACATACAATTATTTGGATTAACATGCAATAAATTTGAACTCTAAATTTCAAAAAAAAAGTTTAGGAATAAGACCTTTGTGTTAAGAATAGTACTGATGGTGTTGGTAGTGTTGCAACTTTTCTGAGAGAAATCTATGTTTGAAGTGAATACACTTGCTTATCCTTCCTTATTTTCTTTGGGAAAACAGTTACTTCAGAAAAATATGACCAGTATTTTAGATTTCTTTAGAGTGCACACAGGCATCTTCATTTTGTATATTGTTTGGCATTAGTCATCTTGAATTCTGCCTGTGTAGTCCACTTTTAAAGAAAACTCAAATTCAGCTGATATGCTTGCAGGTGCTTTTCTTTGTCCTTCGAAGACTAGGTTAAACACAGCTGGTTAACTCTGTCTACAGATTGAAAGTCTTAGCATTTATTCTCATGTTCTTTCTGTCCTTAATTAAGGAAATGGCTTTTTCCCCAAAATGTCTTCTTGAAAGTTTAAGTGGTACTATGTTGAGATGCAGAAATCTGTCACTTCTCTTTATTTTTCTTGTAAAAAGCCTCTAATTTAGTGTGATCACTTTTTAGAGATGTTCCAATTCTTTCATTTTTCTAGCAGCAGATGACTTGTTAGTTGTTTTGAATAAAAAACACTTGAGTTTCAAATATGAATTTTGGAAAATTAGTCCAGTTATCAAGTCTTTTCAAATTCCAGTGCACTTTGTGTTCTTCTTCTGTTTCACAGTAAGCATATAAGACATCTATGCTTTAACTAATGCACGTGACTACATCACAACTTGGCTTCATTTTCTGTCACTATTCCCAATATTTAGTGCTGTAAGTAATAATAACACAACTGATTAATACTATATTATATCAATAATGAATAGGAAACCTGAGACAAGAATAACAGTTTCCTTTACAATCACCTTGCCTCTCCTCTGCTCTGTGGCAGTTCATTGACTAGAACATTAATCATACCCCTCCCTCTTCTGGCCTCCTCTGCAGTGGTAAGGATAATAAAGACTCATCAAGTGAGGGGCAGTCATTTGAATCCACATTGTGAAATATAAAGGCCAAAGTATTCTGGGTAATAAAATGTGATTATCGAGTTCCTGTGAAAAGAATAGCACCTAGGTGAAAGTATATTATATTATTTTTAGGATAGAGACACTGTCACTGACAAAAGAGACATCAGGATACATACACCTGGGGAAATCACTCTCTACTTTAATGGACTATTCTTCTAAACTCAATTTTCTGCAATAATGACTACCTGGACCCTTATTCTAAGATATACTTCTGTTCATGATGGTACCCTTGAAGCATCAGATTGAATACACTTAACTTGATTCACCTAAAAACTTTCCTTTGCAGAGTCCCACTTTTGAAAGCAAAGGAGTTTCAGCAAATGAATAATAATTTATACCTTTAATAGTTTATATTCTCAAAATATCTTGCATATTAAAATCATTTATATGCTTATTGCTGAAGGTAGAAGGTAACTCCTCTTTTTTATTAACATGTAGGACTTATTGATTCAAATATTTGAAATCAATACCTACTACTCCATGAAAATTTGAGGTAATGATTTTAAAGATGTTATGAGCTCTTATCCAGGGAATCTGATGTGCTGTGAGGCATCATATGATGCTGATTATATTGTTTTAAATGCCCCTTTCCCTCTTAGGACATAATATTTCTACCCTTGAATTTAAATGACAGATAGTCAAGAGGACACAGTTGTGCTTGCCTTACAGTTCTGCCATACAGATAAGTGTATGTAACTGTAACAGAGTTGGTCCCAAAGGATATTTGTGTATAAATGACTTCTTTATTATTTCAAGGACCTTCTTTTTTATAAGACAATTCTAGATGCTTTATTTCCTTTCTTATCTGTTACTTCTTGTTAGAAAAAAGGTACATTCCATCATGATTTGTTATTGAGGAACAGCCCTAGATGCACAAATATTTCTGAAGCCAACTACTGTATTGGAACGGAAGTGTCTGATTTCTGTAATCATCATTTTCATATTAACTATATATGAGTTTTTTGTGTCTCGCCTGCTTCAGTCAATATCACTGTGGTTCAACACACACACACAATTAGTGCAGGCCTTGTTAGTACCTCAAATGTCATATCTTATTTAATCTTCAGACAAATCTATAAAGTAGGAACTAAGATATTTTCTATTCTAAACATTATGAAATTGAAGAATGAGAGATTAATACTTTCAGGATGACCAATATAGAGACCATAAGTTTGGAAACCATTTTTTTGTATGTAGAAGCATAAAACACTGCCCTTTTTATACATAGCTAATTGTTTCTTGGATGACCAAATGAACTCCTCAAAACTCCAACTGTCCCTACTTTTTTCAAACTAAGCCTGTCCCTCCTCAGTATGACACCATATATTGAGCCACAGTTTTCTCCATACTCACAATAAAATCCGACTACATGAAAAATAAGACGGAACAATCACTTTGCAACTGCAGTAGATTTGGATTATGTGGGATGATCTCTTTTTCCCACTGCCCTTCTCTGACTCTCTCTCCTCTTTCCTTATAGCCAACTAGATGATGACTGAGAATAGAACACAATTCAATTATGGCAGACTACATATGCAACTCTATCAGGACTATGTTCTCCTCATTACATATTAAACTTATGGATGCTCATTAAAATATCTCAAACTTACTGTATGCACTTTATTGGGAAAGCAACCATACATAGTTAAAATTCGATTTACAATAAATGCTTATTTATTGGTAGTTAATCTCACCTTACCCCATTAATCTATCAGTTTTGCTGAATAAGTTTATATAGTACATACCTTTTAGTAAGTAAGAAAATATATAAATTCTACCTTAAATTATTTGAGCTGGAAGAAAATAATCTTTTATAATGAAGAAACAGAAAAGAAAACCAGTATCAGCTTATAATAAATATCCCCTAACTTCAAAGGGACTCTCATATAAGTACTTCAAAGAAGTCCTTCAAAGATGAACTCTATTGTCCTATTTTAAAACATCTGTTAATTTATTTAGTATGTGTGTACACTCACATGCCAGTGTGCTTGAGGGAACCTGTTATCTATCTTTCTTCTATTAGAGTCCCTAGGATCAAGTTCTACACACTGTGCCACATCCCTGGAGAAATTTCTTAATTTAGAAGTGAATCTAACGTCTTAAAAGGGAAAAAAGTCGGTCAGTAGTAGTGGTTGATTGATTATAATTTTTCTATTGAGAGAAGATAATTTATATTTTTGAACAAAATACCATCTGGACTCTCAATTATTCCTTCTAAGAAGAGCCAGATTAAGCCATCTCCATGGGAACATTAACCTAAGCATAACTGGGTTCTCTCATTCACTGTCCAAAACAATCTCCCTCTCTCTCTCCCTCTCTCTCTCCCTCTCTCTCTCCCCCCCCCTCTCTCTCTCTCTCACACACACACACACACACACACACACACACACACACACACACACACACGCAGACAGACACATACTTTCCACAGTTAGTAGTTTGGGAATTTACATTTTTAATTGGTTTCCAAATGCAAAGAAAAAAAATAAAGAAAGAACGGTTTTCATTTAGTCCTTAAAATCCTAATATTGGCTTCTGGAATCCCACATTCAAGCTATTGGAAAATATTCTTCTATATTCAGGAAGTAGAAAAGCAAGCATCAGCAATGGCTAAATCAAGCAATTGCAATTAGCCAGTTTAATCAGTGATGCAAGAGCTAAGCACTGTTATTAGATACAAGATTTTGAACAACCAAAATAAATACGGATAGATAAGAGTAGATTGTTTTCAGTATCCTAGAACGTATGTAGTCACAGTTGTTATCTCACTCTTCTACCAAGTGGTCCTGAAGGCATCAAACCAGTTATTGATTTTGCCATCCAGGGCTAGAAAACAGTATTTTAATTAAGGGAAATTTTATCTTCAAAGTTTTCCTGTCCTTAGAATCATGTTCACCAAAGAGAGTATTGTAACAGTAACAAATTTTTGAGTTAGTTTTCAGAAATCACTGTATATTTACCTACTAATGTATTGAAAGTCAATTTTAATACATTTTATCACTTGTAAAATAAAAATTATTTCTTTTATCTTAGAAAATGTTATGAAATTATTAGAGTAGTCTTGCATAAATAATTGTAGACTTTGGTAATTTTATCTCAAGTATAGAACGTGATCATGGTATGATAAATTTGCTATTAAGTAGATAGATATGTCACAAATAAAGCTGAATTTTGTGTGTGCGTTTATGTGTATGTGTGTGTGTGTGAATACTTGTATATGCTGTTTGCATGCATCTTCACCTGTGTATGGAAATATATTCTTGATTATGGGTATGTATTTCTGCGAGTTTATGAGCATGTAGATGGGAAAATTAGATGGTTTCCTACTTTATCTAGTAAGGCACGGTCTCTCCAAGAACCAGGTGCTTACAGATAAGATTAGTCTATCTAGCACCCTTGCCCAGAAGATCCCTTCCCTGTTCTTTCTAAATGCTGAGATTATAGAAATACACGTAGAATGGCCAATTTTTCACAAGGCTTTAGGAATCCAAACTCTGGTTGTCAGAGTTTCATGAGAAGAGCTTTATGCACTGAGCCATTCATTGCAAAGAATAACAGAGAAAAAAAATCCTAGTTTCTTGTATCATATTAGGAATATAGATTTTCTGTAATAACCATTGTTTATCTGAGTAATTGAAAGAAATATACTCTTCTTATTAAAAATCCAAAATTATTTAAGTGACGCCAACACATATTTATATATTTGAATGTGACAATATAAATGTTTATGATTAAATCTATATGTTCTGAGAGTTCATTCACATCTTCTGATGAAATGCCTAAAAGTATTGTTATTGTTCATAATTCTGCAGTAATTTGGCTATATTTTCAAGTGGCTATATTTTCAATCTTCTTAGAAGCTTCCAAGAAAAAGTAAGAACGAACTAAATGTACACTGTGAAGCAACAGTATCTTCTTGATAGAAAAGATGATAAGCATCATAAAAAACATGATTTTTTTAAAAATTAGCAAAAAATATTGCTGGTAAAAAGAAGGCTTTGTGGTTAACAGAGTTTGAGCCCCTACAGAGGTCTGATATTTGATTCTCATGACTCAAATAAAGTGGCTCACAAACATATGTGAGTCTAGCTCCAAAAAAAACCCCATTTTTTTCAAGACAGGGTATCCATGTGTAGCTTTGGCAATCTCGGACACATTTTGTAGAGCAGGCTGGCGTCAAACTCAGTGATTCACCTACAATCACCTCCCTGACTACTGGGATTACGGGTGTGCACCACCATGCCCAGCCTTAGATCCAAAATATTTGTCACCTTCTTCTGGCTTCCCAAGGTAGCCACTTACATGTGAGCATGCACACAATAATAAAAATAAAACTTTATAAAATATATAAAATAATCAGTTTAATGATGACATTTTCATACTTTCTTCAACCTCTTTTTCTTATTTTATTCCCTTCCAAATACTCACCTTATCTCTTAACCCTTACATACTCTGGAATACTGTATCTGCCTTCATGGCTTATATATCTTCCACCTGCTTCCCTACTTCCTTGAAATTTATTTTTCTCTCTTGTATAGTCACTTTTCCAGTTTCATTTCTTAGTATGTCCACACCCATAGATGCAAATGTACATATACTTACACATATAACTTAAACGTGTAAGAGAGAGAAAATATATGATTTTTATGAATCTTTGTCATATCCATTAATAATTTCAGACCATTTCTTTTATTATTTTGCTACCAAACGATTTCCAAGGTAAAATTTCTTAAATCCACATTTGGAGAGTTGGGTTGGTGCAATATATTTACAAATAAAATCAGAGTTGTTAAATATACATAGATTCTTCTGCATCTTCTTGAAGTTAGTGACTTGAGTGGGGTCTGTGTTTGAAGAGAAAGCATAAGTCTTCCCAATCTGAGCTGAAACCCACTGTGCACAACAAGGTTCTGGATAGATTATACCTTAACTATTATATACTTAGTAGCAATTTATTGCCTATCAGTTGCATTCCTCACTTCCACACTCATAATAATCTACTATCTTTTCAATAAAGCCTTTCTCAGTTATTTGGGAATTTAATACAATATATTCACATTCATTACTTTTTTCCAACTCCTCCTTCACCTAACACACCCCAATTCATGCTTCCATCCCCTTCTCTCTGGATCCCTGGATCCATCCCTCCTTTCCTCTCCCTAGACCATTGGATCCAGTTTCTGTTAGCCAAATACTCCTGAGTATGAGTTCTCCCCTGGTGTGTGATCAATATACTAGATACCATTCAATTAAAGAACACTAGCTTTCCCTTTCCCTACAGCAACACACCACCAATAGTTCCTCATCTAGGGACAGGATTTTGTGGTTTTGTGGCTTCTTTTATGGTTCCATGTGGGGATTTCTGTCTGGCTTGAGCTTGTGAATGTCTTGTCTGTGAGCTCATAGTGGTATCTGCTTGTTGTATCTAGAAAATATTTGATGTCATCTATCACCTCTGTGGCTTAAAATATTTCCATCTCCTTTTCTTCCAAGATCCTGAGCCTCCAGAGGATGGGGTGTGATATAGACCCTCAATTCAGGCCTGAGAATTCCAAAATCTCTAATCCTCTACATTGTAAGGAGTTTTGGGTTCAATGTATAGTTACCCTCGTTTTCAAAGAGAAGCTTCTCCAAAGAAAGCTAAACAGTGACATATGAATATATCAACACGTCTTAAGAGTTTTTGTCATGTTCCTTTATCAGAATGATAACACAGCTCAATAACTACCTCACCTTGTGTTCTTGGCCTTACTGAGAGTGTCAGGTATACATAGGTTCCATGTGTTGGAGTGGGTCTTAAGTCAGAAGTGTTTGTTTACTTCCAAAACATTGATGCAACTGTTGTATCTGCTAAGAGGGTCATTATTCTTCCGTCCTGGATTCAACTGCTGGGTGAAATTCATAACTACTCTTCTCTTTGTTAGCATTATAGCAGCATTATGCATTTTATATGAAGATTCTAGTTGAGAGGCAGGTAGATTTCTCACTGTTCTTTGGTATAAATATGTGTTTTCCTCAGGCCTAGGAAGTTATTGTCATGTTGTGGAGGGTAAGCATAGTATGGAAGATCTATGGAACACCACTGTCAACCAAGATAAAACAGCATTTTTAACTTATCTTCTGTCGTAAATAAAAATAAATAAAATAAAATAATAAAATACGTTTGCCATGTTAGTTACCTCCTGTCCTTAAAGCAACCATGCAAAAAAATATGGGGACTACTTTGCTATTAATATAGTACAAAAGCTCTGAGTATTGTGGGTTGAATGAGACGCCCTGCCTCATAGTCTCAAGCATTAAAATACTATGTCTCCATTGATGAGAGTGTTTGCATTGTTTATGGTGTGCTTCGAGATTTCGCAGTCTTACATCATCCCCAGTTTGCTCTCTCTCTGCTTCCTCCTTGTGGGTTAAGATGCACCTCTCATCTTGCTGCTCCAGGTTTGATGCTTGTATCATGACATAATTCCCCACCCGGATTGTGATAGATTAGGAAGACAAATAAATTGTTGTTTCTATTTTTCCCTGGTAATGTTGTCCTATAACATCAATAGAAAAAGTAAACAATACAGAAATTGGCACAAGGAGTTGGCCATTGCTATGACAAACCTGATGATACTGAGTTGTTTTTTTCTTAGGAATGTGGAAGACTTATGAGCTTTGGATTGAAAATGTGGTTGCATGCTGTAAGCAGAGGTTAACGGCTATCTTAGCATTAGAAGCCAGCTTTTAGATTGTGACAGAGAAGCTACGTCCATAAGACAACTAATAATAATAGGACCATTGACGGATACACCAACAGACATGCTAACATAGAAGATGGGAATCCCATGGTACCTTATCGCTAGACAAAGAAATATACGTAACTAATTATAACTTAGAGAGAGAGAATTAGTCTTAACCAAATATTAGCTCCATATCTCATTACCCAATACCAAGTGGTAAGCCTTGAAATCAAATACATATAATCAGAATCAAAATGCTTCAGCATGTTCTATTTATAATCTATGTTTTTATATAAGTGTATGTACTAACAATAATACAAAGAGAGAAAAAGTGAATTTGAGAGGAAGGAAGGGAAGAGCATGGAAAAGGTTTAGGTGAAATACATCGGAGGGGATGGAGAAAGAAAAAGAAGGGAGAAAATGAAGAAATTATATTTTAATTGAAATTAATTAATTAATGTGTAGAATTTATTTATAGCCTGAATACTGCAGAAAAATTTCAGAACACAGTTCAATGGCATTAGATTTCTAGGATTTAAAATTATCTATACCTTAGAAAATATTCCAGCTCATACAATAATGACATATTTTGCAAATTCAATAAAAAGGATAAAATACATTATTCCACTTTTTGTCTGTAAGCATTTGCCCAGGTGTTATAGGGTGAGTTTTTTTTAGAGCAACAGGCACATTATATAGACTCAAAACTTTTAAAAATAAAATTTTAAAACAAAAAAAGAAAACAAAAAAGAAAGCTGGGTATGGTGGCACACGCCTTTCATCCCAGCACTTGGGAGGCAGAGGCAGGTGGATCGCTGTGAGTTTGAGGCCAGCCTGGACTACAAAGCAAGTCTTGGACAGCCAAGGCTACACAGAGAAACCCTGTCTCGAAAAACCAAAAATAAATAAATAAATAATAATAATCATAAATAAAATAAAGTAAAATAAAAATAAAAATTTTAAATAATTCCCTATATATCTGGTATGTATCGAACACTTCAACCACTAATTGAGTTCTTACCCTTTTCTCACTTTAATTTTTCAACAATAACTTCTACCTTGAGAAGAAAAAGTGTACTGGTCAAAACTATCTAGGCTTCAGGATATCTGACCAAACTTTTCCCCATTGAGGCAAAGATTTATCATGGAATCTGTATGTCCTACAGTGACCTACTTTATTCTTCTTCTGAAACTCCTCTGGTAGATTCTCCAAGCTTCAGAGAAGCCACAAACCCCAGGCTACTCTTGATTATTGCTGACTATCTGTAAACAATTTGCTTACATCTTGAAATTTCTTCCATGAATGTTATTTCTCACTATACTTGACTAAGAAGTTGAAAGTGTAGCCTTAGGTGAAGTAAGTTGTAGTGATAACCAAAACAAAAAGAATGTGTTTACCATTAAGCAAAGTAATTTTATCCTTTACAAAGTTAGAAATTATAACAAATATGATTAGACTAAATAATATAGACATAATTACATATATTTTATAGAATTAATTCATATTTGATTGATGAGTAATTTTTTCCATTTCTCAGATTTTCAGTTCATATATACTTAAAAAGTATATTGAATCTGCCCTATGGTAATTCTTAATCCTTTTAATAGTTTTTTAAAAATCATTTTACTGAAAATATATTCGTCCCTCATACATCCTTCCGACAGTTTATTCTCCTTTCACTCCTCTGAGTTAAACCCCACAACCCTTCTCCCTAGATCAATGATGAGAAAAGAGCGAGCCTCAAGACAAATGGGACAAAACAAGATTCAATAAGGCAAGGCAAAAGCACTTAAGTCAAGGTTGGACAAGGCAACCGCATAGGAGGAAAATAGTTAAAAGAGCAGGTAAAGGGTAAGAGACATGTCTGCTTCCTCTGTTAGGAGTTCTACAAAAACACTGAATGTAACATATACACAGAAAACTTGGTTCAGACTCATGCAGGCCCCATGCATGCTGCTTCAATCTCTTTGATCCCAGGTGAGCCCTGTTTAGTCGATTTTGTGGAGAGGTTGAACTGGTGTCCTCCATCCTCTCTGGCGCTTACAAGCTTTCTGTTCTCTTTCCTCCAGATCCTGAGTTCCAGGAAGGTGGGACCCAATGAAGACATCCAATGTAGACTCTCCAGATAAATAGTCTGGCTGTGGGCGTCACACCAGCTCCCATTTGCGGCTGGAGAAAACCTCTCTGATGACATATTGAAAATGTGCCAATTTGTAAGTATAGCAGAACATCATTAGGAATCATTTCATTAGTTTTTTTTTTTTCCTTGCCAGTTGTGTTTGGTTTTACTCAAGGTCTCTGGACTATCTAATCCACCATGCTTGTCCATCAGGAAGTCTAGGGCGTGGGCTTACTCTCCTAGCATAGGACCCAAGGTAAATCAGACATTGGCAGGTCACTCCTACAAGTTCTGTCTCACCACTGCTCCAGCACATCTTGCTGGCAGGACAGATTGTAGGCTATCACTCAGAAGCCTTGCTTGGCTCAAAACATCTCCAGTGCAGATCCCTTCCATATCCTCCATTACTAGGAGCCTTACTAGGGTCACCCTCATAGAGTCCAGGAATTTTGCACTGGAAATAGGTTACCACACCACCCTTAAATGTCCCCAATTCCAGCTGTCTCCCCCAACACTCTCTCTTTCCATCCCTTCCCCTCATACCTAATCCCTCGCTGGTCATTGAAATTCATCACACATTTTTACTCTTTTCTCTCATTGAATTTATTTACTTCCATTGCAGATAATTTCCCCACGCTCCCTAAATGACTGATGTGATACATCTCATTATGTGTAATTGAAAGCTGCTTTATAAAAGTGGATGCAAAGAACCTTAGCACTAAACTGGAAAGAAATTAGGAGCCTGTTTTAGCTTTTAACTTGCAACTCTTTCCATATTAGTGGCTGGTATTATTATATTGGTATGCCAATTTGTGTCGCTTTCTCCAATGGCATGCATTTGTGTTACAGTAATAACTCTGTTAAATACCTTTGAGTTTTCTATCTTTCTGTCACTCTACTGCTTTCCATTACTATTTATGACAACCTTAGCTGACATTTATATGTTTTTTTTTGTTGTTTTTTGGGTTTTTTTAGTGTTAAGGGGAAACTGGGAGGGAGGGAAGAATGGGAGGATATATGTTCACTTTAAGGTATAGAATGTGAAGAATAGAATGCTAAGCAATTTGCTCAAAATCCTAAAACCCCTGCCTAGTATATTGTTACTATAATTCACAAGCTTCCTCTCAGTCATTTTAATATGTATAGTTAGAGGAAGGCATTGGGATGGCTCAATGAAGTGACAAGTAAGCATAATACAATTGAGCTACATGCACATGGTAAATCAATAAGGAACATATTGAGTAAAAGGACATATAACAACACTTGTAAAAAAATAAGGATTATGCTAATAGCAATGACATTACTAAAACAATGTCAGTCTTGATGTGGCAATTTTAGATAAATTCACTTTAGATAATTATTAAGTTTCATTCTAGAATATAATATGATGCTAGCATCTCTTTTACTTTTTTTGTAACAGGAAAACGGTCCTTGTGTGCGGACAGTTAAGTCAAGTGAGAGGTGATGAAAAAGAAGGAATATAGGAAGACACATTTTTATTATAAACATTATGAGGATTGTTATCCTAGCCTAGATAAATGTGAGAATTCATACAGCAGGACAAGCCTCGCTTGACCAAATCTCCTCTCATAAGAGACCAGTTCCAACACGGATTTGGGAAACACAATTCAAGCTGGCATGGATTATTCTTTTGACAAGTCACACCAGTAGAAGAATTTTGTCATCCACAAATATACATGTGAAGCTTTTGTACTTTGGAGTATATAAAGAGTCTCAGAAACAACAGCTTCTAGAAGGGTAGAAACAAATCATTTTAATTAAAATAAGAAAATCAAATCATTTTGATATTTTAAGAGTTACTCATGGCTCTACATTCATATCCCCAGTTTACTTTAGGGCAATGGCTTATTATTTGATAGATTTTTGCAGAAATGTTAATGAATAAATACTAGGAAGCCCTTCTGTTAATTGTGAATTGTGTGAGGTTTAGTTCATGTATGATGTTTACTGGTCCTCTGGGTGTATTGGAACATAGCCACTAGTGGCATCTAGTAATTTTTGATTTTATTTTGATACTCCTTTAGTAATCTGTGTTCAAGTTTTTTCTTTTTTTAAATTATATATTACATTTCACATTTCTGTTTATCCTCCTGACAATGCATGTCTTCATAATACTAGTTTTTAAAATGTACTACTCATCTCAGTGTTTACGATCAAGAAATATGTTATATAATCTGGAAAAGCTATAATTTTCTATAAAGAATTTTCAGAAGCAAGAAATAAAATAGGTAAATACATAGCCTGTATATCTTGGATGAACAGGTGAATTTTTGTCTAGCTTAAGAATTGTGTAAGTAAGTGATTATTTCCCTAATATTTTGTTTTCTGCTTGGGTGATAATGGAATTTCTCTAATCAGAAGATGACTCACAATTTATTTTCTAGAAATAATAAGCTGGAGAAATTTTCTATAGGAAGGGAAGAAAACCCATATACCCGAGAAGTTATCTTGATAATAAGAAGTGAGAGAAAACAGAGAACAATATCTTAGTCTTTAAAAGGCAAAATGATTAATAGTAATATATGACTTAAGCTATGTTAATGGAATCACATGAAGACATTTAATACATAAAAGGTCAACAGATATTGCTATTTTCAAAAAGGAAAGAGGAATTATGTACAACACATGACAATATCAAAAGAAGCCATAAGGGTTGTGGAATCATGAAAATGCAAAGATTAGCAAACACAATCTCAGGTTTGTGAAACAAATGGAAAGCATCCAATTGTGTCTCCAAGACTGTAATGCTTGCTAGCTTTGAATATACCTTCTATAATTACTATATGTGTTATTAATCAATGTCTAGAGAGTAGCTGTGTCACATTTATGAGAAAGTAAAAGTTTCAGTGGACAATATATATCTATTAATTTAACTGGAATGATGGTGTACTATAGTTAGGGGAATGGAGAAAACAATGTATGATTTATTTATTCCCAATAGGGTTAAAGGAAAAAGAATATATATTGTAACTCCCATGACAGAGCCACTCTTGCCTTACATGCTCAGTTTTCACCCAAACGTTCACACTCTAGTCTCCAAGGAATGCAGACGTTTTAACTTTTCTTTCTTGACTAATCTATTAACCTAAAGGTTTTCTGGTTGCATCATATACTTTTCCTCTCATCTGCAACACAAATACAAATACATTCCAGAGCTTGACCACAGTTTTATAACAAAAGCTCTTATCTCTTTTTTCTTTTCTAAAAACTTATTTTTAACTTATGTACTCACTTTACTGCGTGACTGTAGCCCGTTCCCTCCTCTTCTCCCAGTCCCTCCCTTTGGGACTCTGCTGGATAAGGTTGAAGTCTGACTTCCCCAGATAGCCAGTTGTGTGCTTGGTCTATGTTGGTGGATTCCTTCCTCAGTGGGGTTTTCTCACTCCATCTGATCTGGTAACTCCAGATTTTTGTAAGGAGTGTCACATAGCCCTCAGGGAAGATTAGAGGCAGACCCTTTCCTGATAAGGAACTTCTTCAACAAGCATAGGTAATTCATTCCTAGAAGCACTACACCCTATCTTTAGGAGATCCTAGCCTCCAGCAAATGACCTCTAATCCTACCTATAGGATCCATGCCCTCACACCTAGGATAATTAATTACAGGTTTCTTCTTCTTGTGATAGGTGCGTGTTACTGCCTGTAAATGAGGTACTGTACCACTCTATGTAGATTAAGTATTGTGGCACCCTTCACACTAATGAATCAGACACATTCACCTTCAAAACCACTCCCCACTGGCCATGGTCTATAAAATAAAGGCTGCCTGATGTGCTCTCTTAGGAGGTTGCTTGCTGTTTTGTTTTGTTTTTTGTTTGTTTTTTGGATGTTTTGTTTTGTGGATTTTTTGAGACAGAGTTTCTCTGTGTACATTTGGCTGTCCTTGACTCACTTTGTAGACCAGGTTGTCCTTAAACTCACAGTGATCTGCCTGCCTCTGCTGGGTTTGCCATTGCTCCACTATTACCTTCTTATACTCCATTTATTGAGGGATGTGGGCCCTGTGATCAGGCAGCCGCTGGGCCCTGCTCCACCCCTGCCTCTAGCTCAGTGCTGACCCCTGGTGTAGCACTGCCAGACCTGCAAATCAGTGGGTTTCATCTGCCTGCTTAGCACAGGGACTCGAACAAGGAGCTTGGTATCATCATGGGCTGGTGGGGTTCTTGAGTCTCCACTGCCCTCTGAGACCTGCAGTCTCATCCTAAAAGAGCTTTGACTGTTAACACCAGTGGAAACTCATTTCCCACTCCCGCCCTCATACACACAATCCCTACCACACACCCCGACCCCTTGAGACTGGGAACTTGGCCTAGGCCCCAGGCTGTGGGCCTCACCCTAAAGCTCTCTAGCTTCCCTGAGCAAGAAATGGTCCCTTGGGCCCTTTGCTCTCAAGGTCCATCTGTTCTCATCCAGAGGCAAGCGGTACCTGCACTGACCCACAGGACATGAAACGCAGGCCAGCCCAACTGGACAATGAACAACTCCTTCCCACTTTCTTCCTCGTGTCTTCCCTCCTCTCTTCTCCTCAGAAAAGGGGAATCCCTCCTCCCCCACTAACCCACCCCAGCACATCCTGTCACATCAGGACTGAGCTCATCCTCACCCATTGAGACCAGGCAAGGCAGCCCCATTAGGTCACGGTGACTAAAAGCAAACAACAGGATCCATATCATAGACAGCACTCACTCAACTTACTAAGGGCCCTACATGAAGATCAAACTGCCCATCCATTACATTTGTGTAGGGGGACCTAGGTCCAGTCCATACATGCTCTTTGGTTGGTGCTTCTGTCTCTGTGTGCCCCCTATGGGTCTAGGTTAGTTGACTTGTTCTTCATGTGGTGTTTGTGTTACCTCTGGGAGGTCTATTTATCCTCCCAGCCTTACCACTCACCCACTGCTACCCCCACACCTCACTCCCCAGTCCCCCAACCTCCTTACTCTTTAACAGGACTCCCCAAGCTCAGCCTATTGCTATGAGTCTATGAGTCTCTCCATCTGATTTGATGGGCTTCTGGGTGGGGCTTCTTGGAGGGCAGTTATGCTAGGCTCCTGTGTGTAAACATAGCAGAATATCCTTAATGAAGTCAAGAGAGGTGAGAGGGCTTGAGGAGAAAAGGAAAACCAAGGGTAGGACATAAGTGAGACAAACGGAAGACAATTTGAAGTCAGGGTATGCTACAGAGAGGATGCGAGGATGTCTCTAATTGACTGGAAGCTGAGGAGGAGGCCACCTTCTAGCCTGGCAGGCCCTATAGTGGTTGGAGAGGAACATCAATCTACTTATAAAACACTCTACCCAAAATTTACTCTGCCTACTAGATATGCAGAGATACAGATAGTAGAGACTGAGGGAATGTCGAACCAATGCTTGCCCCAACCTGAGACACACCACATGGGAGAGAGCTAACCATGGCATTTATCTCTTTTTTCAAAGGATAATGTTTAATGATTCCCAGCCCTGCCCTATTGACTAGGAGAATGTATCCCAGATACAAGTATTTCATTTCATGGCTAAGTATCCTATTTATGTAAAAGTTGTCACATTCTTGGAAAGTTTTACTTAATGCAGAGTATAATAAAATCACAAAGTACAGCACAAGTATGTATAGGGAAGTGGAAGACTAGAAGTGGATGTTGATTAAAAATTGCAGCAGATTAAGCACTATGAAGAAACATTAAACCATTATCTTTCCAGGTAAAAAATAAAGAAAAAACATTTAAAAATGGATATATAACAAAAAGAATGTAAAATCTGAAGTTGTTCAAATATCTTGCTACTATGAGCAAATAATTGACAAGAATCATACCAGGTTTATTTTTCTCATTAAATCCTTCTAGATTTTTTTTTCACTTTTTAAATTGTGTCCCTCTATATACTGTTGTCTAATTGTTTTCTGAAATTAAAATATAGGAAATTTTAAGTAAAAAGAATAAGACACGAAAACACTCTCTAGTAGTGGTTGAAGCCTACTGTAGGAAGGTAGACATAGGGTTTCGTAGAATACTCATTATGAACAAAAATCCAAGAAGACAGACAATTCAAGGACTAATATATGTCAGTGTTTTACATATCTACATTCAATAGATATTAGTGGGTGAGTTTATAAGAAATATATTTGAGTTCCCTGGACTCCAGGACACACTCTTCCTGTGTGACAACAATGCATTGAGTAAGCACACCTCCTTATTTCTATATTAAGTTCTTCATTCAGGTCACTGCAATTTTATTAGGCAGAGCATGGGAAAAGTAAAAATAAAATTAAAAATACATATTCTAGGATAACTTCTCATTTGATGGCTTGAGGGATTCTCTTGGGAAAATCCCACATAGCGTCCCCATTCAAGTCCTTAGTCTTTGATTACACAAGTGCTCCCAGTACTGTAAGTACAGAATCAATTATCGGTCTCTGTGAATTCAAATGTGTTCTGCAAATTATAGCTGCCTGCTTAAGTTAAACCGTCTCTCCGGACCTTCAGGAAAAAAGTAACTGAATGATGTCCCCAAGTATTCTCTTTAACTAGAGGCTCTCAAACATTAGGGCACATAAGAATCAATTGTGAATCTTATTTAAAATGCAAATTGCAGAATTGCAAAATTCAGTCCCCAGAGATTCTTACACACTAATTCACTAATACTGCTGCTGCTGAGAAATCAATCAGCCTCTCCTCTCTGCACTCCCTCACTCTCTTCCCACATGAACTGAAAAGAAGAGTTTGAATGTAAAGAAAAAGAAAAGCAACTTAAAAGAAGTGCGCATCTGTGCAATGTGTTGCTACCTACCACAGCAGCTATATTTTATGTGACCAGTTCTTGTCAGTAATGGACACAAGAAAAAAAATGCCATCCAGTCTTTTAGCAGATACATTCTATGGTTTGTAGGTAACACTGGAAGCAAATGATCACTGCTGCAGTAATACTCCATTGCTGCACCCTTACAATGTCCAAAAATGAACAACACAACGGAGCTCACAGATGATATCCATCATGGCCAATGTTTTTCTAGGTTTCACTCATGTATCAATAGCCTATTTTGAATATTTCTCTTGAAATTAAGTAAAAAATTTCTTAGGAAGAGATGTATGTAGTACTTGCACCTAAATTTATTTTATATTAACAAATCCATTAAAGTAGAACTGCCAGAATAATGCTAATTTGCCTGCTTTTCAATATACTTTGAACGATTTCAATAATCACACCACCTTGAAAAAGGAACATTAACATGTTATATGCATCATCCAAAGACATTGGCAATTTAAAATATATGACTATAATCTTTAGAGATATATTTGATAGGATACTAAACATAAATTTAAAAATAATGCAAGGTAAATGAAGTTATATGGGGCAAAAGGGCAGGATTGTAAAATATTCCTTTTCACATAGAATGAAAACTTTAATTAAAACACTAAAGCACAACAAGAAGCAGTAAAATAATAGTTTGACTAATTAATACCAGTACTTACTAACGTATATTATTTCAGATAATTTTACCAGCTTATTGCTGTGCTAATTAGTAACATTTCAATAGGAAATTTCAATCCCAATTTGCTTTTTCTTAGCAATTGTCAAAAGTACTAAATTCTAATAGAATTACCCACAAAGAAATACATAACTGCCAAGAAATTACTTTCTGTCATTTCCTTTTTATTTTCTTTTTTGACCATCCTGCTAGATTCCTAATAATTTTTCTTCATCTTGAGTTTAAAATATTTTATGATGTATGAGGATAAATTATATGGATTATCAAAAATAACCTTGATTTATTTTTACTTTTCTATATGGTTATTAGAAAGCACACAGTCATAGCCGGGTATCATGGTATACACTTGTTATGCAAGCTACCCTAAAAAACCCCGGTAGCAAGAAAGTAAGGTTCAGGCTAGGCTGGGCAAGTTAGTGAGATCCTCCCTCAATGTAAAGTATAAAATGAAGTATGAAACTAGAACTCTGTTGTTGAGCATTTGCCTACTCCTTAGTGGGCCCTGGTTTCCAAACATAGAGTTAAATAAATAAATGAATAAATTGCTGTTTTAAAATTTTTGGTCACTTGATCTGCATCTATATGTTTGTGTGCATAGTTGGGTGTATGTTTGTGTGTACTTGTGTATATGTATTCATATTTGTGTGACTCTGTGTGTGGTTAATGGTGCTGTGCTCTGAAACTAGGCAGAGACATGAGCTTGCTGCTGGCTGTAATTCATGGTGCTAAATGGTGCAATGTACTGTTCTGGAGTAAAAAAATAATCAAAATAATCTTAGCCAGCTGTTAACTCTTAAACATATCTTAACTTTGCCAGCATGAGTAGGTGAGGGGCTCAAAAAGTTACATTCTCGGCTGAGGAGCTGTTAACAAGTGTTGGGTTTCATTGAATAGACAGTCATTTTTCTTCAGATGTGGCACTTTACTGGCTAATTTCCAGTGGATGATCTTGTATCTATTTACACACCTGCCAGACTTATTGAAACCTACGGGTTTAAAAAAATACATGAAATAGGGATAGGAAAGTGGAAATGGTACCTTATTCTAAGATATGAAAGGTAGGACCTGGCAGAAATATGTTTTTAAAACATTACAACTGCAATAAAGTCTCAAAAGGTACACAAAAATAAAAAATAAGTCTATACATATGGCTTAAACTAATTTTGTGTGTGTGTTCAGTCATCCTAATTGTGGTTTAAATCAAAAATCAAAGTTGTGCGTATATAAGATGCTTACGTATTTTTAATGTATTTGTTACATTTATCAATTTATTGATGCCAGGAAGGACACATGGGAGCCATGGCATACACTTAGCGGCCAGAGGACACCCTGAGTGGGTCGGTTCTTTCCCTTACCATGTGACTCTCATATACTGAGTGAAGATCTTTAGGCTTCATAAAAAGTACAAGCCTATAAGCAATCTTTTGGCAAACACATGCATATGGCACTATCAAGCTACTGAGTAATATCTGTCACCATATAGTTTTCCTGTAATTTATTTATAGTAAAAGGAAACACTGGCATGTTTCAATTATTTATTTGAAATATCTATTATTCCCTTTGTAATCAGGCTATACTCCTATATATGGAAAACCTTGTAGTGATGGCTGTATTAAGGGTCCTATCAGGAACAAATTCATTCAGAATTATCTTGGAAATCTCAAGTTATATTTCCATATAGTTCCTGAACTCTTATAACTGGCAGAGAGATTTTAAATGCCAGCAGCTACAGTAGAGACATAGCCAGCAGTAGCAATGCTGGTGTTCCTTGGCTCTGATTTCCCTGCCCTCTGGGGTATGGGCATTCTGTTTTTGTTTTTGTTGTTGTTGTTGTTTTGTTTTGTTTTGTTTTTAATACTCTCCCTAGAGATCTGGTTTCACCTCTGTTTCTGCCCTCAGAAGGAATGGCTTTGTCTTGCCTTCTGTCTTCAGGCCGACTTTGGTTCTTCGTATCCTTCACAAACTACTTTCACCCACCTGCAAAGAAAGAAATGTCATAAATTGTATACATTAGTTTACTCCAAGCCAGGTCCAAATCTAGATACAAGAAAAATATCAGCCACTTAATCATAAATGCATATATTTGATACTTAATTTAAAGAGGCTTCTTTAAGTATCTTTATCTATCTATCTATCTATCTATCTATCTATCTATCTATCTATCTATC
>OU015747.1:9613646-9649041 GCA_907169655.1 Acomys percivali | reverse complement strand
ATCTATCTATCTATCTATCTATCTATCTATCTATCTATCTATCTATCATCTATCTACCTAACTATCTATCTATCACCTATCTACGTGTTTTTAAAAATCAGGCTTATGTGAACTGGTAGAATATCTGGAATTCCTAATTGAAAGGAGAAAGAATGTGAAAGACTAAAATGACATTTTCCCCCCTAGGAAGATAATGGTTTTCTAAGCAAATTAATAATGTAAAGGTTTTTTCAGAGCTAATTACAATACTTTCTTACTTGATCATTAAAGCAGTTTTCCTCGACTAGGCATTATTTAACTAACCTAGTTTAGTCAGAGCATGAAGTAATAAAAGGGATTTTAAAAATATGGCCTATTATTCTATCATTATTTTTTGGCTTACAAAGAGCTTTGCTGGAAATATAAAAAATAAATTAGACTTTAAAATTGCTTTAGTTTTAACAAGGTACTGTTTCTTTTTAAAGCAATTATTTTAAAACTTAATTCAAAAGAAAATTGTAAATTCTATGTTTTACTGAGTACTTGACCAAAATTTGAATATATTTACCTGGATATCGCCAGTGGCTAGACACAATATGATTTCCAAGTGCATGCTCAAAGTAGATAATTAAGAATTTAATATACTTTTACCTTAGTAGATAATATGAGCAAATTTAATTCTGAACTCTCATGTGTTTTCCTTAATCTTTTTTTTTTTGGTGGATGTAATAGATACCAATAGGCAAACACTATGCATAAAATTTGAAATCACAGTTTAGTATATGTAATGTGTTTCTACTATTATACTTTCCAGTTCTGTAATAATCTCACCAGACCAAAGAGGCCATCTGCCCTTTACCCAAAACTACATAGTATGTATTGATAGGACAATAGAAGTCTAAACTATACCTGCCTCAGGATTACTAGTCAGGCCCACAGTTTTGCAGGGAAACCTATCTCAACGCTAAAGGAGATGATGTCAAACAAGATGACAAACTCCAGCAAATAATGCTCCCAGTACAATTTCTCTGCTTTATTGTGGAAACATACAAACTTTCCAAAGCAATACTACAGAGCTGGAAAGCAGCAAGCAGTCAAGGTTTTATGACTGACAGCACGGAGAGCTTGAGGCCTCAGTGTACTCAATATGAGTAGCTCTTGATTATAGATCAAGAAAATTGTATCCTGTTCCCCAGAGATGCTTAAGTCCTGCCGAAGATCACACATTCATTGTGTACATGCTGCATGGTTTTACCTAACCTTATGGAGACTTATATTGCTATGTTCTGGAATTTGGCCTGGTCACAGTCCAGCAAGCACAATCAGGTGAACATGCCTTTTTAATAGTCCACTCCAAGAACTGGAAACAGAGGGTAATATTTACGGAAAGACCACTATAGCCATATTGCCTGTTGCTTTACTCACTTGTTCAATTTTACTTCAAAACTGCTACACTTTCTTCTGCTTATTTCCCCCCACAGAGCACTACAGTCTGACGGTACCTACATATTGTTTTTGATTTGACTGTCTAGTGGTCTGTTGGCTTCATATATTCTCACATTTCTTATCCTTGCCTTCTTGTCAAATCCTGTAGTTTCTACAGTTTATACTTTTAATTTCCCTCAAAGGTCCTTATATGAAACATATGGACAACTGCTTGTGCTGTCTGCGGTGTTGCTTGAATGCTCTTGTGGTGCACAGTCAGTATGTATTCTGTAGTTAGCAGCTGGCAAAGCCCCACTGCTTGCTATTGGCTGTGAAATCCTAAGGAAGGAGTCAAGACTGTGGATACTGTGGATATGATCATATTAATTTGAAGTAGTGGGACAGGATCGTCCGTAGTAGAGTTTAAGATTAAGAGACATATGCCTCTTGTCAAACCAATAAAAGCCTACTATGAATGAAACTTTTATCAGTGAGGCACATAGACTTCCAATTTGATGGACAGTCAATCTATGAAATACGTACATAGTCATAAATAGAGGATAAAATTACAATTGCTCCATTTCCACTACAGATAGAAGGAGTCTGCAACAGAAGGAGGGAGCCTGCTTCTTTCTTTTATCCAGAATTATTATAGACCAAAAGTATATTCTCAACTTGGGAAGTGCAATTTGGTTCTACCATACCCTAACTACTATAACATAGTTTAGTCTATTCTTTCATTTTCTCCCTTCTTTAGTGCACATAATTTATCTGGATAAAGAGCAAAAGCAGGAGTGGAGAGATGACTCAGAGATTAAGAGCACTAACTGCTGCTCCAGAGGTTCAGAGTTTAATTCCCAACAGCCACATGGTGGCTCAGAACCTGCTATAATGTGATTGATGCTCTCTTCTGGCCTGCAGGTGTACACACATACTTGAAGGCACAGTACTATGTATGTGTATATATATATATATAATCTAATTAAAAATACAAGCAAAAACATTTTTTTTTCATCTGAAGCTAGTGTTCTATTTTGGTTGGTCTCAAATGGAGAAGGTACTTGGAAAATCACTAGTTTTATTCTAATAGTGAGAATGCTCATTCAGTGTTCATCTTTTATAACAATGACTCATTTTGGGCTCATTTACTATGCATACATACATGTATGTATGTATGTATGTATGTATGTATATATGTATGTATGTAAATTTTTTCATAGACCTTCTGATTAAATATGGTTATTTTTAATTGGCCATTGCCACTAGGACAATTTTATTATTATATTTACTTTTTTCATGTAACTGTTACATTTAGGGCAGTCTGTCTTTAAGTTCAATTTCAGTAAATCATTCTTAAAATGTGAATAATTTAATAGTAGGTTTCTACTAAGTCAAATATATTGTTGTTTACCTAAACTTTTTAATTAACATTAAAGAAAATGGGGCAGAACCTTTAAGCCAGTGTATTGAAAGGAAGTTAGGTTCGTAGTGGTGTACCTTAAAAAAATGACAGTAAATGAGTTGAAATTATGTAAATATATTTTAACTAGAAATATAATTAAAGTTTGAGAATAGTAATGCACACATTTAATCCTAGCACTCTGGAATCAGAGGCAGACAGATTTTTGTGACTTTGATTCTAGTCTGGTCTACATAATGATTTTAAGGATAGCCAGGTTACATAGAGACCCTTCTCAAAACTTACTGTTTTAAAAAAGGATGCTGACAGCTTGATCCTCTCTGCTTTACCTCCTAGATGGTACGTAAATTACCTCACCGGTAAGGAACTCCCTAGGTAGTATGCTGTGATGCCATGTACCTTTAGACAGTACTCCAAGTGACCATAAATGGAAATTTCAGAAACTACAAGCCCAAGTAGCATCCCCTTTGTATGTCTATCACCATCTGTTCTTTTTTTTTTTTTTCATCACAATCATGCTGAATGTAAAGCAAAGTCTAAAGTTCTTTCCAGAAATATTACCCTCTACACATCCTTGATCATCTTGAAATGTAATTAATGCTCTCATCTGTCACATCTTGCTCTTCCTCCTACTTTCTCCTTTTCCTTTCCTATTGCATCTTTTATGTAGAGGAATTCTAATCCAGCAACATGACTTCTGTGGCAAGGGATCACATCCAAAGACCTTCTAAGTCTATGTGATCCAGCTGATAGGCAGACATGCCATGGATTACAGTATGCTCTGTCAAGAATACAGACACTCCATTAGTACACACCCTTAATCCCAGACAATGCAGGTAAGGTTAGTTTGTAGAAGAATGGTGTCAGTTTTGAAAGTGGTGGCTAACTGAAGGACAGACAAAGTGACAAATCAAAGAGAGATTTGACAGAGTGAGTCAGATACAAGATAGGCCCCAACTCTCATGAGAAAGAGCAGTGATTTGAAAGAGCAGAGAAGAGGCTTTTGGACTGGACAGTTTTATAGAGACAGGTTGAAGACTGGACAAGCTAGATGAGGTAAACACAGAACAAGCCTGAGAATAAGACAGAAAATTAAATGCTGCCAGAATTAGTTGTAGACCAGGCAGAGCCATTGAGTTAGAAGCCAAGAGAAGCCTGTATAAATAAATCAGCTTGGAGAGGAGTTTGGGCCACAATACCTGAGTTGAAAAAGCCACAGAGAGTTCAGAGAGATCAAGAAAGGCTTGGGAAGGGCTCATCCCCTCCTCTTAGAAAATAAAAACGCTCAGAGGAAGGATAGCAGGCTACCAAGAAGAGACTTGATACCCTATGAGCATATAAAGGGGGAGGAAATCCTCCTCAGGCACAGTCATGGGGGAGGGGAGTAAGGGGAAAATGGGAGGGAGGGAAGAATGGGAGGATACAAGGGATGGGATAACCATTAAGATGTAACAAGAAAAAATTAAATAAATAAATAAATAAGAACAGAAAAACAACTTTTTACTTTTATTTACTAGATTTTTAAACAGAAAAGAGACTCATACTGAAGATTTCAAATTTTATAAATCATCAATAGTTGTCTTACGGCATTGGTTAGATTACCTGTCCACCATTTTGCTCACAAAATTTTTCACAAAATATAAGGACCGTCACTCACTGAGAGTATTTTCCTATGACATTAAATGTCTTTTTCATTGTATCATATTGTTATTCCTGGCCAGTGCCTGAGTCTTTCGTTATTAGGTTTTTTTTAGTTACCTAAGAGAAAGCTTACTTCGTTGCATTTGCTCAATATCTACTTAAATTACAAATAATTGAAAAACAATGCATGGTACTCTACATTCATTATAAACTAAAATTCTCTGCAAATCAACAGAGGGAACAAAGAGTGTAGAAAAATCAGTCCACCAATATCTAGAGTGTGTACATAATCTACTACAGCTCTCATTGTACCAGATCAGCACAGTTGTGTTGAGATGGGCCCTATAACATGATTTGACTGATGCCATCTAGCTGCCACTGCTCAGGTTAATTGCATTGTTTAGGCACTCAAGGGAGTGTTGGAAAGAGCAAATGATCCAGGCCTAGGATTCCCAGAGATAGGAAATAAGCCCTGTGTTAATTTGCAACCTATCACTGACTTCATGATACTTCACAATACAAACGGCATCTTATCCACTGTTATTTTTCAATAATTTCTTTTCATTTTCTATTTAAATATTTCTAGTTCTCCATCTTTCCTCTTGATTAATTAGAAAATCTTTTTTTAATTAAACTACTATTTTGCTGTTGAAATGCTATGTTCATTCTGTGCCTTTACTTTTAATAATTAATAAAGATCCAATGCTAAAAAAACAATTTTAAACTCCTAAATAAAATCTTGTAAAACTTTAATGAAATTCAACTCCCAAAAGGCAAATGCTATTACAGTATCAAAATAATGTAAATTACAAAGCTAAGATCATGACAGATGAGAAACCATTAAACTAGGCCACCTGTTTTAAGTTTGTTCACTTTAGTATGTGTTTCAGCTATTTAGCTAGGTAACACTTGGCTTGTTTAAGGGCACACATATGTAATTCTTCAGAAGCATACATGTAGGAGACATGGTGGCAATCAGAGGAAGGACAGCAGGTCACCAAGGAGAGACTTGATACCCTATGAGCATATACTGGGGGAGGTCATCCCTCTCAGGAACAGTCATAGGGTAGGGGAATAAGGGGGAAATGGGAGGGAGGGAAGAATGGGAGGATACAAGGGATGGGATAACCATTGAGATGTAACAAGAATAAATTAATAAAAAAAGAAAAAATATGTTTGTTTATTTCATTTAATATTTGATGGTATGGATTAGTGAATTATTAACAATTTATCATATTTTTATTTTTTCTTTTTAATTTGTTCACCTTGCATCACACTACAATATATAGACATAAAGAAACTAAATAATAAGGAGGACCCTAGAGAGAATGCATAACAATTTTTCTTTTACAAAGTCAATTCTAGATAAATTAAACTGTTATGTTAAAATAATGTAGCATATTTTTTCAGAAACAACGATAAAATATGCAATTATAACCTACAGAGAGGTTTCAGTGAGTAAAAGCAGTTGCCTGACAATCATAAAGACTTGAGTTCAAATTTATAGAACTTTTATAAAATCCAGAGACGTAGCATTAACCTGTACATCCTAGTGCACCAGGTTAGTTCTTGAAATATACGCAAAAGTTTAAGATCTTAAATGTAGTTAACCAGTTTGTACTAATATCAATTCGTGGTGAAATACTGATGAAGGCATCTAGGTCTGGAGCTCTAATTAAAGAAAGAATAAAGACAAAGAACTCTTCTGAAACAGACATTTGATATTTCTGTCTGTAGCAAACAATTCAACTCTGATCTTTGATAACCAGAGGTTGAAGTACCTTTCAGTCCTGCAAAGCACAATTTTGTATTTTAGCATCTGAATCAGGCAGCTTACAGCTCCAGGCATATAACGCTTGATTATCCCTCCACAGGCAACCACACACACAAACACAGAAAACAAAACGAAACAAAACAAAACCAAACCACGAGAAAAAATCTTCGAATACTTTCAAAGTACTCTTGCAGGCTGTTTAGGAAAAGTAAGTCATACAAGTTTAGTCTTAGGTCATCAATTCATGGTAATAGCAATTACTAGTTAATTTTTTTTTCAGGAGAATATACATCTTAGGTGTAACAGATAGATGTGATTCTATAGAAAGATAAGGTAAAATAGTTAAAGTCTTCAAAAGCCTCAGAGACATACAGAATATGACATTTAAAGATATGTTTATTATCTACAGACACATTTACAGTGAGACAGGTTAACTCCTGGCAACACCCAGCCTACTTCAAAGAAGATAATGAGCTTCAACGAAACTTCTTATGGAGATGGCTTCAAATGTGGCAAACCATCCACTGGGCAAAATGTCCCCACTTCTTCCACAGATAGAATTCTCCCTACAAATGGGCAAGCTTGGATGTAGGTAGAGTCAATAGCCAAACTCTGCTTAGACAGGGTAACCAAGTCCTCAATAGTTATTGTATCATAAATATGTCTGTCAGATATATTGGGCCAGAAGACTGAAGGTGATGCTCCAACATTTTAGAGAATTTTGGGCAACTGTTCAAAAAACGAATAAAATATTATTTAAATAAAATTGACCTTAAAAATATTATTTGCAAAGCCACTCTCTTCTTATTCATTTCCTTGGCTTTACTCTAAAATCCAACTTGACTGTGCAGCATCACATTGTGTATCTTTATATGTTCGTCAAATCTTTCTACATTATAAAGTGAAGCTTCTCCTTGGCATATTAGCATATTTAACATGTCTATGTTGTATTATAATAATTTATAGTTTCAAAATATAAGTCATTAGATGACCTGATTCCTAGTCATCCTTTAAATATTTGCTCCTAAGCCACTTGACATAATTCTTCTTAACTTCTTGGATCATCCAAAATAGAACAACAGGAAAGTAACCTTTTTTTATCTTTTACTAAAAAGAGTCAAAGACAAAAACCATATGGAACTATTCCAATGGTGGAAATAACCATAAACATTTTAAATGACACAAAATGAGTAGAGGCAGGTTGAACTTGTAGAAAATGCACACCTATAATCAAAGACTTGCCACAGCTTCTAAGGAAATTGTTATGCCAAATGAATTCCACCCATCATAAAATTGCACATAGGAGAACTTTGGAAGCCGGTGGTTTGGTCAAATGTTTTATCAAGCAGTTATTTTCAATAGGAAGAATGACCAGTGTGTAGGGCTGAGCTCTCGCCCTCATTCTGTCTTTTCCCTTATTTTTCCATAAAATTGTACCTGCTCTTAATACTGTATGTCTTTGTGAAACCTTGGGATCCATGAGTTGAATTTCATGACACATGTAAAATTTTATTCTCTCAAATCTCTCAGAAAGGCAAACAATAAAGAAAAATCTAATAAAAAAAGCCACAGGTCATATCCTTCTGTAGTTCAACTGTACTTGATATACAGATATAAATCATTCATTTAGAAATACATTTAAAAAATAAATCCAGAAATATGTAAAGGGGCTCTTTCCAAAAGAATATTATCCCAATAGAAGGCAAGACTAATGTATTGGCAGAGCTAATTAATTACTTAGACAAGGTAATGCTGCTTTTATTGGGTCCTTTAATTAAAACTGAATTCTTAGACAATATTGGTATTTTTGAGGTATTTTTGTTTCCTACTGTGAAAATTAAACAGAACAAATATACAAAATGAAATATCTGTCTTGGATCTTCTGTTAAGAGAGGTAAGGGCTGCCCAACACATTAAAAATTAAAAATCTACTACCTTTTTTTTTCCCTCTTAGGTTATAGAACTTACTTTATAAACATGTTTGTACAATTAAGTGTCTTAGAAATTAAGTTATATTTCATTATTTATTTCAATTCTTCTCTGAGTTACAATGTCTAAATGTAGATTATATAAGACTCCATCAATATACTTGTCTTAAATAAAATCTAAAATGTTGTGATGTGATTTTCACAGTTAATATGGAGAAGTAGAATAACAGTCAAATAAGATCTGTGTAGCTTTGGTTGGTAATATAGTTTCTGAGATGAAAGCCATATTGAGTGATCTTTTGTGAAACATAAATTAATCCCCTATAAATTAGGAAATTGGCACAGGAATGTCTCAATGTCTCAATTTATGTTTTTTATAAATTAAGTTCAAAAAAGAAGATTCTTTTCCTGATTAAACTGTCATCTAAAATACCTAATATTACTGTGCTCAGTATTTAATTTTTACTGTTAGTAATTTCTGTTAGCAGAAGCTTTTATATGTTTTTATATCTTTTCCGTGAAAATGCAAAGTTACAGAAAGGCAATACTTGTGATTTTTCTTCTAAATGTTAATTTTTTAAAACTACTACTACTGGTGAGAGAATATGTTTTGGGGATATGGGTGAATTCTTATACAAATAAGGTTTGTAACTTTTCACTCATGGTTAATTAGTGCACGGATGCTTTGGGTGTTTTTCTATCAGGATTAGGCAGTATTTGAGGAATGTATTCACCTCTGCTTACTCCTAGACTTAGTAAAGATTTTAGAGCCATTCTTCTTCCATAGTATACATTTGTTACTGTGAGTTCATACAATCTCTCAAGATACTCCTGAAAGAGATGTTGCACATGGGTTTAAAGAAAGTTACATGCTTCATTTGAACATGAGCTGTTAGAAGTATCATTTTTTTGATAGAGAATAAAGTGGGTTTTAACTAAGCAACTGGAAGAAAATTAAGTTAGATAAATCATTAGTTGTTGCAATCTTGCTTTCCTGAGAGATTTACAAAATACAAAGTAATATGTCAGTCCATGTGTGTGTGTGTGTGTGTGTGTGTGTGTGTGTGTGTGTGTGTGTGTACATATATATATATTCAAATAATGACAATAGTTAAGTTATTTTCTCAAAAATCTTACAGCTTCTAAACTCAGAACTTACTAGCTACTGAGAAGAAAGTATGGTTCTTTCCAGGAATATATTTACTCTACAGATTAAGTACAATATAACATTTAAATTACACAAACACACATTTGTTTATACCATAGCAGTGAAAAGATGCCGAAATTACTGTGCACATTACATTCTTATTCTTCAGCTTGCTTCCAGATTCCTTCTTTTAATGAAAAAATCTATGGCAAACAGGTCAAAATGCTCATTTTTAAAACTTCAATGAAATTCTACTGTTTTCTTATTACTCTCATTTCTCTATGCCACAGAACAATTTTAATTAAGGTTATATGTATCTAGGGTCATTAATAATCTACTGATTAATTGCTACCCCATGATTGTTAGGTGGCTTCTCTAGAAAGGTTATAAATTATGTCTAGCGTCTAAATGCTAGACCACTTAAACTGAATAAAAAGAAACAGAAAAGACTGAGAAAATGGAGGAAAATTGAAGAAAGGAAAATAGACAGCAGGTATGAAAGCAGACTGGAACTAAGTATAGCTCTTCTCTTTATCCTGTTGTGTTGGACATAGTCTTTTATAAAAGTACTAAATATAAAAGCAATGGTGTTTTTTTTTTTTTTTTATTAAATTTGTCTTTAAAAACCTGTTTATATCAACAGAAGTAGTAGTGTGTTGTATTCTAGAACGTCCCTGGAATCTTCTAACTGAAAAATAGGATTTTAATCTCAATTATAATCTTTTCACATTGAGTTACTTGCAAATCAGAACTTGCATAATGCTGTCTTTGCTTTCCGTTGATTACCTGTTATATGTGGCATTTTAAATAAGAATCGGCCAAGGATGTTTTAGTACTATCGTGTTTGTGGATCGTCACATTCTCAAAATGAACCAGAGAGCCATTTTTATGTCTGAAATTGGTATCAGAGGACCTTGGTGGAAGGGGGATTATCCTGAACTTCCAGGCTATGAAGATTGAGGAAATAAATAGAATTTCCGGAAATTATAAAAACTTGTGGAGTCTGGGGCTGCTTTTACATTTTGTTCTAACTTCTACATAAGAATTCTACTAAATGCACAAAAAAAAGACAAATAAATATTCAGAGTAAAATAATTCATCTATTATTACAGCACCTTATCAATGTTTATAAAAGTTAGTGATAGAATATTTCTATGATTTCACATGAATATACTCCCAGGTCATACAATTTAGCCATCATGACTATACAAATCTGTACAGAAAATTTCAAATGTTCATAATGTGCAGTGATTGCCAAAACATTTTGCAGTATTGAAACACTCTAGAAGTAATTCTGAGCAGTCAGTTGACATTATTATTCCCATTTCTGACATCACATCTACTAACCAACATCTCCAGGCCCATCTTTGAATAGTACTCTGTATATGCATGCTTATTCTGACATTTTCACACAGATGGCATAATGGTTCTTTTGTGGAGAGTAATGCACCCAGTATTCATTCATTATGCTATGTAATAAAACATTACAGCAATTAGTACATATATATATATATATACACACATATATATTTTAGATGTATACAACACACACACACACACACACATATATATATATATACACATACATATATAAAACTGGGTACTGGTTGCTTTAAAGGTATTGTTTTGTGTATATATACATATATATGTAATGTATATTATATTATATATTTTCTGTGCATACATAAAGTAACATACAGAATATATATATACACACAAAAATATATACAGTGAATATATATTATCTTGGGCTATTATGAATAATATTCATAAATATTGATGTGAAATTTCATTTTTATTATTATCATAAATAAATGTACTGGTACAGGTTTTGTGTCAGTAGGCTTTTTAATTTTTATTAGGTATGTAACTAGGAACCAAATTTCTTGCTCAGGTGTTAGCTAATTCCATTGGGAATTTATTAAATAGTTTTCAAAGGGAACACATAATTTTACAAATATAAAACATCATAGCAAAGTCAACCAGATTCAATATCTGTACATCTCGATGAGCTTCTACACAGTTACGAGAATCAATTCTGAATCTGTGGCTTTTTCCATTGACTTTAAAGTTTCATTTTATGGATTTTTTCCTTTATTTGAAAGCAAAGCTACACATTTAAAAATTGTTTGAATCTTTGATTCCTTATTTGAGTAACTATGATCTAATGCAAAAACAGCAAGATAAACGACTGTTTTCTGAAAAAATAATAAAAGCTTCACAAATTAAGTATGCACATTTGTTTATAGCCTCTATTTTGAGTTACGTTTTGTTCATAGGTTATTTTAAATACATATCTTCACACCCACAAAAAATTATAAATTTTACACCTCATCCAACAATCTTCTTTTTGTAGCAGAGGCTATTATACAAAGTGTAACAATTAAAAGTGCAGAGAAAAACTGATAGCTAGGAACTCAGCCCCAATTAATGCATCTATAACACAAGTACAGTACCTAAAACTCAGGGACAATCTAAGAAGAAGAGAAAATGTGCAGTGAGTCTGAGCCTTCTGACTATGGTGGGCAAGCCACACGTATGATATATCGAGAGCATGGCTGCCAGGAGAACTCTTGGTAGTGGACATCCAGTCTAGAGAGCAATCTTACTTGGTTCATCCCTAGATGAGTCAACTGATTGGTTATCCAGTGCCAGGTGACTAGCAGTAGAAACATGGGCATGCATGAAACAGTGAATGTATTCTAACTACTGTCTTTATATGTTGATGTTTATATGTATATGTGACCACAATGGTTAAAGAAAGGAAGCCCTTGAATTTGGGAGGAAAAGAAGATGAGAAATCGGAAACCTAAGTCAAAAGAGAAGGAGGAAGAATTAATTAAATAGCTATGTATAACATATGTATACATTATATATAAATTTAGGGGTTTTTTTTGCCTTTGAGAGATTCAATATTTAATGCGGAAATACATAAACAGCCTGGTAAAGATACAACTGGGCAATATGCCTGAGAAGGCTTAACTTTTCAGTGTCACCTAAGAAATAACGGTGCATATTATTTACTCTTTATTAAGAGGCGTATATTTGGCTCTGATCACCAAAAACCAACTACAATCAAAGATGAACTCTTAACCCACAGACTCTTCCTGTGGCTTCATCTAAAAATTGGCTGCTTTTACTTTCATACTTAGTTTTTTATAATTATGATCATTTCAAATCTCAAAATGTCTTTCATCTTTCTTACAATAGCTATTTAATTTATAATCTTAAAAATTCTTCCAAACAATACTATAGCTGTGGTTTTCTGTTTAATAAGAAACATTTGCTAATCAGTACACTTTATAATCTGTATTTATTTTATATTAAATACTATGTTATGTGTTTTTATTTTTCCAGGATAAAAAGCTTTCCTTAAAGCTTTACATCATCCAGTAGGTTTTAGTTTTGATAAATTTTCAGGGTTTTTGTTTTGTTTTGTTTTTTAAGTCATGGCTTCTGAATACCAATGCACATTTCATTTACTATTTAATTCACATTCGTCTTTCAGACATCACATATAATTTCCTGCTAATAACTTTCAATTTCATGCTTATTAGTCAAAAATATATATGTGGATTTCTCTTAGGTGACATTCTAAATACCAGTACTTAGAGTACAGTGTGCATAGCATGACAGATTCAATGTTTCTCTTGCTCATAATTTTTTTTCTCCTCCTTACCTCCAGTTCAAGGTAATGCTCGCTTATTGTATGTCAGAGTGTCCTCTCTCTGTCTCTGTTTGTGTCTCTCTCTTCTATCTCTCTTGTGTTCTCATGTGCCTGCTTTTGTGTGTGTGTGTATGTACGTGTGTGTGTGTGTATGTGTGTGTGTGTGTGTGTATACTTCTGTTTCTTTCTTCACTCATCCTCAGCACTGAGATTGCGATAATGATCTCAATTGTGTTGATCTTACTTGTTCTTTTATTTATTTTCTCTCTCTCTCTGTCTCCTCTTCTTCTTTCATTTTTCCTTTCCTTTTATCTTTTGATTTTTGGTAGAATTAAGGTTCTTGGTTTTTTTGCCCTGCAGGCACTGGATATTGGTTTCTAAGGTCCTGTTGCCTTAGTGTCCGAGTAATAAAGACTTAAAATTAATAGGGTTAGTTCTTCCTTGTTATGAGCAAACCTGTATAATGTTAAAAGAATAAATATATGTGAATAAATAATATTGCTTCCATTTATTAGAAACCTTGATTGCTTATTGTTCAACATATAGTTTTTTGTAGTAGGATTCTTTACCACCCACCTTCATTACGGACTAAAGTGCTCCCTTCTGGAGTGTGGCATGCATGTCTCCCTTTCTTTATTATCCACAGTTCCTCTATTGATCATAATTTCCTTTTTGTTCTCCATCAGTGTTTCAGCCTTTCCATTTCATCACCTGCTCATTTGGCTCCAATTTTTGTAAATAACTCCTAAGTTTTTCCACTACCTGACTGGATATAATGGAAACGTACTGGATTTTGTTGTTTCTATTTAAAGACGAGCTGGCAGACTTTTCTATTCTTTATTTCTTTCAAACTTAATAACGTCATATTTTTTATTTGGATGTATCAAGAAATATTATTTTCTTTAATATTTTATGTCATTGTTTTTTTGATTTTCTTGCTTTCTCCTCACAACTACATTAGTCTACCTGCTGTCTTTGACAATAAGACCTTTGTGAAATAACACAAGACATCTAGATTCTCCCTACATTTATTTTTATTTTTACTTTCTTTCTTACTCATATTTATTTGCTTACATTTTAAAATTTGTATTAATTTCACAGCTTGTAATACTCACATCCTCTCCTCTGACACTTGTGCGTTTGTGTTTAGTACTGGAGAAATCTGTCACATGTCTGCTGCTTGCAACTCTGCTCTGAGTCTTCTTGGAGCGCAAGAGAAGGTCTCTGAGGAGAGTCATTTTTACAGGTGTTTGGGGCTTTACTTGTCAGGTATTTCTTTTCCGCTTTTAAAGTCTTTACTGAAACAACACAAATTATTTGTTTCTTTTCATACCTGGAAAAGGCTTTTGATTTTTTTCATATCAGTAGCTAAGTTTAGAATTCCTTCATACTTGTAGACGCTGCTTCCTGTTTGGTTTTGGTGCAGTTGTACTGCTTGCTAAGGAAAAGAGAGCACTTGGCTGAGAAGAAGTATAGTGCCTCAGTATTCCTCTTACTTTCTATTGAGGATTTTAAAATACTTTAGGTCAGGGTCATTTATTTTGTTAGGATGCTACGAATCTTATTTAAATGTACACAAAGGGGTCTGTCTATATTTATAATACCAGTTAATGCATAATACAGAAATTTTGACATAAATAAAGGTTCCTATAATGTAACCAAGGAACCAGGAAAATAAAAAAGAATAAAGTGGATATTGGGAGAAAGGGACTGACTATACAGAGGGAATTAGTAAGACAGAGATGACATAAGGAAGGAAAAAGCCGAGGGTCTCGCACTAGGCGTGGGTGATGGAAAGGAAGGAAGAAGGGAATGAGAGGGAAGATAAATAATGAAGCATAGCTGGAAAGTCATAAAGAAAAACATCAGCTTAGAAATATAAATATATATATATATATATATTTATTTACATGAAGTAACAAAGCCTCCACAACAGCCATAAACTAAGAAAAACTATCACATTTCCAAGCATACAGAACATAAAGAAGTATGTCTTACTATTAAGTGACAATAAACACTGTATAAATATATTAAATTAACTGTAAAATGTTTCTATATTATTATATATTCCATATATATATATATTTTCTTCTAACTGAAAAATGCAGTTAGACTGATAACTTTACATATGGTTGTGTGTTCTAAGGAGAAATAATAAGAATTTTCAGTCTCCCTTGGAACTATTTTTCTTATACAGAAGGAAACTTAAAATATTAAACTGTAATAGTTTGCCTTTAGTGAGGATAAAAATATAGTTCTCAAATAAAAACCTTTTAGAATTATCTCATCTGAAAATTCAGTGGTTATATTTTTCTGCAAATTGTTTTCTCACATCTTCCTTGTTACTTAAATAGTCCACAATGTCAAATATAAAACCTTTATCAACTTAGGACGTTAACTTTTTCTTAGTAAACAATAAAGAAAATACGGAATCCAACATACAACACTATAGTTTTAGGTAAACTGAAACAATAAGTATTGATTTCTTTAGAATAACTATGTTATATATTTATAAATTAAAGTACATGTGTGTGTGTCTATTTTATGTTTCAGGCCATTTTTCTAAGCACTAAACTTGTGGCTTAAGAACCACATTGAAGTCGGGTAGTGGTGGCGCACGCCTTTAATCCCAGCACTCGGGAGGCAGAGGCAGGCGGATCGCTGTGAGTTCGAAGCCAGCCTGGTCTACAAAAGGGAGTCCAGGACAGTCAAGGCTACACAGAGAAACCCTGTCTCAAAAAACCAAAAAAAAAAAAAAAAAAAAAAAAAAAAAAAAAAAAAAAAAAAAAAAAGAACCACATTGAAAAGCGAAATATAACTAAGTAAGAGGAGAGAGTAGGAGGAGACTGAGAGACTGAGAGTCCCTGGAGTTGCAGAGGATGCCAGCTGTCATTTCCAGTGCTGCCTTTGAATACTCTATCACCTATGGTTTTCTTTGTTTTAAAGATGTCATGTGCCATGAGCTGCAGCTTTGCTCTGGTTTTACTGCCTGTCACAGTCACAGTTGACAAAGCCAGTCTTTTTCCCTGTCAGTCTGAGTCCAACTACACTGCTGACTTTCTCCTACAGTGTAGAAAATTTATTGCAAAGCAAGGTGCACTTTATGCTTACAGCTATTGCAGAACTGCTGGTAATAATAACACTGACATCACCACTAGCAGCTGCTATCTGTGACAGAAAAGATCAAACTTCTGAAGCACAATATACTGTCTTTAAGACTATTGTCTAGTAATGCCACTGCTGTTTTGAAATCCTCTATTAAAATAAGAACTCCAATTTTTTATAATAACGTCATGCTTCTTTTAACCAAGAATTAAGCTAATATTTCTGCAAATATGATTTGTTGTGTATATCTTAATGTTGAAAAAGTTATATGTAAAGACTTTTGCGAGAAATAAGTTTACAAGATGCAGTGACATGAAAAGGGAATTTTGAGTTTCTTCCACAGAGAGCAAGAAGAAAAAAGAACATCTTCACTATCCTTACTTTCAAGTCATATCTATAAAATGCATATCTATATTTATATGACTTCTAATTATGTCTGTCTTATTTTCCTCATTTAAAAAATGAGCAAATAATGGTATCTGTTCCCAAGAGCTATAACAATATTGAAAGGCATTAGTATGGATTTGTGAATTAAAGGAATACTGCCATGAAGTGAATACCAAACAAATGTATCTATAGCCATATGTGGGTATCTGTTTCCTTCTCCCTGGAATTTGAATCATCTGTAACAAGAACATTGATAGTTATCAGTTAAAGAAAAGAGTCATGTGGGAGAAGTGATGTAGGTAATACTCTCACCTGTGGGCTTAGAAGAATCATGTGGGAGAAGTTATGTAGGTAATACTCTCACCTGTGGGCTTAGTAGAGTCATGTGGGAGAAGTGATGTAGGTAATACTCTTACCTGTGGGCTTAGAAACTCTCTTGTCTCTTAGGAGATGTAGATACTTTGTTCCTTCCTACATTTTTTATTATTTCATTTTCAAATTTCATCCTTAATGCAATAATTTACTCGTGCCTGATTCATGAACCACAGAGACTTATGCCTGTTCGTTTTCTCTGTTTGAGGTGAAAACTCTTTAGTAACATTAATCAAATCATTTTCATTGCCACAAATGAAACCTTTTCCACTTTCTAGGTCTTAATGAAAACCGGTCACTTAAGAATGATCAGATTCTTGGTAGCCTGCTCTCCTTCCTCTGAGTCCCATCAGGCCTCCTCATCCAGTGGACATGGTCAAATATGGGGCACCCTTGATATCCTATGAGCATATACAGTGGAGGGAAGTCCCCCTCAGTCACAGTCATGGGGGAGGGGAGTAAGGGGAAAATGGGAGGGATGGAGGAATGGGAGGATACAAGGGATGGGATAACAATTGAGGTGTAATATGAATAAATTAATAATATATATTATTATATATATAAAGAATAATCAGATTCGGACCTTTCTCTCTCTTCTGGTTCCTCTACTGCTCCTCATCCCAAAGTTTTTGCTAGTCTGTTGCATAAAAAGATAGTGACAATGTTATTTATTTTCTCTGTATTCTTACTTTGTCCATATTTAGCTCATAAATTATCCATTACCATAAAGCATACATTGATGTTTTCTGAAGATGCTGTCACTTTATCCATACTTTCCTAGCTTTTGGAAAATATTTATTCAACAGAACAAATTGAGAATCCATCATATTGAGTTCATTGCAAATCATGAAAACTATGTAACCAAGAATATGGCAGATTCCTGTCCAATATTCATGGCATTCCTTAATGATGCTGTTTAAAATGACAATATCTCTAAATTGTTGTTTCCTTCACCTGGAGGGAAAATTAACTTGAAATCCAATTTTAAAATGAATGCAAGCAGAAATTTTTCTCACATCTTAATAGTAATCAGAGTTAGACACTTCTGCTGCTTATTCAAAGAACACTTTCCCTATAGTCTTTTATAATTGATTACGAAATTACACCGAATTATTTGCTTTCAGGTTCAAGGAGTCTTATAGATTGTATCCACATTCAGATTCCTATATTCTCTTTCCAGAACAAAGCTTGATTGGTTCTAGAGACCAAATAGTGGATTGATCACCAGTTACTATATTACCTTTGGAAATTAGGGTTCCTTACACTAAACAGAACCTCAAAGAGCATAACTTTCTTTCACCTAAATTGTTTAATATCCATTTCATTATCCAATTATGTAGTTTACCACTTTTGATGTTCTATAAACTTTGAAACTTGAAAATAGCATTATCTTTGTAGTCACATGCTGCTACAGTGTAAGCAGAACTGGGATATTGTTTGACTATATTAAAACACAAAAGATTTCATAGTGGCTACATTTTCCAATTTTACAATGTATAATTGCCACATATATTTATATGTGAAACATGAATCTTGAAATAAAACCACTCTTTAGCATAGTCTAAGAGAAAAATATGATACTTTATGCATGAATTCCCTTTTGAGTGATATTCTATGTTAAATGGTTTTTTTTCATGCTACCATTCCCCTTATTTGATCATCCTTTATGACTATAATTATGGTACATCTTTCACTTGGACTACATGGGGAAGTTGGATCTTAAGTTTAATAAATAAAATAAAAGTGACCATGTATAGGTTGAACTCATAGTTAATGTATGTTTCCAGTGCACACACAGCTCTTAAAAGCATTGTTCTAATTTTCCTTTGTTTATTTTAGTTGATATTAATTCAATATATCTCCCTCATAAAAGTAGCCAAAAATAACATCTTGCTTGCCACTTTAACTGATGTATTTTTTATCTTTTGGAATTCTTAGAGAACATTCGGGTGATATTTTAAGAAACAAAAAATTATGTCACCATCTCTCTTCTTTTACTTCACTTGTTTTAGCTTACTTCACATATTCCTAATTTGGAATGATTACTAATCAGATTGTCTAATTTAAGATACAGGAAAATATCTGAAATCTCTGTCTTATTATTTTAAACCAAGCTCTTAAATTTTTTACATCTTCAAATAAGGATATGAGAAATGTAAGTTTATCAGCAAACACATATTAATATATGCCCGGAGGCAGTTTAAATGAGGAAAGTAAGTTTGAGTTCCTCAGGCCTGACCTAAAATGTGTTGTATAAAATGAAAAATACTTAACCCACTTAGAGAAGAACTCCTTCTAACACTGTGTCGAAAACCAGGAATCTGAAAGTGTGCTATAGGAGATGACCACTCTCAGAAGCAAATATTGGTTAGAGTTACCAACCAAAGGGCAGGATCTCCTTCAGGCTACTTGGGGACTCATTGAGGAATAATTTCAGGACTTTATAATTTAAGACATTTTCTTAGCTTTTGCCCCACTTCATATCTCTTGATTGCAGCTTTTATTTTAGGGTCTTTCATAGAAGTGTCCTAAATGAGTTCATTATATCCTTATACTTAGCACGTTAAGCATAACCTGTCCTGTTTTCTCTTCCTTAAAGGTTCTTTGCCCTCATGTCTCATCTATTAATCTGATGAGTCATGGCGAAGAAGTGAACAAAATAGGCCACCAAATCCTGTCTGTGTTTTAACTTGTCTGTTTGGAAAGAGGGTTACAATCACACGATGACTTCTTCTTCCAATACCAGGACAGGTAATAGTCCCTGGGTGTGACAATAAACTCTTCAACAACATGTCATTTCATTATCAAATGTGTTTAAAATGGAGAAAAATTAAATGTTCATCACTAGTGTTGCAAAAATAGTATCCGTGGTGCGGTTTGACACAAATTAGTAGATTTTTGTAAGACATAAAGAACTTTAAAATTCCAAATCCCCCTCAAAATCATGACATGAGGAGGGGTCTACTATTCGAGGTGTCCATCGCTCCACCATCTGTGGTCTTGCTATTCAATGTTCTGAAAGGCGGAAGACTTTGACATCATCAGATTTTAGATTTTTAGGTAGATTCCTGCCTAAGATATCTATATGGCAAGCAGATTTGGAAACTGTCCATATGAATATTTAGATAACACAAACATACAGAGGAATGAATGTAAGATCACATCTTCGTAAGCAAATGGAAAAACAACACAAAAGACACATTTTTTTGCTACTTATTAGTCCCAGATATTATAAAAAATATTTCACTCACATCAATTACTTTAATCTCAGCAACAACTTAATTAATGGAAATATCATAAATTTAGATTTAGTGGATGGAAAATACTGATGCAAATACAAGCAGTATTTATCCTAAATTTAATAATAACAAAGGCTACAAATATATTTGGTTAATGGTTTCAAGCTCTAAAACACAATTCCATATTCTCAGTCCTCAGAAAAAAGAGATTAAAAAGTTGTAGAACGGAGAATTAAGAGAGGAAGAAAGATAGGGAGACTGAAAAGACGTTTGATTTTTCTCTCATTGACAGTAACAGGTATTAATGTTGCTTTTGTCTGTGTGCACTCTGGTGCTCAAACCAAGCAGCTCTGTGAAGACTCTCTGTTAATAGTCTCATCATCCCCTGGAGACACTCTATCTCTTAAAGTGTTCAAAGTTTACCTTTTTATCAGCAATTCCTTGCCTAGCTCTCCTATTCATGGTATCTCATACCCCTCCTCAAGGATAAGGTTCTCAACTGGCATTTAGATGACATTCTAATGACAGATAGGACCAGTGCTGCTAGATCCTTCTAAGGAGAGAAATAGTATGCAGTACAGAACCTAAAGCATATAGCCAGAAAACAATAACAGAAATAAGATTATAGGCCAAACATTTCTGCCCATTATTTTGACTGTTTCCATTCAATTTTGGTATGTCTACCTTGAGACTCTAAAGGGTTGGGTAGGATGATGAATACATAGGATAGATTAGTGGCAGAGCTAGTGAAGCCAAGGCATGGAAACTGAGCAGAGGGTATGCTTCAACTTAAAAATATCAACAGATAGATATATTATGGATAGAAAGAAAGATAGATAGATAGATAGATAGATAGATAGATAGATAGATGATAGATAGATAGATAGATAGATAGAGATAGATAGATAGATAGATAGATATAGATAGATGATAGATAGATAGATAGATAGATGATAGATAGATAGATAGATGATAGATAGATAGATAGATAGATAGATATAGATATAGATAGATGATAGGTAGATAGATAGATAGATAGATAGATAGATAGATAGATAGATGATAGATAGATAGATAGATAGATAGATAGATAGATGATAGATAGATATAGATAGATGATAGGTAGATAGATAGATGATAAATGATATAGATAGATAGTTGATAGATAACCATTGAAGTCTAGTCTTGTGTACAATTAGGCATCCTCTTGCAAATGACTGAGATTGTGTTCCAGAAGCCATCCTATTATATTGGCCTATTATTATATTTGCAGTACTCCCTTATGAGACACTCATCTGCTAAAATTAGTGGATGACGAGAATATGGCTATGACTACATAAATTAAAGCAGGTGCTGTGCTCTGAGGAAAGGTAAAATCGAAGACTCCAACACAAAATAACTTCAAAATATGTATGTATAGATAAGACAATAATGGTTTATGACTCTCTACATAAAATATCTCCAAAATAGGTATACATGGGCCAGACAATAATGATTTATGGATTTCTAATTTTTACAAAGCCATAAAATTGATGCGTCTGATATTTTATCAGCAGATTATTTCTTACTTAGTACACCAAAAACTCAAACTACAGAGGAAAAGATTTTTTTTTTTGGCCTAATCACATCTGACACTGGAATTCTGGACAAATGAATCATGACTGGTATGCCACATCACTGCTTCTAAAGTGTCATGTTTTGCAGCATGCCAGCGGGTGCCAGGGTAATGCTCACGAAAGGAAAGGTCACCTAGTAAAGAATGACAGTGGTTTGAACTTTCTGTGGTTGTGAAGAAGTCTGAATATAGGAATAATAACAAATTATTAAAATATCATTAGTAATGTTAAACTAAGCCTAAAAAGAAAAAAAATTTCAAAGTTAAGGATTTTGAGAGATTTCAACATTTTAAAATACAGTCATGCCCAAAAGTCCATTCCTCTACAGCATATAGTGGGATCCTGTAGATCATTATTGGATAATGAGATGAACAGATACACTCAAAGAATTTATACTGCTTAACCTTTTACTGATGAGCTCCGTGAAAATTGAAATATCTTAATATATACAAAAGTAGCCTTGGTAGTATTGGTTCAAATTCTTTGACAAATTCAGATTTGGAATATAACCACATTATTTATTTTTTTTAGCTTTATTGTGAAGTTAGAGATAGAACTTTTTGACTCCGATTCCTTAAATATTCAACTTTATTCAGAATTTATTAAAGGCATGTACCTCCTTTACACTCCAGTTACCCTAAATAGGAGGGAAAGGAGAACAAGAATGTAACCTTCTGGATATTAGTTCCATGGGGCAATACCCCTGGCGTAATTCTCAGGAGTCTTGCAGATCATCTACCCAACAGAAGAAGCTGTATCATCCGGGCACGAAACTTGGAGGTACCCTCTCCCCCAGACCACCACGCTGTCTTCACCAATCCTCCAAATCCCTGCTGGAGTCACCTTTTGTCTTGGGCTTATACTTCCTCCTCTGAGTCTATCTCAGAGGTTTAGCAGTTTGTAGAGACAAGGTCTAGGTGGAGTGACATCCCAAGACTGTTTGCACCTTGGGCCTAGACTAAGGCAAGATTACATTCTCTTCATACATCCCCCTTTCTATTAATTTTTTTAAATAGGCAAAAACCAAGAAATACGTATACTGAGTCATCAGGTACAAGTTACATGTACATGACCTAGTCCTTTTGTATTTTACAGTCTTAGAGAAAGTATTCCACTATCCTCTCATAGTGAGTTCTTTCCTAATGTCGAAAGTTTTAAAAAAATCTCTTTATTAGAAATTACATTAATCAACCTATAAACATGTTTTTAATTCCTAAACTAAAGCTTATAGTAACACTGTGGCTATCTAGACTTCAACACTATCAAAGATCGAAGAAAGAAATATTATCTAATATGAAGGAAGCACAGACAAGCAACTTCTAAAAGCAAGAGAGGACAGAGAGAGTTATTGCGTGGGCAGACACAGGGTTTTCACTATTGTTGGGGCATCTAGACTTCAGCTTTCTGGCCCAGTATATTGGACAGACATAATTGTGAAGAAGGAATTTTGAAGAATGTTCCAGCCAGTCCTTGTAAAGCTTCACAGCCAGTTACACTGTGCTCTGTTATAATCACAGTTTTGGCTGTCTGTCTGCCATCACCAGGAGAGATAAGAACAATACTTTGGTCCAGTGGTCATTCTGTCATTCTCTTTTCATCTATGCCTATACTCTCTATTGAAGTAGATAGAGGTGTTGTCAGGAGCAGGTGTGTCTTTCTGTCAGAAAAGCCCCAATAAATGCCATATTCTATAGATATCTGAAGTGTTTGAAGACATCTTTCTATTTACTATTATGCATATTGATAACTTTTAGTTATATATCTGTTTATCATTCACATGACTTATCTATCTTAATGTATCATAATATAGATAAACAAACATTGTTTGTTTTTAGTTATTTACTATTTGCTTAAAAGTATATGAGAGACTAGCTAAAGCTTATTCTGTAATTAACTAATTTAGTCCCTAGTAAGATTTATGGATGACTACCTACCAACTTTTATCTCTGACAATCCTGAACAGGTTATAACAGTTTTCATAAGTCTAGAACTGTACATCACCTTTTAAATTGAGTTGCTCATATAAAATACATTAGGTAAATGTTGAACAAAAGAAACTTAAGTTCTATCAAGATATAACATACAGTTTAAATTTTTATTAACATACGATATGCAATACATAAAGCAAGAGTTGAATACATAGTCTTAAATTTCCATCAATCTAAAACACCATAGTGAAATATTTGAAGGTAGTAGATTCAGTATTCTATTTTTTATCCTATAAATTTGTATCCTTCCCTTTTATCATTCCCTCCTTCACCCATTTTCCCCTAATGCTAGATGGGGTATAAAGATAAGAGAGAAATAAGGATAGGAGGGAGAAAGAAAGAGATCCCTAAATGTAACCTTTACTTATTTATAACCAACAAACACTGGGAACCCACCAAAAAACTAAGACTAAGGCAAGATTACATTCTCTTCACTAGAACCACTTTAACAGATAAAAGTTAACAAGGTCCTGCCATTTCTGCCCCATAAACAAACACTAATTTCAATCCTATGAAATGACTTTGATTTTATAGAACCTCTCCTTGTCTTGCATGTCATATTTGATCAAGAAATCACTTTTGCTCAAATGTCTATTTCCATTTTCAATTTTATTTCCTCAGTGAGAAGAGTCAGACCACCTGTAAGTGCTTTTAATATTCAGTTTATAGCTATTACATCAATTACACTGTTTCTGCATGTGAGTGTGTGTGCATCCATGTATGTGTGTGCATTTGATATTGCATGTACCTGTGTATACCTATGTAGAGGTCTTTAACCTTTTTTGCACATATTTTGAAGAAAGTATCTTGAGTAAAGATGAAGAGTTAAGTGTTGATTTTTATTGGTGAAGGTTCAGCTCATGGTGCCAATAACAGTCCACAAACACTACTGATATTGAAAATGGCTGCTTCAATGAACATAAAATGGTATGTATCATTGATGATTTGAGTTATGAACTTATTTGTAATAATAAGAAAATAATTCAGAATATTCTTGATGAATATTTTAAGCTTTTAGCCACAAAATAGCAGCAAAAAAACCCCTTATTTTTCTTAATAGACTCTGATTATTTTCCCCATAGTATTAAGTTTTTGGCAGCTTATACTTATGGAAAAAAAATCTTGTGATGCTAATAATAAAATGTTGGCTAGCAAACTCTATTTCCTACAGAATACTCTGTAAAATAAATTATAATAATCCAAACTCTTTTAGACAGCAATGATGGATAATTCCAATCTATCTTGTTTCATGAGTAAAAATATACCTATCATAAATCCTTTATTTTAACATAAATTACTACTATTAAATTTCTGATGATGCTACCTCCCACAAATCATCACCTGAGATTCCTAAAAAGGAAGGCGAAATATATTATGGATGATTTCATTCTTTGCATTTATATTGATCCATGAACTACAGCTGACATATTGAAACCATTTGTCCTTCTAAAACATATTTTATTCAATAATCTTAATATATTATATTAATTCATCATGATGCTGAAAATTTTAGGCACATTACATACAAAAGAGCTGTATAAATCTTCAAGTAATAAGCATCAATTTTTCTAGCTAGTATTGAAAATCAATTTTGAGAGCATAAAAAAATAAAGAACAACTTATTTAAGTTGGCATGGAAATCAATATTTGTATTTCATCTCTTTTTTCAATTTCTGTTTTTTTATGTGCCTTGATGTTCAGGTAATTTCAAATCATTTTTATTTTTACGAACAAAGGAATATATAATATGTGTAACTGAATAAAAGGAATACTGTGAAATAATGTGTTTTAAGTATTTACTAAAAGGCTCTGAGATTTGCTAATTTACATATAATATTCCATTTGTAATTGGGATGGGATTTCTTCATTATCTTGAATCAGAGTCCAGCTATTATAGCCCAGGGTAACCTCCAGCTCTTCGTCCTTCTTCGGCCACACAAGTATTGGGAACACATGTTAACATCAATATGTATTGCTTTGATTTAGGACTTTGATCAAATAGCCATACAATACTTTTGAATTTGTTGAAGAAAGACAAGTGGAAATCAAGAAATTGAGAAAAAAATTGCGTAATGGAGGATGAATAACTACAGGATGGATAAAGAGATGAAATATGGAAAGTAATCATCATTCCGTGATGGATTTATGCCACTCAGAACACTTGGCTTTCACTTAGCACTTGCTTGAAAATAATACAGAATTTATTCTTTTCAGATATAATTACTTTCCAGTGTAGGAAAAACAGCATGTTCGAACTTTCCTAGTGCAAGCTCTAGGTGAGAATATAGAGAAATTTCCATATTGAGTGCAATATGTAAGACCCTTAGTAGAGGTTTGAGTTGACTCTCTTCCCTGGTTACAACAATTCTAAACAGGGGCTTTTAAAAATAAATTAAACTGAATTGAAATATAAAAGAACTCTCTGATATTCAATACATTTTTTCAAGTCACTATGTGGAATTTTTCATAGTTCTACTAAAAATTGTGCTGCTTTATAATTTATACAGTCCTACCTTGTGATTTGGTATAATCTGTGACATCACCAACTGAATGCTTGTCTTGTGCTAGGCTACTAAAGTAGTTAAGTCAAGTGAGAGTTACAGACACAACCTCTTCAGCAACTCTGGTCATAACTAAAATGACAAAAATGCCACCATAAATCTATTCAAGCAATGTCAGTATTAAGCACACAAATAATTTAAAGACAGTTGACCATATATATATATATATATATATATATATATATATATATATATATACATCTGTATTTATCTCATTACACTGGATTCTTTTTTCTCTTTTTAAAATATATTTTATTAATTTATTCATATTACATCTCAATTGTTATCCCATCCCTTGTATCCTCCCATTCCTCCCTCCCTTCCTCCCATTTTCCCCTTACTCCCCTCCCCTATGACTGTGTATGAGGTGGACCTCTTCCCCCTGTATATACTCATAGGATATCAAGTCTCTTCTTGGTAGCCTGCTATCCTTCCTCTGAGTGCCACCAGGCCTCCCCATCCAGGGGACATGGTCAAATATGGGGCACCAGAGTTCGTATAAAAGCCAGTCCCCATAATGAGTGAGTTAACCCATAAGCAGAAAGATCAAATGGTATATACTCACTTATATCTGCACACTAGTCCAAAGTGCATGTCCCTTGAAAGCCTTCACTTACCAGGAAAGTGGGACAGAGGGGAGGACATCCTATTGGGACTCTAGATGAGAGAAGCATGGGAGAATGGGGAAAAACACTGGATTCTTTAGCAAAGCTATAAATATGAATGACAGTACACTGAGAAACTTGTTAGTACTGCCAAATACAGCCATCATGTCCAATGTTATGTCATTTTTTATTAATTTATTCTTGTTACATCTCAATGGTTTTCTCATCCGTTGTATCCTCCCATTCTTCCTTCCCTCCCATTTTCCCCTTATTCCCCTCCCCTACGAATGTTCCTGAGGGGGCGGTAACCTTTAAACCCCTACCCAGATCTAGCCAATGGACAGAATATTCTCCACAGTTGAGTGGAGAGTGGGCTATGACTTTCACACGAACTCTGGTGCCTCATATTTGACCATGTCACCTGGAGGGGGAGATCTGATGGCTCTCAGAGGAAGGATAGCAGGTCACCAAGAAGAGACTTGATACCCTATGACCAATGTTATGTCTTTACCAGCCAGATTCCATGAATACTAGGACACTGTAGAAATCTACTTTATGGATAGAATCTCCTGTTTTCATTATTCCCAGAAGAATGGTATTCTGACAAGATTTAAAGCATAGTGTAAACATGCTTTACCTCTTGTTCTTATATGTTGTGAAATTCTGTGATATGCATTTATTAGTGGTCAGCTAAAAGTATGGAGTTAAGGAAAGCCCTGGTGTCAGAGTAAGGCTCTTGGATCCTAGCATAAAGTCATGTACTTTAAAAATAAAAGAAATAAACAAAGAATCCTGTTTATATTCTAGATAATATACACAAAATGCATAAATATCAAGGGATACTAGCCATGGTTTACTAATTTTGAGACATGAACTAAATTCTATTCTCCAATCCTTAAGGAAAAGAAGAACCAATAATAGAAATTATATGATATGACGAGCACAGAGAACATGGAACATGCAAAACCAGAAGACAGCATTACTCTGCTTCTCAAGCTGATCCTACTGTCCACCATAGTATCTATATAATGGGTATTTGAATGTGTATCAGTTGGGCATAGAGATAATCACATGGATTTTTGCTCCTGAACTATTACTATTATTGCACATCTGATCTGTCAGCAAAGAGACTTTATTGCACTTATCCCTTGGCATAATATGCAAAGTGGAACATCTAAACTAAGCCCATGATGGTAAGTTAACCATTTCTTTACCTCCAATTGCACAGTTCCCGGGAATATTTCTAACATCAGACACGTGGTAGTAATATGTACTTTATAAACAGAAACCAGCCTGTATGATAAAGGGGAAATCCTGAGGCAGGAATTATGTTCTCTGATAATAAGAAATAAGGAGTGATGTGAGATGATAGAAAGCAAGGACATACATGCTGGTGCCCATGTAATACGTTCGCTTCCCATTGGCACATCATTAAACAAGTGTTCTGTCAAAAAATGCTACAAGGCCAGAGTGACAAGAGGCTCTAATAATTTGGAAGTTCTGGACTTTGAATCTTATCCATATTTGCTAGATTTCTTCCCTTCTACTATATATTCTATGGCATTCTTGTCCAGTTCATTTCTGCTACCATTTGTATGCAGTTTTTGAAAAGATCAAACTAAAAATCTCAATTCCAAATTCATATGCAGATGATGTTTGGAAGCAAGAAAATTGGGAAGCAATCAGGATTACATAAGAGAACGAACAATGTGGTCCAAGAGAAAGCGATCATTGGGACTGCATGTTTTTCTTTGTAACACTCAGTTAGGAGATGGTGAACACATATCGGAATCATATTCTTGGCTTCCTTATTCTTCATAAGAATGTGTCAAATAAATTATAACATACTTAGTTTCAGGCATTTTGAAATAGAACCAAAAAGTTGTGAATGGAATTGTCATATTATCCTTCCTAGAAAAATCAGAACATATTGAGTAGATTGAAAAGAATGAGAGTGGTTTATTAAAATTTTCTGTAGATCTCTATCACTTCCTAAACTCCAATATCCTATAATAATTTTACTTTGTGTTACCATTAAAATAAATGTATATGTTTTTAGAAGACATAAACAACTTTATACCACAATCTCTTTTTAAATGTATAATAAGCAGCAACAGGATCAGAAAGGTATGACACATCTTAAATTATTGTTGGGTGGGTACTATGTGAATATGTCTTTGCTTGTTCAAATGATATGATAGACAGAAATAGTCCAAAGTTTACAAATGTTGTATAAAGACATCATAATACACACATAATTATAATAAATAGATAAGGTTAAATTCATATGATTTAGCAACTAAAAGCATCACAATAATATCTTGTAATAAGGGCACAGGAGATATATGAAACTGATGAAGACTGCTTATTTTATATGTGTGATTTGTAAGAACTTAAGATGGTTTAGTCATTTTAAAAGGCTTTCTAATTTTTTTTAAATGAGACACATTTCTATCCCATAATTTATAGTGCTAAGCAAATGTATTTGCCTGTGTTATCACACAGAATAGGCTTCTGCTTTAAAACCAAGTTCATTTTTCCCTTCTCTTACCGCAGTGCTTCCTACTCAGTATGGGTTGAAGTGCCTCCACTTGTTACTGCAGCTTGCAAAAAGGTGGCTTTTGTTTCCTAGAACTTAAATGAAGTAGAGATTATTTAGAGAGATTTTATGGGAAGCTTAGCAGTTTAAGGCATTGTGCTTGCCCTGAAGAAATCTCATCATTAGATGCCTTTGAAAGGTCTTATTTGTGTTTCACTCTGTCTTGATATGTCTTTAGTTTCCTTAATCAATGAACACAACTGCTCCACATAGCCCCTGAGGCAGTAGCTGCCATAAACAGTTGGTTTTCAGGGTAAGAAAAAAAAAAAAAGCCAACTGCAAAGGCTTTTCAGAATATGTTTACTAGTTTCTCTGACACAAGTTTTCAATCTCCTTACAGCCACCATGCACTGTGAATGGCAAGTGTGCCTTTGTGGGCCAAACTGCTGCTCTACACATTCCTGATAATTATATTTTGTGACAATTCTATATAAGTAGATGATTGAAGCATTTTTTAAAAAAATATATTGGTCAAGGAAATAGAAAACAAAGCTAATGAAAGAAATGCTTTTAAAATTATCTCAATCTATTTCCATTATTTCTGTGCTCAGATTACATTTAAAATTATTTCAATCTATTTCCATTATTTCTGTGCTCAGATTACATTTAAAAGCAAACCAACTGGATATATTCCCTCTTCCTTTTTTATTTGTAATTTTTTATTTTTTTAAAATTTATTTGCTTTATGTAACAATTGTAGGCCCCTCCCTCATTTCCTGCCTGTCCCACCTACTATCCCTCCTCCCCACTCTTCTCTTACCATGGTCCTCCTAGAGGGGGGAGGGTGCCCTTCTCCCCTACCAATTGACCTTAGCATATCAAGTTTTTTAAACTTTGCTTTTTAAAATTTTATTTAAATATTCAGATTACAACTCAATTGTTATCCCATCACTTGTATCCTTCCATTCCTCCCTCCCTCCCTCCGCTTTCACCCTATTCCCCTCCCCTAGGTCTATGACAGAGGGGGACCTCCTCCCAGACTATATGGTCATAGGCTATCAAGTCTCATCTTGGTAGCCTGCTTATTCTTTCTTTGAGTGCCATCAGGCCTCCCCACCAAGGGGAGGAGGTGGTCACATATGGGGCACCAGAGTTTTACTAGGACTGCCTATATCCTCTTTCTCTGTGACAGTGACAGGCAATACTTCCCTTAATAGGGGACCCATATGGAGACTGAGCTACCTATTCGCTACTTTTGAGTGCTTAACAAATTCCAAAAGGCTGTAGGAAGCTTAGTGTATGAGAAATGTTTCAAAGTAGAAAATAAATCTCTAATGTGTCCATTAGCCATTGTGATTATAGTATCTAACTTAAGAAAGCATTTTTAAACAATTTAACAGATATGAGCTGTACCAGCTACTTATTATATAACTTTGCTAATCACTAAATTTAAGTCACTCCTGTTAGATCATTTACAACATGGGAAGGTAACGTCAAGGTTGATTGAAATGTACATTAAAGAACCGACACAAATTTTATGGGGGACAGATTTAGTTTTCTTCTTTCTCTGCTTCCTTGATTTCAATTGCTTCATATGATATACCTAATAATTTACATCACAGCATCTTTCACTGATCAAATCTCTTTTTGCTTGGTCTTAACCCTTGGTATCACCCTCCGAAGAAATGTTCTTGTATCGTTTACCTAAATCAGTCCAAGTACTCATTTTATCTCAATGCCATATTTCTTCTATTTCTGGGAATTGACTAATAATTTCAATTTTATAATGTTTCCAGGTCTTGAATCCATTCACGCTCACATTTAGTAGAGTCTCTGTAACTATTCATTAAATTAGCCAATTTTGGTCAGTTAACAGGAAGCTGATTAACACATATCCTACCACACCTCTTTCCTGATTGCAGTACGTTCAATTCGGCTGAGTTGCTTTAAATGGGGGCCTATGAAACGGAAATGATAATATAGATAATATAGTGAAATAAATGGTTAGGTTTTAGATTTCAAAGATTTTCTTTTGACAGAGATGTTCTTTCTATTTTTACACCACTAACAGTTGTGTATATAACAGCCTTCCTCGGTTCTGACTCTACCGTTCCTTTCCCTTCTGTATTATATTATTATTTGTTTAGAATGACTGCAACCATTCCTTACCTATTGTAGTTGAATGTACATAAAATCTCAGTCCTAGACTTTCTAGAACTTTATAGTCTTTTATTATGTATCCATATATATAGCTTTTCTTTATTCTTTAGCATGTATTCTGCCTCCTTAAAACACTCATTCAATCCTATTCATATTTCAGTGTTTACTTACATTTTTACTCAAAGAAATATTGAAGTAATATAATCCATGGACTTGCCTAGACTTATGACAGATTCAGTGATAGCATTTGTTTTAAATGTATGCTGAATGGAAGGTCACCATCTTATCTATGATTTTGCCCTTCCCTCCTAAGAATGCCAAATTTGACAATTATGTTTTCTTGCCCACCATTTTAGAGTTTAATGTTATAGAATACATATATATTTGAAACATATATGTTGGTTGTTTTGTATTATTAATTGTAGAGATTTAACACCTAGTAAGTAATATGAACTAAATGTTACCCCAAATATCCATGCTGGAGTAATATTTCCCAATGCCATCGTACTAAGGTGTGAGGTTATGAATTCATGGCCATGAGTACCGTTAGAGCCCATAGAACAAGGATCACAGAAGACTGTCTTACTTTTGTACCACCGCATGTGATGGGACAGAGATGATGGCCAAACCCAGGAATCAACCAACATTCAACACTTGAACACCACTCTCATATCAGGCATCTAGCATCCTGGTATTTATTGAACACATGTTTGTATTTTAAAAGTCATTCAGTTATTGGGACTTCACTGTAGCAATCTGAGAAAACTAAGACCATAACTGTGATACAACTCACAGGAAATTCTCTGAAGACCTAGGCCAAGGGTGAACAGCAGAATGTTGTTCTCCACTGAGATTTAGCCAGAAGGTGAATGAAATAAACAAACTGTGTTGAGAGTGTTTTTCTGAGATGAGAAATCGCTTCTATCCTCCCAGACATGGCTTAGCCTTCACTGTGTAATGCACTGTCTTGTGCACATACTATTAAATGTGTGAAATGTAAAGAAGTCAATTTTTTTCTAGTCATTTCCTGAGAAAAGATACATGGCTTGTCATCTTCTAGCATATTTCAATGTAGGAAAATAAAAAGAAATTACATCTTCAAATATTTTTTACACAAAATTATTCCAAAGTGAAACCTGGAATGCTTTGAATCAGCAAGTGGATTTCCCTCAGGGAGGGGTGAGCAATAACACTGCCATTTTCATCTCTCATCTCAATCTACTGCTTCAGATTAGAAAACAGCCAAAGTAGACTTCATTACATTCAAAGGTACAAGGTAATTATACATTACTGTATCCTCCTTGAATTTTTTATAACGTATTGTTTAGTTAACTTACAGTTTTTTAAATTTTCCTAATGAATGCTTAATTCTTTGTTAATATTTTTTACTCTTTTCATATACATTTATATTATTACACATATACACAATAAACATTCTTAGTGTTTTAGCTATTTGTTTTCGGCAGCCTTGAAGAAAACATTTTTCCTATCTCGGTGCATCTAAAATCTGGTTGTAAATAATTATTTATCATATTCCCATCATTATCAATTTAAAACATCTGTCTAGTGCAGGTTAGTATCTTTCCTAATGAGAAGATGACAGAGACAGTTTGCTACCTGAGCAGTCACACAAAACTCTCTCTATAGTTTGGAGCATCATCCTCAGCCTTCTAAGGCAATATATATGATAGACATATTTGTGAAGCAGGAGCTGTGGAGTATTTGCTTGTCTTGGCAGAGTTTGGCTTTCAACTCTGCCTGTATCAAAGCTTGCCCATTTTTAGGCAGAATTTTATCTGTGGTAGAAATGATTGATTTACAATCAGGATTTTAGATGAACCAAGATTGGAAAGATGTTTTCTTCAAGTCTTCCAAATACAAATAGCAAAAAACCACTAAGAATGTAATATTTATATACTACCAGATAGTTTCATGGTTCTTCTTATTGTATATATGTGTAATAATATAAATGTATATGTTAAAAATAAAAAATAATAAAAAAGATTTTTTTACATAAAAAATACTACAGTTCATAAAATGTGTTAAGGGAAGCTGTCAGAATAGGAATAGACAATGTTTAGTACTTAGGAATAAACATGGGTATGTTTTTAATTGGATTCATTATACTATTGAAGAAGAAGCTTTGAAAATTTGAGTAACGTTAGATATTGTATGTTAGCACAGACACATTGTATCAGTTACTAAAGGAATTGTCTATGGAAGGCTTGAGTACATGTGGCAAGAAAAAGTGTATGTTCAAGAGCACAGAAAGAGAAAATTTGGTCCCTAATAGAAGTATCATGGTGACTTTGTCATGAAATTTTAGCAGACAGTAATGTTCACAGAATAATATAAATAGCATATTATAAAAATAATTACCTTTAAATAAAATTGATAATTATAACACTAGTTCTTTAAGTATCTATAATGATTCCTAAGGCATAGTAAAACACATGATCAGAGGACACTTCTGAATGCTTCTGAGACCCTAGTGATGCATATCACTTGAGGTTCCTTCGGTCAGTGAAAAAGTCCTAGCATGTCAAAAAAAAAATAATCCTTAAAATACCAAAGCAAATAATGCCAATAATAATGATGCTAATAACTATGATATTAATCATATTGATTGAGTTAACTCAGCAGCAGAAAGAGTCAAATGGTATATATTCACTTATATCTGGACACTAGCCCAAGGGGCATGTCCCATGAAAGTCTTCATTTACCGGGAAAGTGGGACAAAGGGGAAGGCATCCTACTGGGACTCTACGTGAGAGAAGTATGGGAGAATGGGGAAATAGAAGGATCCAGAGGGTCCTAGAAACCTCCAGGAAGAATATTATGATAAGCAGATCTGGGTCCAGGGGTTCTGTTCAAAATATGGCACCGGCCAAGGACAATACGTGCAGTAAACTTTGAACCCCTACCCAGATCTAGCCAGTGGACAGGACATTCTCCACAGTTGAGTGGAGATTGGGGTATAACTGTCACAAGAACTCTGGTGCCTCATATTTGACCATGTCCCCTGGAGGGGGAGACCTGGTGGCACTCAGAGGAAGGATAACAGGTTACCAAGAAGAGACTTGATACCCTACGAGCATATACAGGGGGATGAGGTCTCCCTCAGTGACCGTCATAGGAGAGGGGAGTAGGGAGAAAGTGGGAGGGAGGGAGGAATGGGAGGATACAAGGGATGGGATAACAATTGAGATGTAATATGAATAAATTAATAAAATATATATTTAAAATATAAGCAAATAATAGAAATGTAAAGAAATGAAGCAGCCTGTGTTGGATAGGGAAATATTTGGGCATGTTTAAAACTGAATGCTGTACATCTACAAAGGGCTGGAACTGTCAAAATGAAGGAAGGAAGCGACGAACATACAAATAAAGACAATGTTGATCCAAGAGCCTGAAATTCAGGATAGAATTAAACTCTGAAGACACATATATAAACCAATGTCACACACCGCCTCACACTGTCAAGTTTATGTCTATGATAGGATGACCAAGAAGAGTTTAAAGTAAAAGTTACAAAAAAAAAAAAAAAAAAAAAAAAAAAAAAAAAGGAGCAGTTGAGAGTCTCAGAATTTCTGAAGCAAACAATGTTTATGACTCAAGAGAAACGATAAGACACAGAAAAGTCAGTGCAAGGAGATCCAACAGGAAAGTGGAGGGACAATCAGGACTCGATAAAAAAAAATCACAAAAACCAAGGACATTTAGTGTTTCAAAGAGGGTCTGTAAAAATTTTTTTGAGTGCTTCTGAGGAAATATAAAGAAGAAACGAGACAAAGGAACAATTCTTCTCTATCATAGCGGGTCAGCGGAGAGACACACAA
>OU015747.1:9582381-9612558 GCA_907169655.1 Acomys percivali | reverse complement strand
AGAGAGAGAGAGAGAGAGAGAGAGAGAGAGAGAGAGAGATAAAGGGGAGAGGCAAGAGAGAGTCACATGCACCTGTTTTCACCACCTTAACCGAGTTTCAATTTTTAAAGGTTTTAATACATCGATATGGCTTTATTGATGAAGAAATCTCCAACACAGGAACTTGTTGAAGACAAACTACCTGCAAACCCTAGCATAAAGACATATGCATCACATAATACTTGACATCTCACAAAGCATCAAGCAGATGAAAGTTTCTGCTTGTTGATGGACAAATATCTGCCCATTCTAACTAAATACAGATTCAAGAACATCATACTTTTGGAATTCCTTCGTTTCTCATTACAGTGAAGAAATGATGTCTGTTGTTGATTCTGACCACGGATGTGAACTCATGATAGCAACTCCAGAGAGGCAGTAGCTTCTTGGCAAAGAAAGACAGAGCAAGCAGAGCCTGGGGAGAAGTAATGAGCAGGTGGTTTCTGTGGGAGGTTTTGGTACATGGTTCAGAATATAGCTGTTCTCCAAAGACAGAAAGACATGAATAGCTTTAGGGGATATAGCATTAAATTTAACCACCAGCAAAATATAAGTGCTTATGTTTCATTTTGACATTTTCTTTCCTTTTTAAAAAATTATGTTTTGTTTTATTTCTATATGTTGAATATGACCTGATTATAAATAGTCAACAGAATAGCTGACTTAAAGCTGAATTATTTCAAGTTCTTTATAAAACGTAATACATAATTTGTAACAAGATGTTGCCTGCAGTTTTCTCACAGGAGTGTTTTAGTTTAATGATTGTTGCCTGAGTTTCCTCCAAGAAGTTGAACTTCCAAATCTATGGGGAGCTGTTTGAACAATTGTAAACATTTTCAGTAACATCTTTATTCTCCAGTGGGAACAAAATATTGTGGAATATTGACACCATCTGGGATTATAGACTTTTACATGCAATTATGATTAATTTAAAAATGTGTTGTATGAAAAAAGTGAGTGTAGAAAAAAGACCCTGACTGAAATATAGAAATGAATCTAGGTAAAGTGGGGAAAAAAGGCTGAAAGGAAAAAAGTGTAGCTAAAACATGTAAAAGTCAAAGAATATTTTACCACACCCAGTGAAACTTTAGGGTTGGCCTGAGGATTCAACCGTGCCTCATTTCTCTCTGGCCTTACTCTTCTGCATCAAGGGAACTAATTTTTATTTTCACAAGTGATCTTATATTATCTTTTATTATTAATTATTTTTCTCACTTCACAGCAGTTTGACTTTGATCTCAGTTGATTGACATTCTGTGTTTACCATTGGTTCCTTTTTCACAAATGCCTCTCCACATGGGGGATACTGAGTTTAGATTTGTGCAGTGAGTGTCCATAGGAACTCATGGTAGCATTGGGAAGCTGACAGGTCTGTGTACACAGAATATTCCTTACAAAATTTCAGGATACCTGGAAAGCAGGCACAGTGTTAAGTTAACATGTGCTCATTTCTGCTGAGTTTTTTTCTCAGGAGCTATTTATTTTCTTAGAAATTGCCATATTGTTATAAATCACATTAAAAGAAATATATATTCCTTCAAACTGCTCTTTCTCAAATCTTTGTGCACACATGTAAAGGGTTGTGTTGCATTTTTATATTAAATTACCTAGTGTCCCTGATCCTTCATTGGGAAGTATTAACTATGGTTTTGTTCTTTTTTAGAAAAGAGCTGAGTTTATTTTTCCTTTTTTTTTTTTTTTGTTGCTGTATCAGTTTTTGTTGTTAATGTGAAGTTTAGAAGAATAAACTAGAAGTGAAGTAAAAAGCAAAAATAATAGTTTTAAGTGGTAAATTTAAATTTTAATGTAAAAATTAGAAGATGAAAATATGATAAATATTTTGCATTATTCCAATATCTTATTTGGCATTTCCATAATCAACCATGTAAGAAATTTTATAAACTTTGATTTAAATATATTGTGGTAGAATACAATAAAATCCAGTGCACATACTATATTAGAAATATTTTGAAACTTGATCATAAATTTTTTATATTAATTAAAACCCAAGCAGAAAATACAAATGTCCTTTAGGGAAAACATATGCTTCTTTCATCTTCAGGAAGTATCTTTAATTTCTTATGATCAGTCTGAAGCCTGTTACTGTTTTTCCTGTTCAGTTTCCTAGTTCACCTTTGGGGTGTTGGCACACATTTTGCAGCCAGCAGATGTTCACTTGATTTTCCCGCTCAGTCTGAGTCTTCCATCGTCCTGGTCTGTAATGTACAGACCCAGCTCATCCTTCACCTGTCATCTTCTGCCATTCCTTACCCTCTACTTCTATCTCAGAACTACGGTGCCCTAATTGTTTCCTGCCTATCACTCTGCCCTAATTTTTAACAGCTTATTTTACTGCCCTGTTTCTTTGAATTCAGATCCTCTGTCCTGTACCTTTTCATTTGAAAGATGCTGTGTACAGGCAGTTTTATTTTATTTTATTTTTTCAGAACAGAAAGTGAAAAGAACATGAAATACTTGCAAGGGCACAATGAAATAAAATATACTCCTGACCTCCATGTGTTATTTCCCCAATATTTCTCTGATTTTATTATTAAATCAAACCATATTTAGGCCATAGAGCATTGAGCAATGCATAATATTTTATGAATATTTACAACATAAAAGAAAACACTTAAGGCAGATATCTTATTTTTTTACACCTCAAAGGCAAGAGGTCAAGGGTCAAAATACACATTTTGCTTAACTGTCTATTTCCTAAAATTAATTGAACAAAATATCATAAACCTGTTTTAAATATTAAAAACTGGTGACATAAAAGTTTAGGCAGACATGAGCTTTCTTTGTGTATATGTCAGGAATTTTGCTATGATGTGTGTGTGTGTGTGTGTGTATGTGTGTGTGTGTGTGTGTGTTTGTGTGTGTATATTCAAACATTTTTATGTATGAGTGGGTGCTACTGCATACATCCAAAGGTCAAAAGAATATCAAGAGTTGATTCTAACCTTGGATTTTGACACATCCCTATTTTTTCACTGCTGAGTACCCATTGTGCCCGATTTTCGCCTTCAGGGGATTATCCTGTCTCTCCCTGTCATTTCACTGGGATAATATATGCACACTATTTTGTATGGATTATGAGGAGCTAAAATTCAAGTCCTCTTTCTTCTTGGCAAGAACTTTACCCAATTAGATTCTTGTTTATTACTCTGAACAAAACTAAAGTTCAAGTGGATTAAAAACCTCAACATAAAACCAGATACACTAAATCTGTTATCAGAACAAGTGAGGAAGAGCTTTGAACTCATTGGCACAGGAGACAACTTCCTGAACCAAACACAAACAGCTCATGCTTTAAGGTCAACATTTAGTAAATGAGACCTCGTGTAACTGAAAAGTTTCTGTAAGGCAAAGATACTGTCAACAGAACAAAAGCACAGCCTGTAGTCTGGGAAGAGATCTCCACCAACCATACAACTGACCAAAGTTAATATCCAAATATATAAAGCACTCAAAAAATTAAACACCGCCAAACCAAGTAATCTAATAAAAAATGGGATACCAAACCTTTTTTTATTAATTTATTCATATTACATCTCAATTGTTATCCCATCCCTTGTATCCTCCCATTCCTCCCTACCTCCCATTTTCCCCTTACTCCCTTCCACTATGACTGTGACTGAGGGGGATCTCTTCCCCTTGTATATGCTCATAGGGTATCAAGTATGGGATATCGAACTTAAGTAGAAAATTCTCAACAGAGGAATATTAAATGGCCAAGAAACACTTAAAGAAATGCGCAATGTCCCCAGTCATCAGGGAAATGCAAATGAAAATGACTCTGAGATTACATCTTACACCTATCTGAATGGCTACTATCAAAAATTCAAGTGACAGCACATGCTGGAGAAAATGGAACATTCCTCCATTGCTGGTGGCAGTGCAAACTTGTACAACCACGTTGAAACTCAATCAGGCACTTTCTTAGAATATTGGGAATAGTTCTACTTCAAGACTCAGCCATGGCACTCCAGGCCATATACCCGAAAGATTCTCAATCACGTAACAAGGACATTTGCTCAACTATGTTCACAGCAGCTTTATTTATCATAGCCAGACTCTGGAAACAACCTTGATGTACCTCAACTGAAGAATGGATAAAGGAACCGTGGTACGTTTACGCATTGGGATACTATGCAGCCATCAAAAACAAGGAAATCCTGCGATTTGCCGGCAAATGGATGGAACTAGAAAAGATCATCCTGAGTGACGTAACCCAGACCCAGAATGATAAGCATGGCAAAAAATCACTTATGAGTGGATATTAGACACAGAATAGAGGATAACCGCACTACAATATACAGACCTAAAGAAAGTAAGAAGGAGAACTGTAGGGAGAATGCTTAATTCTCATTCAGAAGGACAAACTGTATAGACACTGGGAGCAGTTGAAGAGAAAGGACAGGAAAGAAGCCTACCATAGTTGTCCTCTGAAAGACTCCTCCCAGCAGGGAGATCTAAGCAGATTCTGAAACACATACAGCCAAACTTCAGGTGGAGGGCAGGAAGTTTTATGGAAGAGTTAGGGAATAGAAGGATCTGAAGTGGTCAGGGGCTCCACAAAGAGACCAATGGAGCCTACAAATCTTGCCAGAGGGAGAAGCACTGCAGAGACTGATGCACCAACCAGAGTCCATGCATATCACTCTGCTCAGATATAGTAGATAGGCAGCACAGTCTCCGTGTGGGTCCCAAAATACAAGGGGTAGGGGCTACCTCTGACATGGACTCTAGGCTCCACACCTAGATCACTTTGCCCTGCTGGGGAGACCTTGCCAGGCCACAGAACAAGAGGATACAGGCAGTTGAGATGAGAAATGCTAGGGTGAGGTGAGTCATTAAGGGAGGAGGGCTCCCATTTCTGAGGACTAGGGGAGGGAGGGAGGAGATAAAAGGGAAAGAGGGTAGGACCAAGAGGCAACAAGGGAGTAGGTGAACATTGGTAAATAAAATGAACCAATTAAAAAAAAAAATAGACAAATTGCTACTCCAATTACTACAAAAGACAAAGAAAAACAAAACAAAACAACAACAAAAAACAAACAAACAAAAAACCCTACCAACCAACAAAACAACCAAACAAAGAATTAACAACAACAACAATATAAAAAGAGAAAACAAATTACTAAATCTCTCATGAGATTTGGTAAGGTAATGTACTTGTGGACTTCCTGGCCTCTAGAACTTTTTTCCTTGAACTATTAATCAATGATTCCTGCTATAAATGGAAAAAAGGGGGAGAAAAGAGCATTAATTCATGCACCAATAACATCCTTAGTTGACTGTACCCAGAGTTCTAATTCTCATCTGTTGGACACCAATATTTAGGTTCTTTCCTTGTAGAGTGACTTCCACAAAGTTCATGTTAAATAAATAACACGTATGCCTTCGTATTCCTAAGCAATGTAAGATGCTTCTTCAAACAAGTTGAGATCGATTAGGGGTGACAGAACCTCAGATCTCATTATGCAGAGGAGGCTGCTGAGAAATTCCCCTGGATGGCAGATAAAAGCTCAGGGAAAAAGATGAAAGTACAAGCTTAGCTGAATCTATTCAGTGAAACTCCACTCAGCTTGCACTTTACTTTTAAACAGCTGAAGGCCACAGGGTGGTCTGAGTGCAGAGCTGCTGCCTGTCCCAAATGCAATGTGAGGTTTACAGCCAAGAGTTTCCTTGCACATGTCCAAGGCCTTGTTTATGCAAGCAGTGATCGCTGTTTTAGGAAACTGGCAAAAACTTACATTTCCTTAGTTTTGCTGGCTCTGCAAAACATTGTGCACAGCTGTACTCAAATCCATTAGCTCAACCTTTCAGAAAATTCTCTCACCAAAATTGCTTAGAGGTACATAGGCTGACAGTTGCTGTGTGTTTTGAGAGCTTTACCTGCCGGAAGCCTGCTCAGCATTCTTTTGCTTAATTGGTCTGTAGAGACTGGTCATTTTAGAGGGAGAAGTTCCACACCTCAGAGAGAATGACATCTACCTCAGCTCATTATCAGCTAATGCAGAGAAGGGAGTGTAGCTAGCTCCAAGGGACACTTACCCTGCACTCTGTAGAGAAGAGGCCAGAGGCTGCTGAAAACACACCAAGCTACGTAAAATTAGGTAAAAACTGGGAAGAGAGAAAAACAGTTTCTGAAGGATGTAAAGTCTATTACCTCTAAATCTACTAAACTACCACTGAATACATCAGGGTTTTAAAATTCAAAACTGGATGCCTGCTTTTGGCTGCAGATTGCTGTTGATCTCACATCTCATTAAACCGTTGTCTACTAGGCAGGGTGTCTATTTTTTTCATGACATCAATGGATCTCAGTAGTGGAAAAGGATCAAAAGGATGGAGCAATATAGACCTTGGATCACAGGGTCTGCTAGGTAGTGCTCTGCGGAGCAGAGAAGGCAAAGGTACCCTTACTCCCAAGTATTTTGCTAAGAAGGCACTTAGCCTCAGGGTTAAAACAGGTGACTCCCAGGATAGTAATCATGAGTCAGCCCTTCTCACGCCATCACTTCTCAATGGAATCTCAGTCAATCCAACCAAGCTGTTCCTCTATAGCTTTAACCTAAACCTCAGTATCAGTAGCCTTATCCTCTAACATGTAACAGTTTACAAAGTAGCATTCCAATCTTAGTATTTTAAATTAAAAGTGGAGAGTGTGACATCCTGGTGACAAATGATTAACATACCGCAAGATGAATGACTGCAATTATGAATTTCTTGAAAATTATACAAATTCCTATAACCTAAAGAGATGAAAGTCCAATACCTCTCATAATAATCTGTCATATCTTAGAATAAACGTCTTCTGAAAAACAAGATCAATAAAAAGTACAAATGTTCCTCGAAAGAAAATAGATGGTATGCATTGTATGAAACATATAGTGTTTGTTTCTCTAATTGTACTTTTAGAAAATATGATAAAATAAAATCAAAAGTATGAAGAAGACGACGTGGAAATGTTAGATATCATGTACATAAGTTGAGCCTGAATGATTAAAACTGTAAGAGGCTGAATATATTTCTAAAACTATAGAATTTTCAATTTGGATCAATTGTGTAGCAAACATGAGAGCAGTATAATAAAGTATGATATAGGAACATAGAGAGCATATTCTACTAAACTGAACATTTAAGGACTTAAAAAAAGGAGACCAGATGGCTTAGAAAAATATGTGTTGTTGCTTAGTTGGCATCAAAGTTTTTGTTACATTTCATTGTTCTTATAAGTAAAAACTGACTTAGCATTATAAGACATTATAAGAGTTTCATATGAATTGTTATGAAGGCATATGTATATTTTGCCAGTTTCAAAGTAACCTAATACGACATAATGTAACAGTATCAAATATTGTTTTAAAATAAATTAATAACATCTCCCATTAAAAAATTACTTCTATACGCATGTTGGGGGAAAAGCCTTCTTAAAGCACTACAGGGTAAAAGTAAATAGGGGAAAAGTTACTTGGCACATTTACAATGTGGAGTTGTCAATGGACACTTTTACTTGTTTACTAATTGGTGCTAACAAAAAGAAATAATAATTTTTCTGGGATGTTCATGAGGAGCCACAGGTTTCCCACTGAGGTGAGTGTCCTCTTCTCTCTGTGGTTTATGTGTAGGTCTTCCTTTATTATGTGATCCCAAAGGAATGAATTGCAGTAAATAATTTTACATTGCTAAATTAGCAAAATGTCTCCTAGAGATTAGTGTTTCAAAGGACAGAAGATAGGATTTACATGTACAAGTTTCCTGAAGTAAATCCCAAGGAATTGGAGTTCAGAGTAAGGGAAATGCATCTCAAAAGTCTATTTAATGCAAGGGCAGCAGGAAGGCCTTCCTATCAGTCCACATAGTCAGGACACTTGTTTTCTTTTCTTTCTGGAATGCATTTACTGTCCCCAAATGGGTACACTACTAATGAAAGGTCAGCAAGCTGAACTCAAACAAAGGACATTTAGAGTTTTGGGTAAAAATTACTAAGTTGGCAGAGGACCTCAAAGCCTATATCTGATATAAAAATACATCAATATATAAGCAAATATAACCCTGATTACTTAAAAAGGTTTTGGTAGATTTAATATATTTGAATACTTTATCCCGAATTGTCGAAACTGGGAGAGATTAGGAGCTATAATCTACTTGGAGGAGGTGTCACTGGGTGTCTTTCCCTCTTCCCTCCTCTCACCTACTGCTACAGGATCATGCAGGGTTAATAAACAATTCTATAAAAGTAACCATCAATCAAATTACAAATTTACAAATTGTAAAAATGTCAAAGTATCACTGTTTTCAGATTATATGATGGTATATGTAAGTGACCCTCAAATTTCTACAGGAAAATTCCTACATTTGATAAATACATTCAACAAAGTGGCTTGATACCAAATTAAGTAAAAAAAAAATTTTCTTGAAGAGTATTACTGTTTGTTTATGGACTCATTGCAGGTATGCTTTCTGTGTTTGTATTATTTGTGGGAAAAACAACACAAAATGTTCTGTGAAATTCTAGTTCCTTGAGATCATGAGATGGTATATGAGAAGGCATCTGTGTTCATTTCCACTGTAATTGGTACCTATTCTGCTCACCTGGAGATTCACAGTGTACCGTTAGACCACAGAGGCTCTGAAGATGGCTACAGGAAATGTTTATCATTTTGCTTTAGTTTTATTTAACTGAGAGATTAAATAACATTTAAAATAGATTTATTTAACACATTTATCTTCAAAACATTTAATGATGTTTTCCATTTTTTAAGTGTTCCTTTTAGGTTATAGAAGTCAAATTCCTGTCTTCATCCATACTACCCCAGTGCTCAGTCACTGACTCATATCCCAAGCCAAAAAAAAAAAAAAGAATGTTTTTTTAGAAGATCTATTTCTTCTCTCTTAGTCATCATTTCATAAGACCACTGTTATTCAAAGTAAACACCATTAGACTGATGAGTATACTATCTACATATGTGTTTATGTGTGTTTGAATGTTCAATTTTTTTTTATTTTAGCTGTTCTCTGTGTAAGGCAATTTTATTTTTTCTCAAACATTAGAGATATCTAACTCAGTTTCTACCATAGTCTGATTGTCCTTGTTACACAACACACAAATTACCATAGTTACAGTGCTTATTTTGAATAAAGAATAACTAAGAGTAACAAAATATAAAAGCTTTGAGTTCAGTAGTTTTTAATATGTTCTTCTCTCTGGGTATATATTGTATTAATTGTTTTTCATGTTAACAAAAAATAATTCTTGATCTAATTGTATCTATATCTCTACACTCTATTTCCTCTATGTTGAATTTGCTTGCATGAGTTTATCTCCTGAAAGAAAAAAAAAAACAGGACTGATGTTTTTGTAGTTGTTTACACTGCAACTTACAGATTAACCTTCTCATGGATCACAGCTTATTAAACTTCTGTTGGTCTAATTAAATATTGAAAGGTCAATTGACTTTGACCATGAGGTTTAAGAAGCTGCCGCGGGTGAAAGATCAGGAAACAGATGAGGTCAAGTGTAGAACATACATTATTTAAGAGAACCGAACATCTTTTATAGGATATTTGGTGTTCCAACAATGAATCACATCACTCTGGTTCTGTAAGAAACATTAGTGTTCAAAGCCTCCCTATGAAGTTATTTAATTTGAAGCAACAATATGTTTCAAATTTTTCGTTCAGACATGAGAGTTATCTTTTACCAATATCTGGTCCTTAGTCTTAACCACTTCTTTTTCCATGAAGCAGTGACCTTAGATGGCCTTTCTCAGTGGCTGTCAAATTCTATACTGCAGCAGGTGGTATTCTGGGGGTATTTGGAATAGCATCCTTAACTCCCAGGTCTTACATGAAGACATGTTTCAGAACAGTGGTAGAATATAAATGGGCTGAAAAAGGAATTAGAGAAGCAAAACCCTTCACAACAGCCACAAATAATATAAAATATCTTCTTGTAACTCTAATGAAGCACATGAAAAGACTATATCATTGGCACAGGAGAACTGCCAGAACAGAACACAAACAGCTCAGGCACTAAGATCAGCAATAAATAAATGGGACCTCATGAAACTGAAAAGCTCCTGGAAAGCAAAGGACACTATCAATGGGAAAATATGAACAGAATAGAAAAATACATTCAACAACCCTACATCTGACATAGAGCTAATATCCAAAATATATATTAAATAACCTCAAGAAATTAAACACCAACAAAAAAAATAATCCAATTAAGAAATGGGGTATAAAGCTGAACAGAGGAATCTTGAATGGCTGAACAACACATAAAGAAAGGTTTAACATCCTTAGTCAGCAGAGAATTGCAACTCAGAACTGAGATTCCATCTTACACCCATCAGGAAGTCTATGATCAAAACCTCATGCAGAGAAACCAACTGGAACACTCTTCCATTGCCGGTGGGAATGAAAACTTGTACAACCACTATGGAAATCAATCTGGTGGTTTCTCAGAAAATTGGGAATTTTTTACCTCAAGATCCAGCCATACCATTCCTGGGCATATACCCAAAAGATGTTCCACCTTACCACAAGGATACCTGCTTAACTATGTTCATAGCAGCTTTATCTATAATAGCCAGAAATTGGAAATAACCTCAATGTCCCTCAACTGAAGAATGGATAAAGAAACTGTGAGGCTTTGACACAATGGAGTACTGCTCAGCCATTTAAAAAAAAGGACATCTTGAAATTTGCAGGAAAGTGAGACACAACCTTGTTGCTTGTTCTGTTGATCACCAGGTTCTCTTTTTATACTCAGAGTTGTGTTAAGCTGCACTACTGACTATTGAGACAGAAAATTTCCTTTATATGTCTTTATCATTGTCCCAGATTATGTTTCCTGATTTATGAATCAAGACTTATGATATGTAATAATAAATTGCTGAACTTAGATAAAACTTGTAATTAGTATTCAATTTAACAAAACTAAATTCTATTTTCTTTTTTATCATCCAAACTAAATTATTATTTTATAATATTTTATAACCAAACACTGAATAAAAGATGAACTTTTGGAAGAAATTTGACAATTGATATATGAATAGTAACCCCATTCCACCTCGAAATATTTAAATGATACTTAAATTGAATCTAGACATCTTTTAATTTATTTAAACATAATTTTGGCAGTCTTTTTTAGATAATGAATGAAAGCCTTTTGTTGTGTGCTTCAAAATTTATGAAGTTTCAGGTCTTCATTCATTATCAGGCTTTCTGAAGCAAGTTTTTTTAATTGAATATAGATTCTTTTCTCAAACATATATATATAGAGTATAGTTTCCCTCCCTTAACTCCTTAAAGTTTCTCTCCACATTTTCTGCCTTCACAATCCACTCCCTTTCTGTCTCTCATTAGAAAAGAGTCTCCCTTTCTGTCTCTCATTAGAAAAGAGTAGACCTCTAAGTGCTTAACAATCAAACATAACCAAAAATATAGGATAATAAAACACAAACCACCACATCAAGGCTGGACAAGGCAAACCAATCTAGTGAAGCCACAGGAATCAGAGACTCAATCACTCACATACTCAAGATTTCCATAAAAACACTAATCTGAAAGTATATATTACTATACATATGTAATATATGTTAATATATGTATAGATCTATGTTGGCCTTGTGCTTGCTGCTTTAGTCTGAGTTCGTATGAGCAGTTTTTAAACTCTCAACTCTTAAAAATTAAGATATTTAAATATTTAAAATTCTCTCTATTAACATATATGTTAGATTGACACAAAGCTTTGATAACTGATTTAAATTTTTCTACATGACATTTATTATATAAATAAATATAAAATGCATTGCCAATCTTATCTTCACTAGGCACGCTGATTCATGTTTGTGAGAACATCTTCTGAAAAGCTTATAATTCTCCAGTCCTATGCTCAGAGTTTAAATGGCTGTACCCATTCTTAAAACTCATGGTCTGTCATCTTATAAGCACATATATTAAAGAAGTAGCCTCATGCAGGTAAATCATCTCTAGACATCCTTCTATTATCTAAACTTGCCAATCTGAAAAATATCCTACACAGTAGTATGTTATACAAAAAATAAAATGTGCAAAATTGTGTTTGTGTTTTAGTATTGTTTAACCCTAGAAAACTGAGTATCCTGAAACTAAGGGGAATCCTTATTATTTTATATATAGTTACTTCCTGCCATGGTTTCTTTTATTCAAACTTATTTTTTAAAAAATTTAAATGTACTGTTGTCATCTAGGTCATTCTGGCTCCTGGAAAAGTTGAAAATAAACTAATGCTGTCATGTAGAACGAATGGTTTGCATTTACTTAATTTGGCTCTAGGTCAAACAATTCACTTGATAATCATAAAGTATTAAAAGAAAACTAAATATATGCAGAACACCACAATTTTTTCAAATGAGGCATGGCATACAAATAAAACAAAAATATTTTGAAGTGCTTTCCAAATTGTTATAAAATAATATATGCTGTGTGTTTCTTAGCCACTAATTTTAATAACTCGCTTGTGCTTTTTACTCCATTTGGCTCTTTTCAGAAGTATTGTTCATAAAAAACATATTTACACAATCACACACCTATTTTCTTATACAATAACAAATTATGAGTGCATGGCTCATTAGGAGAATATTACTATTTTTCAACATGCTTATACATGAACTTTTAAATTAACCTTCCTTAGTTTTCTCCTCAAAATTTAAAGTAAATTTATCCTAGAATCGGAGCATTATCAGTTGTATGTTAGTGATGTTTAAACCATTCAAAAATAGATAGTTTGTGGAAATATTCTAGATTCATGAATGACTAAAGCTATATTATACTTTAACCTTTCCTCTAAAACTAGAAAGTAAGGTTGCCACCTAATTTTCTTCCTTAAAATTTTTTTTGAATCATTTATGAAAAATGTTAAAAATGTCCTATTTAACAAAATACTTTTCATTCTTTCCAAAGTGCCTAAAGGCCATGGTAGATCATTGGTTAGTATTACTTTGTTAAGGAATGAACTTTGCTAGCAAGTATAAGCATCATGTCCACATTATTGTTTATGGCTGTCATGATAAGAGTAATAAAGAAAAATGGTAATTTCTATTAAGTATCTGCTGCATGCCAGAAACGTTATACCCATTCCTCATCCTGCTGTCCAAAGAGGGCATTTTCATTATGGTGTAGATAATGACAAAGTACCTGAGGGGTGTACTTCTCTGACTCAAGGTCATGAAATCTGTGAGCTTTGTGATGATCTGGTTTTAACATTTCCCTGCTTTCTGTGACTGAGAACAGGAGTGATGAAGAGATTTTTTTGGCACAACAGGCCAAATATTCCATTCATACCCTTGTTCTGATATTTGGGTAGCTCAGGAAACAATGAAAACTTTGACAATGCTCTAATACTGATCAGTATTTTTAATTCTTTGAAATATTTGCACCACAAAAAATAAATGACGAATTTGTTACAAAGGCGCTCATTCTTTAAATTCTGCAACTTACTGTCTTACATAACTTTTCACTTTCATAAAATATGACTTCAAGCCTGCGGACAACTGGGATGAGAGAAGGGACAAGATAGTATCTCAGCTTGAAATCTTTATGGGTTTTGCTTCTAGCAGTAGAGAGTAAGTTTCCATCACTGTGTTGGTTTTATCACCAGCAGTGAGTTTCATTCACATGTGGTGGGTGTGTCTGTACCATTTGCCACACGAAGAACAGAGGATATCAGGTAAAGTATGCTTACGTCGTGGAGCCCAAAATTTCAGTTATTTCCAAAAATCTGTGAACAGAGATAGCAATAGAAGGGCTTCACAGAAACTCCTATAGAAGGGAGAGGGTTGTGGCACACCTGGGCCTGGGTAGAATTTCCAACACCATTAGAGTAGGTATCCCAAGCTCTTGGGGCTGCTTTTCCACTTGCAAAGTCTGCAACATTTTCCATTAAACACTTTCAATTTCTGTTAAAATGTTATTCTGTCCTCTGAATCCTTAGCTGATGGGAAAACACTGTTGGTTGATATCAGCGCAACGAATAACATCCATATTTGAATCCTTAATTTTACATTACTTTATCCCATTGTATTGGATTTAATATAAGAGAAAATAAATAATTTTATCAACAATCCTCCTAGATGCTATCTTTTGACATTGATAGCATACAGGATTTACAAATTGATCACAGTTAATTTTAATATGCAATGTATTTACATTTTAACATTTTAATGTGTATTAATACAAGAAAACCAAATTTTTCCTTAGTGCTATAGATAGGGTAACAAAATATGCTCTTTTTTTTTTACATGTATCTTTCACAGAAATTTGAAAATAATTGGGTACCAGTATAAAGTGTAGTTGGCTTATCAGATAAGTGTTAAATCTTCTACCTAAATGATGCCATACTGAGGGATAAGTAGGAGAAGTATTACTCTCTCTAGTTGTATAATTGAATGACTAGAAGAAATGGTCAATATATAAACCATGTCTGTGGACGGTTTATGATGAAGATTATCATCCAGATCACTTTATCTATTTCACTACTAAGAGCTCCTCCTGTGATTCCAGATTACAGGATCTGGAGCAGCTCAGCATCCTCTTGATGTTCAGTCTGCCTAAGTATCATTTTGCTCTCACTTCAGCACACCGACATGATGACCTATAGGATGGACAGGTCATGTTGCCACATTTACATGAGCTATTTCTGATAGTTCACAAAATTCAGATAACATTTCACATATCACATATCACTGAAGAGCAACCTTCAGATTCACCAAGATCTCACTTAGCAAAACAGAAATCTCAAGTAAACCCCTGGAGTGGTTTGTGGCCGTTTGCTCTTATGACCAACGAGGGTTACTTAAGGCAACGGTTCTCACACTTCCTAATGCCATGACTCTTTAATGCAGTTGCTCAGGCTGTGGTGACCCTCTAATCTTGACTGTAATCTGATACTTTTATGACTTTTTTTCTTTTGATTAATGACTTTATTCACTTTACATCCTGGTCATAGTCCTATCCCCTCCTCACCTCCCAGTAACAACCTCCCTCCCTTTCCACCGTCTTCCCTCCCCTATTCATCAAAAAAGAGAAGCCCCCTACCTACTTACCCAAGCTGATTAAGTAGCATCAGGAAGGAGTTAGTCCTGTTCCTCAGGTAGAAGTGATTAAAAAGCTGGCAAGAGAGTCCATGTCAGAGCCAGTGCACTCTCCCCTTACCACTGGACCTACATGAAGCCTGAGCTGCCCATCAGCTGCATCTACATAGGTCCAGTCCATGCATGGTTCTTTACCTGTGCCCCAGATGCCACTAGGCCCTCTGGGACCTGGTTAGGTGCCTCTGTTGATCTTAAATTGGATCTCCTGGCACCTCCAGGTGCTTTTTTCTTCCCCCTACTTTTTCTTACAAGATTCTCTATGCATCTCTCAATGTTTAGTTGTGAATCTCAGCATCTGTTTCAAAGCATTGCTCAGTGGAGCCCCTCAGAGCTTTAAGACTCTCAATGTAAATATCTAGTTTGCAAACATTTTTAGGCAACTGCAGTGAGAAGATCATTTGAAGGGGTCATAGCTTGCAGGTTGAGAGAGAAAAAAATAAATCTTTAGAATTAAGTCTGTAGTAGTTTGTCTGTAAGGTTGTATCTAAACAAAGGCTAACAAAACACTTCAATATATGAACAAATCAGATCTCTCTAAGATCTGTTAACAAAATGATAAATGATATTATCATTAAATTTCGGGATGTAGATTAAATTCTGCACAATATATTTCCTCAAAATGATGGGCACATGTAGATTAAAAAGTTAATTTTGGAGAAAGTTTTCTTACAAGATGCATTGCACTTTTCCAGGAATGTTTAAAAATAATAAACGTTAATCAAGTACTAAGTTATGATTGGATCTAAGACACCCTCTGCAAGGTGGAAGCTATAACTGGCACCATTATTGGGGACTTGTATCTATGGTTAGATAGGTCAAGTATCCTACTACTTTTCTGCTAAGTGGACATAGTAATAAACTAAGTCCTAATGATTTATTCCTGTACCTGAAAGTTAGGACAGCTCTCTGTCTGCTTGCAAAATGCCTCTTTCTTGAGGCAGACAGTGATTAACACGGAGACCCACTACAAGTCTACATTCAAAGAATAAGGGGATAAACTGAGACTAAAATGATTTAGCTAGCAATTTACCCCAAAGTATTTTTGCCACTATTGCAGTAATGACCACTTATTTCTTAGTGGAGTAGACTTGTGCCTTGTAGAATGCAGGAAGAAAAACATTGATCATGTTTCTCTCCCAGTAGCAACACACGTAGCACTTCTCAGTACTATGAACATTAGGTAACCTTAGGAAATGTCCAGCTTTGCTCCTGCTAGCTTTATTGTGTCCTGTATTCAAAGTGAATGTTGTCTTTAGAAATAGAACCTTCTCATATAGGTCTTGTGGGGAGACAAGAGCAAAAGCCATACTCTATTTTAATTTGGATACCTTTGGGGGGCAGTGTCTCAGGCCTAGTGATGGAGTGAAAACTTACATATAGCCTTGGGAATATTGTTTTCAATTGTTTTAAACAAGTGATCCTAGTCTGAAAGTTATCAAATGTAATAAGTGCTGGATATTATTTACACCAAGCAAATATACTACTGGTTTATTAACACTGATTTATATTTTTTTGAATTGTGCCATTTTGTTAACAAAAGAAGTTTTAATGGAAAATATGGTGTTTGGTTCCTTTCTGTGTTTACAGTTAATCAGTTATTAAATGAAATAATAATATTCATAACATGAATTTTATAATAAAAGATTAGTTTGACTTATATATGAACAAAAGAATTTCAAGTAGCTAGAATCCAGAAAGTAAAAGAATTGATCTAAAGCCACAATGTAGGACTAAAATTATTATTTTTTAATTCTTACAATATTTACAGTGAGTTTTCCCATCGAGAAGGTTACACTCTCTTTAGACATTTCATCTTCTTCTTCTACTAGGCTGGTATGATGGAGGAGATAAATGGCCAGTTCAGACAGGAAAAGAAAACTGAAATATCAAGGAAGGAATAAAACAGTGTCATATTTTTTAAATTAACGTAGACCATTTACTATCTCTGGTCATTTCTTTGGAGATGTAGTGTAGATATATATTAGTGAAAAAGTAAGAAAGGAAAATAGTCACCAATTTTGAACAGAGAAGTGGCTGAAGAGAAGGAACAAAGCAGAAGAGGGAGTGCAGAGAGAAATGAGGGGGCAAACAGACCTGGGGAGAGCAGGGGCAGGAGGGCAGAAGGCCTACAGAGAGAGGAGATGACCTGGGTGAGGTGACCTGGGTGAGGACGTCTCTGTGACAAGCTGGAGACCGAGGTCAAGACAGGCTTCTGGGAGGATAGGAAGGGGACTCTAGAGAGGAGGGAGGAGACTCCCAGTAGCAGTGGTCATGGAGACTAAAGAAACTACCCTCTAACTATCCAGGAACCCTAGTGGAGGACAGGAACACCAACCCACTCAAAAAACAAAAAAAAAAAACAAAAAAACTTTGAACCAAAATTTACCCTGCTTGAAATATGCGGAGGGATATAGATAGGGCAGAGACTGAGGGAAAGTCCAACCAATGCTTGTACCAACCTGATACCCACTGCACAGGAGAAAGCCAAGCCCTGACATTATTGATAATCTGCTAGGTTCACAGACAGGGGCCTAGCATAACTGTCTTCTGAGAGGCTCCATTCAGCAATGGATAGAAACAGATACCCGAGAATCACACCTCAACACTGGGCAAAGCATAGGGAGTCTTGTGGAAAAGTGGGGGTGGGTGGACAAAAAGACCTGAAGGTGACAAGAGCTCCACAAGAAGACAAACAGAAAAAACTAGCCAGGTCCCAGAGGGGTTTTGTGAAGACTGAAGCCCCAAACAAGGACCATATATAGACGGGACTTCGGCTCTGTACTCAGATGTAGCTGATAGGCAGCTCAGGTTTCATGTGCACTCCCTAGGAAGGGGAACAGTAACATCTCTGACCTGGGCTCTGTTGCCAGCTGTTTGATCACTCCCCTCTGGCACGTCTGCCTCCTTAGGCCACAAGAGAAGAGAATGCACCCAGTTCTTATGTTACTTGATGAGCTGGGGCGGGGGGCGGGGGGAGAATGGAGGAAGAGAGAGGTTGTGTGGGACCATGAGGAGAGGAGGGAGTGTGTAAAGTGAATAAATAAAAAAAATTTAAAGAGAGGCTATATTCAAATGTATCTGAAATTCCTAAATTCAAGAGCTATTTCAATGCCATTTTGAAGCAGGGCAGAATATTATTGCATAATAAAAAAGTAAGCTATAGCTTTGCTATATGAGATTTCTTTCAATTTAAAATCTAATTATAAAACAGTAGAGAATTTCCACAAGCAAATATTCATTTTATTTCAACCTTACAAAGTAAAACTACACTATGATTTCATAGTTCTGGAAGTTTTAATTCATTGGACAGAAAGAATTAGATATATAAATTTGGCGTCATGAATATATACAGGGAGAATTGGAAAATGAAATATTAAATAACACTACACTTCTCATTCCCTATTAAATTCTGAGTTTGTGTTTATTTACATGAATACATTTATATTATATAAATATTATATTTATATTATATAAATATTTTAACATAGCTTATTTGGGTCAGTGGAGCATAGTATGGTTATCCGGTACACAAACTTGGGGAAACTGAAAAGCCTACTATGTGAAAAAGTGCCTTGTACTGGGAAGACTAGGTAATTAAAGTAGTAATGTATACCACAATGTAGTAATACAAATAAAAGTGAATAAACAGTTGATTGTTGTGTGAATTAAAGAAATTGAAAAAGGAAATGTAACTGCTTAACATATGTACGATACAAAGGAGCAGTTGCCTCAGGTTCCTTCTTTGAAAGATTGACTCATTTATGATTTAAAGCATGGGAAATGAATGGAAAGCCATGGATTCCTCACAACTGTCTGACTTGATTGATTAGGATCATACTTCACTTATCTATGAAGACTTAGGAAATTATCTGTTAACTCTCATTTATTCTAATCAATGCTTTTAAAAGATGTATAAAAACAGAAACAAATGAAAGAATATACATTATTAACTCCTGTAAGTTTATACAGAGTAATGTAACTGATTTGCATACTGATTAAATACAGTACGTTCCATAAAGAAAATTTATCACATTCAAGACATATGTATGTTTCTCTAAAAACAATTATTCTCCTCCTCCTCTTTCTGTGTGACATAAGCTGATATATGTTGATAAGCATCAGGAATTTTATTCTGGTGCTTGGGGAGATGGATCAGCAGCTAAGGGTGCTTGTATTTCTTCCACAGGAACTCAGTTTGAGTCCCAGAACCTAAGTAAACTGCGTCACAACAAAATGTAACTCCAACTCCAGGGAATCCAATGCTTTCTTCTGGACTCATGGGGCATTCAGAGTTACATATATGTACACATATAAACATAGTATAATCTTTTAAAACATGAAATATTACTAACAATATTATAAAACTAATTTTGATTCTGAATGTCTTGAAGTAAAAGTTTCTTACCTTTTGTGATTTTTTCCTTAAGAATAAGCACTGTCATAATCCTTTTTGAAGAATATATTAAACTACAGATACATTCCAACTGTTCTGATATCCAAAGAATGAATATCTTAGAAAATCTGCAGTTATATCAATCACTGATACCTGATCCAACTTGACTTATGTCTACATATTTCTTATTGGTATTAATTGATGGAGAGTGTATGAAGTCTATGCCAGGTCTGAATTAGTGATTTAATGTTATGTAATCATTCCGCTTTAGTAAAGAACCTAAGTTACTGCCAAAGTGTCACAAGATCTGTTTCATATATGGAAGCTAGGAACAAATCCTCAATTTGCAATAGTTACTAGCAGAAGTTGCAAGTGATAGTGAGATAATGTGTTATATATGGGGATAGTATGTTCAACAACACAATTTCATGTTATACAACATTGAAAGTACTTTGAAAATTCAGAGGACTATATTCCATGAATATCTTAAACAACAGCGATCAAAACCTGTCCTTGTCTCCACACCAGATTTATCCAAGACCATCATTGTGTGGTGGTGAAGGACAAATCTTTGTTTTCAGGAATGGTTTCTTCTCTGTCCAGATGAAGCTGTACTAGATAATGCTGAGGAAGCTTTATCTGGCTGTCGCCTATCTCCCATCAATTGTGTGTCTTTATTCCTACATCTTATTTCAGTCTTTCTAAAAGAGCTTAGATGTAATATGGTCAATAATTCAGAAGTTTTATGAAAGAGAATGTACACTCATAAGCACAGTCAATGCAAACCTGGTGATATGGCAGAATATTGTACTAAGACAGCACATCATGGAGATTGTCATTGCTCTTTTGTCACATAGATGATCAGGTGGGTAATAAAAATGCTACTGATTCTATTGCATGTTATTTATTATTTGCATTCTAGCTTAAAATTTAAAATGAAATATCTTAAACTACAATAAGGAAATATGAAATGAATAATTTTATGACCTTATTTAACATGGAAAATTCACTAAAATTACATTAATGAGTATGTGAATTGAGAAATAGCATAGAGATAACATGTTTACATAATATTATTTGAAAAATAAACTTCCAGATCAGTATGAAAAAACATCCTTTGGTATGTCTGAGAAAACATAAACAAACACCATGACATACACATTGCTCATTAAAATAATTGGTTTCAGGACTTTTTTTGTCCAGATGTTTATTCTTTCTGTACATTTGGTTATTAAGTATGTTACGGTAGTAAATTTAATCTAATGTTCATGATTCTGAAAATGCTGAGCACTTCACAATTCCTCCTTTTAAGAAAACACATTCTTTTCTTGCCCCCCCCCTATGATAATCCCTGAAATAAAATTTAACATTTAATAATATTAATAAAGAAAAGTCATTTATGCTTCTAATAGTAAAAACTTGAAATAGATGCTAGCTCAGATCCTCTGTAAGAACAAGCTTTCTAAACCACTGAACCGTCTTTACAGCTCTGCCCTCATCCTCCTTTTAGATCAAACTTTATCTACCTACATAAAAAGAACCACCTGGTTCCACTCCTATTCATAGGTAATGCTGCACTCCACTAATCAAGCTGGGAGGATGCAACGGACAACCTGTTGTTTTTCATGAAGCTCCCACATGCCTATTAATGCTAGAGTCCTTAAATAGGTCTCAATATGCAGAATCCCATTCTGGGAATAATGGTACTGCTAATGACTCAGATCCCATCAGTAATAATAAGCATGTTTTTAACCAGATATAAAAGGCAGCATTTCCTATATTGGTGACTTCTTGAAACTAACCCTATTTAAGCAACAAGGGTAATTGTATCATTGCCCTATTCCTGTAGTTCCTAAAGATAAATATTGTAGAGAAACTCACATTTGGTTAAAATTACTAGAAAATTTTAATGATTTGTTTTTTCCTGGTATCAAATGAATAGCACAATGAAACCTGGCCAAAGTCAATTCAAAGTTGCAAATTATCATTCAGACTGTTTAAGAATAATCTTAACTCTCATCTAATAACTTCACCAATGTCTCCATCATGTCTCCCATTCTGTTACCATAACAACCAATATTCTGCAATAATATATTAATGTCCTGAACAACAAAAATCATGAGGAAGCATTTTATGTACTTCTTTAGTACTTCTTCTGAGGAGAAAAATTACAGGATAAAATGTGCTAAATCCACTGACCAAATGCAATTAGAAATATTCATATCAAGAAAGCTCAGATTAAGTTTAGAATGTTTGTTATATAGTATCATATTAATTTTCTTTTTTACCTCATTTCTTTCTATGACAAAGAGAACAACAGGGTTCAGTAATTTTGAGCAATAAATGAGATTGGGGAACAAACAGATAGTTTGGCATTAGGTGTTTTGAACCTGCAAAGGACCATGTGTATGATACATTCAATACGGGCTTTAGTGTGCAAAGGAAAACAAATATATTAAGTGTAAGAAAGGATAGATAAAGTTTTGCTAAGTTTTCAGTTAAAGAATGCAGTGATCTTGGAATAATACAGAGCAGTTTTGTGGGGCTTACAATAATATGTCTAGATAGTGTTTCCAGAAAATAAAGTATATGGTGATTGTAAAATACCCAAGTCTGGTGCCCCTTATTTGGCCATGTCCCCTTAATGAGGAGGCCTGAGGGCAACCAGAGGAAGGATAGCGGACTACCAAGAAGAAACTTGATATCCTAGCATCATATTCAAGGGGAGGAGGTCCCCATCAGTCACAGTCATAGGGAAGGGGAATGGGGTGAAAGCAGGAAGGAGGGAGGAATGGAAGGATACACGGGATGGGATAGCAATTGAGATGTAATATGAATGATTTTATTTTTCAATAAAAAAAGGAAACTAAAAAAAAAAACTCAATTCCATTTTCAAAACTAGAAAATGCAAGAGGAAGGTACTAGAACACTTCTTAAAGTAAAATGAAGCCAAGACTCTCCCAGTAACTGTAAATTTACTCACCATGTAATAAAAATTGGAAAGGAATGCTTGTCTGTATGAAAATTTCCCATGTATTTTGGAATATTTTACTGTTTGTACTAGTTCCATAATTCACATCCCAGATAGATTTCTTTTTCCTCAGAGGAAAAACTATATAAGGATGCCAAGTGCATACCATTTGAATAAAATTATATTATAACTTTTCTCAAGTAGTGAGAAAGACTTTTGTCTAATTAATAGTATATAACCTGTTAAAGTAATTACTCATAACCTTTAAACAGATTCACTTGATATGTGTTCTTTGTGGGTGATAAAGTTAAACACATGAAATTATAAGCTCTTTGTTTTAAAGAGGACCAGCAGGCAAGGGTTGGTGGCTTATATTTGCAACCCCATCACTGAGACTGAGGCAGGAGAACTCTAAGTCTTAAGTACATATTGAAATTACATAGTCTCAATCAAAAGAAGACAATCTAACAGAGAAGACATAAATTGAATAGTTTCCTATACTCGGAAAATCTTTATGTGTCATTGTTTTCTACCAAGTTAATCACGGGAATTGTACAATGAATGGTAAGAATTATGCTGAGTTTATTAAACAATAAGAATTATAAAATGTTAATATAAAATAATATGTAGTTAGCCAATACTAACTATAGATGTGGATATTAATTTGTCCCTTTTCGTTATTAGAACAAAACAAAAAACAAAAGAATTTATAACATTCAAGCACATAAAAAATAATGTAAACTAAAATTTAAATCCAGGTGTTATTATAGTTTATAATTTTTATACATCAAAATTCCCATCATAGATCATTGATATATAATTTATTCAATGAATGACTTACTTGTCTGAATGTGTTTACTATAAAATATTGAATGAGTAAAACTTCACCATGTTTAACATTCTGGTAATACAATGAATTATTTTATAAACCTTTATTATATTCTTTTGATATAATAATTCAGAATTGTCACACTTCCAATTATGCAAACTTCCATTTCTTAATGTAAAATTATCTCCACTTAGCATATATATAAATTCCCCATAATTTCCCTAAATATTTATGAATTTTTAAACAATAATATTATGTATGGTCATATTTAGGCAAGTTGTAAAGTTAATATAGTTTTTTGTTGTTGATGGTTTTGTGGTCTTTTTTTTTTTTTTTTTTTTTTTGACAAGAGTAGGGATTACAAATTTCAGTAGATTCCAAACATTCTGAAACCAATCTCAAGTCTATTAGTGTGCTGGTGGAAATGGAGCATCATGGATCCAAACTAGATTACTGTCTAAAGTGCTGATTACTTAGTATGTGGTAAGACACTTAGAAGATGCAGCAACGAGAGGGAGAATTTGACGTATTTTCTATTCATTATAGGTCAGTCTAGGGCAGAAGGGGGGCAAGTGAGCTCATAGTGTGAGTGTAGGAGGGCACAGCAAGATAGCAGTTTAGAGCCTTTTTTTTTCAATTCTTTTTCTTTTAATTAATTTATTCTTGTTACATCTCAATGGTTATCCCATCCCTTGTATCCTCCCATTCTCCCCTCCCTCCCATTTACCCCTTATTTCCCTCCCCTATGACTGTTCCTCAGAGGGATTACCTCCCCATGTATATGCTCATAGGGTATCAAGTCTCTTCTTGGTAACCTGCTGTCCTTCCTCTAAGTGCCACTAGGTCTCCCCCTCCAGGGGACATGGTTAAATTTGAGGCACCAGAGTACCTGAGAAAGTCATACCCCACTCTCTACTCAACTGTGGAGAATGTTCTGTCCATAGGCTAGATCTGGGTAGGGGTTTAAAGTTTACTACCTGTATTGTCCTTGGCTGGTGCCTTAGTTTGAGCGGGACCCCTAGGCCCAAATCTGCGTAACATAATGTTTTACTTGTAGGTTTCTAGGACCCTCTGGATCCTTCTACTTTGCTATTCTCCCATGCTTCTCTCGTCTAGAGTCCCAATAGGATGTCCTCCCCTCTGTCCCCATGCTGTTAGATCTTCTGTGTCAGAAAGCATATGAAAAATCTAGAAGCTGTGGTAATCATTATTTAGCTTAGGAGAGATACACACCACTCTGTACAAAAGTAGGGATTATGAATTAAAGGCATTGAATAGTGTTGTTTCAGATATAAAGAGCCAGTTTTATAACTTACTGCTAAATTTATTGATTTAAACATAGTTATAGCTACTGTTCTTTCTCATTTAAACATCTTAAAGAGAATTTTATCGCCAATTGTCCTTTTGTCTAAAAAAAAAAAAAAAAAAAAAAAAAAAAGAAGGAAAAATGATGCCATTTACTCTGAATACTATTACAAAATTCAAGCAAACATTAGGGGGTTATTGTCAAATGCAGTTAGAAATTCAGAAAACTTAAGCTATTTCTCTCCTTAAATGCATAATAATGACAGCTTATTTGTCTGATTTTTGAATCCTGTGAGGTCATGAATTATTAATTTGTCTTAAGGTCAGTCCATTGACCAGAACTAAGCATGTTTTCTTAAGTACAATAAAATAATAAGCCTTTAAAAATTATTTTATAATCTGGAGTATGGATCAAGGGTAGTTTAGCAACCATAATCACTTGAAGTATAGATTTAATTTTTGAAATATTCTCAATACTTTTGTAACATGAACCCACCTTTGTTATTCATTATTTCTTCTATTTAATTATACACACAATGTATTACAGTATGTTCTGAGATACAGATTTCCTTAAGTGAGCTTCAGATATTTAAAGAAATAGTAATGTGCACATGGTGTATGAAACTATGAGTCACTGAAATACTTAAGGGATTCTCATAACGTGAATACAAAGTAAGGATGATAAATAGGTTACATAGAATTTCATCCTAAATTCTGTGGAAGAAATGCCTTCTAAGACTTAGGATAAGATACATAACCAAGCAGAATTTAACATATCTTTCATGTAAAAACCTCACATATGTATTATAACTTCTGCCTTACATACAAAGTGGTAAATGTTGAGAAAAACGCATAGTTGCAGCAATAAAAGATTGATTTAAAAATAAATAATATAATTCATTCTTGTATACAATTGAAAAATCTTATAGACCTAGTTTCATGTTGCAAGATAAATTGCATTCTTATATTCTAGAGAGGTCATATTTAAAATGTAGATGATTCATGCTCCCAGACTTATCTACTCTTTATTTTCTAAATAATGCATAATTTATTTATGGAAACTTTGAATTATGTTGAAATGTACATTGTAAATAATAAAATATTTAATGCATACTGAACAATACATCATATTGGAATAGATGTATTCTGTATGAGATAGATTTCTTTTTCAACATTTTACATATTCTGGAAAGGGAAGTTACAGAATGGTTGACATCTCTGTGAACCTGGATACAATATTCTATCGAAATCCTAAAATACAAATATTTAGAGTTTAGAATACACAAAGATTTGGCACTAAATTTTATATGGATCACATTTTTCTGCCTTATGACCTTCATGTGGGAATAAAAATGATTTTATTTAAACATAGCATAAACTATATGTCCAAAGACATTATTGGGCTGAAGATGGAGAATGATCTCCTTGAGTCATTCTCTCTCTAAAAATCTATTAAAGCTCCATGCACTTTAAATTCTGGAGCAGTATTCTGCCTTAAAATATCCTTCTTTTTCTTTAGTCAAAATTACGCTGAAAACAGAGACAGCATTTTATGATGTCTTTTGTAGTAGAATAATCTAACATTTGTAACATATATTGTTCTACTTCTACAAAATTTTAGAGTTTTTTATATTTCCAAAACTACAGGGCAAAATAATATTTTTATATATTATAATGACAATTATCTGTGAAAATGTCTTGACGTTTATTACAAAACCTTTAAATACTAGCCAGTAAAATTTCTATAGGCAAGACAATACATGTGAAATAAGCAGTACAAAACTAATAACAATTACTATAAAAGTATCCATTTCTATGTACCAAATAGTAAGATTTTACACATATGCAACTCTCTCCTAAAGTAAATGCTACTGTTAATAATAGTTCTTAGTATTTCTAATATAATTGGGCATTTTACACAGTTGAAAATATATAATTCCTATTATATGTTTTTTCTTAGATCATAGTAGGACTGAAAACTTAAAATTTACTGTTTTATAAGTGGTTAAATAGAAACAAACATTTTATATTTATGTGATAAAGTTAGAGAGAAAAGAGCCCCCCCAAAAATGATGCCCAAATTGTTACATTTGGATATTTTAACACCACATTTTCAATAATATATTAGAGTTGAAGCAGAAGAGTTGAGAACAGAAATTAATTTGATAACTACCAGGCATCATCCATACTCAGAATAGTTCTGTAGCATTGTCACATGCCATGTACCACCTTCAGCACTAACTTTTTCTGCATTATAATTTAATCTCATAACAATTTAGAAAGATTAATGGAAACAGTTTTGTATGATTTCATCAATATTTTGTGTGACACCAATTCATTTTAAGTCAGATGACAAAGCTGGTGTTTCCAAGTGATTTCCCTAGGTCTTTGCATGCATTGAGCTTACTTTGGGAGGTACAATTTGTGGAGATAGTGGCCTGGTGATTCCATTAGTTATGGATGGCAGAAGATAGTTGTGTAGATAATACTATATACACTATCAATATTTTTCACCCATATTGGTGATTCAAAACCTCAGTCCACTTTCAAAATCAGAACATACAAGAGGAAGGTATTTGAAAATTGGAACTCTAAATTTACCCACAAAATAAGAACACCAGGAAAAAAACGCTTATCTGTGTGAGTTTTTCTCCCTCAGGTAGAGCAGGCACCAATCTCTCCCCTCTCAAAAAAGAAAAAAAAAAAAAAAAAAAAAAAAAAAAAGGAATTGACAGTTGACTACTCCCATATCATCCATTATGACATGAGTGAAATATTTTGCCTGCATGGCAGGTCAGTATTATAGCCTGTAGGGTCCAGTGTTGGATAACAAGGTTTTTTAAAGTTTCTATAAATTGAATGGTGAGAAGAGGTGAAAGGCCCCAAATCAAAGTGGACAAAAAAGAAAAAGAAAAATTTCCCTATACTGTTCAAGCTTTCAGACTACAACAAACATATAGTGATGAAGGGGAAACTGTCCTTTCCTTTAAGTATTAAGAAGTTTATTGATAGCAAGTTTATAGGCTGGCTCAAACTAAAGATCCTTTGTTCCCATATTACCTTAATGAATAGAAAGTTGAATTAATTGGTGCTTGAAATTGGCAAAGAAGAAAATTTTGCAACTTTAGACTCATGATAGTACCATTTTAACAAAAATAATTCATATTTAGAAATTTAGAGTAGTGCCTGAAATGGAAAAGACAATCAAAATTGTAGAGTATTTAAAGTAAGAAATCTATAAAATAGGAGACTACATGGACTGATTGCATGGACTCTGAAAAGCTACATTTTTTATATATGAAAATACAAAAAATTAATAAGACATAATTATTTTATGTCAATTTACACTTAGATCCATATTGTCTACTAGGAGTAAAACCACTTTTTTAATTCATGAAATATAAATATGTACTTTAAAAAAATTGTATTCAAAGATATGTGAAATTATATTATTTAATATTTATCTTTTCATAACTCATCTTTAATTAATCATCTACAATATTAATTATTTAGGATTTCCTATGTCATTTTTCACAAAGAGGTAAAATAATGTCAAATATTATTGATAAATGCCTATCATAAGAACACTTCTTCATGGATCATTATAAAACAAATATAAAAATTTCAGGAATAATATAATACTATACATATATATATATATCCATTAACTCTTTCTTATCTTAGTACATGAAGTTTCCTTCTGCATCTTTTTGAATGAATAATGGCACACAATTTCTTCAGCTTCGAGACATTTTGAAAAATACACAAATACAGGCAAGAATGATTGAGTGGAGGCAGAAACAAAAAATAGCACTTTGTTTAGAGTAAATATAAAAAGAAATCTCTCAGCTCATAGAATAACACTGGAAGCTACACTTATTGTCCCATTTACATTTATATGAGTAAACAGAAACTCCAAATAGATACTCTAACACCAGTTGTTAACATTTTTATATTTATTCTGTGTGCTCATAAGACTGTACACTGAATTATAATGCAAATCCTTTATTTGTCACTCCCATATTTTTCCTGAATGTATTGAGCTGAGAATGATAAAACAATATACAATAAGAAAATACTTGAGAAGGGCTCTTCATTTGTGGTTGTTAATACATCATATATATCATCATTTCTTAATAATACAACAAAATATTCTGGGATGGAAAAATAATTGGCTAAAACCTAAAGTGATCTAGCCAAGCTTAATGGAACTTAGAGAAGAAAAGTATAGTTTAAGACACAGAGGATTAACAGAAGCCAATAATAGTAGCTTTGAAATAAAAAGGACAGAAGATGCTCTGTGCTGTTTACTTCTGTGGATGTCCAGTGTTATTATGTATCTAGAGATATCATTGCTTACATTCACTCTAACAAAGTGTATTTTGTTTCTGCCTCCACTCAGCCATTCAGTCATGAGTGAGTGAGTGTGTGTGTGTGTGTGTGTGTGTGTGTGTGTGTTTCAAAATGTCTTGAAGCTGCCAATAAGGTTTGTCATGGAAACTGAGTTAAAATACGGCCAGAGACATATGATTTCAGGTAGTGTGTACTGGCTCAAACTGATATCTCTGCGTCTATTGTTCAGTTTTACCTTTCTACAGCAATGCATTTGTAATAAAACTATCACCACTTAGATTATAGTTATGTCAGATTCTCATATGAAAGACCTGCATTTTCTAGATACATTTGTGGGTTTGTGTAGCCCCGCCATCTTGGTCCAGATCCATCAGCCTTGATGATCTTCTTGAAACATCTTAATGGTGACCTATTGAAGATTACCACTGTTCTTTATTACAAAGAAGTCACTGAAATAAGAAAATAATTTATTTTTTCTATTACTTATTTTTTTACACATGCATAAACTTCACCTAGGTCAAGTTTCCCTCCTTACAATACTGATCTTGTCTTACTATCCTGATCTCTCTTCTTTTCTGAACCAATGCGTCCTCCTCCTGTTTTCTTATCTATTTTGACTTTGTGACCTCCTGAGTCTAATGGGGATAGTCATGTAAGCATGAGTGGGAGGATCTCTAATTAAGTATGAGCTTATAAGTTATGGAACATACCTAGATGCCCATCGCTTGATGAGCATATAACGATTATGTAATAACACACGGAATGTTACTCGGCCCTTAAGAAAAAGGAAACAATGAAACTTACAAGTAAATAGGACTCTGAAAACATATATCAGTGCTTTGATTCAAGCTCAGAAAATTGTGTCGTAACTTATTTTTCAGTGGAGTCTAGCTTTAATGCTTACATTGTATATTTAAGTCAGTTTAACTGCAGAATCTACAAAGATAGAGGGGTTTACTGAAAATAGAGGGAATAATAGAAAATAGATGCTATATAGGTTGGAAGGGAAACATTGAGGAGGACACGTTAATTGGGGGATGGGATAAGAGTATAGGGAACACTAGACTCACAGGAGACATAACACATCCTAAGATATGTGTAAAACCATATGGAGATGTAACATTTTATGTTTATTAAT
>OU015747.1:9567787-9582371 GCA_907169655.1 Acomys percivali | reverse complement strand
TCTGCACCAATTGTGAGTGACAACGTGGCAGGCTCTGATTGGAGCAGTCGCACTATAAAGGCTTTCTGGGTGCGGTCCTCGGGGTCAACCATTATTCAAGAATCCTGAGTAAACTGCCACAAGAAGAGTTCCCGGTGTTGGTGTCTTTCCTGCTGGTTGGGGGCGGCACCGACAGAACATTACCACCAAACCATCAGGGGAGTAGTGTTCCTCCCAGATCCATAGGGTTTTAAAGAAAAATCATAGTAGCTAGTGTGTATAGTTACTCTTTCAGTTATTGGTCAGGGAAGTTGCAGAGAGCGTCCAAACAATACAGGTATGAGCATGGCTCTTGTTTTCTGAGTAGGGCCTGCAGGGGAGGTACTCCAAGGGACTTCACCCATTTTTGTTTCCTAACAGGTATCTGGTATCCATAAAATGGTTTGGACCATCAGCATCTCTGTGGACTCAAGAGTGCAAAACAAATTCACTGAGTCACGACAGGACAATGTGCAGTGCAGAAAGGAGTACTGCTCCAAGTGCATACTTTTGCCCCAGGAAGACATCTGCTCCAAAGAAGGGAGAAAGTTCTGCTGAAGAACTTAAATTGGCCACCAGCTATCAGGTCCTAGGATGCTCATTGGAAAGTCTTCAAAAAGTAGAAAGCCAGAGTCATCTGAACTCTAAGGCTTTTTGCCAGCGTTTGCATGATCCGGGCCAACACCCAGCTCTTTGGAATCTCAGCAATAAAAGCAAAGGAAGTTGCAGAACAAGATGTTGAAACCAAAAAAAAGTAATGTGCTATTGGAGTGTTGCAATAAATTGTCCACAAAGCAAAGCTAAATAAATAAATAAGAAAATAAATAAATTTTAAAAAGGAAAAATGAAAACTGAAAGTAAACCCCTATTCCAGAAGCTGCCACACAATTTAGTCAAAGGGATAGAGTGTAAAGAGTTCTTAATCTTGATTATTCCTGAATCAGGGAGATAGAGTGACAAGTTTGGTAGAAGAAAGACTTAAAGCCATCTTAGAAAAGCTAGTAGTGTGTTGGGTTTTAAGTTGAGGTCCTTAATCCACTTGGACTTTAGTTTTGTGTAGAATGATAAATATGTATTTATTAGTATTTTTCTATGTGTAGACATCAAGTTAGAAAAAAAAGTGGGGAAGAGCCTTGAACTCAATGGCATGAGAGACAACTTCCTGAACAGAACACTAATAGCTCAGACTCTAAGATCTAATAAATGGGACCTCCTGAAACTGAAAAACTTCTGTAGAGCAAAGCATACTGTCAACAGAACAAAATGGCAACCTACAGACTGGAAGACGGTCTTTACCAACCCTATATCTGGCAAAGTGCTAATATCCAAAATGCACAAAGAACTCAAAACTCAAGAAATTGAACACCAAACCAAACAATCCAATTAAGAAATGGGGCTCAGAGCTTAACAGACAATTCTCAACAGAGGAATATCAAATGTCTGAGAAACACATAAAGAAATGCTAATTGTCCTTAGTCATAAGGGAAATGCAAATCAAAAGGACACTGAGATTCCATTTTACACCTGTCAGAATAGCTAAGATCAAAAACTCAAGTGACAGCACATGTTGGTGAGGATGTGGAGAAAAGGGAACACTCCTCCATTGCTGGTGGGGGTGCAAATTTGTAAAACCACTTTGGAAATCAATCTTGCACTTTTTCAGAAAATTGGGAATAATGCTACTGTTAAGACCCAGCTATACTACTCCTGGGATTAAACAGGAAAGATGCTCAACCATACAACAAGGGCATTTGCTCAACTATGTTCATAGTAGCCTTTTTCATAACAGCCAGAATCTGGAAACACCTTAATCAAAGAATGGATGAAGAAACTACGGTACATTTACACAAATGAATACTATGCAGCTTTTAAAAACAAGGAAATCTTAAAATTTACAGGCAAATGGATGGAACTAGAGACAATTATCAGGATGAGGTAACCCAAACACAGAAAGACATGCATAGTATATACTCACTTATAAGTGGATATTAGCCTAACTTGGATGTCCTCTAACAGACTCCACCCAGCACATGATCTGGACAGATACGGTGACTCAAACCAGGATCCTTGGTTAAGAGCTGAGAGTTGTATGGAAGAGACGGGGGACAGAAATATGGGGATGGGGTGTCAGAAGCTCCACAAGGAGACTATCGAGGCTGGCAGATGTGGACCCAGGGGAGCCTGCACAACTGATGTGCCAACCGAGGACATTGCAAGCACAGAACCTAGGCCCCATGACCAGATGTGGCAGATGGACAGTTCATTCTCCACATGGAGAAGGGGAAGGGAGATCAGAGCACTGTGTCTGGCAGCAACTCTGATGTTCTTGATTTGATCACTGCCTCTTGGCAGAGAGGGCCTGTGGGAACACAGAGGAAGGAGATGCAGGCTATCCAGATGAGACTGGATGGGCTATGGTTGATGGTGGGGGAGGAGGACCCCAATGGTCAGAAGACTAGGGGAGGAGGAATAGGACAGAAGAGGGAGGGAAGATTGGAAGAGGAAAAAGGAGTGAGGGGATGACAATCAAGATGTAATGTAAAATAATAATAATAATAATAATAATAACAACAACAACAACGAAAAGCTAGTAGTAGAATCACTGCATACCTGAAGTTCAGATGCTTAATAAGTAGTAAAACAAAAGCACTTCAATGTCAAATGTGGTTGCCAATGAAGTTACACTGAGTAAAATATAGGAGGACTTTAGTTTCTATCATTAATTTTGTGAATATATAAGAATATATATTATGATATGTATATATATATATATATATACTTATGCACATAAACAGAATTTTTTTCAGTTCTATTAAGGGTATAAAAATGCAATGCACTTCTCATGGCATACTTGCGTATTCAGCAAAAAGCAAGAAAAATCTTTTCCTTATTTTTCATGTGCGGTAGTGTTATGTAAGTTACGGGCTAATTTATCAATCTATAAATAGAAAAAGTAAAATATTTTCTATAACTAACTTAGAAAACTTTTGGAAAGAAGTTTAAATATTTTTTCTCTTCCTACTTATATTGCTGAGAAATACTAATACTCACTGCTCAAAATATTTTTTTAAATTTTTTATACATTGTTCTTAAAATATAATCACAATCATTTTCCCTCTTTCATTTCCTCCCTCTATATCCACCCAAGTCTCTACCTTACAACTCCTTTCAGGCCCTTCATTTTAAAATTGATATCCCCTTCATCACCAATTATATATATATATACCCATGTGAATATGTATGTATATGTATGCACAAATATAAAACAAATCTGAGTCCATTCTTGATATTTGTTTGTATATCATTTCAGAGATGACAATTTTGTATCAGAAAACCAATTTTAGGTGTCTCATCTCCTGGAGAACTTACCTACCCCTACCTGAGCAGTGTTTATTTGACCTTATCCTTGTCCAGGGCTGTGATCCCATTAAACATCCTCTTTTATGTCAGCTTGTCTAGTTATGTTGCCATGATTCCTATCTATATTATTTAGCTATTTCTAAGAGAAACTGTTTTATAGCAGACTTGCTAGTATTTTGACTAAAATGTATTCTTCTACTCTTCCAAGGTATTCTATGAGACATAGCTGCAATTGTGATGGGGATCTTCACATTGTATCTTCTTATGGTTTTCTGGGATGGTCTCCATTTGATACCAAGACAAATTATTTTATGACTTTTGTAAGTACACTTATCTGTAGGTATAGAATAAGATTTAGAATGTAGCAAGAAATTATGTTGATATAATAGTATAGTAGTCATAGATTTTATTTAATAAGATCTTATTTAATAAGATCCATGAGATTACTAGCCCCTGGAAGTTGGCATTGTTTCTGATACCAGGCTTGCTTTCCCTCCTATTGAGTGAACCTTAAATTCAGTTAGACAGCATTTGATTCCCATCAATATGTAAATGACAGTAATTATACTGTTGCAGATATTTTATCATGGTGAGCATTGTTGTCATTCATTAATATTACATCTGGGTAAGCCTATTAATTTTTTATCTATTTTGGTTGCTTGCTTAGTATTCTCTCACATTATGGAAGCTAGATTGTAGACAAGGCAGTTCAGGGAAAATATTGCTAGATTAAAGTGACTCACATGTTCTTAGTGTATTGTGACTTTAGCAAGAGGAGCTAATCTTTGACGTCAAAGAGGCAAGAAGGTTAGTATCGGTAGTCTCTCTCTATGTATATATTATATGCATTATACATTATACTATATATAATAATATTATGATATGTATATAATATAGTATATATTATGATGTTATTACAGTTTGGGGGCACAATTTTCTTACATTCATAAAAATAATAATATCATAATTGATAAAGTAGTTTAATTTAAACCAGACATAGTAGCACAAAGCTTTAAATCCAGTGCTAGAGAGGCAAAGGCAGGAGGATGTCTGTCAATTGAAGACCAACCTAGTTTAGTGATATCCAGGACACCCAGGACTGTTTGTCACACAAACAGAGAAACCCTGAAAAAAAATTTAGTAGTTTATTGTAGAAAATGCTGTATGTTCTGATTTTATATCAGTTTTCATAGCACTTTTAGTCATAGGCCTTCTTTGGGTCTTCCAAACAATTCTTATAGGCAAGAAGCATCGCTGTAAATGAAATATATTAAAGACACAAAATAACTTTGTGAAATTAACCAGTTTACCAAGCTCACAGAGCCAGTAAGGGCTGTCTATTTTAAGATTTTGTCTTTTTTCTGAATGTCTATTAAACAGTATTACAGGTCTGCCTTGCCAAAATACACGAAGCAGAGATGAAATACAATAGCTTGTTGAAAAAAAATGACCCATCTATGGAGAACTGTAAATGTTAAACTATCATGGAGAAATGTTATGGATGAAAGAACAGAAAAACAAAGAGACAAACTAAAATCCCTGTGGTTGAAAGGGATCTGTAAGCTTTCTAGAAATTAGTGTCTGGTGGATGATTATCACACATTCTCCAACGTGTTCTTGTGCACGTGTCTTCTTCTCTGAGTATGGATAAACATGTTCCTGTGAAAAGTCTCTAGAACAGCATGGAACTAGTAACAGACAGGAACAAACGGTGATGCCTTGTTGTCCAATGAGGAGCTAAGACCCTAAAAATTTGGCTTTTTACAGTAGATACATGGAGATTAGGGCAAGTAAGAGTTAATGCATAAAGGATGCTCAGATACTCAATGCCAATTTACAGCACAGCAGAACACATTCTCCATGTGATGAAGCAAGAGGTGGAGAAGCTTTGATCAGATCCAGTGACCTCTGGAAAAATTAAAAGAGATCCACTAGCAAGAACATTAAGTTCTTGGAAAAATACAGAATTCATTGTTAACATGGGAGTGATTCAAGATGGAGAAGGAGGAAAAACGACTTCATTCTTCCTTTCTTTCCAACAATTCGCTGTTATCACAGTCCAGTCCACATTCGGAAAATGTGTTGGGTAGTTGAGTGCATTGAGTTACAGCACTGAGTATTTAAAATCACTTAGATTTTTGTTTTGTTTTTATTGTTTAGATGTTGTTTCTTACTAAAGTAGCTACTATGTTTTCACTTTTAAATTATTTTATCCTTCCTCTTGGAAGCTAGACACTAATTGATCTAATAATCTCTTGCTGTAACCCTTTTTTTTTTTTCTCACAAGGGCCAATTAACCCAGTGGACTTGTAATTACCTGATTGTCACGAAAAGCAGGAAAATCTAGTGAGAATTAGCTCTCTACGTGAGAAGCAATATAAAGAAGTCTTGAAGTACACATTCACTCTGTAGCATGCATTGGAGAACGAAGGCTTATTTGAGAAGAGGGACATTTTTATGTTCTCTGATGATGTACTGTCTCTTTATAAAAGGCACAGTCCCGACTAAGAGCAGAATCAGTACTGCCATTCAATTCTATGTCTTCTTTCCTGAATGTCTTGGTATTACATCCACTCTGAATATTTAAAAGCTCTGGCCAACCCTACTGTGAGGACTCTGGCTTTCACAAGTAAGTTTTGATTGTGAGGAATGAAAAGGGGACCTAACCGCTATGCCATTATTTAATATTTTTATTGTTCACAGACATGTCCTTACTTTTTTTTCTCCCTGCTGATTTTTATGACTAATGGATGTGTCTCCTTCTCTGGCAACTTTTGAATAAGTCATCAACTGAATGGTTATAACTATAAGGATGTTCTTTCAACCTGCCTCACCTACTTAGAAAGCTCAGAAAAATAAAACAAGATAAGGTAAATGTCCCTGAGATTGCAAAAAAATTATTTATGAAACTATCTTATCTCAAGTTGAAGTGAATTCTTGCAATTTGTGAATGTTAAACAGAAAATATAACTGTAATTTCTCATAATTAACTACATAAAAGCGTAATAATTTTACATTGTGTCTTTTAGTTTTGAAATTATAATATAATTATATCATTGTCTCCCTCCCCAGTCATGATGTGATAACCATAAGAGTGCTGTAAGGTGAAGCATACATTGATCATAACCAAAAGTTCCCTGACTGAACTTAAGAGTTACTCATGGAGAAGGAAGTTATGCCTAATGCTGGAAATCTATCTACCTACTCGAGAGTAGTGAATGCATGTGTCATAAAAGAGAACATGCAGCCACCATTTTGCTAAAACAGCATTATATATATTGGATATCCATATATATATATGGATATATTGTCATTATATCCATAAATCTTTGGTTAATCAAAAGTAAAAGAATACCATGTGAAAGTTCTTTGTGAAGAATTAATTTTAAAGATGAGTGAGGATTAGTCTAAGTTAATTGGAGAAATTACTTAACATTTCTAAAATGCATCCTATTGATCAAACAGTCTATACCTTTTTAATATTACATTTTCTATGCCCTTTTCTTACAAATTCTACAACTGATAAAGCAGGAGCTATGTATATGTGACACTAATAATTGCATATATTCACTAAATATTTATATATATATGTCATAGAAAAAATTAAGCTTGATAATATATGAGTCTCATTATAATAACAGAACATAGTTTATAAAGGCAAGTCCAATAATGTAAGAGGAAGGCAATAGAACATACACTGACAAAAGGCAGTAAAAGAAAGACATACTCAATCTAGCTTACTGGAGTGATGATATAGGATTAGTATACATTGAGCTAAGCCAAGAGATAGTACGTGAGTGTCTATGCTCTGATGCATTACCATGGTAATGTCGATTGTTGATATAGAAGATAAAATATTTATGACTTCATGTATTTGCATTAAAATGAGGGATTAATATAGAAGACATTTTAAATAATGGTGTTGGCCATAACTAGGAGATGAATTTCATAATTTCATCTGGCTGTTGAGAAGGTGGTACATACCATCACTAATTATTATTTAACAATTGTTTCTTCTCAAGTCCCTGATTGGGTTGAAACAAGATAGTTTAGTGTTGCAATTAAGCTTAGTTGTTTAAGGTTAAGATGATTTTTGGTCTAAATAGATGTTTTAAGTTGATAATGACATGCTATGATAGATATTGATTTACATTCAGAATTTTAGGCTTACCAAAATAGGAAAGATGTTTTCTTCAAGGGTGCCAAACACAAATAGCAAAAACATTATGAACAGAATATATATATATATATATACATATATATATATGTATATATATATATAATTCCTGATTGTTTCCAGGTTCTTTATGCAGTAGGTAGTTTATTGTATATATGTATAATAATATAAATGTATACGTAAAAATACTTAATAAAATTGTAAAAAATCCAATTATTGGTAATTAGTTGTAATTCTCAAAGTAGAATATACTGTAGAAACTATGAGAGTATAAAAAGGAAGTTGTGCACTATTAAAAGAAAGACATCAAAGATATCACATCTACAGTGCCAGGAAGAATGACAAGCCATGTGTAAAAAAAGGTTTTCAAGTTAGGACCGTTTTATATATATTCTGTGATTGACAGTCTGAGAAATATAAGCATTAAGGCTTTCTGCAGATGGTACATACTGTTTTCTCTGTAGTCGAAGCTCTATAACACAAAACATACGAAGAGCCAATCCTCAATGAAAAGGCAACATACCTAAGAAAAGTAAACTAATGTATACATAGTTTTGTTGTGGAGAGTGTCTCCAGAACTCAGGAAGAAAAAAACAGATAATCACTACGTGCTTGAAGCCATCTGGAATTACCTTATGCGCACCAATCTAGTCAGGATACATAACCAGACAATATCACAAACAAAGGCAACATTTTGAAATAGCTGGAGAGTTGGTTCGGCCTTTAAAATCAATGAACAAGACATTAGTTTCAAGTACTTGCAGTAGGTCATTTACAATGACTTAGAACACCAGCTCCTGGGTATCCAGTGTACTACTAGCATTCATTAAGAGTATGTACATATGCACATACACAAAAAATGCATGTATATCAATAAAAATAGAACTTTTGAAAGTGATATTATAAAAAAGAACAAAACGCTAGAATTTTATACGTAGAATATGGATTTGGCTCACCATTCACTTTGTAATGCTAACTATACTAAAAACATTACATCTTAAGCCTTTTAAATAACGTTAATGAGGTATTTAAACTTTCATGAAATTGTATCAAGTCTCATCTGGATTTCCTGTATCCTCTTTCTCTGGGGCCTGCTAAGGATGCCCCTCAAGGGGAATGATCAAAGTGTAGGGGCCAGAGTCCACGACAGAAATAATCATTACTTCCCTTATTATGGGACCTATAAAGAGAATATGCTACAAATCTACTCATCAGTTCAGAGGGTCTAGATCCTCACCATGAGTGGTCCCTTCTTGGTGCATCAGTATCTGTAGCCACCACAACCACCAGCCCTGCCACTTCGCCATTTCTCTGCCTGGATTTGTTGGCTCCTTTGGTCTCCTGTGGAGCACCTGTCCCCTCCACATCCGTCTATTCCTCCAACTCATCCATAAGATTCCCTGCACTCTGCCTCAAGGTTTAGCTGTGAGTCTCAGCATCTGCCTGGATTCCCCACTGGGTGGAGCCTTTCAGAAGTCCTCTAGGTTAGACCATTATCCTGTTCCTTCTCTTCAACCCCTTCTGGTGTCTATTCTAGTCAACCTTCTGACTGAGAATTAAGTGTTCTCCCTAGGGTCCTCCTTGTTATTTAGCTTCTTTAGGTCGGTGCGTTGTAGTGTGGTTATCCTGTATTATTTGGCTAATATCTTCTTTTAGTGAGTATATACCATGAGAGTCTTTCTGGGTCTAAGCTGCATCACTCAGGATGATCATTTTTAATTCCACTCATTTGCTTCAAATTTCAAGATTTCCTTTTATTTTTTACTAGCAGATAAGTATTCCATTGAGTAAAGGGAACACAGATTCTTTCCCTTTTTTTTCTTTTTTTTTTAAATTTGTTCATTTTACATCCTGATTGTAGCCCCCTCCTTCTTTGCCGCCTGCCTTCAGGTGGGTGAATATGTTCCACAGAAATGAAATTTTCACTCATAACTATGAGTTTTTGTTCCATTATTATTTCAGAAACAGCCTAGGATCCAGAGCTGAGTTCAACACATGTATGCTTAGCTCTAAGCTTACTAGTGTAATTTGTTCTTATTACACATGAAAACTGGCAGCCAAATCAAATGTGGTAGGACAGCAAATAGGTCTCTCCATGCCTCTGATTGCATTTTCACAAATATCTATTAGAAATTGTTCACAAAAATCAATTTGAGTTCTCTTCCTGTGTAGACAATCCTTTAAAAACATGTAATACAACATTAGTTGAGTTTTAGAAAATTTAACAAACTTCAATTCTGTAAGTACATATCTCACTTAATTTTGGCAAAATTTTGATTGTTCTTTTTAAGTAAAATTCAGTACAAAGACAATTCACATTATTTTGTATGAATAGGATGCCAATATAGAACGACTGTGAGTTAAGGCTGCATGAATAGGTCTTCACATACTTGTTCTTGCATTCAGACAGTCTGTGGTCTAGATACAGTATATATGTAATTTTTTAATTTTATTGGAAACTGTGACATCCTTGCTCTCACAAAAGCTCCTTTTCTACATAGAATTATGTAGCTTCCTCAACAAAACTATATATTAGATTCCACTTCCAAAATCCTAACTTAACCATTTATGAGGGAAATGGATACTGAAGCAATCTTCTTTCTCATAGCAGCAATTGTAATGATTTTGGTCAGCTTCCAGGTTAATTCTTTTTGAAATGAATTTACTTTATTTTCAGGAAAGAGGAATAACTCAGAAGTATTTGCTGCATGCATTTTTATTACCAAAATTGTATTGCACTGTGATCCACACACTAATTTTACCATATTATATTATCTCTTGTATAATCCACATTATTAATCGTCACTTTTGAAGGGTAGGCACCAAAAGGCAATGTTACAAGTTTATAAATGTATGTGGTTTTAACTGAGATCAGATTTCTCTTCTTTTACAGAATGATCTTAAGTAAACGTGACAATTTGTCACAGGCAGATCATATTTTCAGATATATAACTTGTAATGTATTATTAACATTAGTTATATGCATGTATCCATAACATGCAATGCCACATATTCTGTCACATGCTGGAATTTTGCATATCTTTGAAATGTGTCAAGAAATATCAAATTCAAATAATTAAAAAATAACACATAAAATATAACAAAATAAGTAATCACACACTTGATGTAATCATTCAGTTCTCCCAAACTGTAAAGACACATACTAAACAAGTAAGCACATTTGGTGATTTTCCTGTGATGGCTGCAATAATTAGCAGATGTTGGTGACATGAAACTATAGAAATTTCTCATAGTTTTGAAATTAATAACAAAAATATCCCCCTCTATTGAAAACAGAATGTGAGCACATAGCACTATTGGCATGAAACATACAGAAGGCAACAAATTCTACTCCGTCTCTGAAGAGCAGATGTCAGGCAATTCCTTATGGTCACTGTACCTCCTGCTTTGCCTCTTTTCTCCTTTCCTGTGCTTAGGTGCGTACTCTACCTGTTTTCCCTTAAAGCACAGATACTGCATCAGCCTATAGAAATAATCTTTCATATCTTCTCTCTGAAGAGTATTAAATATAGGAAGTCTATCTCCCTATAGAAGAGAAGACTCCCATGTTCCAGGGATCCTATCGTGACATATTTGACAGTAATCATTGGCCTATGATGTATTTACTTTTCTAATTAATCCAATCTTTTTTTTTTTTTTTTTTGCTAGTGTTGTTCATAGAAAATTAGTTATCCTTTTATTTACATAGTGGCTTTTACTCCATGAAGATTTTTAATAGTTTCCCCACTTCATATTTTTCCTACAATGTTGCTTTGATTAATAAATTTCAAAAGAGTAAACTACTCTTATTTTCTGGACAATCACAGAGAGAACAGATTGAGATGACAGTTGCAAAGTGATCCTCATGCCAACTGCAACTTAATCAAACCGGCAGATTCTTGAAAAATCACTGGACACACCTTCCCTCAGTGTTACACATTGCTAATTTGACTAGAAAAAATCATGTACTGTCAGCACTCTCCCCATATTTTATTTAGAGCAGGAAGTTACATATTGACCATTTGTATCCCCTCCAAAACGGTGTGACTGTTCAGTTTTTCTTGTTTCCAGTTCACTCACTTTCAATGACAGCAGTGTGTTCAATATGGCATGGGCAACCTACATTGGTTTGAAATGAGATTGGAGCTAATGCCACCTACACTTTATGAATCCTGAAAACTCTAAGATAATTCCAGATAGAAGTTATTCTGGGAAAAACCTAAAGGGCAATGATGAGGTCCAGATATCAAGTTATTTCCTGCATGCTTTGAAAAAGAGAAAACAACAGGGAAGATCAAAAAATAGAACTAACAAAAATAAATGAAACTTGAGCCTACAGAATTAGGCTATGATATATTTCATAACACTTAAACAAGATTAGCAAAATAGACTTATTAGTAATGTTAATCAATATTAAAGACAAGAAAGGATTTCCCCATTCATATTTAACTAAAAATGTCAAACCGTCTTTAATGGAAAAAATTAAAACAAAAATCGGCTTTCCCCTGGTTCTTTTATAATAGTGGCACAGAACAGACAACCTTATTTAACATAAATCAAACACTTTTACAAAGTTATACAACTTAGAAAAGTTGAAGTTCAAAAGTTTGAAGTCATTTATAGCATGAAAAGTTAAATCAAGTTATATGACATGTATGATAACCTTTTGTTATACCCTCAAAGGAAAGTTATTCTCAAAGATTGATTTGTAAATTTATGAACAAAAATGAGGGTTGAGCCTAAATCCATTTTTGTATTGGTTCATCTATACTAATTTAAAACATTATAAATATCAATAAATTCATGGTTCTATGTGGTTCTGTATATAAATTGTATGTTATAAAAATATCAGGTGGATTGAAAAATTGTGGCAATCTGTTTCCTGTCAAACAAAAAATTCTTAAAAATAATAAATGATAAAAGTATAAATAATTTTAAAGTTCAAAACCAGGTGATATAATAAGACAAAGTTAAATCATAAAATATAAAAGAAACATTAAAATAGATGAAACAGATTTTTATTATTTGCAGTGAGACCTTTAAATACTTAAGTTTAAATTATTAATAATATTAAAAATATAATTATGATCTAACCCTTAAAAACATAATACTTCACTTTAAAGTTTTTAAAGGAAATACATATCTAACATTTTGTGCACTTAACTTTGTTAAATGGGTATAGATGATACAGAAAATATGCCTGAAAATAAGGAAAACAGTGATTGTCCTGGGAGGGTTCACTTGCAAGGAAGTGAGAATGAAACAGGAAAGATCTAAGATATTAATTTCATCTTGTTACATCATTTAAAATATAAAATTAATCTATATCACCTATTAAAAATCTCGTAAATATACAGTAAAAATTTTAAATGATACCAAGTGTTATTGCGGCAAATAACGTTTTGAAGAAATAGTTGATTGAAATTGTTAGCTTCATGTAATTTTCTACAAAAACTATAAGTCCTCATTTACACCTATAAGATTCTTGTAACTATTATAAAATATCAAAAAATATAATATGTTTGATGATATTTAAAATAAATGTGTTGAGATTGCCTATGTGTTTGTATTTTTTGCATGAAAAACAGAAAGGACATGACAAAAAGGAGGAAGTAAAGGTCAAGTGAGACTTTGAGGGGCAGTTGATTGATGCATTTAGAGATAATGGTAGTGATCAAACTATCATGGCTGAAGGGGACAGTTGAGATTAATGAAATGCATCCAATCAGGAAGCTTTGCTCTCCAACTCATTTTCAACTTTGTTGCTCTCCTAAGAAAACTAGTTGACAAACAAACAGTCTTTAATGACACCTATGGACGGTCCTAAAAACATGCTGAAATGCAAAAGAAGTAATGAAATAGTTCATTTATTGAAAGTTATTATATTATATGCTAATTAAGCAGTTCAATATTTTTTTTTAACTGTCAGCATCAGCAACCACTCTTTAAATGTTTAATCTGTACAGTTTGGTCATAATATCCTCTTTCAAATTAATATTAAAAGCTTCAAATTTTTATGTTATATATTTGTATCACTGGTATGAAAAATTCTGTATATGATTGCTATTGAATTTTTATATGGTTGCATGTACCTGTTTCTTGGTTCCAATTTACTGTGTGTTGCTGTAATAAAAGTGGATAGTATCAACTGATTTTTAATAACTCCACTCTGTAATCTAGTGTTTAGTTTTTGTATTGTTGAAACAAAAGATACCATCTAAATCAAGATGGAAATTATTTAATTAGTGGAGTCAGATGTTCACAAACCACTAAAAAGACAGAGTATGTAACTTAGAAAAATGCACAGAGTGAATTTTATTGTATATTAAATCATGGAAAATATTGTTTTAAAACTCAAACATCAATTCAAAGTCGATGACAGAACAGCTTGAGTTTTGTAAATTCTGCATTCTGAATATAGAAATGTTATAATTTAAGCACGTTTATGATCACTATTTCTTTATTAACCAAAGAATGGATAAAGAAACTGTGGTACATTTACACAATGGAATACAGCTCAGCTATTAAAAACAAAGAAATCTTGAAATTTGCACGCAAAGGGATGGACCTAGAAGAGACCATCCTGAGTGAGATAACTGAGACCCAGAAAGAGATGCATGGTATATACTCCTTTATAAGCAGATATTAGCCACACAATTAGACTACACTACACTACACTATACTACAATACAATACAATACAATACAATACAATACAATACAGAAGCTAAATAACAAGGAGGACCCTAGAGAAGATTCTTAATTCACTTAGGGAAGGGCAAAGAGAATAGATACAGGAAGCATTTGTGGAGAAGGAATAGGATGGGAGCCTACGCCCACCCAGTTGAGGATCAAAGCAGGTACTGAGACTCACAGCCAGACTTCTGAGAGTTTTATGGAAGAATTGAGGGACAGAAGGACCTGGAGGGGACAGGAGCTCCACAAGGAGACAAATGGAGGCAACAAATCTTGGCAAGGTGTTGGTGTGTGTGTGTGTGTGTGTGTGTGTGTGTGTGTGTGTGTGTGTGTG
>OU015747.1:9508126-9518748 GCA_907169655.1 Acomys percivali | reverse complement strand
TATTGTAATGTGGTTATCTTGTACTATGTGCCTAATATCTGCTTATAAGTGAGAATATACCATACATGTATTTCTGGGTCTGGGTTACCTCACTCAGGATGATATTTTCTAGTTCCATCTAAGATATCCTTGTTTATAATAACTGAGTACTATTCCATTGTGTAAATGTACCAAAATCTCTTCATCCCTTCTTCATTTGAGGAATATCTAGATTGTTTCCAGATTCTGGCTATTATGAATAAAACTGTTATGAACGTAGTTGAACAAATGTCCTTGTAGTATGGTGGACACAATTTGAGTATATATATGCTCAGGAGTGGTACAGCTGGGTCTTGAGGTAGAGATATTCCCAGTTTCATGAGAAAGTGCCAGATTGAGTTCCAAAGTGGTTGTACAAGTTTGCCTTCCCACCAGCAATGGAGGAGTGGTCCCCTTTCTCAAAGTCCTCTCCAGCATGTGCTGTCATTTGAGTTCTTGATCTTAGCCATTAGGATAGATGTAAGATGGAAACTCAGAGTCATTTTTATTTACATTTCCCTGATGATTAGGGATGTTGAGCATTTATTTAAGTGTTTCACAGCATTTCAATATTCCTCTATTGAGAATTCTATGATTAGCTCTGAACTCCTTTTCTTACTTGGGTTATGTGCTTTGGTGGTGTTTATTTTGTTGAATTCTTTATCCATTTTGGATATTAGCCCTTTGTTGGATGTAGGATTGGTGAAGATCTTTTCCCAGTCTTAGACTGCTCTTTTGTTCTGTTGACAGTGTCCTTTTCCCTAGAAAGCTTTTCAGTTTCGTGAGATCCAATTTAATAATTGTTGATCTTAGAGCCTGAGGGAGAGATAGAACGTCGAATTGAATGGGCTAGGAGATGGCAAAGATCTGTGAAAGGCATGGGAGGGAAAATCATGATCTGAAGATACTGTATGAAAACCAATTTTTCAGCACAAAATTTTGTATTAAAAGAAGAGCAGAAATGAAGGCACCTTCAGAGGTTTAAGGAATGGTTTTTAGAGACTTGTATGTATATTCAAAACATTTGCAATAAATTAGTTAAAAAATGAATAAAAGCAAGCTATGTAAGCAATGAACAATGAGGAATATGGTAATAAAGAACTCCTTGCTCTATGGTTCTAAATAAGTTTTATTTCCAGAGTCTTAAGTACTGCCTTGAGTACCTGCCTTGGTGTCCAGCAGTAGCCTTTGATGTAGACCTGTCAGCCAAATGAACACTTTTCTCCTCAAGTTGTTTTTGTCATGGTGTTTATTGCGGTAATATAAAACAAACTAGAACAGAAACATACTAAAATGATAAGGTTATGAGTTGATCACTACATTTAAAATTACAGCTGACAATAAACCATCTTAATATTCATAGTATATAGAAAAACTTTCTAGAGAATACCATCCAAATGCTTTAATAGGTGTCAATATTAAAATTAAATAATCACAGTGTTCTTTATAATAGTTATATGGAACTTTTTATTAGGCAATATAGGTGAATAAATATTGAGAAAGGGAAGCAGCAAGGACAATATCACAAAGAAACAATCATAAAATATATAATGTCAAATAAATGAGAGAAGGCAAAATACACATACACACATAAATAATATACTTGAAACAGTATAGGAGAATTTAGAGTATTCAGTACATACTAGACTGTTAATAATATATTTTTTAGTTCACTGATAATGAATTATTTCAGAAATGGCCAATGTCTCAGTAATTTTTAAGGTCATGTGAATATACAATTCTGACATAAATGAGGCATAATCATGAATCATGTGCAAGTTTTTTATATAACGCCATATTCGTATAATATTATTATTAAATTAGGAAAAACAGTATTGCTTTTATTGCTTAAGTTTTTCTTTTTGTCAAACAAAGTCCAAGGTCCATAGAATATGGACTTTTAGACAAGGATTGTATTTTTTAATAGATAGAATTGATAAAAGTGACTAAAGGTTTTGATTTGACTCTCCATATCGGTCACGGCCTGAAAAGTTATGACTGACAGCTTGCTTCAGGCCCCTGAGACAAATCTTTAGAAGAAGGTTAGTGTCCAAAATCAGAGTTCAAGGAAAAGGCCTGGAAGAGTGCAGGAGTAATACCTCAATGGGTACCAAAAGCTGCCAGGGTCAAATTAAAATCAATCCATCGCTTTATAGGCAACTTGTGTGGCAAAGGAAAGGCCAGGCCTCTGTGATTTTGTTCCACACAGTCAAGTTGAGATATTTTTATAAATTGTACATAGAAGAGTGCAATTCTTATGAAACTAACACACAAGTTGTCAATCTATCTCAAATTTCTGAAATGTTTTCATTCTCTTTCTATATCTTACAGTATTCATTGTATCATGCAGTTGGAACTGCATAAAGATATCATTGACTTTAACAGTAAATTTTCTTTGTCATGTCTCAGCCGTGTTTATACTGAACATCCCAGATGTGTTAGTGTATGTACTGAGAATAGTTTTATAACTATGCACCAGTGAAAATAAATGGTTTGCTGTTTTGTTGCTATGAAGTTTTATTGGAAAAAGTGGTAAAGACATATTTTTCTTTCTTTCTTTTTTTTTATTTTTATTTTTATTTTTTTTTTATTTTTGAGACAGGGTTTTTCTTTCTGTTGCTCTCCATGTCCTGGACTCACCGTGAAGACCAGGAAGAGTACAGGAAATTGTTATGACAACAATTATTAGTTTCTATATTTCTTTGAAATATTACTTACAGAAAAATACAATATTTACAACTAATTATGTTTGTGAAATGCATATTTTAGAGTTAGGATCATGTTATTTTCATTTCAGATATCAACTTCCAGATTTACCTAAGTGCTACACAAAGTGCCATGTCAAAGCATGGCAAGCATCCATTTCTATCTGTATGTTATTGCTAGAAACACTGGAGAAAAAATTTCTTCCCTTGATACATAAAGATGCTTTGATTAAATTAAATAAATAAAAAATATTTCTTAGGCAAATGCTTTGTATTTTGAATAATTACACAACTTAGTCTATCATATTTTAGGCAATAACAGGTGCAAATTGAAAAACATTATATTATTTTGTCCAACAACATTAGTTATGGTATCAAGAACAAATAAATCATTCACATACTTTTGATAACATAAAATAATCCTGTTATCAAAATATTTTTGTATCTACATTTATAAAGTACGTTTCTGAGTCCAATTTTAATCAACAGAAGAGAGTACAGCCTTTAGAATACTAAAAAATGTAACTACCTAGGTCTTCGTGACACACAAGGTTACATTGCTTCAGCCTTCTTTTCAAGATCTCCTTCATGAGCAGCAGTATCTTATACAATAAACAGCATAGATGAGCATTCACAAGAAGCTTCCCTTCCACTGTTAATGAGTTGCTTGTTTATATCACCTGTGCTTGTCTTAGGATGCCTAGCCATATGTTGTGCACTTTTGTGTAACTGTATTGGTTACAAATGTTTAAATAAAATGTCATAAGAACATTTCTGTTTTTAATTATTTTTGCTATAACTTTATTTTTACATGTATGGTTAATTTGGTTGCATGTATGGCAATGCCACATGCATGTCTGGTGCCAAACTGGACAAATAAATGTTCCCATACCCTTTAGAATTGGTGTTACAGACACTTGTGAGCCAACACATTGGTGCTAAGAATCAAAACTGTATCCTCTACAAGAGAAGCCAGTTCTTTTAAGCTCTGAGCATCTCTCCAGCCTGACATTATTATTTTAATGGCCATACAATATTGTAACTGTGGGGCTTAATGATACAAATTACAAAGATAAATAGAAAAAAAATTAATGGAAAGACTATTTTAAAAGAGGAAGGCAGTGAATTAATTAGAAGTTGGAAAATACTTAAAATATAAAATTAATATATGAAAAAATACTTGGAGTCATATTTCTTCTAAATTGAAAATAACCACTGTATATTTCTCCAGGCAATATAATGTGTTATTGTCTATAAAATTTTAGTTTATTCTGCTGTGTTTTTACATAGAGATTCTAATGCATATTTATTATTACAATCTATAGTGCTTCATGCATTATTTAATTCAATTAAAGATACTGAGCAATCTTATTCTAAGGACACTATCTTATTCCACCCTGTCTATAACAGAGTGGAGGAAATATAAACAGTTTATCATCAGATAAGCATCATGGACTATATTGTCCTTTGTTTTAGATTTAGAGGGAGTTCTTAGCTGCTGTTCTACACTGAAAGGCAGATGGGCATGATATAAAGGTTTTTTAAATTATCTGATACTTTTTGATATTATTCATCTCTTCCTCCCTTTTCCTCCCTCCATACACTGCGATAAACCATTTCTTGCTTTCTTTTAAATTTATGGACACTTTCAAATTAATATTTGTTACCTAAATATATGTATCTATACATAGATACACATTCTTAAATATATCCTGCTTAGTCTGTATGGTTTTAGGGCTGACATTTGGCATTAAATTAACAAGTAGTGTGGTCTTCTGGTAGGAAGATGATTTCTCTTACAACATTCCTGAGTATCCACTAGAATTTCTGAGGTCGGGTTAATGCTTCATTGTCTTTCCCTAGTTGGCTTTAGCATGTTCATTTGCATCATCCTTAGTTCATCTCATGTTTAGGCAGTCATGTTAATGAAGCTTTGTGGGTGTGGCTTCTGACATCCATAGGAGACACTGTCTCATAAGCAGATCCCTGATCCTCTAGCTTTACAATATTTCCACTTAATCATTTACATTTCCTGAATTTCATCAAAATCTTAGGGCTAAAGTAGTCCCATAGTTTCTTCATATATTCTTCTTAATAATAGAATATATAAAAATACATCCTATTGATAAAAATATTAATCTCTTTCCTTCATATTTTATATTTTTGGTGTAAATAACATACATTTTAAGTTTTTTTTATTAATTAAACATTTTTTTACATATACATTAATAATATTACACATATATACAAAAGATTACCTTCAGCAAGAAGAAGCATGTCTACACCATCAGGAATTATATGAATGTTACAGTCTTAGTGTTTTGGTTATTTGTATATGACAGCCTTGAAGAAAACATCTCTCTGTCTTGGAGCGTCTACATTTCTGAATGTAAATCAATCTCCATCACATATTATCATTATCAACATAAAACATCTATCTAGACCTGAAAATATCTTAACCCCTAATTATAAAACTAAGCTACCTGGTCTTCAGCTCCATCATAGACTTGAGAAGGAATAAACTTGTTTACCTGAGTATGCCAGGAGTGCAGGTTAGTAGGTTTCTAAATGAGAAGATGACAGAGACAGTTTGCTACCCGCATAGTCACACAAAACTCTCTATAATGTTGGAGCATCTTCTTCAGCCATCTGGCCCACTTTTTAAATGTGTTTATATTAATTTTATGTGATAGAAATAAAAACCATAATGTTGTTTATTTGAAAAGAAGACTGTATCTTGAATATAGTACAGGCCAGTAATGCTATATGTCATGTTACAGTATAAGAGCAGAACATGCTTTTTGCTTCTAAGATAAAAAGAAATGAAGTTGGATATTTAATAAAGTATACACTTACATTTTAGTATTGGTTAGATCTATATACTTCATTTTGATTGCATATACACTTTAAAACATATTTATTTATTTATTTTTATTTAAATGTTTGTTTATTTGCTCTCTGTGTGCATGTCACTGGGTGTATGGCATTTCTGTCATGGTGCTTAAATAGAGTAAGAGGGCTTGTAGAAGTTGGCTCTCACTTCACTACACTTGGAGAGGTTAAATACAGGGCCTCCATTTGTTAGCAAGTTGTTTTCTTTTTTTTTTAACTGCCATCTTATATACCCTTTACTTGTTTTACATTTTTATTGAGAATTCTTGTAAGCATATAATAAAGGTTCAGTAAATCCACCACCAAGCCCCTCTCCTCCAATTGCTTTTCTTTGCCTCCATCCACGTGTTCTGATATACTATTGTTATTATTGTTGTTTGCTTCCTGTTTAAAATATACTGGTTCTCCTTAGTGCTGATCATGTAATTGATTATATCACAGCAAAAGCAGATCAGACCATTTTCTAGAGTTATGTTTCATTAAGGATGTGATTATACACCATCAAAATGTATGATACTGGTACTTCAGTATGTCTCTGTATTTAAAGATAGGGATTTTAAGAAATGGAAGAAAAATAAGGTCATGTGACTCAACCTTAATTACACATAACAAGTACCTTTTAGCAGATTATGACATAATGACAAAAGAAGGCCCAGAAGATGGCTTTCTTTGCGCCAAGGATGGCGTCTAATGGAAACAGACTCATCAACAGTTTGGTTTCATGTTTCTACTATCTCTGTCTGTATGTAATAAATTTCTATTGTTGAAGCCAATGTGCTCTTGTGAGATTTAGAAAAACTAAATTAATATACATATTGGAACTAGAAATCATCCTAATGTGCAGTGTGACCTTGCTGCATAGATCTTCCCTACAGTGTGAAATGTACCAACATGTGTATTCTACAGGATTATGTCAAGATTCAAGAGGAAAGAGATAAAGCAACAGAACTTTAAATATCTTTACCTAAACTTGATTTCAAACGTAATGTTTCCATTTGAAAACCAATGATAAAACTAGTAAGAAATGAACATGGAAGGAAAAGGGAGGAAATTAAAGATAGGACAGAAGCAATTCATGCAAAATGAGAAGACCAGTAAAAATCATTTGTACAGATTTCAGAAGGGTAAGGAATAGTGTTACCTGTACACACAAAAAGAGGAAATGAAGACCCTCCATGATAAATCATCAACAAGGACATTTCCAGAAAGTTTTCTACAAACTTTATCAAATCTGTGTCATGCCAATAATGTTATTTCAGAATAGATTCTTCCTCTTTGAGCTCCATGCACTAGCTTTACTGCACTGCTCTTGTTCCCCAAGCTGCCATTTTCTCTGATTATTTTGCAGTTCTGGATTGAAAAATGGTAAAATGTTTGGGTTTTGAAGCAGTGCATTGAATACAATACCTTACTCAATAAAAAGTTAAATTACACTATCATTGATGGTCAACAGGATTATCCAGGAAGCCCTTGACCAAACTAAAATATCCAAACTATATTTCTACAGTGATTTTATGACAAACACCACTATATTTCACAAGATTTTCCGTTTCTTTAGAAAAACATTTTAATTTATGAATGCTTCAAGAATGTCTTAATAAGCTACAACCTATAAAGAATAAAGTGAGACAAGTTACAGTCTACATCTTACCAAAAAGGTACTTTGTTTCTAAACTTCACTTCCGTATGAACATTTTTGTAAGTTTACATTACCTAGCTTTATCTACTCATAAAATGTGAAATAGTTTCCACCTACTCACTTCACAGGATATTGTGAAAATTAATGAAGTAATATGTATAAAGCGGCAGAAGCCTTTAAATAGCACCATAAAATGAGTGTTTTATCTCAGTAGGTGGGTCCCATTTTTTTTGTAACTGACTTTCCACATAGAAATAGAGGAGATAATGGATAGATAGGTAGATAGGCAAGCAGATAAGGAGAAGTTAGTGGAAAGGAGAGAAAACATAATAAATGATAATAAACATAAGTAAGTTCTAATATTAGTGGAGTTATAATTTTGAATTTCTGCACATACACAATTTTTAAGTATTTGGAAACTTTCACCATTTGAAGCTGTTTTTCCCTTGGACTTCGTAGATGACTTAAGAAAATACAAGTTAATCTTCATGAGTCAGATAAGTTATTATTTTCCTCTGCCGCTTGATGAAGCAGTTCCTTATAATGAAAACTTTCATCAAAACCTAAAAATTTCAATACTTTTCATCAAAAAAGCCTCAGTTCTAATGTCCTTTATGTTTTTCTACTTAGCAATCTTTAATGTTTCTGCTATACAAAATTCCTTTTAAGTTCATAAATATGAGAATTTCAAATAACATATAACTAAATTGGCTTCAAGCTTTATGTTTAGTGGGAGACGAAGTAGCAACCAAACGAATGGGCGGCAAGTTATGTTAAAACTCCAAAAATGGAACAGAGCTTCTATGCAAGGTTAGATGTGCGGTGAGGTGATCTGAGCTAACCATCTACTGTCCCAGCACAGGTCTAAGAAGATGCTTCCACTACCATGAAAATTGTTGGAAATTCAAAGAAGATGTTAGTGAGATCCAGGTCTTACTAAATCTCCTCAATTTTAAGAACACTCATCCTTCCAGAAAACACCAATGAACTATCATGGGACATTTGCATATGTACAACGACACCTAGAGAATGTGATACTTTACAATATGCCCATCCCTCAAAATAATTGGACATTAAAGTTAGGTGCCCCTCAACTTGTAATAAGCCTGAATCCAACATTTCCTCTAAATTTCCTGAAAAAGAAATACGAAAAGAGCAATGCTTTCGAACTGGAGAAGATAAGAATGCCTAGCTGTGGGGCAGGGACTCTTCCAGGTGATGCACCAGAATGCACCATCAGCTGTATGTGACAGATTTCCCCAGAGCAGAGAGACATTGATTAAGAGTGTCAAAGTGTACCATCCAGGATGGGACCAGCTGTGTCCTTTAGCTGCCCTTCATAAGATACCTGTCCTCTCACAATGATTTCACAACCATATTTTTCTTGGTCCAAGAGTGGAAGAAAACAGGAAAACACTTTGTTGGGCCCTTACAGCTGTAGGAAATTAAATTGAGATAATACAGATCGATGAAATAATGAATTTAATCTTAAATTTAGGTATCTTAATTTACAGGAATATGTCTGTTCTTATTTAAATGAGTCTTTGTATAGACATTGGGTAGACTTTTGGGAAAGTTTAGAATCTCAGTACAGTGAGATGGTCACATGGTTGCCTCACATGGTTAAAATTTTATTCAGACACAAAGAGAGTTATGTCTACCAGGAGTTTGAATATGAAGTACTAAAATTGAATCAAGTCATTTATTTTGTGCCCAAGATTCCATCACATTCATATTATGGGCTGTATGAGATCTCTACATATCATATTTTGGATGCAAATTAGGAAATTGCCAGAGTAATGAAAACACTAAGACAATTTCATTTATTAAATAAAAGAAAAGGGTATCATCAAAATAGCTATTGATTCTAAAATTACTTATACTAATTACTGATATACGTCATGTATTCAGTTATTTTTATTTTTTGTTTATACACACACACATATATGAGTATGTATGCTTGTATATTTTTCTTCTTGTTAACCATTTACTTTTAAAGACCAGTTAGTGCTAGAAAATACTCCTTTTGAGCATACTTTTTTTCCCTAAATGTCCTTAAACTGTCCTTGTAGACCAGGGTGGCCTAGAACACACAGAGATCTGCTTGCATCTGCCTCCTGAGTACCAAGATTAAAGCCAAGTTCCACCATGGCTAGCCATTAAATTTTTGTTTAAAATCTGTTTTTAATTTTTATTTTGTACTTATATTCCACATAACGTATACTTTTAAGTTATTGCTACATATTGTTATCTTTCTGAATCTGTTAATGTATTTGGTGACCAATGAAGCAAATCTTCTTGATGTATCCATTACTGCGAGGTGTTCATATAGCTGCTGACTGAGGTAATTTCCCAGACATCTACATAACACTGCTTATGGATAGAACTATTTCAATAGCCTTCTAGAAGTTTCAAAGACCTGAAAGTTTCAAAGATATGAAAGCTAGAGAAAAATGGCTCCATTGTACCTGATAAGTGAATATTCTTGGAACACATAGATATTGATTATAATATATGTGAGAGAATCAAAATATAAGCACATGTCTGCATATAATTTTAGGTATCGATACACAAATAGATCAATGATTCAATACAATGCATTTGAGAATCAAAGATTTCACATAAAATGTTTAACAATTATTTGCAAAATCTGACATCACTGGTGCCCAAAATTATGCTTCTTCCCATATACTTGGATATAAGCTGTCCTTGATACCTTAGCAGCCACCATCTTCATTCTATTCAATAGACATTTCATCTGTTGTAGACTGTTTTCTTAACCAAAATATTTTATTAACAACTTATTGCCCGAGCCTACGTCAATTATAACCCGATTAACCAAAACGGTAGGAAATGAAGATTAATTGACACAACAACCAAACCTTAAGGATATCAGTGCCCAGGAACGATTCTCCGGTCAGGAGCCACAGGATTTCTTCAACTGGAACCGGGGTAACAAGACCTCAGAGCCTCAGCAGGAGCCGGAGCTCTGAAGCCTTCCCTCAAGCGTATTTCTCTAGGAGCGTCTTGAAGGGCAGCGATGAACAGCCAAATCTATCCCAAGTCTCCAATCCCTGCAGCCGCCAGTTCTGGGCTCATTTATATATCTCCTCCCAGAGTCTGTTCACGGGATCTTTTTCATCTGGTAGCAATTAAGCTCCTGCATGAGGTGGTTGCTCTTCTAGTGAATTAACATCACCTGTTCTCTTACTAGACCATTCCCATCCCACACTTGGGATCCTAAAGAACAGGTTTCTCTCCTTCAATCTGTAGTCTTCAGCATTGACTTTCTTATTTTCTTTGTTTGGAAAGCATAGAGAGGTCTATTCAATGTGACTCTATCAGCTTATGTTCGAGGTTCTTTGCTT
>OU015747.1:9486542-9500956 GCA_907169655.1 Acomys percivali | reverse complement strand
TGTTTCAAGTTTTCTGCTTTCCAATATGAGAAGGAACCATTCAAAACCAACAATAGGTGAGCAGATGTCCAATAAGTCCTTCAGAACACTGGGCTTGGGAAAAGAGAAGCCTCTTCCCTCCTTCCCCTCCATCGTTTTAATATAGAGAACAAAGAAACAAAGCCAGCAGCTCACGGTGCTGTCATCTCTCTCCAGTTCAGTGAAGGCACATATTTTCCAGGTTTCCTGGCTGTGCATTAATGAGGGAATTGTCAAAGAGGAAGAAAAAGTGAGTTCATGGTTCTCAGTTCCATATGTCAGCTCTTCAGCTACCAACCCATTTCATTATGGCTTCTCGGAAATATGTGCCACTCATTAGTCAATGGTAATTTGAAGAGCATTTATGATTTTACTGCATAATCTCATTGACCCTCCCCAGCAATATTCATTAATATTTTGGGCAAGGATTTGCCTGCCTAATAGTGTCCTACAGCTTCCCCTCTCCTCAAGTAGACTTATGCTGGCCACAAGCCATGTCTAATTATTTCTCATTACTTTCTCTCTTTTTTCAGCATGTTCTTACTGTGTGGAGCTCTGCCAATTGCTGACAAAGCCAAATGCAAAAGAAAGAGGAAGCCACTTTGATGATTAATCTGCTTCAACAGCTGGGTGGTACCACTCTAAGCTTTCCTGGAGTTCGTTTATTGCCAAAGATGTACCTGCTGTCTGAGATGTTTAACATATGATACCACTGTTGTGGCCATTTTTGTTTACTAACTCCCATGCTTCGGATGATCCACAAGGAGACAAGAAAGAGACACAGCAATTTACTAAGTGTACTTATAAAGAAAGGCTTCTTCCTGAAGTTCTGAACTCTGTAAGTCCTATAATGTTATGAAAATGGAAAAGACTGGTTATTTCTATTTTTCAATACTATGTTTTTATTTTTAGAAATTAAAACATAACTACATCATTTCTTCTTTTTTCTTCCTCTCTCCTCCCACTTTCATTCACCTTTCTTCTGCTCTTTCTCAAATTCAGTTCCTCTTTTAAAAAATATATATTAATATATATATTTCCTAAATATATAAATACAACTTGCACAGTCTGTATAATGTTACTGGATATGTATGCTTTCAAGGCTAAACAGTTGGCATTGAATATACATTTGGAGTACTCTTTCTTAAGGAAGATTGTTTCTCCTGCTTTCCTTAATTGACCGTAAGTCTTTGTCTACAGTGAAGGCCCATGAGACTTTCCCCTTCTATGTTAACCTGTCTATTGGTGTTATACTTGTTTAGGATTGTTTATGCAGCTGTGTTGTTGAGATATCATATGTGTAGCTACCCTGAAGTTTCCAGGAGACACATTTCTGGGTACATTTCCTGATTTTCTGGCTCTTAAAATGTTCCCCGCCCTCTGCTCAGGAGTTCTGAGCCTTATGTGCAGGAGTTGTATAATTGATGTAACTGTTTTGTCTAACCACAATAATAGCAATAATATCTTGGTGTTATGTCATGCTTGGGTTTAGTGAAGTCATGGATCCTAGAGACTTCAAAAACCTCTAGTGTAGTAACCCAGAATAACAGATAGTTATTCATCCAGGGAAATATATTGGAAAATTTCGGTGTCGGATAAAAGTAAATGGATCACACCAAAAATTGCCCACCTGATGTCTCTGCTAGGAAAACATCTATTTCATACATAAGATAAAGTTTAATAATAATGAAGCTAATACTGATGAGGAATAGAAAAGCTTAAAAATAAATCATACCTTTATACTCAGCATTTCAAAGAAAAGATAAACTGCTCCTTTAAAGTTTTGGAATAAATTCAGAGTAAGCATGATTCTAACAAATACCTCTGTTGAAACTAGATTTCAGAATGAAGAGGACAAAAAGACAGAAAACAGAATACGAAGAGTTGGCTTTAGAAAGCCTGGTGTAAACCACCACAGAATCTTGTTACTGTAACTTAGGAGTGCATTCTAACCAAGGTGATTGCACTCAATTTATAATAACAGGCTACCAGCAGCTAGGAGGGGACTGTAGGGCAGAAAAGGTAAATATCATTTTCACCTTTTGGGTTCTAGGTCAAGACAGATATAATAGATAACTATTTATATGCATACTGTTCCTAAGATATAGGAAAGAGGAATTTGACTAATCTTCCTTTTAGGAACTGTCAACATTTTAAGGTGTTATATATGCAGAATAACCTGGGTAGATCTCTATCAAAAAATGCTATAAGGAAGGAGAGGACCCAAGTATCAGGTCCGTTCTCCCATTTCTTGGCACTGTCTCTGCTTCATGGAACCTACTCCCTAGCAACATGAAAGGTATAGTTCGACGTCCGGAGTTAGTCTCGTTTCCACACCCAGAGGGCCAGTCTAGGCACTGCTTGCTTCCAGGCAGAACTCAAGATCAAAGATCTCCTTTCTCATTCAGGACAGACTTAGAGAAGTTAGCCTGAGGCTCAAGTGCTAGGCCAGGGTGTGGAAGGAATTTTCCATTGAGCGTTACAGTTAGCTAGCTCTTTTAGAATGGCATTGGTGGTATCGACAACAGTGGAGACTCTGGAGCTCCAAAAGCCCATGATGTCATCAATAGTGTTAGAGGTTCTCGGTTAAGCCCTGTGTAAGCACTGCAGAGGATGCAGGCTGAAGCTGTACAGCAGACAGAAGGCAGGTCCAGCGAGACACATGCCCAGCCAATGCTTCACCAGATGGCAGCCACGATGGAATGGAGGTGGCTTCAGTGGCTGCCAAGGCAACTCTACCATCGCTGCCTTGACTGCCTTTATTGGAGTCTCACGTGGAGTTTCATTTGGTCATGGGGGAGGAAGGGCGGGATCATGAGAGGGCAAGAGAGCCTTCATTGGTGAACTGAGGATTTATAAGCCTTGGGCAGTGAGGACATTTGTTAGTGAATGTATCTGCTTCCTTAAGGCTAGAGGTTCCAGGATACTTGATTCACATGCAGTGGAACAGTACACCCCTTACATGAAGTAGCCAGGGGTCCTATCACAAGAAGGAGAACACAGTCCTTGATTATCCTATTTGTTGGAGAAGAACTTCCAGGTACAATTAAAAATCATTTTCTAAAGGCTATGATCTCCATAGCATAGAGTAGGGTATTTTCAAGAATCTCCAGGTGCTTGCTGAACAGGTTCCAACAGAAAAGAGTTGCGCCTATTATCTTCCCTTCTGGCCATGTGATGATTCTTAGGGTTTCTAGATTTGAGAGAGGACCTCAAGGAGAAAAGGAGTGTCATAGCTGTACAGTCAAAGGTTATCCTGAAAAATGCCTGATTTCGACTTCTCCAGCAGAGCATCACAGAAAGGAAGTAGGCCACAGAACTCAGTATCACAGCAAAATAAATAACACAGCAGATATGTTGGAAAAGCAAATATAGCCAGTGATCATTAAATATTTAGGAACTCATGAGGCTGTTGTCATTCTCTCTATGTGTACAATATGGATATTTTTAAGAAACAATATCTTCAAAAGTTTGAAATCAATAATAAAATACAAAACAATTTGATCTGACAATGTTAGCGTTCACTAGAAAAGAAAGCAAATTTACTCAAAATGCCAAATAAAAATTTGTTTGTAACTTATTCAAAAGAGATGAAAAAGTAGACCTTTAATTATGAATAGGACTCTACAAATTTTTCACAGTTCTATATTAACCTGTCTACTGACATTTCCATTGCCTCTGTCTTGCTTATATATTCACTTCTAAGAAAGAATGTTTCACAAAAGACTTCCCGGAATTCTCGCTCTTACAAGCTTTATGTTCCTTCTTCTTCATTGTTCTGAGAATAGATGAACTGTGATGTGTGATGTGTGTGTGTGTATATATATATATACACACACACATTTGGTTGGCTAATAATCTGTTGATCATGTCTAGCTGAATTTTGCTCAGATAGTCTCCACTTACTATGAAGAGAGGCGTCTTTTATGAGGGGTTGTAACTATATTTATGTAAAAAGTGATTATCCTACAAAGTTGTAGCTTTGACTCAAGAAGCTAAATTCGTGTATGTGTGTGTGTATACATACATACATACATACATACATACATACATACATACATACACACACACATAAGAGTAACAATTAATAGAAAAAGTTATCAACTTGAGAGTGGCTGTATGAGAAGTCTTCAAGGGAGAGTGGCTAAGAGGATCTAGTGGAGAAAAAGGAAAAGATAGAATTCTATTCAATTACATACTTAAAGTAAGTAAGTAAAAAGAGGTAAAATAAGTTTTTAATCATCAAAAGACCCATTTCAACTTAGAAACAATAAACATGGTAACATAATTTAAAATGCCTGCCTCATTGTTGCAAAGATTTCACTTCAAATGAGAAAATAATATATGTGAGAATTTTCATGAACTGTGTGTTTTTGAAGAGTTTATTTTGTTTGGATTATGCTTTCAGCTACAAAAGTTATGATATTGAATTCATAAAAATGCATGAGAAAAAGCGTTTTAGTAGGTTATCATTATATCACATTTCCAAAACTCATTTAAGGATTATGCCATATTTCCAAAACATGTAAGAAATTTGCTTGTAATATTATAATTGTACATTTGCTTTTGCAAAATGAAATCTCTTGGAATATAATTAAATGCATAACAATTTATACATAAAGTTTGGGATCTGCAATAAGTAAAACTCTATTGAAACTTTAAGACTATCTTTGTGATAATACCAGACTCTAAATCATTTCAATTCTAGGATGCTTATAAAGAAATATTAATGTTTAATCTTACTTGGAAAACTGTGAGTATATTATGTTTCAGGTACTCTACCTACAATAATTTAGAATTTATATCTCTTCAATTGCTGTATGTTGAAATTGATTTATAGCACTTTTTGCATTTTATTGCATTTAATAGAAATGCTTTTCATTTCTCAGCTGAGCACCAGTTTCTTAACATTTTAAATTAAAAGTATTTTTCCCCAGAGTGAACATTTCCTATTACTCCTTATAATCTTTCAAGTCACTGAAACAAAAGAATGCATGTACTAAATACTGGAACAATTAACCAAAGAAACACAAGAGCTTATTATTAAAACTTGTGGGAACAAATATTTAATAGTATACATAGTTTATACTATCAGCTGATCCTCGCTGAAGCACTATACAGGGTCAGAATAGCCCATGAGATTAATAACTTGTAAGCTAGCATATTTTATTTATAGCTACTCCCACCTCACTTCCAAACTCTGATATGCAGATCTATATATCTCTAAAATGATAAATGCAAAAGCTGGAGGAAACAGGACTGAGTTTTAGGATGATGTCTTGACATTAGTCCATGCTCCTGTGGTACTCATTAGCCAAGTGCCATCCTTCCTTCAGGATTAAAGTCTTATTTCACCATGTAATTATTTATATGTGTTTATATAAATTATGTCCTCTTCAGTTTCTCTGGATGAAATTCCCCTTAGTTTTGGCAATGAGAATTTAGGTATGATATGTCAGGATTGACACATAGCTTATCTTAAAATAAGATAAAAGTCATTTCTTATATCACAACTCAAGACCATGACTTAAGCCACTACCCTTGGGCTATCTGGAATATGCAGTCAGTGACAGCATTGTCAAACCAGAATATTTCTACAACCAGAAATGAAGAAAATAAGATATAAAATTGAAATTTTAGCATAAGTCAAAAGAAATGTAATTTCTTTATAACTTCCCAGTTCCTTGTACCAAAATAGGCCTTAGCAAACATTTAAATAAAAAATATAAATGAATTTGTAGAGATATTAAACTATTTTATGCTCTTAAAAACTGTAAGAAAACCATGCTGCAATCTCTGTACGTTGAGGAAGTATCTGATATATTTAAGATAAGTATTATGTTCGTATGAGCTTTCTACATCAGGAGTAAGTGAAATAGTATGTCTTAGGTTGTTGACTCCACAACCATGCCCTTGCTGCAAGAGTTACCTTAAAAGTCACAGTTTTAAATCCAACCATAATCACGTTGTAAACAATAAATGCATTATAGACCACTTCATTGGATGACTCAGTAGTCTAGCTTATCATTGTTCAACTTTTTCTCTCCATCTTCTTTTACAACCTTGAAAATATTTATATATTATAGAATAAAAGAAACATTATACCAAGCCAGCTAAATGAAATAGTCTTGTTCAAGACTTCAGAGATTAATATACAGGCATTTTACTTTATAATGGTCTAGAAAAGTTTAAGGTGACCATGCTCTTGGTATTAGCTAATTATCTATTATCCAAAATTTTTCTTCATATCCTCATGCAAGGAAGATAGAGGTATTATCTTGAATTTCTTCAAGATCATGTTTTAAAAGATAGCTTCCAGTGCCTTTTGAGAGACTTCTCTAGATTAGGGATAATTTACATCTCAAAGAGGGAAAAATGATTAACAATAGCACACTAACTAAAGTAAGCTAACTAAAAGAAAAGGGAAATTGCAGCCAGTGATTAGGAAGCAACCTGCCTAAGGTATTTTCAAGCTAAGAGGAAGTTAAAAGTTCTTGTTCAAGGGTCCGACTATCTTTGATAAAGGAATAATCACTAAATGCCAGAAAATATCCTGAAAGCAGTCATATTTTCATCTTCTTTATCTCTTTCCTCTCCGTATTAGTGAATGTAGTTTTAACTGTCTTTCTCCTCAGCTATATTTTTAAGAATACAATGGAATCTTCATAATAAATAGTTACTCTCTTTTATTAATTAGTTGAAAATTTAAGGTCAAAAAAATGGAAATAAGTTTGTATAAATGTCATATTTAAAAATCTTTCTCACAGTTCTCATAAGATATGATGAAATCCAAAATCTTCACCCACATAGATTGAGTCCAAAATTTTGTTTGCTTATACATTTCATTTTAGTAAAGAGAATTACATTTTAAAATGACTTTTTATTTCTTTGTATTTGTACATCGAGATTTCACGCAGGATGTTTTTATTACATTCACATCCCTCCTCTGTCTTTGCCCGTATCCTCATTCCCTTCCCTACCAACTGCCCCGGCCTCCGGGGTCTTCAAACGAAACCTGGGAGGGGGTGCCGAAGTTAAAGGACAGGAGACACGAAGAAATGAGGGCAAGTCTGAACACTGATCAAGCTCCGTTTATTGAAAATTCTTAAAGGGTTTATATAGGCAATATCTAGGGCAAGGGCAGGGTTGCTGTGGGAACCTAATGGCAGATATCAAGCCATCTGTCCTTGGCAGGAAGAACTCCAAGATTAGGGATTGAGCTCTGAGGGAACACAGCTAAGGAAGCAAGATAAGCAAGCAGCCTCCCAGGATCAGGAGGAGCCCGCTACTTGTCAGGCAGCAGTTCCCAGGTCCAGGTGGAGTGGCCTGGGTTGACCTCAGCCTGCTACGGGCCAGGCAGAGGTATAGAAAATGGAATCTACAGACAAGGTGGAATTGCCCAATGTTTTAAGCCAAGAGCCGCTAAGGGCAGCACCCCACAACCAATCCTATTTATACCCTTTCAAAAAAATTAACCCATTAGAATTAATTTGTGCTTTCCACACATTCTTCTGTATGTAATCTTCTACTGGGGAGAGATCAACTTAATCATGAAAGATTTCTCTTAGAAAATAATCTCTCTCTTTTTTAAGGATTATGAATAGCTCCATGCATGGTGTGGGATTTCATGCCCAGTGATCTCTCCATGTTGGCATCTATGAAGACATGGGCTTCCTTGTGCTTTATGTATACTGCTCCAACTGTTGTAACATATAAATATATGTTCAGCAGTCATATCCTGTCCATAATAATAATAATAATACACTTTTCTTGTACTCATTAATTGCCCTGGTCCTTACCCATGTTTTGTTCCATCAACAAAATTATATATTCACTATAGGATTGACCATTTTGTAGTAACTTATTCTCTACACTTTGGCCAGTTTGTGGATTTCTGCATTAATCACTTTTACTCCAGATAGAAACTTCTCTAATGAGGAATAAAAGAGACACTAGTCTATGTGTATAAAGATAAGTCATCAGGAGTCAATATAATACTTTCCTTTTTAGCAGAACTACAGTGGTGGGCTTTCCCCTAGGCCCCATATTCTTCCTATTCATAGGTTTGGGCCCTGATAATGATGTTAGATATGCGGTTCGTCTTGTAAAATGGGACAAAAATCTACTCAGAAAGTGTTTATTTACTCCTATGATGCTCCGGCTACCGACTACTGTACCAGTCATGTCTTCCCAGTCAGCCATTCTTTAGGTCCTAGGGCCAACAGCTGGGTAAGAGGAAGACTACTGACTGCATGCTTAACCTCATCTACCACCATAAAAGCTATCAAATAGGGATACACTTAAAATTTTACTTTTATTTTTGAGAATTTCATAAATCTATACATATCTCTTCATCAAATCCATTTACATCTTTGTATTATTCCTTGTCACTCATTTTACTGTTTTTTTTTCCCCCTGATGAACTTACACCAACATGTCCTCCTTACTAAGCCTTTAAATTAATTCTTTCTTTGTAAATAAAGTATGTTTGCTTAGTATAAACTAAGTTATTCTTTCCTTTCTCCAAACAACCTTTTGTAATCTCAAGCATAGTTTTCTTATAAACATCATTAAAAATCTTGGGCAACGCAAAACCAGATACTCAAGTAGATATTGTGTCTGTCAACATTCCTGTAAGAAATCATTGCGAAACAATCACTAGAGAAAACAGATCTAATTCTGTGTCATGGCTTAAGAATTTTTGGTCCTTGGTTAGTTGGTTCCACTGTTAAGGATCTGTAGTAAAGAAGAAGCTCATCAAAATGCATGTTATATAAGAGAATAAAGCTGTTCACCACAGTGTCTGAGGTTCTAAGGAGAAGTGATTGTGTATCGATGACTCTTTTAGGGGCTACATCATTGGTGACTCAAACATGTCATAGCAATTTTCCCAGGTAGCACCACATGACTTAGAAAATACATGAAAACAAACAAAAGCTATGAAGAAATTCCACTTTTAGTCTATATTTTTCTCACTAGCAAACTACTAATGTATTCTGTACCTCTCATGAGAAAAATTATATTTTATTAAATACTAGAAATAGACGAACTGAGGGAGCATTGCATACATCATTTTCTATTGCTAATTATGAAATGCATCTACACTCTGAAGAGGTGGTGAAACTTTTTCTAACATGCCAAACTTTTGCTGTTTAAGGCAGACATATGTCAACTATCTATTGCTACATTTGTTGGATATTATATTATAAATGATATGAACAACTTCATCTCTTCTAGTTTTAATGTCTTGATGTTTTAGAACAGGCCAAAATGTACAAAAAACAACCTCCCCACTTTTCTTATGTGTACGTTATGGAAATTTTTCTCAGTTTCAAATTAAGGAATAATTTTCTGGATGTCATACCAGTAGAAATATTTATTTGAAAAGCCAAATTAGTCTCATTCTGAAATACACTCTCTGTTGCAATTAATAAAGTATTATTTTATAAATGCAAGCCATTTACAGAATATTGTTGGCAAGCCACTTCCTACTGCTGCAATGTATACCAAGGTCAGGCGAATTACAATCTGCGATTGTGAGAATGTAAGGTTAATTAATTAATTTAAAAAATGTACCATAATGACTGGTTTGTATGCTCTTTAAATTTATTTTTTAAATCTTAAAATATAAGATTTTACTTCTAACTTACAACGTAAGTTCATTATGGGATAGGTTATTTACATCATGTATATGTATATGTTACCAGGTATATGCATATGTACCTGTACACATACACAAACTAAACTAAATAAAAAAGAATTACCACTACAAAAAGATTCAATTTTCTTTCTTGAAATCATCTCTTCAAAAGCTGAAATAATATTTCAAATTGAGATTGATAAACATACACTATATTCTATTATAAGCATGAATTTCAGATATTATAAGTGGGCATTGCAACTACAATAATTCCTGGTTTGTTCAATAATGAAATTGCTAAAAATTATTATATTGTTACTATTAAATTATATTTTTCTACTTAAACAGTCTTTAAGTAATGAAAGTTGTTTATCAGAGTCCTCTACCACTGCTTTTTCTTGATCATTTCTTCCTTGCATTTATCTTTCTCCTTTTCTAATTGTTGAGACTTGGCTTTCCTTTCCAGGATCTTGGTGCAGTCTTTGTCCTTGTCCAGCTTTAGCCGGGTGATACCCACGTTGCTGGGGTGGATGTCTACAGTTGGACCATTACTTTTTCTCATGGCACTTATTCAACTGAGATGACATATTTCTTCCTGTACACCTGGACCACTCTGCCAGTCTACTGACCTTTGGATTGTTCTCCAACAGCCTGACCTTCATCATTCTCCTTTTTTAATTATATGAGAAAAGAATTTATTTTTAATAATACAAAAACAAAGAAAAATTTGTAACTAATAATCATAGAGTTATAGTTGCTTGACAGAATTGCTTATAAGTTTCCAAATGATGCTCCACTTTGCCACTGAAGATATTTCTGCTTGGTTCTAGCTTATCCAACTTGTTGCCATTACACTAGTCATAATATTTGTACTTAGTGATATCTCCTCTTTTCTTCGAGTACTCTTTTCTGTTTGTTTGTTTGTTTATTTGAATAATGGGTTAAAATGTAACCAGAGTTATTCGGAGACCATCAGTGGATGGACTAATAACATGAAGACCTTCATATTTTTTATAAGCTTCAGGCATTATAGCTAGACAGATTCTCAGCTATTCTAACCCAAAGATACTGGTCTGGCCAATGCCATGTGGTCCCTTTATCTGTCATCATAATTGTGTTCAGGAACCTGCTCCTTTTTTTTACATTTTTAATTTTTTACATATATATGTATATTATTACACACATATACAATAAACTACCTATAGCCAAAAGAACGATGACACAATCAGGGAGTATATAAATGTTATGTTCTTTGTGCTTTGGCTATTTGTATTTGACAGGCTTGAAGAAAACATCTTTCCTATCTTGGTGCATCTAAAATTCTGAATGTAAATCAATCTCCATCACATATTGTCATTATCAACTTAAAACATATATCTAGACCTAAACCTTTGACTTCTCAGCTTCTCCAAAATGTTATCAAACAAGTCCCATGAGAAAATATCAAAGGCATTTTTGATAACAAAATCTTAAGATATTCAATTTATCTACTCTGTTTACTATGACAAAAACTTTGGGAGCTATTGTTTTATAAAATTATCTGTATTACCCGTATTATCAGTAGGCCAAGCTAGCTATTAATTAAGACACAGACACTTGTTATATTTTAAAATAGCCCTAGTTAACCTGGGGCAGGGCAGACATTAATCCTCTAAACTACTTCCCATAGTGGGGCAGGCATAGGATCCCTTTCTCTATCCCATGCCATCTGTTTCCAATAATTTTTATCAAGCTAGTTCTCATCCGTAATACCAAATACTTGCTAATGTTCTTTATCTGGGCCGGATTCTCCACCCACACCAGCCGGCCGTATGCTTCTCCTCCATCTAACCCTCGGCTGCCTTCCTCTCCTCTCCTCAGGGTCTCTCTCCTTACTCTTCCTGGTGTTCTCTCTCCTTCTTCCCAGGATTCCTCTCTCTCTCTCTAAGCCCTACCTATCTCCTTTACCATGCCCAGATGGGATGACTATTTATTAAGCAAAAGGAGGGTCACAGAGACAGCAAGCAGTAATTAGGACCAAAGTACATCAGATCATCCCCTAACATGGAACAACAAATTTGTGAAAACAAATTACTTGGCTCACATTTTTAAAATATTTTAATGTCAGATTAAACAATCCCTGATACTGTGGCATTGATGAGCTGTCACATCATAGTAAGAACATGGTCAAATCAAACTGATCACTTTATGACAACAGGAACAGATAGCAAGGGAAAGACGGACAGGCCCATTGGAGGTTCAATATAACACTTCCAGGATAGGCGTCTTTCAATCTAAGTTCTTCCCATAAGAACTTATAAGCCACTCATAAATATTCCAGAACATATTAGTAGTGACACCACGAGACTATGAGATTATCACATAGAACCCTGGGGCATACTCATCCAACAATAACACTTGATTCAAACAAACAGTCTGTGTGAAAATAAGGTCTAAGCTAAGACAAATTTATGACTCAGTAGTGTAAGAGCTCAATGCAGTTTGAATGCCATCTTTATAAGAGACTTTGTGAGACTCAGAACACAGTAACCTTCATTTAAGACATTTTTGGCCATGTTTAATTTTAGGCAATTGTATGCATTGTATATTCAGTTGAAAACTGACAATATGCTTTTTAAATACTATTTTTTTTACTAAATTTATAATTAATTTGAATATAGCTTGTCTATATATTATATCTACATCACATATACAAAGGAAAATTTGGACCAAAATATAATAGCATACTCATATTTTATATATGTACAAATGACATTGGCTAGCAGAATATGTCAGATAAGCTGCATATTCATTTATTTTTCTTTACTTGCATGTGCAAGAAAATGAAGTGGCTCTTTAAAAATGCTACAAATTACAAAACTAACTGCAAAGAATTAATTTTTACTAAAGACTTGTTACAGATTTTAAATAAGATAATTCATTTTCTCCTTTACTCTCATAAATTTAAAAAGTATAAACATCATCTTTTATTCTCTTTGGCTTGCATTGACTCAGCCTTCACTGACTCCTGGAGTCACCACTAATTGGTTTTATTTCAGTTGGAGGCACTTCATGAGACTCTTTGACCAAAAATTAGCTTACACCAAATGACAATCCAAATTATGTGGCATCTTTTTTTACTGCCAGTCTCTCACATATAACTGAAACAATAAATATATATTAGACAATACTTTTACTATTATCTAAAAATCCAAATGAGTACCTTTCCACCTGAAATAGCTAAATTATTATTTTAAATGAAGCTCTTCCTGACTTCCTCTGCCATGCAATGCAGCTAGCTGCTTGTGCATATGTACAGGATCACAAAATGCATTTCTCATCACTCCCCACCCCACTCAGTGGAATAGAGTTTACATATGAACTATTAATAATTAAATTATAGTTCCAGGCTGGGACTCATCATATTGAGTCTTTTTCCTTTCAAATTGGCATGAGGCCAATTTGAGTGCTTAATAAGTCAGGAGAGAATGAGCGAAGTGACTCATAAAAGAACCTCAAAACCTGCACTCAGCTTTTCAAAGCCTAATGATTTATGAATGAACTATATTCTCCTTGCATAGAAAGACATTAAACCACCAGCCTTTTAATAAATGCAAACTCAAAATCAGATAGTAAGAAAACATAGTAAAAATAAATTAATGATCCTTTAATCAGTTATATAAATATTATCTCATAGATAAAAATAAGTGTGAACTTGCATTCTAAATATTTGCTTAAAATGAAAGAATAATGAAATTACAAATGACATCCATGTAAGTAGAAGTATAAAAGAGATAATAACAAAAATGATAAATAGCATTAAAATTTTTAGTATTATTATAATAAATTTAGTTCGGAAAATGTTATGTTAATTATCTTATTGTGTTTGTATAATATGAAATTCAGTTTTTATTTACCTCTATATCCAGTTAATCAGAGCTTCCTGAAAGAAATTGGTAGAATCACAAATTAAGCAGTGCTAACTAATAAAGTACATTAGAAAATCTTCAAGCCAATTTAAATTACAAATGTAATTTTTATATTTTATACTAATATTAATTGTAATGAATGCAAGCCAAATATTTTTATTCATATCATTTTTGTGTATATACTCAGGAATTAAAATTGAGAAGTTGTAAATGTCAAATTGAATCAAGTCCATGAAAGAATTTCATTTTCTTAACAATGAGCCAATATTCCCCATTACTCTATTCACTTTCAAAATATAAAAACAAAATCAGGTGATTCTCTGTGTATACAATATGTTTATACCATAAAACATTGTCCTGCTATAGGTCATAAAACGTATGAATCTTTTATAACTCTCCATTGAATATCTTTCATACTTTTCCTAGCATTTTTTTAAACAAAGTCATACTTTGCAAACCTGAGGTTTGGTTATAATAAAATATGCTTAAAATATGTACTCCACATTTGTCTTTTTTCCTTGAAATTCTTTGTTTCCGTCTTGCATAGAATCTGTACAGGACTCAGTCTCATAATGTACATATTGTCAATTTCTTAGGTTTCATGTATTATTTTCATTCCTGTATGCAATCACTCCCTGCTATCTCCCTTTATTGTTGATGGTTTGCTTGATTCTCTTTATTTTTTTCACATTCACTTCCAGTAAAAGACATTGCTTCTTTACCTTGCACCATAACAAGACTCAAACTTCAGACTCTTTCACTAATCAACAGAAGCTTGGAAGTAATAGAATGTGGCAATTCAACACTTGTGAAGTATAAACAGAGCTAATATTTTTTGGCAAGGTTTA
>OU015747.1:9469042-9481542 GCA_907169655.1 Acomys percivali | reverse complement strand
TGCAAAATTCTCTGGTGGAAAATTAGGTAGTTGGAAGAGTGCATCCACTGTGTATTGAAGAGGCACCCTAGAACCCAGAAGCATTTATGTGGTCTCTTAGCACTCACTTGCTTCAAATTGGGTTTAAGACACCCTGGTATTTGATTTGTTGGTGGTTTTAATAAAGCAATAGAAAGTTCATCAGTTTACGATTTTTTTCTTTAATTTCTGAGATTTGAAAAATTGGAATAATTCCCTTTTCTTTTTCTTTCCTCCAAATCTTCCCATATACAGCTCTTTGTGTGTGTGTGTGTGTGTATATATATATACACACACACATACATATACATATATATATATGTCTATATACATAGACATATATATATATATATGTCTATGTATATTCCTAAAACCATAGATGTGACCTGATCACCTTTATGAAATTACCTGTATGTATGTTTTCAGGGAAAATTATTGCAAAACCATTCCACTGTTTATGTCATGTTTGGAAATAAACATTGACAATATTTAAATCTAGTTAAAGTCAATGGATACACTTTGAAAATAATGTCCTAATATCCTGAGACAGTCAAGTTCAAGATCCTACAGAAGTTTAGTCCCTTCCACAGAACAAGACAGGGAGCTTCTACAGCTTAAACTGCCAAGCAAAAGGCAGTGACAAAGGAGCAGGAGGAATTATGTAAATAAGGACAAAGAAGCACAAAAAGACCTGAGCCCTTCCAGCATCTTCCACAGGCTGAAGTTCTTCTGAGGATTAGCATTTGGTGGCTTAAGAGCATTGGTACTCAGAAAAGTTTTAATTTTTGACCTAGAAAAAACAAGTTTTCCTATTCTGAAATATGTGCAAACGAAGCCAGCAGCTCTGTTTATGCTACAGCTTATTAAAGATGCAAATTAAAAATAACAAAAAGCGGAAAGATTTGCTTAACCTTTGACAAGTGTAAATCTTTAATCTGATCTTAATTTGAACTTTCTTGATTTGCTTTAAGTTCCATAACACTCTGAACTTGAGAGGTGTTAAAAGTACCTTTCGTAGTCAAGTATGGCATGTTGAAATTGATAGAAGAAGGTTAATTTGAAATCCAGTCAGAAAATTACTTTATATTGCACAACCTATATCTGCTTTAGTGAGAAAGTGACATAATGCAAATGCCTCAGAGGAAAAATTCTACTGAATTAAAAGCAAGATTAATGTGCTTGGAAATGCATTTGCATTCAACTGTAAAACAATGCCATTATGCTAACTTCTTTTTTCCTGTGGAATAACCAGTTATTTCTGAAATCTCTATGACTAAATTTGGTTATGTAATGTAAAATGTTTTTGAGAATGTTAAAAAAATTCATTGCAAGGTATTATGTATAAAAATGTTTTAAAATATACGTTTATTCATTCTTTGAGGATTTCATACATGTACAAGATGCATTTTCAGCATATCTGTCCTACTAGATTAGTGACACTTTCCTCGCTCACAGAGAAGATTCTTCTTGCAGTGGACTGTGGATAATAGGGAATCAGAACTGGCCAAAGTGTAAATAATGCTGGAGTGTGGCATGCTCAGTACTAAATCAAAAATCACCATCACAAGCTCTTCCCCTAAAGCTCAGGGAAGAACACAGAAGAAAGTGTGGAAAGGGTCTAAGAGCCAGAGTTCCAGAGGACTGCTCTTGGATGTGAAAGAGCTGTTACACTGGTGAACTGGCTACAGCAGACCTTGCCTTCAGAGAACTGCACAAGATCATGTGAGGTAATAATCAGGAATGGATGAACAAGGATTCCAGAAACCCATACCAAGTAAAGAACCTTGGTAAATAAATGCTGCTGAAGTATGGAGAATCAGTGTCCTTCAAGCATATAGACCGTCCATGTTTTTTTTCAGGCTCCCTGTGTGCATATGACGAAACACTCAATAGATGTAGTGAGTTTTAAAGCAAATAGTAGGACATTAAATTTGAAAGGTAACAAAAGAAAGTGATGGATGAATTTTAATGTTTGTCTATATTTTATTTATTTGGTTGTTGGTTGTTTTTTTGTTGTTGTTGTTGTTTGTTTGTTTGTTTGTTTGTTTTGAGACAGGGTTTCACACTGGATGTCTTGGAACTCACTTTGTAGAAGCCCAGGCTAGCCTTGAACACGCAGAGATCAGCCTGCCTGTGCACCACTACTACTGGCTTGTATGTTTGTTTTTACCATTTTCAATAAACATAAATTTACCAGGTCACGTTAAAAAGTTTAAAGTACATAATGCTTGTCCTAATCAAAAGAAGTGTGAGAATCTCTATAGATTTCAGAACTAGTTAAAAAAAAAAAAAAAAACAGCTTTTACATGATAGTTCTCCACGAATGCATATAGAACCTAATGTGTATATTGCTATCAAGAGAACATCGAAGACTTATGAAACAGTAGGGTGAAAATATGAAGCTTCTCTTATCACTGGAGAGTTTAGCACTTATGAAGGGGTAAACCCAAGCAGGCAGAAAACCAAACTCAGTAAGAAAACAAGCATCAATTAATGCAAATAATGGACACATAGAAAATATTTTAAAGAAACAACCCCAATAAGCTTGACGTCACAGGGATATGCAACTTCCATTTAATGAAATTAAAGTGAAGGAAACAACAGAATGAGCTCAAAACTCATAACACAAAGAAAACTAAAAATTTCCCAAAATTTGGAGATTAATCAACAAGTGTATTGATGGAACAGCAAAATGAAACTCACATTATATCTGAAAAAAAAAAAAAACCAAATTCAATTTGTTAAGTCAGATTGCTACACATTATCTGCTTCATTATAGAACAGGAACAGTAAAGACAAAGGCCAGGTATTGATAAAATTATAAAGGAGATGATAATTGATAAACTGAGTGTTGATGAAATTAAGAGCTGGACTCATTCCTTTCAGGACTGCAATGACAAATTCAATAAAATTCCCATCTTTATCATTCTAGCAACTGATTATAAAATGCAACATCATGGGGGAGTTACATTGTTATCAGTGCATTTTGAACTATGACTGATAGCAAATTAAATGACTCAATATAACAACTAAAAATCACACACTCGCACACACACACACACACACACACACTCACATATCACAGTGTTCACGTGAACAGAGTGAGACCTCATGGATCATGTACATCTATGATCCATAGTGAGATGTGTTGTATATATAGGAAGAAACAACATTTATTTGGAAATACCGGCTCCTCTCAAATTTGCTGGAAAGTAAAACCGAAGTTTATTGATTAATACAAAATCATTTTAATATAAATATCAAAGTCCTTCATTTTACAAACTGTCACATATCTATCATACAGGTAGATACTTCTCAAAAAATGCATGAAACATTAAAGGCAGGGAAATATTTATAAATATCTTACTGAATAAAAATAGGTTAGTTCATAAATACAGTGACGAATTTGATGAAATAAGTTATACTAATAGATTTATTGAAATATATGTCAAATAATGACTCTTATAAAGTATTCTTTCTTAAAATTGATACTCAACCATTGTAGAATTATTGATTAAAAAAAGAAAAAAGAATGATTAGTGGTTGTCTAACCTCTACCTGACTAGAAAATGCTGAAGTTCTAAGCCAGTACAACTAGAAACCTAGTAAGTTGCCACGGGTATGAGATAGACCATCAATTTAGGAAAAGAGGGATCACAGAATACAGATTTTAAAGGAAATAAGACATGTGAAGTTAGGTTGAAAGAAAGTGGATGAAAGCAAGCAAGCTTTAGGGAGCAGATGAAACAATGCCCTCAGACAATGACAAATGAAGAGGCAGATGGAAGCAAGGCACGGAGGGGGAAGGGGTGCAGGGAAAATATAGAACACTCCTGTAAAAGGTCAACTTAACCTTCACGTCAATGTCTAACTCAATTTTCTGGATACATTTTGTCTTATTAACTCTGTTTTTCCTGACTGCGGAGCAAGAACCAGTTCATGGCGCTTCGAAGCACAGTGCATGGAAAGATGAGGGAATGTCTCATAGGTTTTCTTACCGCCATGGCAAACTAATTAAAGTTGTAGTTCAGTGATACTCTCAGCCTAATGCGCCTCACAGTTTGGGATCATTAGTATATTACAGGGAAGCTACCTATAACCATCTTCCTTCATTCCAAGGTCAACAAATGAGAATGAGGGAAACACATTCATGGTTAATAAAAAGGATTTCCTTGAATCCCAACCCAGCTGTTACTTGAGCCCTTCCTTATGTGAGCACCATAGCACCCAAAAGTCTGTCTGTACATCCCATAAAACCTACTTACATTCCATTGGTAGTGCGAGCATCTAGGAACAAGAGTAAGGCTGATAATGCTAATTATTGAGCCCAAATTTGTTTCGTTTCCATTTTGATACTTTTAGAAATTAGAAATCAATCATGACCATTAACTTTGTGTTAAACATATTCTGCCCCACAAAATTTGTAATAGTGAACCGTATTTCATCAGTGCCAAGCACATACATCCCATTTCACATTGGTACATATTTAATGTTATGCCATTCAGTGGCACAGATTATACAATTAACCCCAGTATATTAGAGGGCAGTTGGGATCCTGAGGCACAAGTAGTCAACCAGTAATGAGCCTAAGGTTGTATTACTTCTCATTATTGTGTGTGTCAGTATTTCAAATATTTTAAAGAGGTGGTTCCTCTTGACAGATTTTTTTTTAGTATCTTAAATATTTATATATACATATATATGTATATATATGAAAAACTTATATAAGAAAAACAAACACAAAAATGTCTTTATCTTGAGCAACTACAGCAGAGGTGTTTTATTTCATGTTTCATCCCACTAATATAAGGTAATAAGCAGAACAGTAGTGGGTCTAGACCCTGAAGTGTATGGACCAGCACATATCACTGATAGGAAGTGAGGCTCAGGAGAGTGGAGAATGGTGCCAGCAACAATGCATGCCTCATACACTCCTGTGTTCCCAGTGGCCCCACCAGCCCTCACGCTTCTTTCTTGCCTCCCAGGGGATGACAGCTTCAATGGGAACTGAAATGTTTCAAACAAATTCTAAAATAAACCTCAAACACCTGTTTAGAAGACTCAAGTGATTTAAGTAAAATGTGACAATGGATGAAAAACTTGCTCTTCAGAGTGGCATCATTCCTCTACAGGAGCTATTTAAAAGCTTACTTTTATGTCTGGAAGTTACATTCTCAGTTTTGAGTTATTGAATCAGGGCTGTCAAATTCTGGTTTACTAGTTCAGGCTCAGATACAAGGTAATATGACCCAGACACAACCCAATTAATTTTCAAGGAAAATCCATTTGATTTTTAATCTATCTTGGTCTTAGGAACTTTATGTGGGAGTATGCTTGTGCATGAGCCTTTCATGTGTGTGTGTGCCTGTGTGCCCAATTATATGAGCAAGGTGTTTGTTCCACTGAAAAAAAATTCCTTTCCTTTCCATTATATTTCATGTTTTATCCCACTAATCTAAGGTTACTCTGTGGTCACAGTGCAAATCTATTTGGTAATTTTGACAATTTACCAAACCTTGAACATATTACATATATTTCTTCTGCATTAGCTCAACTAAGTAACTTAGAAAAAATGGCCTTGAAATAGAATAGCTGGAAAAGCTGTGCAATCACCAGCAAATGATATCAATTTCGTAAGGTGTGAAAGTGAGTTGAGTACAGAGGCAACAGTGCCTAGCTGAAAAATAATGGGAAAGCCTCACCGCTGTGCCCTTCCTTTCACACGGTGTCAACTCTACTTATGCACAATGTAATTATATTGATCATCAATTGTTAATCTTCAATCAGCTGCTTGTTGACCTCCTGAGCAACTTCATGTAAGTGCCGTGAATGAATTTATTACCCATGGATTTGTCATTTCTGGGTGGTGGTCAAACAGTTGGAGCTGAAGTAATGTGAGAGTCATCAGCCATTTGTACTCTCACCTGTAGATTGTCTTGGAAAATGCTAATGGTGATGCTCAATAAAAGTAAATCTGAACAATCTGATGCAATTTATTTCCGCAAAGCACTTTTGCTTGGACCATCAATGATCTGTTTGGAGTATAGAAGAAACTACATTAGACCCATTCGTATGTATCACGTGACCTACACTTTTTGATAGTATATAAATCATATAGTATTTTAATATATCAAATAGTATTTTAAAACCAAGGAGAAAATGAGCAACAAAATAATTCTGTGACCTCAGTTACTTTTAGTTTCACTGCATAAAGCTGCACAGATGAAAGCATTCATTAAAATAAACATATTACAATTTTTGCTGGTTATTTATTTCAACATTTATCCTATGTACTATGAGTTACTCAAGGGGTTCTAAGTCTAACACAGTCTCTTATTTTTTTTTCTTTTTTTCTTTTTCTTTTTTTTGGCTAGTAAAAAGATATATTTCCCTAAACATGCATCTTTCATTCTTTTTTATTTTTTTATTTTTATTTATTGATTTTTTTTTTGAGACACTGTTTCTCTGAGTAGCCTTGGCTGTCCTGGACTTGCTTCATAGACCAGGCTGGCCTCGAACTCACAGTGATCCATCTGCCTCTGCCTCCCAAGTCCTGGGATTAAAGACATGTACCACCATGCCAGAGTACATTTTTAAAATAACTTATATTAAAGCTTTATTCAAAAAACTGTATTTCTTCCAAAGTCTTATATTTAAACCATTCCTATCACTGAAATAAATAGAATTGATTCATAAAATAAAGCACAAATAATCACTATCATAGAAATCATGCACACTGTCAGCCTGATATGCATACTCAACACTGCCATCAAACAAAACACTATGTCATCCTGAAATACCATGTTCTGCTGCAGAAAGTATGTAAGTCTACCAGCTATAAGCAACATTTGCACTGAATTTTAATTTTATATATAAGTGCTATCATTTCCAGAAGTATATATCAATTGAAATGTTTGAGGACCACTTTTCATTAGTTTTTCTCAGACATCAAAAATATTTTTGAGAATCCCTCCATGTCCTTAATGAAATAATATTAATTATTTCTGGGTAGTAAAACAAGCTTGGATAAAATACAAATCTCTCTTTTCCTTTTAAAATAGGCAAAGATGCCTTAAACAGTTCTATGCATTGACATATTTTGAACTTTCTAACTGGAAGAATTGGTCGGTAAGTTGTGAGTTACTGACCTCTAAGCCATGCAGCCACCATGTTGGGGAAATCAGCTGTACTCTTTCAAAAAAAAAGAGCATAGCTGCTAGCCTTGTTGACTGTTCACACCTCATCAGGGGTGGTTTGAGAGGCTCACAGGATCCTCACCCAGCATCCAGCCAATCCCACCCAGTTGTTGTACACAACTTGCCATTTATTGCATGTAGCCTCAGGGAGACCAGGGAAGATGGACTCAATTGATGTGGTTACAGGCAATTTCTCATTCCTGCTGAGTAAAGAATATCCAGGTGAAGCCTACTGGTGAGCACTCAAACATACATAAGTAATCCCACATCTGTGCTCTGTAAGGAAACTCAATAAACTGAAACATGGGCTATTTGATAAGGCTGAACATTCCTAGGCTTAGAGAGCGATTTGACTTTCTCATGAACTCTGGTGCCTCACATCTGACTATGTCCCCTGGAGGGGGAGACCTGGTCGCACTCAGAGGAAGGACAGCAGGTCGCCGAGAAGAGACTTGATTCCCTATGAGCATATACAGGGGAGGAAATCCCTCTGAGGAACAGTCATAGGGGAGGGGAATAAGGGGAAAATGGGAGGGAGGGGAGAATGGGAGGATACAAGAAATGGGATAACCATAGAGATGTAACAAGAATAAATTAATAATAAAAAAAAAGTACAGATAACTAACTATAAAAAAAAAAAACAAAAACCACACAACATACTAAGGCATTGAATACTATAGGTAGTTGTAACATAAAGGCAAGCATTTGTGTATCTAAATATAGTTGGAAACAGGAACATTAGGTCATATAAAATATCCAAAGGATATTTAGTCAGGGCACTTACCTGAGTGGAATTGGTAGAAGCAGAATCCACATTGATTAACAGAGTTAAAGTGACATCAAGGTCAATCCTTTAAGTACTCTAGACTTATTATCCTCCTGCACAGAGGGTAAATATAATTCTTTTTTTCTGCAATTTTATTGTTTTAACGTATATATTTACTTTATTACACATGAATGAAACAAACTACAAACAGAGGGAAAACCATGGGAAAAACATGAGTTATATAAATGTTATATTCCTTGTGATTTGCCTATTTGAATTTGTCAAGCTTGAAGTAAACATCTTTCCTATGTTGTTGGGTCTAAATTTCTGACTGAAATTCAACATCTGTCCTATCTCATCTCTATTAACTTAAATCCTTTATCTTGCTCTAAAAAAAATCTTATCCCCTAACCAACTAAATTGATTTTAAAACTAAATTATCTAGTCTTTAACACCCCTCAGAGACTAGAGAAGGAATGATACTTAAATTCCTGAGTGAACCAGCAGTGTAAGCTAGCAGCTTCCAGAATGAACAAAACAACAGAAACAGTTTACTGCCTGAACAGTCACCCAACACTCTCTATAATGTTGCAGCCTCATCTTTAGCCTTCTAGCCCAATACCTCTGCCAAACGTATTCACAAGGAAAGAACTATTGAGGACTTGCTTAACCTGACTTGGCAGAGTTTGGCCATCGACTCTGCCTGCGTCTAAGCTTGACCATTTTTAGGCAGAATTCTGTGTGTGGCAGAAATGAGGACATTTTGCACAGTGGGTTGTTTGCCACATTTGAAGCCAACTGCATAAGGAGGTTTTGACGCTCATCATCTTCTTTGAGGTTGACTAGGTGTTGTCAAGAGTTATTTTGTCTTTTTGTCAAAGAATCTTTAGAATAATAAAAGCATCTTTAAGTGTTTTTCTGTAATTGTAAATCACATTTTTACTTTTAGAGGCTGTTTGACAATTTGAAATGCCACAGAAGAAAATGCACAATCATCTGATATAGTATTTTATACCATGACTCTATATCTTCTGTAACTTTTTAAAAATGTGTATGATGCTCTTTGAATTTTTAAAAAATTTTTAATTTATTTTAGTGAAAGCATAGATGCACACTTTATTCTAGGCTTATGCAGGGTTAAGGTCCCAGTTTGAATGTTGTTCTAGGTCATAACATGCTGGAGCTACATCTTCTGTAACAACAACAACAACAACAAAAAAAAAGCCTTTTTGAAAGATTTTCCTGGAGCTCTTTTCCAGTAGACCTTTTTTTTTTTTCTTTTACAAATAGACGGAGGTTTATTTTCATAAGTCCATATACACAGCCATTATACCTTTTTGAGGAGAGTATACACATAGATTAGTCACCTAAATTTCTATTCTTTTTATTGACTATTTCAACATCAGTTGATATCATATTCAAAAAAGTAACAAAGAGATATCCAGAAATTACACACTATGAATGGAATTCTCCTATTTTCTAATTTTTCAAAATACTTATCTAGTTTACATGTCTAGTATACTCTCATAATTTGAGTATACATCCTAACCATCCTAATCACCTTACTAATTTTTTTTTTTATTTCCCTGGTACCATACATCTATTGATCAATAAATATTGCTATAATTTGAACACAGACAAACATTATAAAGATCTAAAAGAGCAAACTTTATTTTCAGTTTGGTGTTTGAACCTCGCCTTTCTAGAGAACACATACACACTGAAAATTTACTTTTATCTGAGCTGTCCTAGGATGAAAGACAGAATGATAACATGAGTCAAATGGGAAGACGTTAAGAGGCTAAATCAACATGTGTAAGGATGTATCTTCTGTGGTAGAAAACCCACTCTTAGAGGAAGAAACTTAGTAAGGAGGAACACATTCTCGTAGGGCAAGCCCATTCCTCCAGGGAGAAGCCCTGTACTACGGGGGAGGCCAGACTCTGAGGAGGAATTTGGTCCGGTGGTGATGAAATTAATCTACTTATAGCTAAAGCCCTCACTAAACTATTTCCTCTTAAAGTCCATAGCCTTTTCAAGCAATTGTATTTATGGTTAATTTTCTCACATATGGAACCTAGGGAGCATACATATTGAGAAAATATTAAAAGTATTTTCAACTGAGTCTTGTAAGTACTTAGTAAATGCACTATAAATAGTGTTTAGGAAACAGAGGAAGCAGTAAATAAATACATTGATATAATTAGTGCATTCTTTTTAAAGTAGACATAGTTTCCTCGGTAAACCTTAAATAAAATAGAAATATTTTAAAACTTTAGAGAACATAAATTTAATCATACTATAAATAGCCCAAGTTCAGCTGGGCATGGTAGTACACATTTGCAATCTCAGCACAAGGAATTTGAAGGCAGGAAAAACAGGTGCTTAAAGTCTGATTTGACTATGCAATGAGTACAAAGATTCCTTGGGCTACATGTAGAAAGTACTTCAAACAAAATTCAATGAAAGCTCAATTTGAACAACAAAAAAATGATGTTGTATATTGAAGTTTTGCTTTAAAGAAAAAGCATGGAAGGGACAACGCAGAAAATATTAAATATAAAATTAGTCACTAATAAATTTTTGACATTTTATACTGGTATGTATGATCCATGCTTAGTACATCATCAAATTGATTTATGTATGTCATTTAAACTTTCATATGAATGTAACTTTGTCTATCAGATCATATTGAAAAACAGTAATTTGAGTAGTAGTATACTCATTAAATCTCATGATTTTATAACTAATGTCATAATAGAGAATTCTATTGGCTACATAACCATGCCTCAAGAGATAACTAAAGGATAAGAAACAAGATCTAACCTATGTCATGCATATATATAGAATAGCTCATTTTCTCAAGGAAAATACAAATTCATACAATGATAGCATGCAATGCAAAATACATATTTTCCAAAGAATGATATCAAACTGTATAATAAGTTCTTTCAGAAGCAGATATCTAAAAACCAATGCAACAGAATCAAAAGTGAAAATATTAGTGAAGGTAAGCAAATACTATTTGGAAATTGATATAGGATTAGAGAGCATAACAATAAACTCAAGTAAAATATATTCTTTAAAGTTTAATTGTTTATGATTCCATGTTGAGGAATATATTATGAAAAACTAAATGAACAGAAAACTCACCTTTTCAAATTTCATGGAAAAATATTAGGAAAAAATAAAAACTTATATATACAAATTATCATGTGATAAAAGAAAAGAAAAGATATTGTAAATGAGTTTGGAAGTATTAATGTCTGAAAACCTCCAAGCCTCTAAGAAAGATGCATTTTAAAGGTAAAATAACTGACGATATATAAAATGTACTACTGAAATAAACATTTCAATGAAAAAGCCAAAGTATTCAAGATCACTTTTATATATACAACAATATTTATATGAAAAATAACTTATATCTTGATTTATCATATTATGTTGGTATTTATAAATAAGTGAATAAAATAATTTTCATACTTAGTGTAGAATCTGACAAACTGAGATACACACACACACACACATATCCATATATATATATATATTTCATTTATATATGGGCATATATGAAAGCTCAGCATAAAGATACTCATGACTAACATTCCTTAAAGTTTTCCAAGCAAAATTACTTCTAAATATTAGGACAATAAACAAACTGACAAATTGAAAGCAAGGATGACTCTACATAAAAACATGTTTTAAATATTTTTACTTTATGGTTATTTAATGTATTATTAATATATTTATGTGTATGTATGATTGTATGTGTGTATGTATGGGTGCTGGCATGTGTTCATCAATGCAAGTGCTTTGGGATAGCAGAAAAGTGTTTCATATATCCTAGAAATGGAGCTGCAGGCAGTTGTGAGATGTCCAACACAGGTGCTGTGAACCAACTCAGATCCTCCACAAGAGCAACAAGAGAAACATTCTCAAGTGCTGAGTCATCAATCAAGTTATCTCCCTTGATTATATCTCATTTCTGTCTCAAATGAATTAAGAAATTTATACACTGTATTTATAGAAATTAAACATCTACTAAATATTTTGTCTTGTGTTTTCCGCTCTGAAAAGTACTGTTGGAACATAATATTTTAATTATTGAGTTAATTATTTTACTGTGGACTTCTATTGAATGGAGAGAGAGAGAGAGAGAGAGAGAGAGAGAGAGAGAGAGAGAGAGAAAGAGAGACAGAGACAGAGAAGCAAACAGAACGCAAGCATGTAATTATTTCTATTCTCCTAAGACAGTGCAATAAGCAGGAATCTAGAAATTCTTTGTATAGGTATATTTCTGTTCCTCAAACTGTCTTAAAAGTGCACCCCCACCTTCTCTGGCACCCAGATGTATGGTCCACTGCTTACTCCGAGGATACATTCAGCACTACAGAGGAAGAGGTGAATCTAGATTCAGAAAATCTCTTACTACACACATTTCTGACAACTTAACATCAGATTAATGTAAATAACATTGTCATTTTCTTAACTTTCTGTATATGTACATCTCAAATGGTAGC
>OU015747.1:9437844-9469032 GCA_907169655.1 Acomys percivali | reverse complement strand
AGACAGAGACAGAGACAGATGCAGAAGACAGGGAGAATATAATAAATATTATAGGAAGTTTTTTCCATGCACCATTTTGGCATTCTGAATATAAATGTAAGCAAATCAGGCATGTGGCATACATTTGTAAACTAATTAGTAATTCAGTGGAAGAGAAAGAGTTGAATGATGGTGACTTGCAACCATTTAATCACTTCCCCAGAAACTATAGAAAAACTGGTCTGCTTTTTACTTGGATAAGGCATTAATTTCAATAGAACTCAATGTGACTATTTAGAATTTGTCCCTTGCTAAAACCGGGCTTATGGAAGTTAGGTACATCACAATGTCAGTCATTCTAATAACTCTGGATGAATGTTTAGAAAAGTTATCAGTAATTAAAACACTTCTGTTCATAACATTCAAGTATAAGAGAAAGACTATGGATTAGTACAAAATAAGAGTCAAAGGACAAATGCATTAAATTGTCTTTCTGGATGGAGTTAGTATGTGCAGATGTTTCTGTATGTGGATGGTTGCTAAAAAATATTTGTTCAACAACAGAGACAAGATGATTTCTCAGGGATGCTATCAGTTGTTGTCAACAGCATGCACGTGAGAGTTTGTATGCAGTAGAAGACCAGCCAGCCCTTTTCCAAAAGGGAGAGTAGTTATCACCACTAAAGAATGCTAGCTTTTCAGCAGTGGTGAAAAGAGCAAATTGATCATTGTCAAGGTGCTCAGCTTAAAAGTGGCGAACTGGACACATGAGCCTCTTTTGAGTATTTGGTTTAACATTCTATTCAGTCATCATATGTGAACAATTACGGTGCCTCATATAATTCCACTACCTATAAGCAAAGTAGCTTTTCAGTGAAAGATGGAAGGCAATAGCTTATACCTGTGGATTCTATTGTTCAGATTTAGCTGATGGAGTTAGCTCATAAAGAAATGATGATGTTTCAGATATTACTCCTTTGCAGCTTTTCATACATGCTCCAGGACATGGCACATGTCCTGACCAAGTTGGTACTGCCTTCCTCCAACACATCATTATGTAATAAAACTGATTGAAAAGCCAGTGGTATATTTATTATTCTTTTAAAATAATTTCTTTCCAAAATGTTTGCCTTTTGCATCAGAAACTTGATTTTATACTTTAGTAGTTAAGGAAGTTATGTTTCCAGCTTGAGACAATACTATTAACTTGGAAGATGAGTTCCCCTTGGTGCTTTACATGTTCATGATTGAAAAAGGACAGGCGTTATGGTCTCAAGACGTTGAGATCCACTCAAAACCAAGAACAGCACACAAGTAAACACCACCAGAAAGAAATCTGGGTAGAAGAAAAATAGACCTGGAGTGTACTTCCTATTCTGCTAATGGCCAGTGTGAAATGGTGTGACCTACTCCATGTCTGTACAGAAGCTCAAACAAGTCTCTGTATTGAGCTTAGTGTCATAAAGGGCTCAGCCATGTAATTGGCTGTAGAAATGAGGCATTGCCAAGGCCCACCAGTCAACTGCATTTCACGTATGTTCCATGTTAGAGGTGACTTCCTTTCCATTCTTTATAACAGAGATGGGACCATAAATAGAAAAGCGGTAAATGCCACTGTGCAATCTAGTTTGAGGAATTGGACACAATCCTGTATTTTTTTTTTCTTTGAAACAGAGAGGAAAATATTTTGAGCCAGGTGTAGCTGTGTGTCATGGATAATAAAAATTATTTTAGAAATTACTTCTTCAGAAAAAAGTGAAATTTAAATTTGGTAGGAATATGGAATAAAGCAGTGTTATAGTTTTAATGTTGGCTCAGAGACTTACACATTTTGGAAACATTTTATTAACTTTCCATATGGTTGTATTAGTGAAAAAAAGGAGATATTACTATTACATTCTATTACAAGACTCAGGAAACCCACTTGTTTCTAACAACCAAACCACAATCAAAATATATGACAACATAGAAAACCTAATAGAATTGTTTATTTAATTGTAACTTGGCCTCCAAAGAACTCCTATTGTGCCCTTAGATTCGTAGAGCAGAAATTTGAACCATGCGACAACCTACTATTAATGACATCTTCCTTACCTCCAGTACTCTTAATTGGGGGCTCTGGGTCACGCAATATCAGCTTATCACTCAAAAGTGACATAAGCCTCATGGTAAACAGGAAATGTTCTCACAACCATGCCTGCGCATATTAATCTGTGTCTTCAGGGTCAGCAGTCCTCTGAACATATTGCCACATCTCGATGACAAGCAGTTGCAACAGTGCCATGAGGGAATATTTCTGTCTTCTCTGTCATCTCTCTCTCTTCTTTATCTTTGGGAACACAGTAGTTCCTAACTGTGGTACTTACAGTCAGTCAGTGGGTTATTTATAAGTTCCTGATTAATTATCAAAGTTGAAGATCATGTTAGAGACTTTTACATTTTTTTTTATTAATTTATTCTTGTTACATCTCAATGGTTATCCCATCCATTGTATCCTCCCATTCTTCCCTCCCTCCCATTTTCCCCTTATTCCCCTCCCCTATGACTGTGACTGAGGTGGATTCCCTCCCCCTGTATATGCTCATAGGGTATCAAGTCTCTTCTCAGTGACCTGCTGTCCATCCTCTGAGTGCCACCAGGTCTCCCCCTCCAGGGGACATAGTCAAATGTGAGGCACCAGAGTTCGTGAGAAAGTCATACCCCACTCTCCACTCAACTGTGGAGAATGTCCTGCCCATTGGCTAGATCTGGGTAGGGGTTTAAAGTTTACCACCTGTATTGTCCTTGTATGAGAATTGATCGAAGGAACAATATCCTCAGGTTAATAATATTGTTTTGCATTTCCATTGTTTCTATAAAAAAGGTTTGTTATTGCTTTCTGTTTATTCCTGTTGAGTGTTCAGTGTTTTTTTTTTCCTTTATTGATTCTAATGCTTCTGTTCTCTCTCATTGTTCATGATGGTGAGAGCTTTTGTTCACTGCTCCTTTTGCTCTGCTTCCCTAGCTTTGAAGTATATGAAGTTACATTTTCAGCAAAGTTGAGGTCGTTCCAGCCATTTGTAACACAGTTCATATAATTCTTTTCTATTTATGTAGAGATTGTTAGTAAATGCATTAGATCACTTGGATAAACTTTTAAAAATAATATTCACTTACTATTTAAGATTTATTTCATGCATATGTGTGTTTTTCTGTGAGAATGTGTGTAGTGATCTCAGATGGAAAACAGGGTATCATATCTTCTGGAAATTTAATTATTGCCGCTATTAGTTACCTGATGAGCTTTATTCAGCAACAAAACATCCTTTTTCTTTTTCTTTTTGTTTTTTTATTTATTTATTTATTTATTTATTTATTTATTTATTTTTTACTTTTTTGAGACAGGGTTTCTCTGTGAAGTAAAATCACAAGGTGATGGTGGTAAAGATTTATTTATTTATTATGTATACAATGCTCTGTCTGCATGTACACCTGCAGGCCAGAAGAGGGCCTTTGCTTACTTATTTAAAGTTTTATTTTATAAAGCAGCAACAGAGAAAGACCAAGTACATACAAAGGCATGCTCATAACAGTTACAACTGATTCTTGAAACACAAATATCTAGCTGTGCCTACACTCTTTCAAACAATTGTTATATATTTTAATGATAAGTCACCAACTACAAGGCTAATAGCTTGCAGCTTTAGGGAGAATCTTTAAGAGTTTCAACTTCAGAGTGTCATTTAGCATCTAAATGTTCAATATTTGTTTTTACATAAGTATGACTAATTTTGTAGGTGTTTTTAAATGCATTACTACAATTAATATTAATATCACATACTGTGGTGGTGTTCTTTTCAGTGGATTATCTCATGATTAGCTCATAAAATAATGTAACTATATTCTGTAATATAAAGATTCCACTTGATATAATTTGCAATTTTATGATAAATCTGGTGTCCATTAATCATCATGACTCATTAATCCAGCAAATTAAAAAATATATTTCATTTTTTTGTGTATAAGCGTTGGCCTGAATGTATGTAAGTGCACCACTCCTGTGTCTTACACCCACCCACAGAGGCGAGAAGAGGCAGTTAGATGCTTTCTAGTTGCAATTTCAAGTGTCGCTCAGCCACCTTGTTAGAGCTGGGACGTGAACCCGGAAGTCTAAAAGAGAAGGAAGTGCTTTTAACTACTGAGCCATCTCTCTGGTTCAAATCAAGCTATTTTAAACATTGTAATATAGCAAAGTTTTCACTAGGCGTTAGAGTAAAGTAAAATACTGGATTGCTTTATCAAACAATTACTATCTATTTTACAGTCTGAAGAAAAAACTCTAATAGCCAGACTCCCAAGCAAATATTTGGAAAGCAGCACATTCCCAATAATAAAACTGATAATTGTGCTTTTCCACACAGCTGTAATTGAATAAATCTAATTGCCTGTTCTGCTTAACTTTAATACTGGGTTTCAAACTGTTGTACAGACAGGAAAGCAACATCAGAGGAATTACTCTAGTGTTACTTTCCTTCCTACGTACTAGTTTGAAGCCAGGCAATAAAGCTAAACGGAAAATGCTGTATACTTGATTTTCAATTATAGCAAACGCAGGGAGCCACAATTATCACTTTCATTACCATGAAGCTCTTCATTGCTGCCTGGGCAGATCTCTTCACTACTGCTATGTGAAGATGCTGTGACTCTTCAAGTGAAGAGCACTGGAAATCAAAGGTTAAAAGCAAGGGTCTAAATTAAAGATATAGTATATTATAATGTGAAATGTACCATTAAAATGATAAAAAAATATTTTAACTGCATAATTCACTTCCAGAAGCTCTGTAGGGAATGGGGAAGCTTTGACAGATTTATTTCCTGTTCAAACTTCAGTAGTGTTTTGTTATTTCAGTTCAGCTACACATAATTTTAAGACATTGGCAGGCGAGACGGCGCAGGAGATAAAGGCAGTGTCTACCAAGCCTGGGGAACTTTGGAATGGCCGTGGTGGAAGGAAAGAAATGATTCCTACAGAATGTCCCCTGACGTGAACATGCATGTTGCAGAGTAGACACACACACACACACACACACACACACACACACACACACACACAAAATAAATAAATAAATAAATAAATAAATAAATAAATACATACATACATACATGTACAAACATTATTATTTTCAAATCTTCAAACAGTGATGATTGACATAGTTCTATTTCAATGTTTATAATATTATTTAGATAATAATACTATGTTTATACTGTATTCACAAATATTCCTCAAAAATTGCATGTAAGAAGTTCTAGTTAGATTATGCTAGGCTTGTCCCCCCATTGTCAATCCCAATAACATTTATCATGAATTATTTTTTCTCCCTCATTTTTACATCAGATTGACTTTTTTGAGAGTTCCCTACTCTAATGCCAAAGTGTTACGTGCTTGTTTTTACTCAGGCTGCTAAAAATGTATAACATGTGCTCGGTGGTATAAACAACAACCAGAACCATAGAGCTCACCTCCTATTGCTAGTGAGGGGAAGTATAAAATCAGTGCACAACCAGGATGCTATTTAGGTGCACATTCTTTCTATGCCATGCAGATGAAAAGTCCCCATCTCCTTTTTTTTTTATTTTTCTGCTTCCTGGGTAGAGAGGAGTTTTGGCTTCTTTATGTCTTTTTTAAGAACACTAATTATTTTTAAAATGTTTAACAAATGCCAGCAAGACTCAAACATATAACCTTCCTGTGACACAAATATTTGTTAAATAATTAACACTTAATGATATCGATTTACTGGTTATATACTTAGGGCAAAAACTTTTATGTTAAATAAGCTAAGTGAAAACAAAAAGAATATTAGAAAGGTAATTAAAAATCACTATGAATTCCTTTATGCATTTTTAATTATAATTTTATGTCTATATGTGTTTGACTCCATATCTGTATGCGTAACTCTTGAGGCCAGTGTCCACAGAGGTCATAAGAAGGTGCCATGTTGCCTGCAACTGATGATACAGAGATCTGGGAGTTGCCAGTGCTTGTGAAAGAGACCTGACACACCATGCCTGGCTCCATCGTCTGGGTGGGAAGGAAGATGCTAGAGGCTGGCTGGTGATGGATGTGACTATCAGGTAATAAATCAAAGAAACACAGCTCTCATGGATTCTTAGTACTATGTCCACTGGTATTTAAGTTCTAAACAAGTGAGGATACCCACAAGATCTGTCAAGGCTTCTTACTTAGTTGATATAAGGAGGCAGGAAAACAGCAACAGCTCAGAAGTGAAACAGTGAGTTTTCCTCAAGAGAACTCCGTTTCCTAACTGATAGTCTAAAACTTCTTCATACAGTCTTGACAGATCTTGTGGGGACCCTCATGTGTCTATAGAATATAAAATAAAAATAAATAAATAAGAACAAGCATATCCTTAGGGGACGGTAATAATACAAACAAAGCAGTAAAATGAAAGTATCAAAACAGGACCATGGAAAAGAGGAGAAGAAAAAGATCCCAAGAAGGGAAAAAGAATGAGGAAAACACACGGCGAATCACCTGTTCGGACTCTCAGGTATCCCTCAGAACAATAAATTAAAAGCCATAATAGACAGCAAAGGAACTGTGGAGTTAAAAAAAATAGTGCAAATAAAAAATTACATATATATGTAGATACATTTACACATACTATAGTTTATATATTGTATTGTTTATTAACTAACAAATAATATATTCTACTGTGTCAATACCATACCATGCTGTTTTTTTCCGCTGTAGCTCTATAGTACAACCTGGTTAGAAGCTTTTTATTATTAAGAATTTTTTTAACTACCCTGTGTTTTTGTGTTTCCATATGAAACTGGCGTTTGTCTTTTTCAAAATCTATAAAGAACTGTGTTGGAATTTTGGTAGAATTGCAATGAGTTTGCATATTGCTTATGGTCTCATGGGCATTTGTACTACATTAATCCTATCAATGCACGTGTATGGAATGTTTTTCAATTTCTTTCTTCAAAGTCTTGGAAGCTTTCGAGGTGGAAATTTTAGGGTCACTTATGTAGACTATTATATCATCTGCAAAAACCAATACTTTTGACTTTTTTCTTTCCAACCTGAATGTGTCCCCTACATCTCCTTCAGTTGTCTGTTTGCTCTAGTTAAAACTGCAAGTACTGCCTTTAATAGACATGGAGAAATTAGCTAACCTTGTATTGTTTTTCATGTTACTGTAATTGTTTCTTTCCATTTAGTTTGACATTTTTCTATAACTTGCTGTGAATTGCCTTCATCATGTTTAGATATGTTCCTTTTTTCCCTAGTCTTTCCAGTACTTTCTTCATGTAGAGGCATTAGATTTTGTAAAAAAAGACTTTTCTGTATCTAATGAGACGACTATGTCTATCCTCTTCAGTTTGTTAAAAAAAAAAAAGTGGTTTATATTAACTGATTTTTATATATTGAACCATCCCTGCATCTCTAGGATGAAACCTACTTGATCATGGTGGATGATCTTTTTTAAATGTTCTTGCCTTGTGTTTGCAAGCATTTTGTTGAGTAATTTTGCATCTAAGTTAATAAACAAATTCTGTCAGTAATTTTATTTCATCACTGGGTCTTTACTTGATTTGGTTATCACAATAAGTTTGTCCTTCCAAATTAAATTGAGAACTATTGATTTTCTTTTGAATAAACTTGGGAGTACAGGCATTAAATCCAGTAAGGTAGGTAGAATTTTGCACTGAAACAATGAGCTTTTTTTGTTTGTTTGTTTGTTTGTTTGCATGTTAGACTTTTAATTACTGCTTGTATTTTACTAAAGAGTTATAGATCTCTTTAAATTGTTTACTTCATCTCAATCTAACTTTGGGAAGTGGTACGTATTGAGAAAATTGTCCATTATTTTAGAATTTTCCAATTTTGCAGAACACAGCTTTTTATTGTATGTCCTTTTCATTCTCCCAATTTTCTTGCTGTCTGATGTTATGTCTCTCTTTTCATTTCTGATTTTTCTTTACTTCACTTTTTAGTAATTTTGGTAAGGCTTTACTATCTTGTTAATTTTCTCAAAGAACGAACTCTTTTTTTTTTCATTTATTTCTTATATCATTTTTTCTATTTTATTAATTTCAGCTCCAAGTTTGATTATTTCTTGCTGTCTATTGCTTTCGGGAGTGATTTCTTCCTTTTGTTCGAGAGCTTACAAATGTTGTGCTTAGTTAATAATTTCATATCTCTCCATGTGTTTTTTGTAGGCACTTAGTGCTATGAACTTGTAGAACATTTCCCATTGTGTCTCATAAGTTTGTGTATGTTCTGTGTCCATGTTCACTCAACTATAGAAAGTCTTTAATTTTGTTCTTGACCCATTTACTGTTCACTTGTAAGTTTTTTTTTTTTTTTTTTTTTTTTTTTTTAAGCATTTGTAAGCTTTTTGTTAGTTCTCTTGCAGTCGATGATAGCATGCAAGATGTTATTTTGATTTTCCTGTTTCTGTTGAGATTTGATTTGTGTTCCCAAGTGTATGGTAAATTGTGAAGAACTTTCCATGATGTGATGATAAGAAGTTATCTTCTTTTGTGTTTGGATGAAATGTTCTGTAAATATCTGTTAGGCCATTTGGTTTATAATGACAGCTCCAATGTTTCTCTGTTTTGTTGTTGTTGTTGTTTTTGTATGGATGGCCTAAATGTTGTGAGGTATTGAAGTCTCCCACTATCAACACATAAACACTATTAGGTGATTTATGCTGTAGTAGTATTTCCTTTATGTCTTTGATGTACAGATACTAAGAATACCAATATTCCTGATCTGTCCATTTTCACTGAGTATTTTGTCTCCTTTATCTCTTCAAATTAGTTTCCGCTTGAAGTCCATTTTGTCAGATATTAAAATGGCTACACCTGCTTGTGTCCATTTGCATGGAATGTCAGTTTTCATACTTTTACCCTAAAGTGGTATCTATTCTTGATGTTAAAGTGTGTTTCTTGGGTACAGCAGGACTGACCCTAATTTCACATTCACTCTCTTAGTCTTGTCTTTTTATTGGTAAATTGACCCCGTGACATTGAGAGTTAACAGTGAGCAGTGTTTATTGATTTTTGTTATTTTTTGTTACAGTGGAAGTTACTCTCCTCCATTGATTTACTGCTTTGAAATTACTTATTCTTTGTGTTTTCTTGTGTGTGGTCGCAGTTTTCCTTTAGGTTCTAGTTTTCCTTCTAGCTCCTGTAGGGCTGGATTTGTGGAGAGATCTTGCTTAAATTTGGTCTAATCATGAAGTGTCTTCCTTTCTATATGGATTCTCATTGAAAATTTTGCTAGGTGTAGTAGGCCAGGTTGGCATCTCTTTTTGTTAGTCTGTAAAAAATCTGTCCAGGCCAATCTGGGTCCTACAGTCTCAATGGAGAAGTCAGGGTTTTTCTAATTGTTCTGTCTTTATATGTTACATATTCTTTTTTCCTCACATCTTTCAAATACATTTTTGTCCTGAATAGTTAGTATTTTGTTTAATGTGTCCTGTCCTGAGGGAACTTTCTTTCCTAAGCAGTATACTGGAGTTCTGTTAGGAGATTTTTCTGCTATGGTTTTATTGATAATAATTTCTGTTCCTTTGATCTGGGTTTCTTCTCATTCCTCTATTTTTCTTATTCATATTTTTTATTCTCATCATGTTCTCAATTTACTGCATGTTTTGAATTTTTTTTAAGATTTAAATGTTTCTTTGAATGGCTTATCTATCTCTTCTATTGCATCTTCAATGTCTGGGGATCTATTTCCCATCTCTTGTATTCTACTGGGCCTACTATGGTAGAGTTACTGGGCTCTAATGGAGATGTTGTTCTGGCTGTTATTGATTGTGGGAGTTTTGTTTGTTTGTTTGTTTGTTTTTGTCTATGGGTCTCTGCATAAGCTTCCAGCATCATCTGCTGCGTGGAACCACTCAGAAGGCAGCCATGCAAGCTCCCATCTGCAAGTACAGCACAGTACTTTTGGTAGTGTCAGTGGTACGCTGTCTCTTACGGTGGGTCTCAGGTTGGGTCAGGCACTAGCTGGACATATCCTCAATCTCTGCTCCATCCCTTTCCCTGAGCATCTTATAAGCATGGCGAGTCCTGGGTCGAAGTTTCAGTGGGTGGTTTGGTGCTCCTCTCCTTCCCCTGGGAGTCCTGTCTAGTTAGAGGGTCCTCTTCAAGTCTCCATATCCCCTGCTACTAGGAGTCTCAGCTAGAGTCACCATCATATCCTCCCTGGAGCCTACCCTGTCATAGTTTTCAAGCTTGTCAGAGCAGCCCCTGCCCAAGGTTTCTTTTCTCTCACAAGCTGCCTATTGGTTATGTATCCTACTCAAGGATAGTTTATGAAAGATAGTACATAGGTTGTCTATCTTTATATAATAGTACAATTATAAAATAATCATATTTTATACATTTAAGCAAGTGAAGTATATACTAAATATTAGGTATATTCCATGTAAATGGAAAACCTTCAAGTAACAAAAGGTACATAGTTGTAAAAACAATCTATATTTCAAATCTTATTATCTTAATGGTTGTACTCTATCAGCATTAGGAGGTTTACATAACTATATGTAAACAGAATTAACTGTTTAGATAAATTGACACCAGAAATATAAAGTAAATAGAGGCCAGTATCACCACTAGTAAATTTATCTCTGTTAGTTTGAATTCTATACCAAGGTATTAAAACTAAACTTATTTTGCATCTATATACAAAATTCTATACCAGTGAAATAAAAATAACCTTTTGAGTAACAATTTTAATTCAATTTTAATTCAAAGGAAAGAACTAAATAGTCAGTAATGAGAAAGTGCTTATGTGTATACTGGGAATAGCCAAACTTGCTATTCTTAAATATACTAGTGTAGAGGTGGCAAACCAATCATGAGAGGTCTCCTGGTTTGAAATCTCTCCTCTTAGGTCAGTCCTACTGTTGAAATCTACCAACCACTGTGACCATTGTGACCACAACAATCCTTTTTTTTTTTTTTTTTTTTTTTTTTTTTAAATTTTGAACTACAACACCAAGAAAAAAGTCCACCAAACTTCTGTGGGACTGCATGTTGTAATCCTGGAAGAATGCATAGTGCTTATGCAGCCAGGTGCACACAACAGGAAGGAGTTAAGATGGAGCCATCAGAAAGATAACAGCCGCGACTTGATGAGTTCTTGTTATTTTAAGACACACCTGCTCCAAGTCAGCAGGATTTCTGAAGAAAATAAGAAGTGTGTTGGATGTATCCCAAGGCGCATAAAAGATTGAATTCGATTCTGTCTAGCTGATGTTTGGAAATTTACAGCAGTGCTGACTGGGCTAAATGTCTTTCTCACTAAATTCCAGAAGACACTGTGTTGCTTTTGTCAAAGAAAAATCACATTACCAACCTTGGTTAAAAATGCATTTCCTCCTTCCAGCCTTTCTCTCCACTATTCCTCTCGAGACCCAATGTTGGACGTCACCAAGTGGAAACATTCACTATTTATAAGGAAAGATGGATGTTATTTCACTACATCAGCTTTAATTCATGAATAACATAGTTCTAGTTCTTTCCCAAAACCGTTAATATTAAACAGGAAAAAGGAGTAGGGCAAGACCCACTAGTAGAGTGGTTACTTTCTTGTACAGGAGTTCCCAAGTCAAGTCAAGGCCAACTGCAATAAGCAGACACATAGGAACAAAAGGGAGATGCTGATGAAACCATTGTTTCCCTTCTGTTGTAATTGTTGTAGTTAAATTATCATCAGGGCCTAATAATGTTTATTATTAGGCCTATAATTATTATTATGGCAGTTTTTTTCTAACCTGCTAGCAATCAGTCAAGACACAGGCACTTGTTATATTTTAAAATAGCCTAAGTTATCTTGGGGCAGAGCCGATATTTATCCCCTAAACTACCTCCCATGGAATACCTGTCCCAATCCCATGCCATCTAGTTTTAATAATTTCTATCAAGCTACCTCCCATGCATAACCCCAAATATCCCATTTGCTCTGCCCAGGTGTGATGGCCTTTTATTGGTCAAATAGGTTAGGATCTTAGGCAAGGTAGGTCACAGAGACAGCAGGAAGTAATTAGCATCAAAACACATCAGACCAACCTCCAGCATGTAATTGTTCATTATTTACTTAATTGTATCCAGAGACACTTCACCAATCTTACTATCCTATAAGGCAATAAAGACTTGTTTGTATTTTCATATGGATTATTGTAGTGCACACATGGAAATTTAAACAAATGACTAGCAAATTTGAGAAATTTTAAATGAAATAATACATGGTTTTTCCCAATATGTTTCAAATTAAATGTTTTCTTCATTCTTTCATATCTTATAATGTCCATAGAAAGTGGTCAGATTTAAAGTGTCAGAAAATATAATTCAATTCAAAGGTCTTCACAGGATTATTTATATCTATAAGGTTTATTAGAAAAACAATGAAAGCATTTTTAATTACTGGTGAAATGTGAAATTATATGGTGACATGGAATATAACAAAAACAAATGAAGTGAAATTCATCTGACAAGTTTGAATGATAAAATGTTATTTTGCCTCCCCTATTTGTTTTTAATATAAGATGGAAATTCATTAGGCAAAGAAAACACCGTTATCAATAAACAATCAACTTCATGCTTTAAAATGGCTGTTATCAGAACAAGTTCATGCTATAAATGTCTGTTGTCAGAACGCCAGCAGTAACAATGTAGGCATATTGGTCTGGGGCCTCAGACTATTGTCCCACCTTCCCTCTAAAAGGAAGGCAGTTTCACCTGGTACACATCCTTGGCTTCAACTGTTTAGTATGATGATACTTTCTGTAAAAAAATATCCAAATGGCAGACATGAAATGAGGGTAAGAAGAGAGATTTCTTAAAATGTTTTTAATAATTTTTATTGGGGAATTCCAATCATTTAATTCATTTTTGGCAAAGGCTTTGGCCATGCACAGAAAACAGAGATTCAAGACATCAAATTCATGGTGTTTTCCTGTTACTGTTGCTGCTTATTTTAACTCCAGTAGAAATAATAGTAAAGTCTACTTCCTAAGTGCTGAGGTTGAAAAAGAGTAATGAGTTTTGCTCAGAACCTAGAATACAAACTGGAAAACCAACACCTGAAGATTCATGTTGGTTCTTATGAAGAAATGAAAACGATATTTAATGGATGAAACATTACTCCAGCCTTAAAGTCTCACCACGATGATTGCCAAAACATGAAGTGAGCAAAGATAACTCCAACACATATGCCGAGGTAAACATAAAAGCCCACAAGAGCTCAACCTTGCACAGGAAAACTACAGGTAATGAATATTTGCTGAGAGCCAGAGAAGAGCACATCAGTTGGAAGTCTGATACCAAATGATTAGCCCTGAAAACATACCTACAAGGAGCTTCATACTGACTGAGCAGATTATAATAAGAAATATTTATGTGTTATACACATATGCATATGACAAAAATTAATAACAAAAAGAGGCCAATAATTTGAGGGAAAAGAAAGAAGAATACATGGAAATATTTCAAATATTAAATATACATAAAAGATAAAATTATTAATGCAAAAATAAAACTCAATTATGTGCAATAATTCAAATTTTACAATATAAATATAATTCATCCACATAGTATATATGAGCCTTATTCAAATGTGGAATGATGAATCAAGTGAAATGAATTTTTTTCTATTTTCTATTTTTAGGTAAAACAAATGAATTTACACATTAAAAAATTTGCCGTTAATGGTAATATCAATCCAAAAATGCTTCAATAACAAGTGAACATTTATACTATATTATATGAACACTATAGAGTCCTCTTCCATTGGTGCTACCAATAAATAATAATAATACCCAATGCAATTATTGTATTTTGATTATTTATGTAATATTGTAAATCATTGAATCTCATAATCTCAGCTGCTGTAGGTGGATATTAGGTGCTAAAAAGCAAATATTTGAACAGTTTGATGAGAATGAAATGAACATGGAGCTGAGTCTTACATCAGACTCAGAACATATGCAGAAATATAAATTTGCTGCTGAAAACAATTATCTCTAAAGTACTAGTTCTTTTCCTTGTCTTCATTTCTTAAGAATTGGAAATCCAGACGACACTGAACATATTAAAATAATTACTGTTTCTGTGTATTCTAAAATTTATCAAGCACCATTCTGAAATATATGATTACAGTGCATGTTCATATAGATGATTACATTTAACTATTCCACTGAAGATCAGGGATTCACAAAATATGTCCATGATCTGAATCCAGCTTATGATTTGTCCATGTAAGTACAGTTTTAGAATCACAATTAATAGCTTATACTGTCTTTATTGCCATAATGATAGAATTCAGTAGGCACCTCTTACTATACATACAGCCAAACCTACCATACTATATTTATTTTCTGCTATTTTACAAATAATGCTTGATAATATTTTCTACAGGTTACACAATTTCATTTTTAATGTAGTTTAAATCAAAATAATAAATAAAAATAAAAAGTTAAGCTTTAGAGAGGAAATCTAGCTTTGACTCTGGTTGGTTATTTCTATGTATTATAGAGTATGTACTTTCAGAAAAATCAGCATAATAGGATGAAATGAGACAAATATGTAGGTATGCATTGTCCATGCATAGATATCCTGGGATTTACCTAAATTAAGCTAAAAGAAAAGTTTACATGATTATATGCTGTGTTTATTTGGAGATAGAATTGAGCCTCAGAATTTATGTATTGTTCTGCTTTTAAGATAGATACCATCCTTGAGTTCTCAGTGACTTACTCATTTGTTTGATTGTCTTCCTGCCTTTCTAATCTTTGCTTCCTCCCTTCCTAATCTAGTTTCTTTGCTGTTGCTATGGTAATATACTTTACCAAAGCAACTAAAGGTAAGAAAGTGTTTATTCTGTATAAAATCCAACTCAAAGTCTATCACTGAGGAGAGTTATGGGAAGAAGTTGAGAAAGGAGGTTGTAGTCCTGTCTGTCTGCTATTGCACACTGTGTTACCTCCAATAATTTTATAGACAAAGAATACCATCAGCAAACATAGAGGATACTCACAAGGTAGATCATACTCCACTAATTTTATTAAGGAGTTCAAGATAATCAGCCTAGGGTTGGTCTTGACCACAATGGGCTGGGCTTCCTTAAGTCAATTAGCAATCAAGACAGCCCCCACAGACATAACCAAGGACTAATCTGTTCTAGATAATTCCACAATCTAGACTTTTAACAAATTGATAGTTAAAATAACCAAGACATTTACCTCTTGTCAATTTGACACAGAAATTCATTACACTAAAACTATAATCTCTCATTTCTTGTTGCACAAATCTCATGATGATATCATAATGTAAATCATAATCTGTTTTGTAAAAGTAACATGATACAAAATAAAAGCATGTTATATGCTTTCTATATTCAATAAGTATTATCGAATAAATTATCATTTCAAAAGAGAAGAAGCGAGGTGCAGAAATAATCACATAAACCAGACATCAGTATAAATTAGAATTCTGTAGCTTAGTAGCTGGCATTGGGGAATCATAATCGAATCTTCTGGATTTAAAAGGTTAGGAATTTCTCCAGCTGTGCCATCCACAGTACACAAGTTTACATCTTAGAAGTAGGACAACGCTGACCCATAACTCTACCACAAGTCCTTCAGTGGTGCCCCAGAAATGGTTTTGACATCTTGAACAACTTGAGGCTCTTTACTGTAACTGAAGCTGCTAAACCATCAACAGTGGGATTTCTTAGCCACCCCAGATTTCATAGCAGATAAAGTGTCAGGATTCAGTTTCTCTTCAGGACCCTTTCAGTGTTGCATCTTTTTTTAAAAATTCTTTTAAAAGGAAATTTATTAATTAAAAACAATATTTTAGAATATACTAGAAATTATATAATTATAAACATATAATTTTGAATAAATACACAATATTAATATTAATTTTGATGATGATAAAAAAGTGGGTCTTAGAGCCAGGCGCAGCGGCACATGCCTGTAAACCCAGCACTTGGGAGGCAGTTTTCATTTTTTGTTTGTTTGTTTTGTTTTGGAGACAGGGATTTCTGTGTAGCTCTGGCTTGCTTGGACATGCTTTGTATAACAGGTTGTCTTTGAACTCAGTGTTGCATCTTGTCTCCCTACAAAATCACTACCTCATGGCTGATGTTTGCACACTGCCAATTTAGGTTTCCAAGTCAATATCTTGCCTTGCCCACTTGAGCAGCTTCTCTGAGCTGACCTTGAGAAAATGTTTTTTATCATTCCAATGAAGGATAGAAATTTGCAAAGCCATAGTGCTGATCTCTTATTAATCACATCTGACTTTTCAGACCCTACCCAATCACCACCTGAATGCCCTGATGAACACAAGAGACTTCACACTGCTGATGCTGAGCTCTTTGGCAGTACAGCTGTTTATTCATTCCCAAGGTGATTAGCACATAGAGATTCCTTACTCAAAATATATTTGAAATTTCCTCAAGTACTGAATTTTTTTTCTTTGTAACTGGAACCGCTCAAGCCAAGTCTTCATAGTCCGCACTACTGTCAGAAACCGTGTCTTCCAACTCTGCACAACAATGGCTTATTAGGTCCCTAGTACTCAGTGGCTTATCCAGACAAAAGTATCAAAATATTCCACTTTCTTTCCTCAAATAACTTCCCAAGACGTAGAAACAATATGTTTTTTTTTTCACAACAGTGTTATACCCTTGGTAACAATTGTTCTCTGTGTTGCCATAATAAAACATTCTATTGAAATAACCTTAGGGAAGAGAACTCAAGGCAACAAAATGCAGACAGGCAGGCTTGGCATTCCATACTGATGACACAGTGTCATCTCTGACTAAATTCATAGCCAATAATTATTACAGAAAACATGAAAGAAGCTAGTGCTACCTGGCTCATGTACACATACTTTCACTAACTTCTTTTTTCTCAAACAGTGCAGATCCTAAGGATGCTATTGCCCATGTTGTGCCCTCCTTATATCATTTACGGTGATCAAGGCAAATCTCACAGTGATTAGCCATTGATGTAGACATTCCTTCAACTGAGGATGGAGCAATTAACCTGAAAAGTTAATCTAAGTTTGTGAATGTTATTTAAAAGGCAACTATCACACTTTCTCTTCTCCTTTCTGCTATAAAGGAAAGACTGTTCCTTTTTTTATCTAAATCCATTCCATCTGCTCTTAGTTGATTCTTTACCCCAAACTTTTATTCTTTAATTTGTGGGGTTTTTCACACATATTACTTGAGTGTGAAAAAAGCCCACAATAGCATTTTTTTTCACTTCCATTTCAGTTCAAAGCTGGTAATAGCAGTATGGCATCTGTCACATGCAATATCCTGAAAGCATTGAGGGCAAATTCCAATAATTAGAATGTCTGCTTGCTATCAAATGCTACAGGGATATACCGATTGTCTATTTTGTTTTTAAATTATTTTTGTACATATACATTTATATTATTACACATATATACATTAGATTATCTATGGCAAGAACAATGGCACAATCAGGAATTATATAGATGTTACATTCTTAGTTTTTGGATATTTGTATTTGACAGCCTAGAAGAAGACATCTTTCTTTTCGTGGTGCATCTAAATTTCTGACTGTAAATAAATCTCCATCACATATTGTCATTATCAATTTAGAATACCTATATAGACTTAAAATCATCTTAACCCCTAAACAATTAAGCTTCATTGCAAAACTAAGCTACCTGGTCTTCAACTCCATCAGAGACTTGAGAAGGAGTAAACTTGATTATCTGAGTGTGCCGGGAGTGCAGCTTAGTAGTTTTCCAAATGAAAAGATGACAGCGACAGTTTTCTACCTGAATAGTCAACAAAACACTCTATAGCATTGGAACATCTTCTTCAGCCTTCTGGCCCAATATATCTGACAGACATATTTGTGAGGCAGGAACTATTGAGGACTTGCTTACTCTGTCCTGGCAGAGTTTGGCCATTGACTCTGCCTGCAACCAAGCTTGCCATTTTTTTTAGGTAGAATTCTGTCTGTGGTAGAAATGCTTGTGAGAAATTATATGCTTTTAGAACAAAATAACCAGACACTGACATTGGATCAGACCTGACAGGATGCATTCCTCACAGCATACTGGACACTGACATCTTGTTTGGAGAAAGTGGTTGAAAAGAAAGAAGGCAGAATATAGAAATGTACAGGGAAGATAGAACAAAAAGTAGATTAGTGTATCACTTCTCAACATAGTACCTCAACTGTCACTCCCAAGATATTTTTAATTCACTATATAGAATTTTACATATAGATGCAAAATAAGTTCTAGATACAGTGGTAGAGAATTCAGATGTCAGATTATTTTTCATACACAATATATGTATGTGTGTATATATATATATATATACTTTAATATGAGTTATTGTACCCATATAACTCAATTATAATACAAGGTTTAATTTCAATGCTTTTAATGTGCTATCAAGCTGCTTAGGAGAAATAAGTTATATAAATTAAATGTTAGGAGATTAAATCATGGTCATGTCCATTGCTAGTCTACTTTTATCACAAGAATATACATTTTAGGTACAGCAGATACATATGACACTATAGAGAGACAAGGTCTTCAAAAGCCCCAGAGATATACAGAATATGGCATTTAAAATGTTTTTATTACTTTAAAGATTCATTGACAATGAGACAGGTTAACTCCTGGCAACACCCAACCTACCTCAAAGAAGATGATGAGCATCAAAGAACCTCCTTATGGAGATGGCTTCAAACGTGGCGAACTAGCCACTGGGGAAAATGTCCTCATTTCTATTCTGTTAGGTTTTATGAATCCACATTTTCCTTGTCTCTCCCTTTGTTGATACTGATGCTTAGTTTCCTTTGAAAATTTCTTACAATTCTTTGTTCATGCCACAATATTAGTGTTCACAATGCTCAGCCATTGAACTATTTTTGTTTAGTTTTGTAGGAATTTTACTGGTCATTGTTGTATCAAAAACATGACACACTACTGTGCATTTTATGCCACACCTTCCAAAGAACCGATTTAAAAATTTAAGTGTACATTTCTGTGCATCCACTTAATCATTTTACAGGAATCTCAAAATTATCTGTTCTAGTTTAGAGGACAGAGAGGTGACTTAGTTATTTAAAACACTTCTTGCTCTTGCAGCAGACCTATGTTTAGTTCTTAGATCCCATATAACTGCTCATAAAAACTTTAACTCTAATTTCAGAGGATCTTGATGCTTTCTTCTAATTTCCATGAATACCAGCAAGCCCCTGACACTAATATAAATGATAGCAAAAGATTCAGACAATAAATTATATAAACAAATGTTTAAAAAATAACTCAAGGTATAATGTTGTTATAGCTTTTTACAGAGTTACATTTTCATTGTCATGTGTGAAATGCTCAAACATAGATAGTGACACTGCCTTCTACATAAACCTAAAACAAGTGAATTCCAAACACCGTATTAGGATTCCATAAAATTATCATTTTAATAATTCATCATAAATAGAAATAAAACCATTTCCTAAGTTGATATATTCATGTTTATGGGATAAAACTATTTTCTAAGCAAATGAAAACAGAAAGAATTAAAATTTCAGGTTTATAAAAATATAAATTCAGAGGTCAATCAGTTGGCTCCATATCTGTACAGCCCTAAACGAAACAGTCAATGAATATTTGTCGAAAACACATAATTTTTACATTAAAGTTAAGACATCAGTTAATTTTCATAAAGATGATTACATGTTCTCTAGTTGTATATTTTTATATATTTTGAATAATTCTATGGGATATATTTATAAGCTTAATGAAATATTGAGTGTCTCTATAATAAAGAATGTGTATTACATCATGATATATATGTAGATGTATTTAGAGATTTTAACACTATATTTGCTAGGGTTATATAAAATGCAATGATATATTTATATATCTGAGAATATTTAGAGAGCTATATATTAAAGGTAAGCATCACTTACTAGTATCTTTCCTTGTACATTCTAAATACTTTCCTTGGAAGAATTACTTGAGGCAGTATTTTCTTGATTTTTAGTTTTCATTTTTAAAGTTGATAGAGTTGTGATAAAAAAAATTTTAAGATTCATGTACCTATTTTTTACAATATTTCACAATAAAATCATTCTCAGGACTGATGAGTCAATTTTGTCTCTGTAAATCATTGATGCGCAAGCAGGAGGACATGAGTTCAATTACTAGAAATCCACAGAAGCTTCCACTGTGAAAACATACACATAAAATCCCAATGCTAATGAGATAAGAGGATTCTTGGGATTGTTGGTCAGTCATTAAATACAAATCTGGGAACACCACATTCAATGAAAAACCCTGTATCAAACCGTAGCTAATAATAAAATGGACAGCAGTTAAGGAAGACACAGGGTATCACTCTTTAAAGCAACGTCCACACACATATGCACACACACACACACACACACACACACACACACACACAGAAAGTCTCATAAATACAAAGTATTTTTGTATCAGTTAATACTTCTATATGATAGAAATACAGATATGACTAAGATTTCAAATCATTTGACACTAGAACTTGCAACATTTTAGGTTTTGGAAATAAAATTGCCCATTGTGGTTTCCATTAGGCTTAAAATATTAGCAAACTTGGGAAGGAAACTTTGTATGGGCTTTGCCACACAGCATGAGCAAGTATAATTCTCTGAAGATCCGAATTTCTGTTGAGATCTAAGGTAAATAAATGAGACACACACACACATGAGTTTGAAAAGAGACAGCACTCTTGCAGCAAGCAGTAAATGGTAAAACTTGCAGAAGAGAGTAGACAAGACTATCTATAGCTGTGGCCTCAGCCACTGAATGATGGAGAGCTGCCCAAAAGGCAACCAAAGACATAGGCAGGAAATAAATTATATTATTATGTTCCAATTAAAGCATGTTAGTAGTTTCAAATAAACAAGATGGTTATGATTGTTTAGTTTGAAATTATTTTGAGACTCCTAATAGTGGGAGTGGTGGTGTCCTGCCTCTTTTGCCTGCTCTCATTACCCCTTTCCTCCTGGTGAGTTGTCTCACCCATTTCTGTCATGAGAGATTATTCCTAGTCTTTTTGTTCTTTTTAATCTCATGTTCTAATGATATCCCCATATGTCTGATCTTTTCTAAAGGAAAACAGAGAAGCAGTGGATCTGAGGAGAGATGAGGTTTGGGGAGACCAGGGAGGGCTAGAGGGAAGAAGAAACTGCAGCTGGAATGTATTTGTGTGAGAAAAGCATGAATACAAAGAAAAAGAAAAGAATGCTGATCTAGCTTAAAATTAAAGACAGCAGCAACTGGAAAATGTAGAACTCAAAGAACTACTACTATTTATCTTGTCAGTCAGGAGCTTACCTTTGAAGATAGTGACCTACAGAGTGTTCCTCCTCTCCCTCAATAGTAATGATTCATATTGTAGATTGCCAGGGAGTGGCCATTGTCTCAGGCATGCTATTTATAACTTCTAATCTCATCATTTTAGAAGTACTCTTTGGTAATATAGACTCTTCTGCATCTGAAAACAACATCAGCTGCAGGTCCTGGCTGCATAGGCAAACATCGCCAAATGCGGTCTGGTTAAGCCATATACTGTTTTGGTCTAGAACTCCTGTCTCTTCTTAATTAATAAACAGCCTTGTACTCAAAGCACTTCTTTCTTTGGTTTTTATCAACATATCTACACCTGATACCATAGTCAAAGAGATATTTAATCTCTCACAGGAAATAAAATCCAATTGTCAGAGTGAGGGAAAAAGGACAGAGTTCTTTAAACAAGGTTGTATGTTTCTTCTGTCAAAAGAGGTGCCCAATATCTCAGCCTCTTCACACATTGCCTGCTTTGTTTGCTTATTTTCACTCAAACTATTATTTAGGGATTCAGCTTACAAGATTATGATTATCTTGTTCAATATATCAATCTTTGCCATACTTCTTTTATGAAAAAATTGATAAGTTGATATCTTTGTTTTCAAGGATAGTAAAATGGCTAGGGTATAGTAACCATCCAAATCAAATGGCCTGCTGTAGTTTCACCAAACTTGCCAAAACTCCATATTGTAATAAAGGAGAGTAGGTACTAATCAAGTTACTTTATTGCTCTAAAATCATATCTAAACTAAAGAGCATAATATTGGTCTACAGAAACACAGACTAAATGCAATTAGACAGTCAGGCATAGTTACTGATGCTGTTAACGACTCAACTGAGTGCCGGTATTGACTGCTTCATCTCTGACAATTGCCTTATGAGTATTAAGTGGAAAGCAAAACAGCAAAGAGTTCAAAGGAATCCTGCTGTTCTTTCCTTCAAATGCAGCTTATGATCACTCTTATACGTCTTCGCATCTACTCATCTTATGTTCTAGCTTGTTATACCATTTATTCCAAGTCCTTGATTTTTTTCCTTAGTTGTATCGTACATAAGCTTTTATCAAATATCTTGCTGAGATCGAGGTAAAAGTCTCCCACTGTCTTTGCCTCATTAACTTCCTTCCTCATAGTAAACACTTGTTCAGAACACTCAGAGACTTTGAATAAGTTCACATACAATATCTGCAAATCGTGTTTTTTAGTTTCCCCATTTAAGAAACCTGCATACAGCTAGTACTTAACAAGAAAACTTGACATCCTAAGAAACAACTAATTTCACAAATGATTTGATTTTTTATGGTGATTTTGGTTTTTGCTTTTTTTGTTTTGTTTTGTTTGGTTTTATTTAATTTTCAGTTGATATAACATACATTCTCTCCTTTGTCCATTCGGGTTCAAGGCTAACAGAAAGCATAGTGTTTCAATATTTCACAACTTATAGTTAATCCTCTCCTGCTCACAGAGAGCTGGTCTATGTGCCTTTCTAGGGCATTTTGCTACCTGGCCTCTTTATGCCACTTCAAAGGAAATGACTAAGGTATTGACATATTGTCCTAAATTTATTCAGAGTCTACTGATCACTTTTCCAGCTTGTGTCACCCAACAGCCACATTCACATTGGTAGTAATTTTTTGGACTTTCTATGATTGTGACATTTGTACAAATGTATTATAAAGTGTTTGCAAAATACTTCTGGGCTTTACAAGGAAAGCAAATGTGATTGGGCTACTCCAAATTGTTCCCTAATATAACACACACACCTTGTAAATATGGAAGAAATTTCTAATTTCCCTTTTGAAATGCTATATCCTTGAACTTTGACACCAAGAGATGTTTCACAGGCAAGATCCTGCTCTTGCCTTAGCCATTAATAAAAGTACTAAGGCATTCAATTGGCTTATTTAGCATGGTTGTCCATAACTATCTTATGTGAGTTATTTCACAAACACTGACAATTGTTTAATTTGTGTTTTTTTCTTTGTCCTCATCTTCCTCCAAAAGTACTTTTAATTCTTAAATTCTACACAGATTCCCTTGTTACACACATTCTCTGGTTGAACCTATTCATTACTGACTGTTAAAGTACCCATTTTTTTCTCTGAAACTCATGGTCCCCTTTGGCCTAGGCATTCTGAACTTGACTTCTCAAAGCACTGTTACGTTAAAAATCTGTATTTTTATGCCATAATTATCTACACTTCCTCCATCATTTTATTTTTAATTAACTGTACTCTTTTATCTACTGTCCAGTTCACAAAAGTGAGAGAGATAGGAACATCTACATATTTTCCCAATAAATTAGCCAAATCATCCTGACAGTAATCTTATGAAGTTTCCAATTTAGTTCTTTATCTTGGAATTTCTAATACTACTGTTTTCGTGTAATAAAAAGAGTCATACGAAATGACTGTCGATGGCTTTCTGACAGTCATCTGCTCACAGTAGATAGAATAATCAACTTCACATCTTTTAATATTTTTGAATTGTTTTGAGATTCTAATATAAATTTACCAGTTTCCCATTCCCCTAAACCCTGCCATATACATCTCATTTCCTATTTTGAAATATATAGCCTCTTGTTCTATTAATTATTGATAGATATTTATAAACATGGTCTTCTCAGTCTCTATAATGTTAATTGAGTATATATTTTCAGGGATGAGTAGTTGGTACTGGATCACAAATTGGTAGTATATTCCTTGAGCAAGATGAAGCACTCCTTAATTGATATAGTACTTTGGGTAGAGTTGAAGCCTTCTTGGCCTTTCACTTGGCCATTCACTGTATCTGTCTATAGGTGTTGGCAGTGTTCAGCACATATTTACAGTCTTATTGATAAGACTTTAACCATATAACTTCTGACATTATTGGGAGACATATTGTTATAGGAAACTTCCTAATTCTCTTATTTTACAATCTGTCTGCCTTTTATTCCACAGTTTTCCCTCTCCCTTGGAGAAGGTGTAGGTATATCCATTGGTACTAGATTCTACAACTCTAAATTTTGATCATCTGTGTCTGGTCTAAAATTTTATTCATAATGATATCTGTCTGTTGCAAGAGAAGCTTACTTAAAGAAAAATGAAGATTATACTTATCTGTGGTAATATTTAGAAACTAGGTAGGGGTTATCTTGGATTAGTAAAGTGTTGGTTGTAGGTTATTTTCCAAGATCAATGATTTCATTAAGGAGTGGGTAGTTAGCTTGGTTCCCTATACCAAACATGAAGGATCCTTAGTTCTTATTTCAAAGATGTTGTAAAACACACAAGGTTATGTGAGTCACTCCTACAGCCTTAGTGTTATTGTGATATTCTGGTCATTGTTGTGTTTTTTAGGCATGTTTTCTAGGTGGGTCTGTTGGATGCTTCCCTCCTTTGGAAGCTCTTATATCTTATGGTACCATGTAAGCTAGTGCTAAGAAAGGAGGCTTTCAAGTCAGTTCCAGATATGGAACTTTTGGGATCCTTGTATGAAAAAACAGAATGTTGTTTTCAGCAATAGGGACTTAACTGTACCTCTGGGGCAACAGATGTTATAGCAGTAGGTCATATGTTATGGGAGTCTCCTAGATAAACTTAACCAACAACTCAAACCAGAGACTCTCATGACTAGTGTTGGGATTTTATTAAGAGATATTTAGCTCTTGGGGAATGTTTATCAGCAGTTCAAATGAGAAAACTATATGTATATGTGCACATAAAATATTTACAGTCTATTTTAATGTAATTATGTATGTTATAAATATACTATATATTATATACCATATGGTATATATACTATATTTATATGTGTGTGTAATATGTATGTGTATAGTATATATATGTATTCATAGTATATTTATATGTTTATATAAAAGATACTATATTATATTTATACAGAGATAATCCTTTTTAATTTTAAATTAAATAGTTTATAGTAGGACTCCTTATTATTTCAGATATCTTTGTTGTTATTTGAAGCTCTTTTCTCCTCTCTAATAGAGACACTTTTTTTTACCTATTTCTCCAATCACATAACATATATCTTTATACTGTGGAGGATTTTCTAGATTAATGTTTGATGTGTTAGGGCTCAGTGCATAGTCTGTGTTGGCAATCCTAATAAGCCTGTGGTCCAGAATCCTATCAGAAGCAGCAGTAAAGAAGGCAGCATACAGCATCTGTCCAGGGTCTCTGCTTCAGTCTTGCCTCTAGGTTCCTGCCTTGAGTACATGTTGTGCTTCTGTTTGATGATAGACTACAGTAACACAGGAGCCAAAATAAACCTTTAATATGTAAGTCAGTTTGGGCCAGTATATTACATCAGTAACAAAAAGAAAAAAGAAAAAAATGAGGAAAACATTTTAAAAATGGTCATTGTCAAATATATCTTATTTTATGGAAAGATATGTAAATAAATTATATGTCAAGCAAAATTGTATAGTATTCAACAATCAGACTCTTATTTCTTATTTGTGAAAATAAGAACATTGATGTGGGACACAAAGCCCTATCTCTAGTATATTTCTTTCTATAAATCATTGTTCAGAACCTTGAGCCAATTTACTATTAGTTTCATTGATCTTTCCAACTGACATTACAAGACTGTAAAGAATTTTGTCAAAAGCTTTCTGAACATCTAAGTTTAAAATCCCCTTTAACTCCCTTCCACATTTGTCTACCTAGAGCGAAGTCCCTGTAGAATTTTACAAAAGTAGTGAGTGACTCCTTTTATTCTCTGAATGTGTGTTGTTGGCTCTTAATCAAGCTGAGCTTTTCAAAGCCATCCTCCTCAGATCTCCAAAAATAGTTTCTTTAAGTCTCAAACATAAGTGAAGTTAAAAGAAACTTGCTGAGATACCAGAGACTGATTCTAAGATTGGGTTCAGTTAATATTTTGTTTTTCTCATAAATCCGAAGGATGTTCCTTTAATTGAAAAAATTCAGATATTGCTTCTCCTCTTATTTAAATGATTAAACTTTAAATCTATCCTCAATGTCCTATGAATTAGTTTCTATACTGTTATAGTTTTACTATCGGATGATGAATAGGATTTTGTATCACCAAGACGATCAGTCTCTTGCAAAAATTCTAAATTCTGACAGACTTTAAAGATGTGTGTAAGAGAAACATCAGTATTTTTACAATTGTTTTAATATGCTGCTTACCATTCTTTGGGAATCTACTCAATTTATTTTCCATATTAAATACACAGTTATAGGATCTTATGAAAATGTTTTAAAATATCTGATAAATATATAAGACTCTTATCTTCTTGCTTGGGATAAATACACAATTGGTTCAAATGATGAAGGCCTCAGTTTCACCACAGAAGCAGAAGCAATCTAAAAATACCTCAGAAAATGGAGCAGGGTGAAAGGGTGAAGGTGATAAAATCTCAACGAATACCTGTGCTCAATATAATACTTTTCTTAGTCACATCTGTAATAAGGAATTTACAAGATATTTTACACATGATATATATATCCCATTTTTATCTTTGTCCATAAATCTGATTCATCTGACACATTGAGACAGCTTCATTCCCCTTCTACTCTCAAGATTATTCTAACATATTTAACAATTTGTTTAAGAAAAATGAAACTTCAATTGAAATTGTTTGAATAACTGTATGTGTATATATATTATATATATATCTTTTCTTTCAAATCTGATGATGACACTTAAACTGAAATTTTCTTTTAATAGTGAATTTTATATTGAAAAGCTTGAGCTTTTCATTTTTTTTAAAGCCAGTGGTAAGCAGCTAAGTCATGTGGACCAACCCTGAAGGGTGAACCAACATAAACAACCATCTTGGACATCATAAGACTGGTTATTCTCAGCAAGAAAAATGTTAAAGTACATTATCTATTAAAGAAAATATTTTACTCTATCCACACAGCCCAGTTTTTCCAAAAGGAGATAAAAAGATTTACTTAAATCAAAGTTAGAGCTTTGGAACTATTGCTAAACTTAGTGCCCATAGGCTCACTGACTTTCAAGAAAGGCTTCAGATGATCCACACACTTGCTAAAACTGAATATATGATACTGTATCCATTACTCTTTCTGAACTCTTATGTAATTTTATTTGCCTAATATCCACAATATCTCTTGTATTTTTCATATTTATTAATTATAAATTATCTATTATAAGTAGAAAACTCTTATGAAGTTTATTGTGTAATATGTAAACACAAACAAACCACCAATGTTATTAATTCTTATTTAGGTAACTTTAGATAAATAGAAGTTAAATATAGTGTGCCCCAAATATAAGAATAGTATGTTTACATATATAAAATGCTTCCTTGTTCCTGTTATAAAATTCTAATTTTCTATTTTTTATCCTATTAACTTTAACAACTAAACTTAAGGTCTGCCCTTGTCCACCAGTTTTTTTCCAGTTTTAAAATTACATTTTAAAATGACTGTCTTCAGTTATCACCCTATTGATTAAGTACTTTTATATCACAATCAGAAAAGAAAATGTTAGCAATCTGGCTCTTTCATGAGAATGCTGGCAGATTGTCTGCTAAGCTCCAGCAGTTTGTTTGTTTTTTTTTTTTCTGTGTTTGGTTTTAGTTTTTGTCTTTTTTTTTTTTTTTTTGTCTTTTTTTTTTTTTCATTTTTCCATTCCCAAAAGCAAATAGTTTACTAACCAAGAAGGAAGGAAACAATAACAATATCAATGAATACACTAAAATGCACGTAAGTATTTTCACTGAAGATAATCTGAAGTAGAGTGTTCAGAACAAACAAGTCTGTTGGTTATTATATTAGCAAAAAAGACTAAAAATAACAAAAGTATCCTGTGCTGTCTATCAAAGCTGGAAACTGAGACTCAATGTACATGAGAGTGATGAGATACATTCTACTGTCCATGAATGCTTAATATTGATGTAATCATCTTCAACTGCTAACTCTCTTCTCAGGACATATGCAACAGACAACTACTGTACCATATTTGAGAAAATTTAATATTCTTGACACTTAGATTTTTTTTTAACATACATACAGATTGGGTATCAGATAGTGATCTCGTGTTTAACTGAAAACAGAGCAACCATGAACGCACTACAAAGCAGTATATTCATCACTCATGACTCAATTGATAACAGATTTTCCTCATTATGAATCTAAATCCATGTCACTACTATTTTTTAATTAGGCCTTAGGGTGTGTCATGCTTATGCCAATTTATATAAATCTACAAAATATCTAGGTAGTAGTAAGCATTGTTTTCTCATTGAACTGGTCTTTCTAGAAGACATTGTAGTTTATATACTGCCTTAAACTATGCTGTAAGGAATAAAGCAAGATGTGGCCACATTTATTATACATATTATGTGAGCATAAGTTGCATAATAATAACATGACACTGCACTACTTCAATCATAACCTATGACTCTGCAAGAAAGCATCATCCATGTTTAGCTGATGTTTGACCAAGTGATCTATAACATATGATTTCTTTACTGTACTTACTTGGCCATGAGTATGTGTGAAAATTTGAAACAAATTGATACTTATACTTCAATTAATGCTCATGGAGTCCAGATGGAATGACAGGATAAAAATGCACACACACACACACACACACACACACACACACACACACACATACACACACACACACACACACACACACACGATAATTTATTGAATTTGAAGACATCATGCTGCTGAAATAAGCTACGCAAGAAAATTCATGTGTGGTATTCCATTGCTTATATGTAAAATATAAGAAAATAAATCTTACAGAACATGAAGTATAATAGTAGTTAACAGATATTAAGGAAGAAATAATATGCAATAATGAGATGTTTTGAGGTTTGGTACAAAATAAATGTTTGAGATAGTGAATATGTAGCTACTCTGATATGATCATTGCAGAGTGCATTCATGCATACAAAGGTCATATCAAACTCCAATATAAATCATAAGATAATTAAAAATGCTTAAAATACATTTTTATTCAGTTCTCCTATTTCAAAAGGAAATAATTCAATGAGGAAGAAAATATATTTAATACGCTCAGGGAAAAGCCTTACAGTACAAATATACATTCATAAAATTTCATTCAAAGTTAACATAGAGACATGCATGTGGACATACATATCTGATATAATGAAAATATGATAATATTTTTGAACATTAGTAACTGTTGTAAAATTCTGAAATAAATGTTCTGGAAATTATGCAATTTAAATAACCAAAATTGATATGATTTATATCTCAATATGAATGTTAAAAATCAACAAATATATATGAAAAATTATTAGAAATACTCCTTTACATAAATTTTGACTACATATGCTTGAACAGAAGAAAAATGTTATAGACAAGAAATGTGGTGCCACCTGAAGAAAACAAGATATGTGAAAATATTATAGATTATTTTTCATAATTTATATAAACATACTTGCATAAAGTAGCAATGATAAGAGTGTAATATTTATAACCTTATCAACACTTGAGATAAAGGTCAAGAGCATCCAATAGGATGTGAGTGATTAGATTTACTGTCTTCATAAAATGCTGCTAGTACATGAACTATGATAATGTTATTTGGCAGATGCAGAATCTCTGAAAATATTTCATACAGATCTCAAAAAAACCCCAATATATGACTTCAAGAAATGAAAAAATAATAACACATAAAAGTAGGTTACAAGCTGTAGAGTAAGGTCATTGGTGATATATTTGCTTAGCGATTCCAGAACTTGGCATTGATACCCAGTACTTCAAACAGCAGAAGCAGGTCATGACATGAAATCATACACAATATGCACAAAAGAGCACAGAAAATGTTAGTTCATGAAAACTAGGAAATAGTTGCAAAGATAGTACAATTTAATACTTAAGGAATCAACAATAATTTAAAATAAAACCTAGCTAATATTGTTCAAAGAGACTGGAAATTCAGGTAATTAATAAACAAACTGTCGTTAACATTATAGTAATGCATCTTTAAATCATTTAAGCAAAACTTTATACAACAATTGCGCATTAAATGGTACTAATGGCAACACTAATTATTCAATAATTTATTAAATGACAGGATGATTTCATTGTCTCACCTTCCAGGTTAATTATGAAATGTCATGATTCATAGAAGTAACAGTAACAGAATTTTGGAGTACTGATGTATTATGTAATGGGAAAATTTGAATAAGTATTGTAAACAATTTAATAAATGAATGAATATTGATTGTAACTGTAAATTCTGTTATGGTATCAGCTCAGTTTTGTGATAAAATTAAAATCCCTTTCAATGATATAAGCCTCAGTTTATTAATACTCTACAGTACATTGTATAATTACTTAATGTTTTATTTATTAATATCTTCATTCTTTCTTACTTCCATGTTAACACAACTGATAAACTCTATCATTGTGTAACCAACAATACTGTTTTTAAGATATGCCAATTAAACTCAGTTTCCTTTGAAAATTTATTCAAATTAGAAGGTGTGCACAGGTTTTATAAGAAAGTTAAATATAGTTTTAAATAAACAAAATAACATAGAACACATGTGGTCATAATATGATTACTGGATGAATTAGTGGTGCATTTGATGATGAGTTTTGTTTTCAATATAAACATGTCTGACTCAGCTGTTTTAGAAATATTTAGTGTTGGGGGATGGTCTGATGTATTTTGATGCTAATTACTGCTTGTTGTCTGACCCAACTTTTGCTTAATAAAAAGCCATCTCACCTGGGCAGGGCAGGCGATAAATGGGGCTAGGAGAGAGAGAGAGAGAGAGAGAGAGAGAGAGAGAGAGAGAGAGAGAGAG
>OU015747.1:9409062-9437834 GCA_907169655.1 Acomys percivali | reverse complement strand
GAGAGAGAGAGAGAGAGAGAGAGAGAGAGAGAGAGAGAGAGAGAGAGGAATTCTGGGAAGAAGAGAGACTGCAACAAGAAAAAGGAGAGAGACCTGAAGTGAAGAGATAAAGGCCGCCATGGTTAGCTGGAGGAGAAGCATATGGATGGAGAATCCGGCCCAGACGAAGAACATTAGCAAGTATTTGGGATTATGGATGGGAGGTAGCTTGATAGAAGTTATTGGAATCAGACGGCATGGGATTGAGACAGGGATCACATGCCTGACCCACTATGGGAGGTAGTTTTTTTTTTTACTTTTATAGTTTATTTATTTATTCTTGTTACATCTCAATGGTTATCCCATCCCTCGTATCCTCCCATTCCTACGGAAATCATGAGAAAACAATAAAAGGGAGGTAGTTTAAAGGATTGATATCTGCCCTGCCCCAGGTTAACTAAGGCTATTTTAAAATATACAAGTGTCTGTGTCTTAATGATCTCTACCCGGGCCTATAGATAATATAAATAATATGTGTAAATTAAAAACAATAATTTAGGTTAACACCAGAGTGATGCCTCAGAGGTTAAGAGCACTAGTTGCTTTTCCACAGGACCTGGCTTCAATTCTCAGCCCCCACAAATGCTTAACAACTGTTTCATTAAGTTTATTTTTTTATTTTTTTGTTTTCACTTCACACTTCACAATCATAGCATTCTCCTTTTTCTCTTCCTTGCTCCTCCCTCCTCCCTTCTCTCCCTTCCCTGCACCCTTTATTTCCTCAGAAAAGAAGAAGTCCCAACCCAATCCACCCCAGCACATCAGAGTCACATCAGTACAGAGCTCTTCCTTGTCCACTGAGTTAAAGCAAGCTAGCCTGGTTAGGGCAACATGATCCAAAACAGGGAAGAGAGTCTGTTTCATAGAGAGCACCAACTAAACTTACTAGGGGATCCAGATGAAGATCAAATTACCCATTGGTTACATATGTGTAAGGGGCCTATGTCCAGCCCATGAGTGCTCTTTGGTTGGTGGTTGGTGCTTACAGGTGTGGTTCACCTCTGTTAATAACTTCAGTTCCAACAGATTGAAAAATCTCTTCAGGCCTCTGTAAGCACTATTTATATGAATGGTACAAAGACACATAGCGGGAAAGCACTTATACCTATACAGTTATGAAATAGAAATTTCAGAGAAGAAATAATTTGTGTGTGTTACACACTTATGTTTGTAGGTAAGGGGTGTGATTAAAGTGTGTGATTATTCATGTGGATGAGAGAGGTTAATGTCTAGTATCTTTCTGTAGTTATTCTTCATAATTATTTATTGAGACAGGGTCTCATATTGAACCTGAATTTTATCAGTTCACTTATACTGATTTTCAGTAATATATATTTATATTACTACTCATATGTACAATAAACCATCTACAGCAAGAGGAACCATGAAACAATCAAGAATTATATAGATGTTACATTTTCAGTGTTTGGCTATTTGTATTTGGCAACATTGAAGAAAACATCATTCCTACCTTGGTGTATCTAAAAATCTAAATGTAAATCATTATCATCATTATCAACTTAAAACATCTATCTAGACATAAAAACATCTTAACCCCTAAACAACTAAGATTAATTATAAAATTAAACTATTGGTATTGAACCCCAATCAAAGACTTGAGAAGGAAGAAACTTGATCACCTGAGTATATCAGGTATGCAGATTAGTAGCTTTCCAAATTAAATGATGACAGAGACAGTTTGCTACCTGAGCTGTCACCCAAGACTCTTTATAAGTTGGAGTATAATCTTCAGCCTCTGGCCCAATGTATCTGACAGACATATTTGTGAGGTAGGAACTACTGAGGACTTGCTTACCCTGTCTTGATGGAGTTTGACCATCAACTTGGCCTGCATCCAAGCTTGCTCGTTAAAGGCAGAAATGTATCTGTGGTAGAAATAAGGACATTTTGCCCAGTGTCTTGTTTGCCACATTTGAAGCCATCTCCATAAGGAAGTTCTTTGATGTTCATCATCCTCTTTGAGGTAAGCTGGGTGTTGCCAGGAGTTAACCTGTCTCATTGTCTATGAATCTTTAAAGTAATAAAAACATTTAAAAATGCCATGTTCTATATGTCTCTGAGGGTTTTGAAGACCTTCTCTAACTATTTTACCTTATCTTTCTATAGATTCATATCTACCTCTTACACCTAAGATGTATATTCTTGTTATAGAACTAGGCTAATAATTGATATGACCATGATTTGATCAACTAACAATTAACTTGTGTAACGTATTTATCCTAAACAGCCTGCATACAATACATACCACTTTCAATGTATGGGAACTAAATATACATTTAAAAAAGCAGTGTGTTTATATGGTCACATTCCCTTGAAGGAAACTTAATTTTTATTTCAACGTTCATCAATTGGCAATAGTTTCTGAGTTAGTGATGTATCTGTGTCTATTTCTCTTTCTAGCTCTAGGACCCCATCTCATGCAGATTCTTGCAAGAACTGTTTAAAGTGCCAGAATTTCTCTGAATTCGTATGTGCTCAAGCACAAGTCTCTAGATGGCCTTGATTCCCTGGTGTCCTCCATCTCATCTGGCTCTTAAACTCTTTCCACTTCCTTTCTGCAGAGTTCCCTGAACCTTGATATTTGATGAATACATCCCATTTAGGGCTGAGAGTTGCAAGGTCTCCCACTCTATGCATATTTTCTGGCTGTACGGCTCTGCATTTTTTTTTCCATCTGCTGCAAGAAGCTTCTCTGATAATGGCTTAACAATACAAGGATCTAGGAGTATAGCAGAATGCTATTAAGACTCATCTTATTGATATCTTTCTTTAGCAGAACAGCCATATTTAGCTCCCCTTGGTATGAGTGTAAATACAATTAGTACAGTATTCTAAATCTTTCATAACCAGGACCAAAAGATTAATTTATAATCCTTTGTATCACCAAATAATACATGAAATACATTAAAAGTACTAATTGAAAATGTGAAAAAATATAATTACTTCAGTATCAGATCAATTGATATCCTATAGAATCATTACAATACACAATTTAACTAGATAATTGCAACAGAGGAGACCCAGATATGAATCCACACACATATGGTCACTTGATTTTGGACAAAGAGGCCAGATCCATTCAATGAAAAAAGGATAGCATCTTCAACAAATGGTGCTGGTCTAACTGGATGTCTATGTGTAAAAAAATGCAACTGGACCCATATTTGTCACCTTGCACAAAACTCAAATCCAAGTGGATTAAAGACAAGAACATTTTTATCTCATCAGACCCTCCCCTATTTTGGTTATTACATTTGGTCAACTGTTATAAGCAATTTCTTTTACATTTTGTTCCCAGGATTCTATAATTGGGGACTCCCTTTCTCATTTCCACGTTGTCATCCATTCACATGAGGCTAACTACGTAGCAGCAGCTCTCCATTGAGGCGTCCCTGAGATCTTTTAGATGCCCATGATAGGAATTAGCCTTTCGCCAACATTTTCTTTTCTTTTTCATTTGTCTGGCTGCTCCTTGAGTGAGAGCCTGTGGCCCATTTGGCCAAATAAATGTCATACGTCAAGTGCTCACTAAAAATGAGCTTTATTTTTTCTTGGTGTGGGAGAATCTCCAATTCACTTGCTCTCTTTATTCACGTACGATTTTCTTCAGTGTAATATTAGAACTAAAGAGGATAATCTATATATGTGGCTACATAAGTCAAAAGGGCATTTTTAGAAAATTTAAATAAAATTTTGGCCAATGAGATTAAGGTGATGTGATGATAAAATTATATAAACAAATTTTTTCATAATATTTGTGATTACAAATATATTTAATTCAAAAATAGAAATAAAATAGTCTAATTATAAATGAGAAAATTCAGTATAATTAAAAAACAACTATTTTTCTGACAATGAATTTTATTTTATTTTATTTTTTATTAATTTATTCATATTACATCTCAATGGTTATCCCATCCCGTGTATCCTCCCATTCTTCCCTCCTTCCCATTTTCCCCTTATTCCCCTCCCCTATGACTGTTCCTGAGGGGGATTTCCTCCCCCTGTATATGCTCATAGGAAAATGAATTTTAAGTTGAAAAATACCAATAATTGAGAACTAAAAATGGTTTAATTCTTCTAGTTTTAAAGAACAATCATAAACAACACTTTACATGATCACTTTTTAATTTGGTAGCTGATAAAAACTAAAATCCTGTTTAAATTCATGTGCTGTCACTCTAAAATTTGTAAATGATGAGAGAGATCATATTAAATTTATTTTTTAATATTAACATTTAACATTAACAAATTTGAATATACAATATAATTATAATATTTCTCCATTCCCTTTTTTCTCTTGAAGTTTTGGCATATAACCCTCCTTTCTCTCTTTCAAATTCGTAATCTATTTTTTCATTAATTAATATTGCATGCATATATATATGTACATTTATGTATATCTATACATTGTGTATGTAGTACTCATCTATTACAAACTATAGCCTATTTAATGTTATTTATGTGCATGCATTCAAATTCTATTCATTTTTAATAACTTAAAATGGGAAACATCCTTACTCCATATAGGCAGCATTGCTAACTGTGAGTCTTTGGTCTTTTAAACAGAATTAAGTACATCATAAATGTAAACTTTTGTGTGACATATGCTATAGTATATATTATATTATCTTAAATATTCTAAAACTATATATTATTATTTTATTATATAATATTTTAAATATATCTTTTTGTCTACACAATAAACATTTAGTTTAAATAAATTATTGAAGTTTGTACACTTAAAAATCAGAAACACGGAAGCTATTCTTGACTAATATTAATAAAAGTACAACTATAATGTTAATATATTCCACATCCAAGAGTGTTATTTTGGAAATCCATACTTTAAGTGGATTTTGTTAGAAATAATTGGTAAACAGAAGATCAAACTAACCATTTCAGTCAGCATTTAAGTTAAGTAATGAAGAATAGATCATATATTTAAAATGCTATCAATCTAGAAATGACATATTAAAGTCAGTGGAGGGAATGATTATAATGTAAAATTGATATAAGCAAAATTACATTTAAGGGTTTGTTGTAATAATGGTTTCCTTTGTCGTGCAAAAGCTTTTCATTTTCATGTAGTCCTATTCATTAATTCTTTATCTTAGTGCCTATGCTAATGGTGTCCTGTTCACAAAGCTGTTTCCTGTGACAACTAATTCAAGGCTATTTCCCACTTCCTCTATCTGATTCAGTGTATCTGGTTTTATATAGGATTCTCATTTGCATATTAATTTTGTATCCTGCTGCTTTGGTGAAAGGACTCATCAAAGGAAGAAGTGTTCTGGTGGAATTGTAGAACCCACTTAAGTATAAAATCCTATCACTTGCAAATAAAGATACTTTGACTTGCTCCATTTCAATTTGTATTTCCTTAGTCTCATTCAGTTCTCTTATTGTTTCTTCTAAGACCTCAAGAACTGTACTGACAAGGTGTGAGGAGAGATTACAACTTTGTCTTGTTCCTGATTTCAGTTGAAATACTTTGAGTGTCTCTAAAATCATTAGGTTGATGCTGACTCTGGGTTTCTTGTAAGTTGCTTTTATTTGATAAGGTAGGTCCCTTGAATGCAATCTTTCCAAAGTGATTGTAAAGGTGTGTTGGGTTGTATCAAATGCTTTGTTTGTATTCAGTGAGGTAATAATGTGAGATTTTGCCTATAAATCTGTTTGTGTGCTGAATATCATTTATCAAATTACATATTTTGGACCACTGCTGTGGGAAGCTTATGTGAAGATTTTGGATACTTCTTTAGATGTGTTCTTAGATTCACTTTGCCAGATTTTGATATTATTTTGTACTTATTGTTCTCTCATACAATATATTCTGATGATAGCTTCCCCCTTTTCAACTCCTCCCATGTCTGCTTCTACTTTAGCTCAAATCCAGAACCTCTTCCCACTCACTGTCTCTCTCAGGAAAGAACAGGCCTCTCAGAAACATGAACTGGACAGGATAGAGCAAGATTCAATAAGACTAGGCACAAATCCTTATATCGAGACTGGGCAAGAGAACCCACTAGGATGAAGTGTGTCTCAAGAGCAAGCAAAAGTGCCAGAGACACCCCCACTCCTCAAAACCACCAAGTCAGCAGAGGGCCTAGTGCAGACCAATGGAGGTTTTACTTCAGTCTCTGTGATTCCCATGAACCCTGAGTAGTTGATTTTGCTGGATGTGCACTCCCAGTGTACTCAACTGCTCTCTCTCCCATTATTCCTCCTCCACTTCAGTGAGGTTTCTTGTGCTCCAAGGAGAGAGATTCGATGGAACCCTCCAACTCTCTCTCTGTCTGTCTGTCTGTCTGTCTGTCTGTCTGTCTGTCTGTCTGTCTGTCTCTCTCTCTCTCTCTCTCTCTCTCTCTCTCTCTCTCTCTCTCTCTTTCCAGTGTTTGGATCTACCCTAAGTTACTGAGTATTCAATTCTGGTTTCTGGTTATCCATGCAGTGTTTGTCAGACAAAAACTTCCTATCCTGATGTGAACCTCAAATTAGACAAGTCACTGAATCATTGGTTGGCCACTCCTACAAGTTCTACAACACCATGGTCTAAGCACATCTTTAAGACATGACAAATTGAAGGCCAAGAAAAAAAATCATCCTGAGTGAGGTAGCTCAAACCCAGAAAGATAAATATGGTATATACTTACTTATAACTGGAAGTTAGCTGTTATAAAAATTAAAATAATGCTACAATCCACAGATTCAAAGAGGCTAAGTAGTAAGGAAGGCTTTAGGGGGACGCATTAAATCTCTCTGAGGAGTGGAAATAGAATAGATTCTACAGGTGGTCTGGGGGGTGGGTGGGAATGGTAATGGGGGGATCATGTGGGGGTAGAGGTTTGGAGGTAGGGAGTATGGGGAGAGATGCTTAGAATTGGAGGGCATTTGAGGAGTTATATGGAAATCTAGTGCAGTGGAAACTCCCAGGAATCGCAAGGGTGACCCAAGTGAGGATTCCTAGTAAGGGATGATAAGGAGCCTGAAGCATCCATCTTCTGTAACCTGGTAAAGCATCCAGGGGTGTGACTGGGACTCCTACCCATCCACAGAAACTTTCAGTTCGTAAGCATTTGATTGAGATTTTGTATGAATGCTCATAAGGAAAATTGGTCTATAATTCTAATTCTTTCTTAGGTTGTTATGTATCAAAGTATCTGAGACTTTGTATGAAGATTAGAACAATGTTCTGTCTATTTTGGGGATAAGTTAAAGAGTAAATATATTTATTGTTCATTGAAAGTCACGTACAACTCTGAACTTGAACCCGCTGGCCATGTGTCTTATGATTTGAAGACTTTTAATTAGTTTTATTAAATTTCTCTAGGAGTTATAAGTTTGTTTATATTGCTTAACGTCTATATTTATTTACTTTTGGTAGGTTGTATATATCAAAAAAGTTATGCTTTTCAATTTGGTAGAGTACAGGTTTTTAAATTATATCCTTACAATTTTCTGAATCTCATTGTTGTGTGTTTTTATTATTCCTGTTCATCTCTAGTTTTGCTAGTTTGTATTTTATGGCCACTTGTTTATAATATATTTTTCTATTATTTTATCCTGAGGTATTGCCTTTCCTTGGTGTTAAGATGTTTTTTTGGGGGGGTTGTAACAGAAGAATGGACCTATTTTATAATTTATCTATTAATTTATGTCTTTTTATTGAGAACTGAGATGATTGATGTTAAGACTTTTAATGAGCAATGCTAGTGGAATCTCATTATTTTGTTGTTCTCTATTTACATTATTAGTATATTTTGTCTTTTCATAGTGTCCTTAATATTAGGATGTCTTAACGTGAACTGCTTTAGATACAACATTTTCTTCACAGAAGTAACCTATTTTTTCTATATTGTCTCCAATGGCTGAGATTCTCTCGTCTATCTCTCATATTCAGTAGGTGTAGCTTATCTCTGATGGTCATGTTTGGCTTCTTAAATTTATCATCAGTTTTACTCCATTTGAGTTTTTTTCTAATGAATTCATTTCCATTTCCATGTTTTGAACTTCATTTATTATTTCATTCTACTGTTTATGCTTTACAGATGTTATTACTAGATTTACACATATTTCTTTTAAGAACCGTGAACACTCATAATAGTCATTTTGAAGTTATTTACTTGTGATTAATCTATATTGCATGCCTAAGGATCTACTGCAGCAGGTTTACCAGACTCTAGTGTTTCCATATTGTCCTTACTTGTATTGATTGTGTTTTCACTCTTGCAGTCATGTATCTGTGATTGGGATGATTTTATTCTATGTGTTAATAACTGGTTCTGGTTTTTTGTTTTTTTTTTTTTTGAGGCTGTTTGTTTCATTCCTTAATTTCCATTGCCTACTTTTGACTTTAAAGGGGGTGATGGCTGAGAGTTTTATAGTAGGAAGTGATTCTTTGCCTCTATCAAGTGTAGCCCTAGGAGTCCTGGATAAAATGTCTTTCTAGTTATAGGGAGCAAACATGGAAGAATGGGCATGGCTTCAATGAAGGAGATGGTGAGAGTCCAAATTAGGGAGGAAATTGTGTCTGCTCTAAGGATCAACTGAATTCCCAGGGAATAAAGAAATAGAGGAAAGACAGGCAATTATAGATAGTCTACTTTAAAGCTGGGAATGAGACTGAGAAATGGGAAATGGAAGACAGGAATTAAAGTTTAAAATATCCTACTGAGTCACATGTCATTATTGTTACCACTAGTATATGATCATACTTTTCAGAAACATGTGATTGTATTTGAATATCCTTTAGAAAATACGTCAGAGTATGCTAGCCCAGAAATTTATTGTCTCAATATATATTGAAATGTATATAATTAGAAAATTGTATTTGTCTTTGGTGGTTCATATTTTAATAATTTCATTCTAAAAATGATTAAGTATATTGATAATTGTCTCTCAAGGATGTATGGAATAGAAGCAACAGAAAGAATAAAATAGGCATTGACCTTTTAGTATTTAACTCCTCCCTGGCTTTGGAATATAGCATTTAGTGATGAGGCTATTGAGGAGAAAGCCATGGGTAACACTTTCAGTGAGAGTAATGAACATATATGTTTAGAAATTCAAAAACAAATGGAGAAATTGTTACATAATTATTTGAGACACAAAGACACTCACCCACAATGAAAAGTTAGGTAGGCCAATTAAATTCCTTCAAAACTGTATAAACATAAATAGCCATAGAATTGTTTCACTTCAATGGTAAGGAAAAGTACAACCTATTATTTCTCATAAAACTGAAGTTAACTGCATATTAATACAATTGTCAAAGAACATCTATTTTGACTTGATAGCTTATCTCATTCACTGACGTGTGAGACTGTTGCATCTGATAATAATGGGAACCAACTATGAATTTAGCACTAATCCTCCTACATCAAGTACACAATGAGTTCAGGAGCATAATCGAGCAACTAAAATGTAGATTTTTAATCTCAATAATTTAAATTAAAATATGCTTAGAAGTTTACTTCCAAAACTTATATATTGGGATATAGTAATATATATATATATATATATATGTTCTTTTTGTTATTAGATTATGAAAATAAAGTTAACAGTATGGATGATAATAAAGGTGATTTTGATATCTACACAATATGCTTAAGTACTTGATAAAGTAGCTAGTACAAAAATATATATCTAAGTATAGGAAAAACAAAAATTACTGACTATTTATATCACCTTTCCATTTTAGAAATATATGAATAAACTAAATTGAAAAGTATGTAATAATATAATTATTTAAGGATATAATAATAACTAATTGAGTAATAAGATTAAATAAGCCTCAAAGTTTCTAAACTAAAATCTTGCCAAACAAATATTTCAATAAATGTACCTAAGTAAAATGGTTAAATAATAATCTTACAGGTGATTAAAGATATCTACATTTTATTCAAGTAAAACAAACTGAGGTATACCAGTGGAGACCAAAAAATAACATCTCCATCCTGAAAAGTGTGAGTTGAGGGTTGTATAATTGACCAATGATGTTCAAACCTCTTGAACTTTTCTAACTTCTAGGGTAACAGTCTGTTTCTAGATGTTCACAGATGTTCAGTCATACACAATCCAGAGCATTTCTACTAAACAATAATGTGTTTTACTCAACTTGATTCAGAGCAGAAGTGTGATGAAATCTCCAGGGTTATTAGGAGCTTGAGAATCCCATTGATCAATATCAGCTTGAGAAACTAAAAGATTACTATACGTTATTAAAAGTAACAATATATCCTATGATTCATATATGTTGAAGTCTTACTAAATGATAGAAAGAGTGGTGCGTAATGCTTTAGTTTTAGGTAGACATATATGTGGGCTGTTACGGTTTCAGTGGATGGACAATCAGAAAAAAGATAACAGTACATAGATATAACAAGAAATTGGAGGAAGAATGAAGACTCTCCACTAGTTTTATACCCACAAGGCAGAATAGGAACAGGATATTTGTTCCACTTGAAATAAGAAAAAAAAAATAATAAAATCTTAAGTGAGTTATAACTATATTAAAAATAAATCCTGAGTACATATTTAACATGTAAATATTATAAAATAAAATTTTAGATATATTGAAGTTAGTGTCCTTTTGCTTTATAGTGGAAGCATAACGCAAAACAATAATATAATGAATGGGGGAAGATGGGGCTATCATTTCATTCCATGAGGTTTGGCTGGGCTTTAGTAACTGTGTTGTAGTGCTTAAAGACTTCTCTGCTTCCTCACACTAAATCCCCCTTTCCATGTTCTACACTAGGGAATGGGTGATTGTCTGTCCTAAGACCAAAGTCTTAAAATGAAAAGTACAGCTGGCACTGTAGGTTTTCACACCTATCTTCTGTAACATAGAGGTATCTCTCCAAAACTATACAATAATAAGATCTAGAAACACCAACTTGGGTGTCAATCAACTTCCTTACCAGCTTAGACACTAATGTTTTCAACACAGCACCAAAGAGATAGCAAATATTTCCTGTATTAAAAATATAAGAATATGACTTGGCCATATTCTCTATGATGAATTCTGAACTACTTTCCATTATTCATATCTTCACACACATCAGTAGTTTAACTAGACAGATATGAAATTAAAGATATAGTATTTTTCTCAAGGAGAAAAGGAAAGTATTTTTCTTATAAATACTGGGCTAGAAAAGCCAATAGAAAATCTTTGTAATGAAGAATCAATGTAGAAATACAAATATGTAAAAACTATGATCTAATTTTAAGAGATTAAAATGCATCCATACCACATATCCTGAAAAAAGAATGATTTGAGAATTTGGCAGGCCTCAGAAAACGAACAGCTGCAAACAACTGCAAAATAGTATTTGTGGGAAGGAAAGAGAAAATTACATGCACAAAGAAATAATCTACATTGACAGGCTTTAAACACATTTGGAAAACTTAGCCATCTAAAATTGACTGAAGCTCAGCTGCTGTGATTGGCTAAAACTTAACTATTTTGTAAGATTTTACACTTAAGTTAAATTTTCAGGTAGTTTATGTCCTAAGTTAGATTTTAGTTTTTTATACTAGGACACAGTGAAGGATTTCCACAGGCTGAAATTAGTTTAAGTTAATAATTGATAAGCAGATGGCTATGGATATAAAGGTCATATACCTGTCATCAATATTTATTTAGTCATACATATTTATAGCCCAAAAGAAATGACTAGATATAGATGTATTTATCTGTAGTATGAGAGAAAAACTTAACTGCATAAGTATGATAAATACATCTGAAGATATAAATTATTTTCTTGGATTTAATTTAGGCAAGGCAAAATCTGAAATATATCCAATGCTATTATCAATCTTAACACCAGATTTGATAAGAACACATATCCCTATACTGTAAAAAAAAAACTAATGAGAAAAGAGCCTAATTGTGCCAGGTTTAAATGTTTTTATGACATACTTTCATATAAATTGGCACAGGACATGTCTTCTTCTGTCTATTTGATCATTAATTAGTTGTCAGAATTAGAAAAAGTTGCTTAACAAATGTTAATTAATTTTTACTGAAGCTATATTTTAGAATATAAAGCAGAAAGAAACAAAATTGATTAAAGAGCTAGAATATGGATTTAGTACAAAAGGTCAAAATGAGTTAAAATCATACAATTTAATTTTAGAGCAAGATGACTTCAGGGAAAGATGAGAAGAGCAGAGTATGGAGATATTATCGAAAGGTTTGGAAAGTGGGTGGAATTCACCTCCAATTAACATCTAAAGATTAACTTTAGCTGGGACAAAGATGAAATAAATTAGATATGATTATGACATTATTACAAACAGTTAAAAAGCAGAAAGAGCCCAACAACCTTGCTTATGACTCTCTCTGGGTGATTAACCATATCCAGGCAGATAAATTATACCAAGGTTGATGTAAGAGCATGAAAATGAAATTAGAGTTGTACATTAAAGCAGAGTCTTATACAAGATACTGTTTTTGATAGTTACGACAATTATTACTTCTGTACACGGGTGTTTCATGTCTTTAACACAAAATATATGTGCACTGCATTGACACATGCAACTTCACATCTGTTGTAAAACTTACACAAGCCATTATTAAGCTTAGGTGTTTGTTAAAGTCCAGTTCAAAAACTTATCTCTCCTTTTTTTAACCTAAACTTCTCGCTTCTTTACTCTCATTCTTGTTCCAATTTTTCTTATACAGTTGGGCCCAAAGTTTTCCCTTCACATTGTAAAGCTGTCACTATTCTTTCAAATGATCCTGAAACTGTGTGTCATCAAATTCTAATATCCCATTATAACATTGGATCATTTAGGATTTTACTGTCATCCATGTACTCTGTATTATTATGCATGCTTCCTTCACTTGCTAAGAGGAATATATATATATGCTACTTCAGCGCTCTAACATTAAATTGGGTGCGACTCTGCTCTCAAAAAATTTAAAAATAACTCAGTGGCTCTCGCATTCCATACGATACAGATTAACTTTTAGCAGATATATATATGAAGGTCCAGGGAAAATTCAAAGACTCAAAATTTTCATAATAAACTAATGAGTTCTATTCCAATTATAACTCTTTTAAACATAGAGAAACTTAAAACATTTTGTGAAGATTATATATTTGCTATTATTGAAGGTGGAATTTCAATTTAGTCACATCTCAACAAGACTTACCAACATGCCAATACATCATATTTATTCCTAATTGTTTTCGTAATTTGATTAGGATTTTTCTATATATAAATAGAAATTCCTAGTACCTTTTCATATTTTAATATGCATTGGAACCTCTGTTAAGAACTACTCATCCATTGTCAGGTTCAATATATTATGAGCTACTTAAAGTAAATAAATACATATTGTTTCACATTCAGTAAGTGGTCACATTGTGAGACCAAGTTTAAAAGTCAGATAAGTAAAACCAATCAAGAGTCCAGTGCACAAAGCTTCAGGTCATGGATGATAAGCTGTATGAATATGACCATGCTCCAGTGGCACATCATTTATTCCTGGCCAGAGGAGACAGAGTGTCATAGGATATATCCCTGATAAATATCCTGGTAGCCTGGCCAGTAAAGGCAGAAAATACTTGTGAGGATCTTATATCTGCACGATTTGATTTCTCCTGAAGTGACAGACCTCTAGGTCCTCAATTCCAAGCCTCAAATTCAGGTGAGATCCATTCCTCAGAGACATTGATCTACCTAGACAGGGATGTGCAAACTGCAGACCACGGGAACTTATTCTTTAAGAAAGAGATGTGCTCTGTTATGATTCTCTGTGTGGTATTATGGTATGTGTTTGCGTGTATGTGGTTCCCATAAATACTTTTCAATACATGATAGAAGATGACTATCACTAAACTTGAAATATGAAATCAGAAATATTCTAAAATTGGAACCTTTATAAGAATCAAAGTGTTTCCACATGTGAAAATTTTCTCCCCTGACTTCAGTGATAGGTTATCATCAAAATTGAGTGCATGCAAATTATGACGTATACTTAAAATATGTGCATAAAGCATCTACGTGCCAGTGACCAGAACTACTGCAGGGTTCTAGAAATGAGGATGTATATGTGACATCAGCAAGAATGAAGACACTGACACTGAATATAGTTGACATTCAAGCAAGTGGCCCCAATAGCTCAAGCCATCATCATTTATACAATCACAAGCCTGTTTGCCTGAGGTATGCTTTATTGTTTTTTAATTATTATTCAAAGAAATCATAACATCATATTTCAAACACCCTATCATTGCAAAAGTCCTATATGTTCCCCAATAGTTTTTCTTTCTTTTCCCCTCCTGCCTAACATATTTTGAACTACAAAACACAATTTCAGCAAACCAAAAATAAATGTATGGCCAGGCATATCCAGTGGACATAAGCACATAACAAGTTGTCCAAAATTGTGGTTACACAGTTGTTGAAGGAAAGAGACAGATTACCCACTTGTGAGTATAAGTCCAGTCATCATACAGAAACCTTTGGTCAAAATAATTTTTAAATTGTAGACAGAACTGTCCTCATTGTACCGAGAAAAATTTTTTGATATGCACCTATTAATGTCTGATAACATCTAACCAAGAATCATTTTGTTAAGTCTCTATTGCTCAGACACAGCTTCCACAGAACAGTTAAGCATGCAGGACCCACTGCTCTCCACAACTGTCACAGTCTTCCTCAATGTGAATGTAGGTATTTCTCTACGGACATGATTCAGTGACCCCAGGTACCCAGGATTAACGTTCACATCTAGAGGATCAAAAGAGGTAGATGGAAGAGGAGAGGGCTGTACTCCTTAAAGAGTTATGAGAAAAGCATGGGCAGGTATTTTAGTCTGTGTGATCCCGGTCTTATTCGTGACCAACAATGTGAAACTAAATATCGCTGTTAGTATAAACAGCATAATGAAAGCAAGGAGAGCTTGCAGTACACGTGGTCAAGGTAATAAGCATAGAAGGCACCAAAAATTCATCTGCAGCTCCTTACTAAGTGGAAAATGTTTTCCATGGGCCTTGTTGTGCCCTGTCCCATTAGCAAAGCTCTCATATGCTGTTCCGTACAAATGCTTCATGGCCACCACCATCTATGAAATATAATTGAATGCTGTCTCTAAAAGAAAAGCAAGTCCCAAGTGACTGTATTATTTATATACAAATGTCCAAAATCTGAAAACAAAAATAAAAATTTCTGGAATCCAGTACAATAAACATTTTTTAACATATTTTAAAGGGATGATCAATCTGGACAATGTTTAACCATTTTATCATTTTGTCATGTCATGGCAGGCACATGATATGTAGACTCAGTGACTATTATCAGGATGGAGAGTTAGGATCCTTATTCTGAATTCTCAGTGAAATGCTTAATCAGATAACCTTTATACACCAAACATAATTCTTTTTAAAAATTCTACATTTCCTGAGTAAATTATTATTTCTTTGTTTTGTGTATCTTTATAAAATATGGGATATAGATATATAATTATTTTTAAAAAGACTTCTTGTTTTATGGAGTTAAATTTCTTAAGGGGAACATGTGAATAGATGGATTCGGGGTTTATATTAAAGAGTGGTGGATTTAAGCCCCCTTAAAGTAGAATCATTCATAAAAAGCCAAAGCCAACATTGGTCAACCTCAAAACCTAGTGATGTCACAAATTATCAAGACTAGTAGCAAACTAAAGAATGCTATATATTTAAAAATAAAATGCAATAAAATATTTCCTTTCACACTTTTAACTATTTCAGGACAAACATGAAATTTTATGCTATTGATTTCCATCATCTGACATAGTGTTTGGCATGTGATTTATGGCAATATAGATTTGGAGACTTCTGTCTGGACATGCCCACAGCTCTTCCCTTATGGTGCTTTGGTTAGTTATATAACTATATTCTCCTTATTCTAAAATACAATTGGAAATCTACAACCTCAAAACATGTCCTGCTTCCCAATAAAAAGAAAACAGAAAATGATAATCACTCCTAATGTCTGTCTCAATTTATACTCCTATAATAGAGTGTGTAAGAGTCGGGGTAACTTTAAAAGAGAAATATAGTTTCCGAAAACCAAAAGATACAAGCCTTGTACTAGAAGATTCATATCATGTTTTGGTTTTTGCTGATCCCATTCCTACCCCATTTTTGTAAATATCCAAAACTAAATAATTTAATCCACATGTTCAGCTAGGTAAAACATCATTCTCAATGTATATACTCATCAGTCTGTTTTCTAGGCCAATAACTACATGGGGTTGTAACTCTCTAGATTCTAAATTTTGTCACTCAACTCCTTATACTTTTTACTATTTAGGACATCTGGCTCACAAAATGATAGCAACATAGTTATTATCCACATGGTCACAACATGGTCATGAAAGGTTCAGATATGGCACATAATGCAAATTTCATTTTAATCTATCCAAACTCCTTATTCCCACCTCTCCTTTGCACGGCCATTCCCACTCTTCCCCTCCTGTATACCATATGCTCACCTTTCATTCCCTTCTCATTACTCCTCCTAACTTTCTTAACTTACTCCTGTCCATCTATTTGTCTCTACCATAGCCTTCTCTCTTTGCCCCTCCTCTATCTTCCTCCATTTTCCTCTTCCTTCTCACCTTCCATTTTCCTGTCCTCCTCCTCTTTCCTATCACTTGGTCTGAGTGGGCTAAGCTTCTAAACTACCTCTTTGCATTGTCAAAAATTTTCACAATTTATTTTTGTCTAAATGACAAGAAGCACACTCTAATCAACAACTAAAGAGATGCAAGATATTTGTTTTAAGAATAACTAAATCGAGCTCTTAATTTTTTCAAAGTATGAATCTGACTAATTGTTAATTAGGCCCTCTCTGAATTGCGAGTGGTTAATTTCAACGGAAAGATTCATGAGGTTGCATATGTCTATATGAGCTTCAGGATTAACCCTTATTAATCATAATATTTAGTACAAACACTTAGCATTGGATTAAAGTTGCCTTAAACCATTCAATATATTTGCACACTCTTATTAAACTCTCCATAAAATGAAGAATTTAGAAAAAGTACAGAACTTAACAGTTGTTCTCAACCCGTAGGTTTCAGCACAGTTAGGAGTCACATATCAGATATCCTGTATATCAGAGATTGGGTTACAATTTGTAACAATAGAAAAATTTTAGTTCAAAGTAGCAATGAAATAATTTCTGATGGGGGTCAACATAACATGAGGAACTGTATTAAAGGGTCACAGATTGAAGAGGGCTGGGAAGTACTGATTTAGAATAGTCATGCCACTTACTAGTCTATTTTTATCACAAGAATATACATCCTAGGTTTAACAGATAGCTATGACTTCATAGATAGATAAGGTAAACTTGTTATATAAGGTCTTCATAAACCACAGAGACCTACAGAATATGGCAGTCACAGATTTTTTTTTATTATAATTTTAAAGATTCTTTGACAATGAGACAGGTTAACTCCTGGCAACACCCAGGCTACCTCAAAGAGGATGATGAGCATCAAAGAACCTCCTTATGGAGATGGCTTCCAATGAGGGAAACAAGCCACTGGGGGAAATGTCCTTGTTTCATCCACAGACAGAATTCTTACTAAAAATGGGCAAGCTTGGAGGCAGGCAGAGTCAATGGCCACACTCTGCCAAGACAGGTAGGTACTCAAGTCCTCAATAGTTCCTGCCTCACAAACATGCCTGTCAGATATATTGGGCCAGAAAGCTGAAGATGATGAGCCAATGTTACAGAGAGTTTTGTGTGTCTGTTAAGGCAGCCAACTGTCTCTGTCATTTTCTCATTTTGGAAGCCCTTAACCTGCACTTCCTGTTTACTCAGACAATTAATTTTATTCCTTCTCAAGTCTCTGATAGCGTTTAGTTTTGCCATTAAGCTTAGATGTTTAGGGGTTAAAATGATTTTAGGTCTAGATAGATGTTTTAAGTTGATGAAGATGAGATATGGTAGATATTGACTTACATTCAGAATTTTAGGAACACAAAGATGTTTTCTTCAAGACTGCAAAATACAAATAGTAAAAAGAAAAATAATAACAAAAGAAAATTAAAGAATATAACAATACAGAATCCAAGTTTATGGAAGCAGAAAACTTAGAAAAAAAATGTGGAGAGGGACTAAGTTTTCTGGTGCATCGTCCTTTGTGATTATGCATGGAATGCGGAAGCCCCATTAAAAAGCAAAATGTGGATAAAGAATATATTAAAGTTGCCAATGTTTTTCAATTTTTAATTAAAATGTCCTTGTTATTGTTGAAACAAAAAGGCCATTTTCAATTTCTTATGTAATAATAGTGACTAGGGAGTAACAAATGGAGAAAATAAATTACACTTAGATTTACCATATGGAAAGCAAAGCATTTCAGAATTAGATTTTCTGGCACGTGCACCTTTGCATTTTACTAGGCACCAAGAGAGTCTGCATTATGCAGAGGTAATAAAAGTGACGAACTTTGTCTTTTCATATCCCACTGTTACCCAAATATGAATAAACAGACCTATCAATGAAGAGTAAATTTCAATATAATCTCTGATGGGATATTTTTCTTTCACCTAAATCTTACTTGCAAAACACAAGCAAACTTACTCTAACATGGATACTGACTCCCACATGCCTGAATCCCTACAAGGAGACAGCCAATAGAGACATGTCTATATTCATGTTTAGCAGAGGAAAAGTGGACTATGTATAAGCATATTCATGTGGTTTCACATAAAAGATGACTTAAACATTTTATTCATATTTTTAAGAGTTTTGACATGTATTGATCATTTGAGTAACAGAGGATAATAGAAATACACAAATAAGAAAAGAGAATAATGGTTGTAGATGTAGTATCACATGTATACAAAATAGAAGTGTGTTGTCTTTATGAAGCCCTTCTATCATTTCTTTTAGCCTTGCTCCATTTTTTTTCTTTTTTCTTTTCTTCCTTTCTTCGTTTCATGCTTCATTGTTTACTGATCACATTTCTATATAAACCATTTGACCACAGACATCATGTGTGCATATAACATGTTCTTAGGTTAAACTAAATTCCCTGTTTACACTGCCTTTTAAATATGACCCAATATTTTCTTAGACAATTACTAAATAAATATATTAGTGATGTGATCTGTCTATAAGTTATCTGCAGTATATTTGTGAAGCCATTGGGAAGAAAAGAATATTATCTGAAATGATATCCTGATGTTTTTCGACATACCCCAAGGAGAGACGGGGTGGCTTATAGCCCACTACATTCTATGTGGTAGTGTTCATTAGGTTAATCAATACTTTACTAAGAAGGGAAGAATGCACAGAATTAATTCTCATCTTTATATTCTTCTGAGAGTGGTACTTAAAGTGGTATTACATTGTGTGTTTCTACACATCAGTATCATTTTTATGTTAGGACCAAAACCTTGATGCTGAGATAATTATAACATTTGCTAAATTTGTGAAAGTAGCTGCAGTTTAAGATAGTAAAATGTAGTAGTCTCAGTTGTTGGAACCTAATATTTTTTCATAGTTTCCAGTTTCTAATACACTTAATTTGTATGCAGAGAAAGAAGAAGGTTTTCAAAGCATGGTCTAACCGCCCAGCATATTAAGACAAATCTGTAGGACATGTGCTACTTGACATGTTTATTCTGTAATTCAGATGACACACATACACCATGCATGTGATTTGCAAGAGCTCTCTACAGTTGAGCCTCTGATGACTTTTACTATTAACACTATTCTCTAAGGCAGCATGGAGTTCATTTGTCAAAAAGAAATAGAAAACTTGGTAGTTTCCTCAATATACGCTTAATGTGCATACATTATTGACAAAATTGTCCTAAAGGGAATAATTTTAGTAAGAGAACATTTTGTAAATGATTTCATTTCAGCAATGATTAAACCTGTATTCTCGGAGTAAGAAAATTACAACATAAACAATTACATGTCAGTGTACATAAATCAGTCTTTTTGGAAATTCAACCTCAGTATGTAGAGCTGATGCAAGCAAATGATCAGAAAATTAAGCCCCAAATAAAGGATATAGGGCTATTTTAAGTAAGTTCACTTGTTTAACGTATTTTCTCTTACTTTAAATTATGTGTTAAAATCATATGAATATGTATGGGTTTCCCAAGTTATACTTCGTAGTAAACTTCATGTGTAGTTGTCTTTTTAAAAATAAGCCAACCCTTACTCTGTAAGCAAAGAAATACACAAACCCTAAAATGTCGTTTAGAAAAGATGCATGCATATATGCAAGTTTATGGGAGTATCTTTCACTAACACATTTTCTTTCATCTGAATATCACAAAAAAACTTATAAAAATGTACAATAATGCAGAATGGAATATCAGAAGCTTATAGGTGGGGAAGCAAAGAGAGAAATATGTAACAACACAAAAATAAGGAAGATCCAGCAGCACAGTCTTGTGTGCCACCCCAGGCCTGAAGCCACCTTGATGCCAATGGGACATGGTGACACCTGAGGCCAAGTTGATGTCTGTGATATGGGCAGCCTCTGAGAGATGTGTAGGAGACTGTTATCCTCTGCAGCAGGCAGCAGTGTTCTGGGTCTGTGTGTTGCCAGAAATTGTGTGAAAACTCATGATCCTTGCTCCCAATGACTAATGAAGAACAAGGAGATACACTTACTGTGATACTGATGAGTTGAGATGCACAGCTGAGAGAAAAACAAGAAAGGCCTCTATGACAGTTCTTCCTTCTCTCATTCTAACCCTTATAAAGTAACAGCCTCAACAGAAAGCCAACAAAGAGACTCTTAACGTATGATGGATGCTTAGCAGTGTGGGGTCAGTTCTTCTGGCTGTCACAGGAGCTGAGCTCTTCCAAATCATTGTCATCTCTTAGTATTTTCACACTTTTAATATTTAAACTTTCAAGGACTGTGAAGTGTTATCCTATGGCAGTTTTTAATTAAAAATGAATAATATGTTTTAGCATATTTTACTAAGTTTATTAATCTGTCCTATATCTAATTTTGAATACCCTGATTAAATGTCTCTGTAAGTTTAAACATATTATTTGCTTTCTTGTTGCTCATGTTTTTTTTAAATTGTTTGTTTGTTGTTGTTAAAAGTTCTGAATGGAGATGCTGAGGAGTAGCTTTCCACAATCGAAGGCTTCCACCAGATGTACAGGAGGGGAAAGCCTCAGTATTATTTAACAGACACGCCACTGAGACTTTGACCATATTTCAGTGAGTATACAGATGACAGAAAGTGGATAGTTTGTCTGGTTGTTTGTTTGTCTTTTTGTTTTTTTTTTTTAATTCTTAGTTTTACTACTTTGGGGGTTATTCACAAGGTAGGACAGACATAGAAGGACTGGAAGAATTCTGATAGGGTTGCATTATGCGAATCTCCAAAAAAAAATAAATAAATAAATAAATAAAAGAAAAAAAGAAGAAAAAAAAAGAAAAAGAAAAAAGTCTTATGTGGGAAAAATCACACACACATACACACACACACACACACACACACACACACACACCTTTTCTACTTTTTTCATTGAATTAAATGGTTTTCTGATATTTTACACTGTATTTTAATTTTGCTTAAATATTTCTACATACAACATATTTTGATCACCTTTTCCTAAGTCCTCCATCTTCCAATACACCCTAAGTTTTGATCCTTTCTCTCTCTCTCTCTCTCTCTCTCTCTCTCTCTCTCTCTCTCTCTCTCTCTCTCTCTCTCTCTCCCTCAAACAGAATAGGTAATAATCTATGGATGAGGGAGGGAACAGAAATGGGAGGTTCAAGCATGAAATAGAAGGAAGAGAGGCTGAAGTAGGGAATGTGGAGAGGGAGAAGTAAAATACAGGGGCAATTGAGGGGTCATGTGAAAACCAGAAACAGTATTAAGTTATTAAAATATATACATATAGATGTTATTCTAAAAGATAGAGCCAAATAATGGGGGCTCACAGACCCACTGGTCAACTTATCACCAAATGAAACTTTCAGTACCTAGAATGGGTTATATCTAATCAAGTTGTTTTCCAAAGGAAAACCCCAGGGTTCCAAAGGGAACCCCAGACAATGAGGCTCTTAACAAGGCTTCTGGTTATCCACAAAATCATCACAGCAAGACCTTATTGCTGATTATAATTAATTGAACACAAATTAGTTGACCTTGCTGCCTACCTATCACTTTCTACCATAGGGAGTAGTGTTCATGGTACTGGAAGGTGTTCTACATGATATCATATGAGAAAGGTAAATACCAATTTACTACAAACCCTCAGGTGTACAATGGTGATAGGAATTCAAAATACATTATTTCAATAGAGGCAGATGCTTGTGGGAGTAACCAATGAAGATCTGATCTGATTTAAGCTTCATCCCATGAAATGAAAGTGATTATCAATACTACTAGGGTAGGTCCAAATCTGAGACTAGATTGGCAAGGAATCTAGAGGAATATCAAATACTACTGTTCTACTAAAGGAATGTAGTAATAAAATTACTCCTAATAAGAGATAAACATAATTTACTTTAAAAATAAGCACTTTCCTTCCTTCACTCTTGATTTTATTTATTTATTTATTTATTTATTTATTTATTTATTTATTTATGTTTTTAGAGACAAAGTTTCTCTGTGTAGCTCTGGCTATCCTGTAAACTAGGCTAGCCTTGAAGACACAGAGTTCTGCTTGCTTCTGCCTCTGGGGTGCTGGGATTAAAGGTGTGAGCCACAATCATCTGGCTTGATTTTTTTTTTCTTATGCCATAGGAAAATTAAGCATTTTTTAATACTTTGGCTTTTCCAATTTTACCTCTCTGTCTTCTACAGTGTCTTTTAAACCTTAGGTACAGGAATGTTTTGATTAGTCTGGTTTTCTGTAGTGGTGTGTTTCTCCTGGAGGCCTAGCTAACTTCTGAGTACTTGTGAAGCAATTAATTATTAAGAGAATCTGGAACCTCAAAATTGTTAAGCCCACATAACCCCCAGAACATGTTCCCATTTGCTCTTATACTCAGAATTAAGTGGAGTCTTCATGCATCAGCAACAATGTAGCTTTTAGAAATGCTGCAACCCTCTCCTGCTTGATTGATCAACTCCATTCCTTAAGTATTAAATCAGAAAAACAAACTTCTGGAAATGAAATGTATCAACATTAATTTAGAAGAACATAGAAGATTACTTTTACAATGATACTCTTTTGATATATCTACCTTGATGTCTTTATTTCTAGAAACTTATATAATTGTAACTGTAAAGTAAACATTTTAACATACCTAAAAATTGGCATGTATGAATGGACTGTCCTTTCAAGATATGCAAGGAATTCCAACACAAATATTAACAGATCTTTAAAAAGCAATTTACAGCTTCATATGGAGAGATAAAAACTCAGGACGCGTAAAATAATACTGATCTGCTGGAGGTATTACCATCCATGATTTCAAGTTTTACAACAGAGCTATAGTGATAAAAACAGCAGTTTATTGGTCCAACACCAGACATTTTAAAAATATTTTATTAATTTATTCATATTTCATCTCAATTGTTATCCCATCCCTTGTATCCTCCAATTCCTCCCTCCCTCCCATTTTCCCCTTACTCCCCTCCCTTATGACTGTGACTGAGGGGGACTTCCTCCCCCTGTATATGCTCATAGAGTATCAAGTCTCTTCTTGGTAGCCTGCTATCCTTCCTCTGAGTGCCACCAGGCCTCCCCATCCAAGGGACGTTGTCAAATATGGGGCACCAGAGTTCTTGTGAAAGTCAGACCCCACTCTCCACTCAGCTGTGGAGACTGTCCTGTCCATTGGCTAGATCTGGGCAGGGGTTTGAAGTTTACTGTGCGTATTGTCCTTGGCTGGCCAAGGAGCATGTCCCATGAATGTCTTTACTTACCAGGAAAGTGGGACAGAGGGTAGGACATCCTATTGGGACTCTAGGTGAGAGAAGCGTGGGAGAATGGCAAAATAGAAGGATCCAGAAAGTCCTAGAAACCTACAAGAAGAACATTATGATGGGCAGATCTGGGCCTAGGGGTCCTGCTCAAATTATGGCACCAACACCAGACATTAATCAATGGAAGTGAACTGAAGATAAATCCACACCGCTGCAAATACCTGATTTTTGATAAAGAATCCAGAAATACACACAGGAGAAAAGATAACATCTTCAACCAATGGTGCTTCTGAAACTTGACAGCTGCATGTAGCAGAATCTAAATAGATCTACACTGTCACCCTGCACAAAACTCAACTCCAATGGATCAAAGGCCACGACATAAAACCAGATCCAAAAATTCTAAGAAAAATGAAGGTGGGAAGTAGCCTTCAATTCATTCACAACAGGAGAGTACTTTCTGAAAAGACTATTATGGCAAGGGGATTAAAATCAGCAATTAATAAATGGGACCTCATGAAAAGCTTCTGCAAGGAAAAGGACAAAGTAGCAAGTGTATGGAATGGAAAATATTTTAATCAACTCCACATTCAATAGATGACTAATAAACACAATATATATTCAACTCAAAAATTAGATGTCAAGAAAAGAAATGATACAATGGGAAAATGGGGGTATGAATCTAAACAGGGCATTCTCAAGGGAGAAAACTCAAATGGCTGTGAAGCACTTAAAGAAATGTTCAAAATTCTTATTCATCTAGGAAATTAAAATAAAAAGTACATTAAAATTTCATCATATACCCGGACAAATGGCTAAATAAGTAGAAAAAAATAACACCTCATGCTGACAAAGGTATGGCGTAAGGGGAACACTCTTCTTTTGTTGGTGGGAGTACAAACCTGTACATCCAATAAGAAAATGAGTGTATTAGCTCCCTGGAACATAGGACTTGATCTACCTTAAGATAAAACTGTACCGTTCTTGCACATATGCACAATGGTGCTTCATCCTACTCCACTTATATATGGATATCAGCTGCTTAGTGAATGATAACCAAACTACAATCCATAGAACCACAGAGGTTTGAGAGGTATTGAGTGAGGAAATGGCAGGAGAGGAGACAGATAGATCTCCCTAGGAAAAGTACTCTGGTGCTTCACATCTGACTATGTCCCCTGGCGCGGGAGACCTAGTGGCACTCAGAGGAAGGACAGCAGGTCACTGAGAAGAGACTTGATACCCTATGAGCATATACAGAGGGAGGTAATCCCTCTGAGGAACAGTCATAGGGGAGGGGAATAAGGGGAAAATGGGAGGGAGGGGAGAATGGGAGGATACAAGGGATGGGATAACCATAGAAATGTAACAAGAATAAATTAATTAAAAAAATAAATTAATTTAAAAAAAAAAAAAAAGGAAAAGGAAATATAAGGATAATTATAGATGTTAGAAGGACTGAAATGGAGGATCAAGGGGAGAGGGATAGTGAAAGGCAGACAAAGGAAGAGAGACAGGGGAACACTGCTAAAACTTAGGGTTTTTTTTTTTTTTTTGCAGGGTAGTATGAAGATTCATTAGCATAGAAGCTTACTAGCATATCTACCCATATTAAGGCAGTCTAAATGGGATCACACAATAATGAGGGGAGACAGATCTGCAACTGGGCAATTTTTGTCACCAAATGAAGCATCCAGCACCAAGATTGGGTTACAGCTAGTTGTGTTGTTGTTCAAAGGGTTCCCATGGGAAGGCCCAACAAACAAGGTTGTTGCCACAAATTGATGGCAAGGTCACATTACTGAGGACAAAACTTACACAACTTGTTTAACATGGAGAAGTTGAGCTGGTTCCAACACAGAGCCTTCACCTGTGAGTGCCAGCATGCTACTGTCTTCAGGATACTCATTCTGCCAACTAAGCTTCAAACCCTTTGATCTACTGGCATGTCTTATCTACAAATTATGCTAGTGTAAGGAAGGCACAAAGCTCGTAGGAGTAACAAGCCATTATCTAATTTGATTTAAGGCCCGCTCCATGATATGGAAAATATACCTTATCTTGCTTGACCGAGAGCCTGAGACTAAATAACCCAGGCATGCAACATAAAGTCAGATACTGCTCTTCTATGAAAATACCCTTAATGCCATTCTGCAATATTTGTAGACCAGTACTTTGCTGATGCATCATCAAAGAGGCTTCCCCTCATAGCAGATGGAAACAAATAAAATGACCCATATCCAGATAACATACAGAGAATGAGAGACCTTTGAACACAGCCTTAAACAGGAATTCTCCATCAAATTCCCTTCCACAGGGCTTAGGAAACTCCAAGAAAGTAGAGGCAGAAAGAGTATAAGAGCCAGAGGGCATGGAATATACCAAGGAAATACCACCCACTAAATCAGCATAATTAACACTTGTGAACTCACAGAAATCATGCACTATTTTACAACAGATTCTTTGTGCATGCATTTTCACTTCCAGTTTAGTGTTCTTATGGGATTCCTGAGTGTATGAAGAGTGGGTCTTTGTTACTTACACCTTCTCTGGGCTCCTATATTTTTGTTTTGTTTGGCCATTTCTGATGTGTTGTTTTTGTTTTTATCTTCTTATCTGACATTAATACATTATTTTACTATTAAACCATAGAAGCCTATTTGTTTTCTATTGAGAGATAGAAATGGAGTAGATCCATAATAGGAGGGGAGACGGGAAGAGTAGAGGGAGGGAAAATCATAGGAAGAATATATTATGTGAAAAAAATCTATTTTCAATAAAAGGAAAATGTAAGTAGAGTATAACTATTCTTTAAACATTTAACCTTAATTCACAGCAGTTTTGTTTACTACACAATTAGCCTATAAATGGAAATAATTTGTATCATTAAGGTTTAGTACATCTTAATTAAATGCAATTCAATGTTTTCTTATTTAGAGTGAATGGATACTGCTTAACCCTGAACATTGTTTCTGAGAAAAATCTTCTGCATTCTAATCTCACTGTGTCATTGACTACGTGGTTGGAGAAACATTATTGATTTTCTTAAGCCTTAATTCCCTTGTATCTCTAACATAGTAATAGGATACTTTACACTTGTGTTGTATAAAATGACTATGAAATTATTCTTGTAATGATGGTTAATTGTGTAGTCATTGTTGACTCTTTACAAGATGACAAACTGTACTTAATTAGTATAAATAATAAATCATATCTTTAATAAAATCAGGAATAACAATTCAATATGTTCGCATGTATTAATAATAAACTAGAATTAATTTGATCTTGCTTATGTTGAGGAAAATGATTCTATATATCAAATATATTTTTAGAAATCAACACTAGTAGATGTACATAGACTTTCTCCGAAGTAAGAGCTTTTGTAGAAGTCATTGTTTCCTGAAGAGCTAGATTATTGCCAGATTTATGTGGGTTGTATTTTTTACATATAATTCAAAATGTAGAATTGAAACCAAAAATAAGTCATACAAACTTTTGGAAATTTTGGGATACTTCATGTTTTTGCATGTGAAACAATGTTATATGATGCTTAATACCAAGGTAGGAAACCATGAAGACAAAAATCTATTCTACTCAATATTGACCAAAGGCAATGAAGGACTCAGCATTTCCCCAAGCACACATGGAGGTCTTTGCTAGCTACTTAGCTCTTAAATAAGAGGAGGTTGAAGAGTTTGGGGAGAAGGGAGGCTGAGAACCTTGTATCTACTGAAATTTGCAATTAAGAAGCTGAACTAGAAATTCAGGATCGATTCAGCTTCACTATAATATAGAGTTCGTTCTGTATTTTATGGGATAATATTCACGAATATCAAGAAAGAATCGTCCTGAACTATTTTAAACAACTGTGAGAACAGATGTGTTCACACATCTACGTGCAACAGATGTGTTATAGCATATGAATATCTTGTTCCAGCACAATGTCTATAATTCACTTCACATCTGTTAGAGCTACAGTCTATCTAGCCTCCTCTAAAGCCCATGCAGACATTTAAATGATGGTGTATGTTTGGTCTGAGAAGTCTTTAAAGGGAGATTGCCTTTACAAGATAAAAATGTCTCCCTACAGAGTTGTCTTGATTCTTGTGAGATCTGGTTCTATGAGGCAAGGGTCATCTCATCACTCATATTTGCTCTAAAAATTTAGGACTATGAACCAAAATAAGCCTCTCCTCTGTATAAACTGATCAGGTATTCTGGTTGTATAACATTGCCACAGATTTTTTTAAGATATCAATTTGGAAAATATCATGTAGACTACATCAGAATTCCAACATTTTTATGACGATGATTGCATGTGGACTTCATGCAATTCTAAACTCCTATTGATGCATTCTGAGAAAGAAAAGGTTTATAGAATTCAGGCAGTCACAAAACCATGTCAGGAAAAGATGTGTACTAGCAAGCTAATGACATTCTTTTCTAGTCAATTAACTCAGAATCCCTTAATAGGTTATATCTGTGATTTCAATGGCAAATGAGGAACATAGGTATGATTTTTTTCTGCCAAAATACGATAGCAATTGTTTTAACAATGCTTTTTATTTCTATGTATCAAGTTTGCATTAAATGGTTGGGCACAGTGCTCATGCCTGTGATCTCAGCACGAGAGGAGGCAAAGGAAAGTAGATCTCTGTGAGTTCAAGGCCACCCTGGTCTACAAAGCTAGTTCAGGTTATCCAAGGCTGCACAGAAAAACCATCTCAAGAAAAATACAAAAGAAAGAAAGAAAGAAAAGGAAAGGAAAGGAAAGGAAAGGAAAGGAAAGGAAAGGAAAGGAAAGGAAAGGAAAGGAAAGGAAAGGAAAGGAAA
>OU015747.1:9384545-9409052 GCA_907169655.1 Acomys percivali | reverse complement strand
AAGGAAAGGAAAGGAAAGGAAAGGAAAGGAAAGGAAAGGAAAGGAAACTTACTATTTAAATATGTTTAACATGAATTTTTGATACTGAAATTACAGGCTGTTGTGAGGGATATAGTTTAGGTACTGGGAACCATGTTTCTGTCTCTACAAGAAAGGTAAATATTCTTAACTACTGAGTCACATTCATATCTTATATTCACGTTGTCATTTAACTGATGGGATCAGGGTAATTAGTGGTGCTAGTGGAATATTTGGCTATATTATGGTTAGAAAACTACATGTCAAAACACAAGATATAATTAACCTTTATAAACATAATAATCAAGTGGAATTATTTTTGTATCTTTCACTTCTTATTCCTTTGTCATGTTGAAACTTTTATAATACATTTTAATATGATAATATGTTGAGTTATATGAATGTTTTAGGAAACGTCTCATATGTTTTGTGTTAACATACTTCTTTCTAGAAAAATTTGAAGCAATATTTGAGAAAGCTATCTTATGCATAACTCAATAACTTTAATTGTAACATTTATCATGCAAAACCTCTAGCTGCCAAGAATCTGTTGGCACTGATTCAGCTGTGTAGCTTCCGTACAGGGAATTTATTATTTGACATCAAGGAATATCAGCTTACTGGTCATTATCATGGAGAACCAGTTACAGTCCGGAATATTTAAAAAATTAATTCCATTTAAAATGATATTTCAAAATGGTGAATAGTCTATACTATCTCTTTATGATAAATTACCAACTATAAATTTTAACAAGTCAAAACAAAATGAAAATTTAGTTTATTCCATTATTCTTGAAAAGAGAACAAAATGTTCCCATTATATGGTTGACTGCCGACAAGCTTGTCAACAATTTATAATAGAGAGGTGAGTTGTACATAATATTACTAATGACAATAATACCAGTTTTTTGTTTGTTTTGCATCTAAGACATTTAATTAATTAATTTGTTTATTGTTTGTTTACATCTCAATCCCAGCTTCCCCTCACTTCCTTCCTCCCAGTTCCTCCCTCTCTCATTCCCTCACCTTACCTCTGATTCCCTTTCTCATATGAGATGGTGAGGCCTCCCCTGCCTTGGCTCATCAAGTTGGAGTAGGGCTAGGTACACTTTCTCCTATTGAGGCTAGACAGGCAGTCCAGTTAAGGGAAAAGATCCAAAGGCTGACAGCAGATTCAGAGACCAGAGCTTATCCTAGGCTTAGGAGACCAACATAAAGACCAAGCTGCACTTCTGTTACATATGTGTATGGGGGCTACCATGTCCTATGCATGCTCTTTGGTTGCCTTTTGAGTCATTATGGGCCCAGGTTGGTTGATTCTGTAGGAGTTTTTGTGGTGTCTTTAACCTCTCAGGCTCCTCCAATCCATCCTGCCTCTCTCTTCTGTCTAATGTTTGGTCTCTGCATCTCTTTCCATCAGATGCTGGGTAAAGCCTTTCACAGGACAGTTACAATAGGCTCCTGTCTGCAAGTAAAGCGGAGTATCATTAATGGGGTCAGGGATAGACGTGCTCTCATGGCAAAGGTCTTAAGTTGGACCAGTCAGTCGTTGGTTGGCCCTTCCCTCAACTTCTGCTCCATTCTTTTCCATGCACAACTTGAAAGCACAGCAAATTGTTTGTCAAAGGTTTTTGGTTGAGTCAGTGTCCCAATCCCTCCTTTGAAGAGGGAAGCAATTTCAAGTTCCATGTCTCCTATTATAAAAAGTCTTACCTAGAATCATCGTCATTGATTTCTGGGAGTTTCCCTTTTCCTATTTTTCTAACCCATCTCAGAGATGCCCTTATCCATTGATTCCAGTTTTTTTTTCTCCAAGTTCTCACTCTGCCCTCATGCTGTTCTCTCCTCCTATGCACCCCATAGATATCTATTCTCAGTTAGATTCAAGCATCCTCCCTTGCTTGGGCCTTCCTTGTAACTTACCTACTTTGGGTCTGTGGAATATAGCATATGGCACAGACAGTTTGATGCATGAACAGTCACCCAAAACTCTTTATAACATTGGAGCATCATCTTCAGCCTTCTGGCCAATAAATCTGACAGACATATTTGTGAGGCAGGAACTATTGATGACTTGCCTACGCTGTCTTGGCAGAGTTTGGTCATCGCCTCTGCCTGAATCCAAGCTTGCCCATTTTTAGGCAGAATTCTGTCTGTGCAAAAATGAGGACATTTTGCTCAGTGGCTCATTTGCCACATTTGAAGCAATCTCCATAAGGTGGTTCTCTGATGCACAACATCCTCTGTGAGGTAGACTGGCTGTTGCCAGGCACTAACTGTCTTGTTGTCAAAGAATCTTTAAGCTAATAAAAATATCTTTAAATGCCACATTGTGTAGGTCTGTGAGGTTTTTGAAGACCATATCTTTCTTACCTTATCTATCTATAGAATCACATTTATTTGTTAAACCTAGGACGTATATTCTTGTGGTAGAAATAGACTATCCTTCTTTTTAATATGTGAACTGTTAGAGTTCTGCTTCAGTCTGCCTACCTGTGATGTCATGCTTACCTGCCACTGCAGGGGGGAGGAGGGTTGGTGCAGTCCTGCCCAGGGCTATATAAAAAAACAGTCCTACCTCACCCCTCCTTTTTCCTCTCTTTCCCCTCTCTTCCTCTGTCTCTGTCTCTGCCTCCCTCCTCCTTCTCTCTCTGGGGTACGCTTCCCACCTTTTCTTCTCTCCTCATGATCACTTAATCAACCTCATATAATATACTATATGTTGCCTGGCATCTTACTATCTTATCATCTCATTTTCTTATTTCTAAAACATAAAATTGGTGCTGTGACTTTGATATGAAATCCAGAGGGTCATTCTGTTGTCTTCACAGTGGAATCCCAACTCCCTACCTCCCTTTACTGTCCATAAAAAATTTCTCTAAGCATTCTCTTCCCTGAGCTCGCCCCCCCATTGCTGCCTCAGAGGAAGCTAACTGTGCTTGCCCCAGACCACCTGTGATTAAGCCTTCCCAACCAGCTTTCAAGACTGCCACTGAGGTAAAGGGATATTCTTTGTCTTGGTTCCCCAGCCCTCGGGAGCCTAGCCTTCCGATAGGCACTGGCTTCCTATCTCTCCTTCCTGTGCACTTGCATCATCTGCGAACTGCACCTAGCCACATTAAACAGACAAACAAACATGCTGCTATACTGCTACATCACTTGGTTCATTAGAGGCAAGTGGGAAAAGAGTTTACACCTCGTGGGGTGTGCTCTGGCATCCACATGGCTCTTGCTAAGACAGCCACTCCCTGCCTCATGGCCAGTTTGTGTATTCGTGCTGTTCCAAAGCGACCCAGACCATTTCAGGGTGCTTGGGGCCTGCCTGTTCTCTTCCTTTTAAAAAATTCTTACACATAGCCTGGCCACCATTACTAGCTTCTCACCGCTGCCCTGGTGCCTCCCCCTCCCCACTGTAGGTCTGCCTGAGATTCACTGGGTATGCACATACCTGGCCCCTACTCCCTGCCTTCCCGACAGCAGGCCAGGGAAAGCCAGGGGTGAAGTTCTCCACCTAAATGCAATGACTGGTTCCAGGCCTCCAACCCTGAACTCTCAGCTTGCTAACTCAGTTAATTATGGGCTAAAAGAGTCAAATACACCTGGATTTCAGCTAAAATAAAACCTGCCTTTTTCTCGAAAACTATACTTTCCAACTCCTGACAATAAAAATTGCCTCTGATTTCTTTTCTGCTCTCAAAAAAAAAAAAGTTATGATTGTTTATTGGGTATAAAATTGTTTATTGGCTGCTTTTACCCTCATCCAAAATGTCTTGTTTCTAACATGGTTTTACTAATTCTTAAAGAAGTAAATAAATGTTACCAGCTAACCTGGATTCAACCATTCCTGGCTAATGGGTTTGATATCGTTTTTAAATTATTCTATAATGTTCTGCTCTGTTAACATTCATTTGTTCTCAAAGTTAAAATTTAAATCATTGCCTTAAAACATATTTAGCCTAAAATTCTAAATGTGTTATTATTTATCTCACAAAAACTCTTTTTTTCTCTTTTTTGGACTGTTTTTGGACTGTGTTTATGTTTTAAGTTTCTACTTAACAGGAATAAAACCTAAAGTTTTAGTATTTAAGTATTAAGATAAACTACAAAGTTGTCTATTTAAACATTCTTAAGGTAGACAATTAATTAAACAGCTGAGGATGTTTCCTGAACCCCCATATAGGAACTGGTACTGTCTTTATTATCCAAGAGGAGCCTCCTCGACAGGATCAGCTACAGCAAAAACTATACTCCAGGCCTTACCCACTACCCCTTAGGGAAAAATAGAGGTCTGTAGTGTACCCTCTTTCTGGGATCCAGCGTGAACCAGAGACCTGCCAGAGACCTGTTTCAGATGCAGCCAAAAGGAGACACTGGTCTCTCCAGGCAGAATGGGACACTGGTCCCACAGCCTAGCCTGTTGGCAAATAGGGCCTATGGATGTCAAAATGCCCACATGCAGGCTTGTTCTCTGTGCCAAGCCTCTGGAGGTTCAACCATCAGAAGCTATAGGCATTTCCAGCCCACAAGCTCCTTGACCTGGTGGAGTACAGATGGTTCTTAGACTCAGCAGCTTCTCCAAACCCGGGGTAATGCTACAGGTCTGTTTTAAACTCTTCCTCGGGCTACATAGTGAGTCACACGGCCAAATTCTACCCTGAGAGACATCAGGTACCTTTCCAGGCCTCTTCATAGGCAGGAGACCAAACTTTAACTGACAGGTCTAGATACAGTCTGCCTTCCCATTCTTTTAGCTAAGGAAGGTGACTACTTACAGCAATTTCCCCTGTGACTTAAAGCTTCCAGAATGATGTTTTGTGAAGGTTAGAAGGCCTAAGAAGGTGCTTTATGAATGTTGGAAGGTCTAAGAATGTGTTTTAAGTTGGTAAATGTGAGTTATGAAGGCCTAAAAGGATGCTTCAGGATTTTAACTTTTCTTTTGTTTTTTCTTAAAATGTCTCAGATTGTAATAAAATTATATACCTCTAGTCTTCTAAACAGGGGAAAAGCCTTTCTGCCATGAGGTGCAGTGAGGCTAGTCAGCTTTTCCCATCCTGCTCCACAGGAGATTTCTGTCCCCCATGCTACTGTTCCTCAGAGGCCAGAAAGGTTTCTGCTTTTCCTAAGCTCACCTAAAAGTATTTGAGTTTATAACACAAAGTTCTTTTCCCAAGCCTCCACTATGCTATATATCTACTGCCTTTTCCTACAATGTGTGCATGTCTAACAATGTATATTTCACTGCAGATTACAAAAAAAAAAAGTAATGATGCTAACAGGTGTAAAATTTATTTCCCTTTATGAACTTAAAAGGATTCTTGTAAGTTAGAGGAAATCTGTCTCTCAAGACAAATTTAATCCAGACAAGTACTGCAATCCAAAGCCTAAGTTTCTCACCCATCGCCTATCTCTGAGGGTGGGATTCTTCTTTTCACTGGATTTGGGACTCCCCTAACCACCTGATTGTCCCCTTTCTGCACCCAACACCAGCTAAAATCTCCTATCCTACTCACCTAAATGCTTCCCTTTGTTCAAGAGACTGTCGACACCTCTCTGTTTCAGTGGGAGCGGAGGTACCCAATGCCAGTCCTCCTCGCTGACCTACAACTAGGACTATTCCAACAGGGTGAGCTTTCAGAAATCACTTCCTTCCTGCAGCTGTCCTTGCCTTTTGCAGCTGCTGTCCAAATCTTGGTACACTGGGTAGTTATGTCTCTGGGCCAGCTCAATCTGCCATCGAGCTGCACTCTTGATTGCTGGTCAGAGCTGGTGAGCTACTGACTAGTCTGTACCTGTCCCTTGGGTCATTATCCATTTTGGGGGACATCCTAATGGGTCACTGGCTTCACCTCATCATGGAAAATGTCCAGATGCCTGTTCCTTCTAGTATGCCTTTGGGATGTCTTGTAGAGAATCTCAAATCCCTATGCCCACAATAAGAGCTTCTATGCTTACATGCCTATGTAATCAAACTTGTATAGATCCAAAACTAAGCTGTTCTAATTATTGCCAGCAATCGGATAAAATAGAAAAATTCCCATGTCCAAACGTCTTCTTTGCTCTCCTGTGTTCAAGCCTTTCCTAGGGTAAAATGAAAGGAAGTTTCCCATGTCCAAACATTTTTCTCTGCTCTCGCAAAATTTTCCTGCACTGTCAGAATTGTCTCTTTCCTTATTTTCAAGCCTTTTCTCTTTGCTCTCCCAAGAGTTTCAAATGTACACCTAAAGAAAATTATCTCCCATACTATTTACTTTGTCTTCTGCTCACATATGTGTTCCAGTATCCTGCCAGACTTTCTACATCTGAGACATCATCAAAGCACCTACTACCCACAAGTGCTCCCGTACAACCTTATAGATCATGCCAGCTGGGCCTGCATTGTTCCTCCTAGGTGGACCTGCATTGCCCTTCTGAGCTGCAGTTGTTCTCAGATGCTGGACAACAAATCCACAGCCTCTTCTTCCAGAACCTGGCCAACATTTCAGCCTTTAAAACTGCCTATTATTGCCCTACTGTCAGCAGGAAGTAGTTGAGACTATTACTTCGCCCCTTATCCATTTGTAAAAGGCTTAAATGGTGTGCTCCACACCCAGGACAAACAGCTCCAGGTTCCCTCAGCACTCCCAGTCCCTGTCTGCTGCATGACATGGCTGACATAGGCTGCCTTTACCTTGAACTTTCAGAGAGGAACTTTTCCTTCCCCTTCACTATACAATCTGGACATTTTGTTGCTATTGCATCATCATCATCATCATCATTATTATTATTATTATTATTATTATTATTATTATTATTATTATTATTATTCCTCTCTTTTCCTCTTACATAGCAGTCAAAAGCAGCTTCCAATGAACCTGCATTTATATACTTCAACTTACGTTATATAAAAAAAAATCCAATACTCCTCATTTTTTTTTTTAACTATAGGAAAAGGTAGGAATGTTAGAGTCCTGCTTCAATCTGCCTAACTGTGATGTCACTGCTTACGTGCCACAGGGGTGTGGTCTGCCCAGGGCCATATAAAAAGATAGACCCTCTACATGCTCTCTTCTCTCTACCCATCTCTCTGGTTCTCTCTCTACTTTCTTTCTGTCTCTCTCTAGGCAACCCCTCCCTGCTTTCTTTTCCCCCCCATGCTCAATAAACCTCATATAATATTATATCTCTTGTCTGGCATCTTATTAGATTATTTTTTATTTTTAAAATATAAAACAAACTAAGTGGGGAAGTAGGATTTAGTCGGATTTTTTTCTTGTATTAACGCTCATTTATAAATAAATGGGAAATAGCTCCTACTGAGTCCATTGCCCAAAGCAGATTCAGTTGAATTGTCCCATTGTATAATGGAAATGTATATACATTTCATCAATTAGTAAGATTATTGGCAGCTTTGTGTCTGGATTCCTGTCACGACAGTGTTTATTCAGACAATGCCCATTTTTCTCTGAACATGCCGTTTTTTTTCTCCTCTGACATAGGAACAAAACAACCTCAGTTCTTTTGGTCAGAGGCTGATGGGAGGAACTTGTAGAATTCTCCTGTGCTGTATAGCAACTCCAGAGCTCTGTCCTGTCACTAACTTCATGCATCAGTCCAACAGGAGCGGATAGCACCTCCTGTGGTTTCTAATCTCTGCCTAACTTCCACACACATTCTGTTCCTTTGGTCTTCAGTCACCCATGTAACTGATTACTTGTGCTGAATTTTCTCTGATTGAGACACCTAAAGGGTTTTACATTTCCCTGCATTCATATAGATTGCTGTTTCTTTTTCAGGCATAAAGAAACCCTGAGGGGATTTAACACACAAGAGCAAGTATCTATAACTAGTAGTGTTCCCAACTTAATTTTTTTTTAAAAAAGTACAACTTAATGGGAATTACAAAGTTTCACACTTCATATTGCATGATTAGGCCTCTGTAAGGGCAATCTCTACACAGTTTACTTGTCTTCTTAAGGGGGACACAGCACAGTATTTAAAATCAACATCTTCAATTCATATTTCTAGTGCCTTTATGCATTTGTCAAAGCCCCCTTTCGTATATCCAGAATCTCATGAAATGTAAGGTAAAGTGTCTGTTCACAATGATGTAATGGGAGAAAAAGACACATAAAAAGAAATTTAGACAAAATAAAATTATGCTCTTCATTTCATTGTGACTAGGAGGCAAAGTGCAAAGGCTAAATGTCCCAAGACCCCTTTCAATTGTATTTCCAAAATGAATTTTTCCATTATACTCTACTTCCTAAACTAACATCCCTTCCAAATACTATCACACATCCGTGGCCAAGCTTTAAACATCCCACTCCAGTTCCAATGCTAGTACTTCCTTTTCCCCTTATTCAGTAGTTGAATGGAATTTAGTAGGTTTTTGTTTGTTTGTTTCATTTTTACTCTTGCTTTAATCTTAAAATTCAACAGGCACATTTGGGCTTAGAAAGCAAATATAGCACAATTAATTGTGTTGTATGCTTATTAATTGTAAGTATAACCTTTAATAATGTAATTGTATTAGCATCTATTCTGAATCATAAGGCATTGTTTTTTCTAAAATATATCATATTCAAACTTTCTTCTAATCAGAACAGGATAGCTCCCAGGACAACTTCCATGAAAGCTTCTGATCCCAATCGTTCTACTCATTCAGACTGTCCCACAGAGGACTTCCTTTAAGCCTGGAATTTCTCAGCATTTAGGAACTGGACCACAAATGCTATTCCTAGCTTGCTTAACCATTTCCCCAATATTATCTGTGCCCCTACAAAGGTATTATTCATCCCAAATCAACCAGAATAAACATTAAGAATACAATATCCAGTTACCCTAAGGGAGCTTGGGTAGGTGTATACTTGCTTTCTTGGGCAATAGATGTTTATTTTTATTGGCTGTTGATTATAATTTATTATGGTCTCTTTCATAAAGAAAACAAGATTGGAGTCAGGGATGTCTCTCTTTTTCTTTATCTTTCTTTCTTAGTTTGCTGTTAGGGGTTGAAAAGAAAGATGGGAAAATATAGAAACATAATGTTGATAGGACAAAAAGTAGATTATTGAATCTACTCTTCAAATTAAGGTCTTAATTGTTACTCACAAGGTTATTATCAATTTACTGGTATAGACATTTGTATAATGATGCAAAATGAGTTTAATTTTGATACATTGCTATAGAATTCAAATTTTATATTATTCTTCACACACATTATATAAATATTCCTACTTTAATATGATGTATTGTACTCACACAACTCAACTATAATATGAGGTTTACTTCCAATACTTTGAAAGTGCTATGGCAGGCTGTTTAGGATAATTAAGTAATACAAGTTAATTCTTAGTTGATAAAATCATGGTCATGTCAATTACTCATCTATTGTTATAACAATAATATACATCCTAGGTTTAACAGATAGATGTGATCCTATAGATAGATATGGTAAAATAGTTAGAAAGATCTTGAAAAACCTCAGAGACATACAGAATATAGCATTTAAATATATTTTCTATTAGTTTAAAGATTCTTTGACAATGAAACAGGTTAAATACTGGAAACACCCAGCCTATCTCAGGAAAGATGATGAGGATCAAAAAGCCTCCTTATGGAGATGGCTTCAAATGGGCAAACAAGCCAATGGACAAAATGTCTTTGTTTCTGCCACAGGCAGTTTTCTGCCTAAAAATGGGCATGCTTGGATTTAGGAAGAGTCTATGGCAAAACCCTAGCAAGATAGGGAAGCAAGTCCTCCCTAGTTCCTGCCTTACAAATATGTTTGTACATTGAACCAGAAAGATGGAGATGCTCCAATGTCATATGAGTTTTGAGTGACTGTTCAGGCATCAAACTGTGCATGTTGGTTTCTAATGTTTGAAGCTGCTTACTTGCACTTCCTGTTTACTCAAATAATTAAATTATTCCTTCGCAAGTCTCTGATAGAGTTGAAGACATGATGGTTTAGTCTTACAATTATGCTTAGTTGGTCAGGGTTTAAGATGTTTTTAGGTCTAGGTAGATGTCTTAAATAGACAGAGATGAGATATAATAGATAATGTCTTACATTCAGAATTTTAGACTCACCAAGATAGGAAAGATGTTTTCTTCAAGCTTTCCAATTACAAATAGCCAAAACTCTGTGAATGTAACATTAATATAATTGCTTATTGTTCTGTGGTTCTTCTTGCTATAGGTAGTTTATTGTATATATGTGTAATAATATAAATGTATATGTAAAAAATAATTTAAAAGTCCACTTCCTATTTTATTTTAGGCATTTAACAGACTTTTGAAATTTACAAGGCTTTGAATGTCTTGTTGAATATTTTACAAAAATCTGCACTCTCTCTCTCTGATTATATCTTGTTTTCAGAAAATCCACTAGAAATTTTATATGTTATCTACCTATAAATGCATGTATTGTTTTTCGTTACCAAATTTTCATATAGTCACATAATTATGTATTAACTTATTTTGCCAGTATCTATGTGAGATATCTGAAATTTGTCTCATGAGCTGTATTATTTCATTCCATCTTGTGCATCTACTATCATGATTTCATATAATTATAATTCCTTCCTAAAATCCTGACACCTTTAAAATTAGGAGAGTATCATGTAAGTTTTTGTGGGTAATGAATAGTGTTAGTCTAAAACAGTCTTTTATATTTTATGTGAATAAAATATACATATTTTTTATTTTATCATTCTATTTTGTGTTTTCTGAGAAGAAACATCATTATGCTATTTATATACATATGATAAATGATAATTTTTGAATAAATGAATATTTTCTGAGTAATTTAAGCAATGTTTGGGTTTAGAATTAGAATTGAAACAGCAGATATGGATGAAGATACTGAAATAGATTTATCATGTGTCCATATATATATGTATATATATTTAAAAAATTTTTAAAATATATTCACTATATGTCCCAATTATAGCCCCCTCTCATATCTCCTCCTGGTCCAATCCTTCCTCCCTCTTTGCTCTGTGCCCTTCCCCTAGTCTTCAGAGAGGGAGAGATTTCTTCCTTACCAATGAACCCAGCCTGTCAAATCTCATCAGGACTGCCTGCATCCTCTTCCTCTCTTGCATGATAAGGCACTCTGCAAGGGGAGAAGTGGTCAAAGAGTAGGCGACAGAGTCTTTGGCAGAGGCAGTGCCTGCTCCCAGTACTAGGGGACCCATAAGGAGACTGAGATGCTTATCTAAGCAGGGGGCCCAGATCCTGTTCAGTGTATCATCTCCACTGGATCCCTGAGTCCAGATTTGTTGGTTCTGTTGGTCTTCTTGTGGAGATCTTGTGCATTCTGGGTCCTTCTGTCCCCCTACTCTTCCATAAGACTACCTGTGCTGTGCTCAAAGTTGGCTGTAAGATTCAGCTTCTGCTTTGTTCTCCTGCTAAGTGAAGTCTTTCAGAGGATGTCTAAGGTAAGCTCCCATTCTGTTCCCTCTCTTCAACAGCTTCCAGTGTCTATTCAATTTGTCCTTCTGAGTGAGAATTAAGCACATTCCCTAGCACCCTCCCTGTTATTTAGCTTCTCAAGTTCTGTGCATTGTAATACGATTATCCTGTATCATATGGCTAATATCAGCTTATAAGTGAGTGTATACCATGTGTGTTTTTCTGGATCTTGAATACTTCACTCAGAATGATGTTTTCCAACTCTATCCAACTGTCAATGTCAGGGTTCCCTTGTTTTTATTAGCTGAATAGTATTCCATTGTGTAGATGTACCACATTTTCTTTATTCATTCCTCTTTTGAGGGACACCTGGATTCTTTCCAGATTCTTACTATTATGGATAATGCCTCTATGAAGATAGTCCGGCAAATGTCCTTGTTGTATGATGGAGCATCTTTTGCATATATACCTAGGAGTGGAATAGTTGGGTCTTGAGCTATACTTTAGCACCTTCTAAGAAAGTGCTAGATTTATTTCTAAAACGGTTGTACAAGCAATGAAGGAGTATTTCCCTTCCTCCACATACTTGCCAGCATGTGCTGTCCCTTGAGGTTTTGATCTTAGCCATTCTGATATATGTAAGCTTTATCAATATTTCTTTTACAAATGTGGGTGCCCTTCATTTCGGGGCATAGATTTTCAGAATTGAGATTTCATCTTGGTTGATTTTCTTTGATGAGTATGAAATGTCCATCCTCATCTCTTTTGATTAATTTTTGTTGGAAGTTTATTTTATGAGATATGATAATGGCTACCCCAGCTTGCTTCTTGAGCCTGTTTGTTTGGAAAATCTTCTTTCTAGCTCTTTAATCTCAGGTAATATCTTTGTGGCTGAGGTGTGTTTCTTTGTATGTAGCAGAATGATCAGTCCTATTTACATATCTATTCTGCTATTCTCTGTCTTTATATTAGAGTGTAGAGTACATTGATGTTGAGAAAAACTTATGACCAGTGACTATTAGTTCCTTTTTTTATGATGTTGCTTGTGGTAGAATGTTTGTGTGCTTATCTTTTTTGGTTTGGGTGTAGTGAAGTTGTTTATATCCTGTGGCTTTGTTGGGTGTAATTAACCTCCTTAGGTAGGAGCTTTCTTTCTACTATCTTCTGTAGGGCTGGGTTTGTGCATAGATATATTTTAAATTTGGTTCTGTTGTGGAGTATCTTGTTTTATCCATCCACTGTGATTGAAAGTTTTGCTGGGTATAGATTTTTGCATTGGCATCTGTAGTCTCTTATGATTTGTAAGACATTTTCCCAGGCCCTTCTGGCTTTTATGGTGTCTGCTGAGAAGTCAGATGTGATTCTAATAGGTTTACCATTATATGTTATTTGGCTTTTCCCATGGCAGCTTATAATACATTTCCTTTGTTCCGTACATTTAGTGTTTGAGTTATTATTTGGTGGATAGATTTTTTGGAGATCCTATATTGCTTTGGGTTTTGTTGATTGCGTTTTTATGCGGACCTTTAGCCATTTTGTTGTCTCTGGTGTAGTTCCTGGTGCTTGCTGAGGTTTTAAGGGGTTCAGAAAGAGCCCTGGGTAGAATGCTGTATATTCCTGCAGAAGGCCTCCTAGGATTGGTTGGTATGGTCTCTAACTGGCAGGTGGGTGGTTCCTGGCTTTCTTCTGCTCTACGTTCCTCCGTACTCACTGGGCTCCTTGGGAGCTTGGGGGCATCCTCCTCTCAACAGGGAAAGTCCTGGAGTCAGCTCCCCCCACTACTGCTTTTCTTATTCCAATATAAATGACCTCCAGCTGCATAGACACTGTGCCAGCTGAACATAAGTGTGGACAAGAAGCTAGATGCTTTGCAGGATCCCTCCTTTGATAGGAGGGTATGGTCTCAGACTGCCTGGTAGTTCTCAGGGAATTGCCTGAAACTGTCCTCTGACGTATGATCCTCAGGATAGAATAGGCTCCAGAGGAGCCCTGGGTCCCTCATCTTGTCACTGGAAGTCCCAGAGTCAGCAGTCTCGCTACTGTCTTTGTTGCTCTGATGTTAATAAGATCCAGCTGCCCAGACAATGTGCTCTTTGGATGCAACCCTTTTGTAGATCCTATTAGCTCATAGGGATGGTTGGTCCCTTAGGGAGATGAGTTGTTCTTTGGAGCAGCTTCTAGGGTGTTTCCATGGATCCTGGGGGTTAGGTTGGAGCTGCATACTTGTAACCGCACATGGGATGGTGAGAGTATGCAACTAGCAGGTTGAGACACAGCGCCCTCTGAAGTCAGGGACTTTTTCTGGGATTAGCCGGATGACTTGAGGTTGGAGCTGCTGTTTCCCTCACTGGGGGTGTTCCTCTCACCTGGGAAACACAGACAGTGGAGTTTGGGGTTCACAGTCATGGCTAGTCTATCACTTTGCAATCACAGCAGTTCCAGTAATCTGTGTATGATCAGTTCCACCATATTGAATCTCCAAGAAGAAAATATATTAGAATGCCTGGATATGGTGAAAATAAGAATCAATTTAGAGACGTAATAACATGGAAAATTGGTTTTGGATAGAAGAATAATTCCCAGAACATATAGTCTTTTGTATACAAGAATAGTCTGTCTATTTATCTGTCATCTATCTGCCCTTTTATCTATCTATCTATCTATCTATCTATCTATCTATCTATCCATCTATTTATCTATCAATCATCTACCTATCTATCTCTTTGTCATCTATCTATTCTATCATCTATCTATCTATCTATCTATCTATCTATCTATCTATCTCTCAATCTCTCCATATCCATCTAGCACCTCTTTTTATTCTACCTTATCAATAACTAAGATATAATATGCACCTTTTTTGAATAGAGGAATGCTTAAACTATTTGTAATGCTTTTACAATCCTCTCATTTTATTTCAAAAGGTCTCTTATGGATAAAACCTTCATGTTTGAATTCTATCATTTGCTAGAGGGGATATAAAGAATAATAGATATAGAGAGGGAGACAAAGTAAGGGGGCAAGGAAAAAGAGCAAGTCGGAGGAAGAAACAGAGTGCACAGGACCAATAACATTACCCATATCAGTGAACACTTTAATTTTTGGGTTGTATACCAATAACATAATAGGTTTTCTAGGATGTAAAAAAGCAAATATTTAACTTGAGATGGTGATCCTCTGTTCTTTGTTTGTTGCTTTTGTCTCATAGACATTCATTTGCTGTTTCTCCTAAGACCTAGCACAGGGAGTTTAAAATTTCTTAAGTTCTATTCATCTGAGCAATGCTCCCTGATATAACAGCATTGTCTTCAGCAAGAAAAAAAACAAACAAATGCACAATATAAAATTATTATCTATTGTGTTGTTTTGCTTTGTTTTTGAGATAAGGTTTATCTATGTAGATCTGGTTGTTGTAGAACTGGCTTTGTTAGACCAGGCTTGACCTCAAATTAATAGAAATCTGCCTGCCTCTGCGGCCCGTCCAAAATGTGATCAAAAAATTAAATTAATGAATTCAAAAGGCATTTTTAGTTTATTAATTGAAAATATGAATTTCTGATTCTATAATTTTGTATGTACTCAAGCTAAATATTTACTATCAATCCTTAATAATTGATATTATTGAGAACACTCTTTTTTTCAGGAAATATAACTTCATGTGTCAAAGAAGTTAGTAGATTGTATCACCCTGTCAAAAATTAATACATATATCTTCTATGTAAATTTAATATAAATTGCTGATGAATTATAAATCAAATCATGTAAAAATCCACCATCCTCAGGATAATGCATAACCCAAGTACATTTTGGCACCTGTGGTCTATAAGAGGGGAATTCAAAACTTAGATTAAAAAACTTTGGGAAATTAACATAGCTACAGAATTTTCTGTTGTGATTGGAGTATATCTGCAAAATGATGGATAGTTCCTACCTGGTGAGTCTTCATCCATTTCTTCCATTGACATCTTCTGCATATCTTGTCAGTAAAATATCATTATCACAAGTTTATTTCAGATTCATTACCCAGAGAACCTTGCATGAGAGAATGAGCATCACCACGGTATTCACATGATTTCTTAGTCACATTTGCTTGTAAAAATGAAACATGTGAAAGCATAAAATACATTTAGAAACTGCACATTAAATGTTCAGAAACTTCTTTCCAGCAATATTAAGTTCCACATCTTAATATAGGTACTTTTTATATGGAAATTTTTTATCTCAATATGCATGTGTCCTCTCTCATTCCTTCTTTCCATCCTTTTCATCTTTATGCATGCTTTCTCTCTTTATTACATTGTTTCTTCTATTTCTTTTGTAAACTACTTCTTGGTAGATATTTGTTATTCATTTCATGATATGGAAAGCAAAGACTTGAAAAGCAATTAAATAATACTTCAAAGTAACTCATTATTCTATTCTTTAGTGACAAAAAAAAAAAAAACCAGTAACATTTGAAATGTTTATATGTCACTTCTTTCTAATTAAAAAAAAGAGAAAAATAATAATCATTATGTTTTATCATTACTCTTTTGAGTAGAAATAGAATTGCCAAACTTAATGAAGGACATTTGAACAGAAAACTAGAGAGAGATTTAAGGACATACAAGTTTCTTTGGAAAGATTGTTTCAGTAGATAACAATATATGTAATGGTCATCTGTGAGGAAAGATTTTTATATTTCTAGGGAATACCAAGTGTTTTTTTAGGTTGGAATATATCTAAAAACAATAATTTTAGGTGAGCTCAAATACATGTGTCAATAGTGAAGATTTTAATATTTAAGATGGGGTATTCTCAGAGAATTATTGCTCAATAGTTAAAAGATTTGCCACTAAGCCTGGTGACTAGAGTGTATTATCAGAAGCCTCAGGATAGAAAAAGAGCAAATCCCACTAGTTGTCTTCTGATATCTGACATCTATTTTATTTCCATGTTACACACACACACATATTTGGGTGCACTTAAACACACATGTACACTAAATAAATGTAATACAAATGTAAAAATGTTTAGGTCACTCTATGTAGTTTTATCCTATGTGAAATATAATACCATAAAAATAAAATGAATCAAAGGCTGATGCTATATAAACTGTGATATAAAATCCATACCATATAGCAAAAACACAGTATGTCCTTTTTATCTTAAATATTACTGAGAATTCAAATCTGGACCTATTTATATAATAACAAATTAAATTTACATTTCATTGTCCAATTAGATTCTGCTAGATGTATGTTGAATTTAATTTTCAGATGCTAATAGAATTTTAATTTATCTCTAAATTTTGGTTCTGTTTTACTTATGAAGTCACTAGGTTTTAGATGTAAAAACTCTATTCTCCTAGCTCAAATATGTCATGAAGTCTAACAAATGATAGTATTCTAAATGTACTAAGTTTCCAAAACTTCATAATAAAACGAAGTTCTATAATAAGAGTGTTTCTCAACTTTTCTGATGCTGTGATTCTTTAATACAGTTCCTCATATTGTGGTGACCCTCAACCATTCAATTATATTAACCATAAAATTATTTTCATTACTTCATCACAGTATTTTTGCTACTGTTATGAATTGCAGTGTAAATATCTGTCTTTTCTGATGGTAATAGGGAACCCTTGTGATAATTTCCTTCAACCTGCCACAGGGTTACAGCTTACAAGTTGAGAAACACTCCTTTAGAATATTTTTTCAAAGAAAAATTAAAATTGTCCATTCCTAATTTCTTTTGTATCATTAGCCAAATATTTTAAATTATCCAAATGTGCACACCTTGAATCTAATCCCAAGAATTATCGGCAACAATTTTCTACCCTGCTTTGGTTGACGTGATAATGATTACATCAGTTTCATTAGGTAGACTGTCTATTAAATGTAGACAGGAATTATCCATGCCTGCTCGGGGTTGGAAAGAAATCTAATAGGAGGGAAAAGATAAAAACTGGCTGACCACAGATAGATAATTTATTTCTTAGCTGGTAGGCATGCAAAAATTTCCAAATGGCTGATATATCTTATAATATCACAATAATTAAAGTCTAGAATTGCTAATATGCCCTTAGGAACAAGAAATAAGTGACTAGAGATTGATCTTAAAATATCCTACCTACGACTTCAAAATACAAGCATACTATGAAATGGTGTCTTTACCCCAAAGCATACAGCACTAATAGCTCATTTCATGGATTTCAGATTTTTCATCTAAAAAGAAATACGAAGCATGCATAGGTAGAATATCTAGAGGAAAACAATCAATTTTAAAATTGAATACTACAAGCAATCTTCAGTAAAAGAATAGAAATGATACTGCATAATCTATAGGATTTTTTAAAATAAAACGTGCTGGAATACGCATGCTTATTGGTCTGATTTGATTTATAAGGGATTTCAAATGACATCTAAGCACTTGAACTCATTGAACCCTTTGTGGCTAATTTTCACTATCAAGCTTTAATTTAATAATAATGATTGTTTTTACCACTTGAGACCAGTGCTGTAGCACCTTCCATAAAATTCTAGAGAGGATCACCGACATTGCCTAAGTTGATGTTCTTTGTAAATTCCTTGCCTGAGAATCCAAAAACAGATTTAGTTTGATTGTAAACTGTAAATAATCAGGCCACAGAAATTACGGAGTTGGTCAATGCAGTGCCAGGAAGCCAAATTAGCAGAGTTCATTCCTACAGAATAGGTTCATTGAAGAGTCTATTTACAGATATGAAGTGAGCTTTTGGAAGACACTTGTTTGTAATGCGACCCAGAAATAGAGAATAATAACGAACACTGAAGTAACCCTGAAGTAAAAAGTCTGATTTGAAATGTTCTGAAGCTGAGTGATATGGTTTAAAAAAATTTAAAAAGCTATGTTGCAGGATATAAGGTCTGTGAAAACTGAATACCTTCTTCTCCTGAAGAGTTTACACTCATGGTTTGCAGCTCTGCTAAAAAGAGGTGAAAAAGAACTCAACCTGGATCTTGAGTTAAATATTAAAGAGATGGATTATCTTTACTTTTTTTCCTTTTTAATCCTTGTATCTGTGATGAATTGATAAACACGTTTACTTCAAATGAGGCAAGCTTCAGGAGTAGTTTTAATGTTTCCTTCCCAGTGTAATGGAATGTCTATCATTCTAAATCCTACTTTGTAAGAAAATTTGAGCCTTATAAGAGCTTTCCCCCAACACCAAGGCAATGCTGATAGGAAAGCTGTCTGTTTAACTATTATTTATTTATTTCCTTATTCGTTTATATTTTTCAGCAACTGAAAATAATACCTAAATCACTATATACAGTAGGCAATTTCTTTACCACTGAGGTTCATCCCTAACCCTCATTATTAAATCTCTTAAGCTAAGATCAGAATTCATAAAACACTGATTTTTCTTTTAACCTATACTTTTCATCAACAGATGCATATAATCATTGTATAAAATTGGTAATATATAACTGAACCACTATATGTTTCAAACACAATGTCAACGTCATACAAAGGAATTTAGACACCTAGAAACTTAAAAATGAGATAGGAACATGGCTGTAATTCTAAATATACACTGTTAAAATATTTAAGTTTAGGTCTAATGAAAGCTTATTATCCATATTACTGACAATTCCTCATTATACCATTTATTTTCTATTTTTAACAAGATATATAGTTGTAATTATGCACATAAATCTGTTTTTGATGTAATTTATTGACCCTTTAAGAAGTTAAGTCTTCTTTGATCTTAAAACGTAGAAGACATGCCTTGAATCCTACTTTTCTAAAGGAGGAAAAAGAGTAAAGATTAGTTATCAGTGACTGAACCAAAGAGCCTTGAATAAAATCACAGGAACTGTGCATTCTAAAAAGGTACATAATTGTACAGCATATTGCATAGAATATTTAAATAGAGACCAGAGGTCAAAAAGAAAAAGCAAACCAATTACACTAAGTAACCACTGAATTGTTTTTCATTGTCTAATTGAAAAGACATCACAAGGAATCAGAAAGGCTTACACTGAAAGACCTTTTCGTTTCTATTGACCTTAAGCCAATGTTATTTCAATGCAGTCAGTTATGGATTCTAGATAGAACTTTTCCACAAACATAAGTTCTTAATTGTGTACATACTTATATCCATCCCACTTCATCTATATGTTATATAAGCATGTTTCAACTGTTAGCTAATGAGAACCATTTATATAAAGTATGAACAATGTAAATTTAATTCTAAATTTAGTTCAATACCTATATGTGTTAAATGAAATGAATTCAATCAGTACTGTTGATGACACATTTAGATAGTTAAACAAAATCAGGAAATTTTGATCTAAGTAATTCCATTTTTAATTATTGTTCTTGTTTACATATAAATTTGCATTATTATACATAAATAAAATAAGATACATACAGCAAGAAGAACCACAAAACAATCAGGAATTATATAAATGTCACATTCACAGTATTTTGGCTACTAGTATTTACAACCTTTAAGAAAACATCTTTCCTATCTTGGTGAGTCTAAATTTCTGAGTATAAATCCATATCTATAATAGCTCTTCTCTATCTACTTAAAACATCAATCTAGACCTAAAAATATCCTACCTGCTAAACAAATAAGCTTAATTGTAAAACTAAGCTATCTGGTCTTCAACCCCATCAGAGACCTGAGAAGAAATAAAACTTAATTACCTGAGTAAATAGGAAGTGCACTTTAGCAGCTTTCAAAATGAAAAAATAACAGAGATAGTTTGCTTTCTCAACAGTCTCCCAAAACTCTCTATAAGGTTAGAGCATCATCTTCAGCCTTCTGGCCCAGTATATCTGACAGGCATATTTGTGAGGCAGAAACTACTGAGGGCTTGCTTACCCTGTCTTGGCAGAGTTTGGCTGTCGACTCGGCCTCAATCCAAGTTTGCCCATTTTGGGGAAGATTTCTGTCTATGGCAGAAATGAGGACAGTTTCGTTTCTCCAGTGGCTGGTTTGCCACATTTGAAGCCATCTCCATAAGGAGGTTCTTTGATTCTCATTATCGTCTTTGAGGTAGGCTGGAATCTGCCAGGAGTTAACCTGTCTTGTCAAAAAAATTTTTAAAAAAACAACAAAAACAAACAAATTCTAAATGCCATATTTTATAGTTCTCTGAGGCATTTGAAGATGTTACCTAACTCTTTTATCTTATCTCTTTAGAGAATCACGTTTATGTGTTAAACGCGGGCTGAGGTCAGATGTTAGGGGAGGAGGGCTACGCTTTCTGAGGATGAGGGGAGGGAGGGAGAGGGACTGAAGGGGAGAAGGAGGGTGGGATCAGAAGGTGATGAGTGAGGGAACTACAATTGGCATAGAAAGAATTCAAACTACAGAACACGCAGATAACTTATATTGCTAATCTCATTACATGGGAATAGCTCTGAGACTGCTTGAAACATAAATATCTATGCATAGACTATGCTTCTTTTTAAAAATATTTTATTAATTTATTCATATTACATCTAAATTGTTATCCCATCCCTTGTATCCTCCCATTCCCTCCCTCCCACTTTCCCCCTACCACTCTCCCCTATGACTGTGACTGAGGGGGCCTCCTCTCCCTGTATATGCTCATAGGGTATCAATTCTCTCCTTGGTAGCCTGCTATCCTTCCTCTGAGTGCCACCAGGTCTCCCCATCCAGGGACGTGGTCAAAAATGGGGCACCAGAGTCCGTGTGAAAGTCAATAGACTATGCTTCTTCTTCTTCTTCTTCTTCTTTTTTTTTTTTTTTTTGAGACAGGGTTTCTCTGTGTAACCTTGTCTGTCCTGGACTCACTTTGTAGACCAGGCTGGCCTGGAACTCACAGCGATCCGCCTGCCTCTGCCTCCTGAGTGCTGGGATTAAAGGCGTGCGCCACCGCGCCCGGCATAGACTATGCTTCTTATTGGTCACAGAATCTCTTTAACTTATTATTAGATGCCATTCTTTGGATGGCATAAATGAAGATTTGCAGATGCCTTTCTTCTGCTCATACAAAGAGCACAGAATCAACCTTAATTGTTCTGTATATCCCACACAGCTCTTACATTTGTAGAACTTTATAATGCTTGTGAGAAATTATATGCTTTTATAATAAAAGAACCAGACACTGTTGGTGGATCAGAGTTGACAAGATTCATTGCTCTCAGCATGCTGGTCACTGAAACCCTGAAACCTTTGTGTTCCAGCACCAAGCACTTCAGTTGCTGTTCCTCATCAGAACAGGACAGCTTTGAAGAAAGCTTCAAATCCCAGTTGTCCAGCATTTCAGACTGTCCCACACAGTACTTCTATTAAGCATGGAATTTCTCAACTTTTACAAACAAGACCACAAATACTGTTCCTGGTTTGTTTAATCATTTTCCCTAATTTTATTTGGGCCCCTATAAAGATATTATTCATCTCAAATCAGCAGGAAGAAACCTTAAGAGAATGATACCCCATTTCCCCTAAGGGGGCTTGAGTAGGTTTTCGATGGCTCTTTTGGGCTACAGATGATTAGTTTTAGTGGGGGTTGGTTATAAGTTTTTATTGGTCTTCAGAGAGAAAATGAGGTTGGAAGCAAGGATGTCTCTTTTTTCCTTTGTCTTTCTTTTGTAGATATAGAGATTGGGACTACAAAGAAAGAAGGGGTAATATAAAAATACAGAGAGAGAGATGATAGGACAAAATGTGGATTATTGAATTTACTCCTCAACTTAAAGCCTTAATTGTTACTCTCAAATGAGGCCATTTTATTCATTAGTAGATTTTTTTATATTGGTACAAAATAAGCTTAATTTTTATAGATTGGTATAGAATTCAAATTTAAGATTATTCTTCATACACATTATATATATGTGTACATATATATATACTGTAACATGAAGCATTGTACCTACGCAACTCAATTATAATACATTGTAATACAAGGTTTACTCCCAATACTTTGAAAGAGCTGTGGCAGGCTGTTTAGGATAATTAAGTAATACGAACTAATTGTTAGTTGATCAAATCATGGTCATGTCAATTACTAGTCTATTTTTATCAGTATGTCTAAGAACTTTCTTTCATTCATTGCTCTTGGTGAACAACTGAGAATATTTAATGAGTAAATTCAAGTCTCTTCTTACAGATTAATTATTTCTTAAGATGTACAGAACCACTGAAAACTAATGATACTATTTTATACTCTTAGTAACATGTCTTTTCTATGTTGAGTATGTTCAATAACATTATATAGAAACTACTAAAATAGCATATGGCAAGAAAAGAGGAAAGAAATTTTCCTTTAAGAACCTATTCAGGAGACCAAACCTCTGCTTTGCCCTTGTGTGATCCATTCTTTTCAGCACTGGGACAGCCCTTGAAATACAGACATAGAAGATCAAGAGGCACCACGCATGGCTTCATCAAAAGCAGCATGTGTTCAAACCCAGCTTCTCCCTAGACCTCAATTCATTGCCTTTATGAGACTCTAACTTTCAAATTGGCTTTAAAAAGACCATTCCGTCTTTGGAAAATGGAATAGGGCATAAAGGAGCAGTTTCTGCTGCTCCACTTCTTTGTGTCCCTGTTTCTATGCAGGCTTAAGCACAGACCAAAAGATATTAGCTTGTGTGGAGTCTGGCTGCAGAGAGAAAATGAGCCTCCTAGGCTCTCAGCAATGAACCTCCTATCACACACACACACACATACACACACACACATACACACACACACACTCACACACCCTGTGCCCATTGTGCTCTCTAGTTGTTTCCAAAATAATTCCATGAGGCCCTATTAAGACTTTGCTTAATCAGAGAAAATATCAAAGCGTTTAATTGTTTGCAATTCTTCTGAAGTTGCAGAAAACAACAGCCAATTAGTACCTAAAGTTCTCTTTTTCAGATGAGAAGCTAATCTCCTCTAACTAGAAACTTTTCCTATGCATTTTTTCTTGGAAACACAGTTTGCAACTCAAATTACATTCTGAATACAATGAAACAGAATATGAAATGATATTTTTCTGCAAACTATCATCTTTTCTGGTTCATTTTCAAGATCTTTGATATTTACATATGACCTTTCCATTTTTATTAACAGTTTATTGGATTTTTGCATTCCAGCTAGCAGAAAAGAAAGGTAATTTACAGAAAGATTTGACAGTTATACACACAGCTATAAACTTCAGTCCATTAACTTATTTCTCGTGTAACCTTTAGTCAATTCTACCAAAACATCCATATAAGCATATGCTTTTCTCTCTTATGTAAAAAGGCTCTCATTACAAAACCCAAATTGTAGAATGTCAAATGCAAGGAAACCCATTTTATCCTGTCTCCTTATGGCTCACAGATGCTTGCACGGCTTTGAGATGTACATGGCTCTTTTTAAGGCATATGAGTAAAATTCACAGATATTTAAGTATTCCTTGGATTTCTATTAAATATGAGTGTGCATGTGGTAAATATCTCTTATTATTCACTTTGTTAAAGTGTAATTATTTGAGAGTGGTAACACAGTCTTATCTATTTAAATTGAAATGATGGATTATAATAACTCCATAGATTTATTGTATTGACTTTCTTCAAGGCATAATACTATGCTATACTAAACACCATAAAATGATTTTTTAAAAAGTGTGCATCAAGGACTATCTTTTTATGATAGTTTCCAAATGCTTAGGGAAAGAAAGGAAAGACAGAAATCAGAAATGTTGATCTTGTACTGAATAGCAAAGTAATTGTACATAACAATGAAGTGTGATGAAATTTTAACAGAGCTAAGATACAGCTTTGAATATTTTCATCATAACAAATGAAAAATATTTAAGAAAATGCATATGTAAGTCTTATTCTGCACATTGTACAATGCACACATATACCACTGGATGCTGGGTTGATAACTCCTTTGGAAACACACTTACATTGTAAACACTAAGACCTCAACTCAATCTCAAGAATACCCATTCTAAAAATAAGGAATGGCAACTCACAGTTGTAATCTTACTGTGTGTGGAGTTAAAGGGAGGAAGGGAAGGTGGGGGGCAGATAGCTAGATATAGAAAAGTAGATAGATTAATTAATGATAGATAGATAGATAGATAGATAGATAGATAGATAGATAGATAGATA
>OU015747.1:9372052-9384535 GCA_907169655.1 Acomys percivali | reverse complement strand
ATAGATAGATAGATAGATAGATAGATAGATAGATAGATAGATAGATACACAAGCAAATATAATTATTTAACATAAAGAAAGATATATGAAAATTTACTTACCTTTAAAAACCTGTAACTCTCTACCCAACCGAGTATAACCTCTAAACTGTGGGTGGGCCTGATAGTTAATTGTAGACCTCAACAAGAAAGGCAACTGAATCATTTCAGGAGTCTGAGCAATAAACACAGTGTTCCAAGGTGGAGGAGCATCTGTAAAGGACAATCAAATTTATTTGTCCTTTCGCTTCCCCATGATGTGCCTAGATTTATGCTTGCTTATTCACATTGGCACTTGCAAACAGATAAACATATACATGTGTGCATCATACACAGATACACACACACACACACACACACACACACACACACACACACAATATTTGGGCAAACAATACAAAGATGTGCCTGTGAAAATACATCTGTGAGTAGCTTCTTGAAAAATCTGATATCCATAAAAGTAAAACTTGGTTACAAACAAATGGAAATTTATAATATTAGGGTTCTACAGAGAGTATATATTTGTAAATTTTATTGTTGATACTTAGTGGCAATCCAAACATTTGTATATCAGAGTGTTTGGAAAGAGAAGCTGTGATTCTGGAGAATCAGACTAGAAGAACAACGTACTTTTAAATAAGAACCTTATTTCTTTACTTACAAGATAACTTTAACTTTCGGGGATTCTCTAATATAACTATAAACCTGTTATGTTTTCATATATATCACTTATTTTGTATTTACATAGCCTTTCTTTAATAAAAATAAACAAAACTATAATTAATAATTTGAACTATTTCACATAGCATTTGTCAACTTGAAGAAGTTAGCAAGTAAAATCTATTAATGAAATTTGAAAATTTATAATGAGGTAGATAGATTAGGAACTCATTCAAGATTCAACAAATATTAGTGATTTTGCTATTTTGGTGTATTTATGCATGATCAGTATGGAGATTGGTGAATATATGTGAATATTAATTAAATTCCAACAGGAAATGAAATGCAAACATTTTGGAAGCACTCAAGAAAACATTCTTATTTAAGAAATAGTATGTTTTTATCTTATCTAATATTATATTATTATTCTTATTTTAGATGCATCTTTGTAATCTAAAGAGAAAGAAAGTGTAGATTAGGGTAGTTGGGGGCACTTGGGAAGATCTGGGAGCAGTAGGGCAAGGGGAAATTATAATCAAATTTATCATTCTAAAGTAAGTTCTATATCAATAAAAAGGAATTTTAAAAATAAGTAAAATAGTACGTATATTCAATGAGCATAGTCCTCGATTGCACATTAACTAGTAGTGTTGAGTAACCTGCAAAACAGAAATAAGAGAAATTTACTCAATGATAGTTTATTTCGATCTCATCACATTTGTTTGCATCATCTTAAGGAAATGGAAAAGTTTATATTGCCATCTGGTGTTAACTAGGGGAACAGCTTTTTTTAAGCATCATTTTCTAGGGTTTTGTTTAAGCAGGAAACTCTGGATGCTTTTCTTAATAGGAAAATAAAATATGATATAAAAGGAGCAGAATCTGACCATATAGTAATTATTTGTATTTACCTTTACACCGTTATCTTTCTTTAGGTTATATAATTATTATATTTGTTCATGTTTGTTTCTATCTTTCTTTATCATCTATCTATCTATCATCTATCTATCATCTATGGATCTATGGATATATCATATATCTAACTACTTACCTATCTATCATTTATTTATCTATATATCAATGTGTGTATTTGATACCTATTATAATTAGCAGTACAGAAAATATAAGAAACAAGTCTACAAAATTCTTTATTAGTTCACTATATATCTTTCATAAAATTAATGATTTCAAGGTCTTTTCCTTCAAACCTCACAGTCTCATTTAAAATGTCATTGCTTCCACAGTGATTTATAATGTAAACTCAATGAAAGGGGTCATAGACTTCTATAAAACTTGGCTCTTTGTATGTCCATGCATTAAAACCCCGGATAACAACTAGGATGGAATACCTTAAAGTCACGAGCACTGTGCTTGCTCCATCACCCACTTCTCTTGATTTTTTTTGCATGTTATAGTGATAAAATAAATATATCTATGTTCATGATTCATTGAAATTTCACTCATTTTTCTTTTCCTAACATTATAGTCTATTGATTTTTCTCAAACGTGTCATTCTTTACTCAGTCTATATTTTCTGTATCAAGTAAGTTGCTTTCTTACACCTTGTTATTTCTTCCCTTTAGTCATTTAAGCACCAGCACTCCGTCTTCAGGCACTTCCTTATGTTGAATATAAGTAATGGTTAAAAATTTTAAATATATTGGGGCTGGAGAGATGGCTCAGAGGTTAAGAACACTGACTGTTCTTCCACAGGTCATGAGTTCAATTCCCAGCAACCACATGGTGGCTCACAACCATCTCTAATGTGATCTTATGCCCTCTTCTGGCCTGCAGGTGTACATGTAGGCAGAGCAGTGTATAAATAATAATAAATAAAAAAAATTTAAATATATAATCATGAGCAACACAACTTCTGGGGTATTTTAAGGTTAGCTCACTAATTTCTAATTTTTGACAGTGACTACTAGAAAATGTCACTTTTCATAACTTAGAAATGATGAACTATCAAAACCATGATATTGCATGTTGCAAAATACTTAACACTTATAATATTATTTTATCTTAAATAGTCTAATAAAATTATCTTGTCTATAATTATTTGATTTTTGTCCTTCCAGTTAGAGAAGCTATTTATTTACTATTTGTTATTAATTGCACATCTACACATATGCTGTACATTGTTTTTTGGTAAAGCTAATTTTTGAATACAGTAGGATAGAAGTGAATGGTCTATGTTTTGAAGTTACCATATCACTCTGAAGTGGCCTCTGAACAGTTACTCTGTGAACATAGACTTAATGTGGCTCTCAGATTCAGCTTTCTCTTAATAGGCTAACAGAACCTGGAGTTATTTGGTGGATTGTAGTCTGGTACTTGTAACTGATGATGGAAGCAAAATAAATTGTTACTTTAACTACAAAGGCCTATGTCATATATTTACAGTTAGCATTATATATAACTATCATAACATTTAGTCCTGATAGAGTATAGTCTCTAATGAGTCGATAGTAAATTAAGGGAGTTCTGCAAATACACAGAAAAGTACGTGCTTAATTTTTTCCATACATCTGTAGACCAGTCATACAAACTATCAAATCTTAAACACATAGCAAAAGATGAAAGATAATGTTCAAGTGATTGTTTATTTCATGGGCCAAATACAATTAAATGAATGCCTGCATGAATGAGAAATGTTTTTTTTTTTTTAACAATCCCTAGAGTGCTACTCTCTAAATTATGTTTTGACTGAAGCAATGGTACAGCAAACAAGTGATTATATCATGACATGGGTCGCACACAGGAAAAGTCAAATCCTGTAGGCTATATCCATAATAAAGACTCGGGAAAGCTGATAAGAACTTCATAGTTCCAAGGTAACTTCAGCAAAGGGGAGATGTGTTTACCCAGTTTTGCTCACAGACACTTGCAGTGAAATGGAAAGAGAAGTTACTACTTGCCCATCCTTCAAAGACCATTAGGAAAGCTTAGGAAAGCTTAGAAAATCAGGGATCCAGGCTGGAAGCATTTGGTGTTGTAATGGTGTATACTTTGGGACAGAGGAGGAGAAAAACATGACTGGAAACTAGTCAGTTATGTATACTTGAAGAAAACGCAGTGACAGTATGACAAATTATTTCTCACCTGTGTCAATGCTAATTTATCATGAGCTTTTATGTATATGAATGGTATATGAATATATAGATATACCATATGCATATAGCTATATGCATATTCATATGTTACATGAATAACAATGGAAGATAAAAGTGTAAGTTCAAGAAAAATTTTGAGACCCTGACATTTTGAAGTTATCTAAACAAGAAGATTAAATGCTAATGATGAAATATGTATCATAATTTACTTTAATGCCATACACACTGTAAAACTTTTTATTCAAAGGAAGCACTGAATAATGAGAAAACAAGACTAGTGTTGGCTATAAATTTTTCATTTAATTCATGAAAAGCAAGCCTGCAACCTTGTTAACATTAAGGTTCTATGTGGATGTGAAAAATATTCATAAGGCAGTACAAATTGCATACATATGCTATAAAAAAGAAGAATATAGCTCATTGTCCTTTTCAAATGATAAAATATCTGTCCCTCAGGAGAAGAATTCAAATATATCAATGATTAAGTACCATTTCCCCTGCAGTTCCATTCTGATTGTGAATATGAGGGTGACAAGTGACAACACTTGAGACCTAGAGAGTGTTTCACTGTATGTTTGGAGTAGGAACAGGGTCCAGAAACAGTTCATATCCATGTTGAATCTTAAAGCGGCAGAGTACACTTGAAATTCCCATTATCTATTATCTGAAGAACATAAACAGCTATCTATAAGGTTTGGCTCATTTTAAACTTTTCATCACTCTTCTCTAGTCCATCTTTGCTGAGATAATTCAAGCTTAAGTTACACATCCAAGAAGGGACTTTCACATTCTTATACCGACTGAGCAAATGCTCATGTTTAATCATCCTAAGGCCCATGGACATTTTAAAGGCATTATTGTACTGAATATTTCATACTAGATCATAATTCTGTAGTGTGTTGCAAAGCTATAGCACCTTTGAAATTGGATTCACGGGTCACTAAAATTCATTATCTAAAGATTAGCTATTTCTGTTGTAGATCAGCACTTTATAGATGAGGATATGCTATCAATCTAGACAAAATAAATGCATTCAAAATTACAGAACATTGTAAACCTAGAAGAAAACAGGATTGGTGCTTTGAGAAATGTTGTCCTCCAAAATATGTTTTTAGTGGCTTTCCTTTTCTTTCTTTCTTTCTTTCTTTCTTTCTTTCTTTCTTTCTTTCTTTCTTTTCTTTCTTCACTCTATATTTTTCATGACCCTATCCATGTCATCTTCAATAGAGTTAATTATATTTTTGTTAAATTTGCAAGCATAATTTTTTGGCATGCATCCTGCATTTTCCTCACTCAGGGTTCTCCATATTCATTGTTCATGATCTGCTTTTCTTCTTCACAGTCTTCATCCTGGAAAATCAGCTCCCAAATTTCAATTTTGTAAGTAATGGTTTGTTTTATATCTTCATCTTAATGAATTCTTCTTTGACACTCCTCCAAACAAGGTTATCTAGACCTCTGAAATTCAAAAGTATGGCAAAATGCCCCATTTGAAAATGCGCACATCATGAAATCTTGGGTAAGTATAATTAAGGCATATATTATGATGTATTACTAAAAATTATGTCTGTGTATAAATGGAGTGATCACAAAGGCCACAAAGAAATAATGCAGTCTTTCTTTCGCAGAGACACTTTCTGTGCTGTATGGCTTTGGTTTCATACTGATTAGCTGAGAGAGATAAGGATTTCAAATTGAGCTAATTGATGTGGATTAAACAATGACTGAGCCTAAGGTTAAGTGTGCATTTTCGTCTGTGCGGAAGAACGTACAGAAACTTTTATTGGTAGTTAGGACCCAATGGACTCATTGAAGCTCTTGATATTCCACAAGAGGCCATTTCATACTAGATAATGATACAAAAAAGGTGAAAGTGCGCTGTGAAGTTTTAGCAGAATTACTCAGAAGAAACAGCTTTATTCTCGGCCTGATATTAGAAACATGAGGGAGAGTTAGGATACTTAGACAAGGCATGGTAAATGTCCTTCTATTTTATTATTTTAAGTTGTTCTTCTTGTCGTTGTTACTGTTGGTTTTATGCTAACTTCGTCTATATGGTGCATGTGTACAAGGAGTATGCACACTAAAAGGCTATCACATAAACATACAGACCACATAACAACCTTGGAGTTCAAATCTCTTCTTCCCATGGGTACCAGGAATTGAACTCCAATCATCAGGCTTGTAGAAAAGTGGAACTACTTGTTGAACCATTTTGCTAACTATTGCTTTATTAATAGCTTTTTCGATAAATTGTGCTTCAGCTTTCAAGAGCACAGCAAACGTAATCACCAGGCAAAAAGATCCGGAGTGGTTGAGAGTATAGGTCAAGAACTGGTATGAATTTAGGCTTCTTCTAGAAAGAAACACAAGAGGGACGGAGGAGGTTTAAGTCACATGTACCTTGCTTTTCATTTAGAAATCCTTTCCAGACCAGATAAAACGAGAAAGCAATTTCATTCTAGAAACCCTTCTCTTAGATCTCTTTGTTTCTCTTGAAATTCAATAAAAAGAGTAGCAAATCTCTCTCACACATCTTTCCTTGCTTGTATAAAAAGACTATGTAAGGAATCACATATACTTTGTATCACTGGGATATTTTTTTATACATGAATCCAGAGTGAACTGGGCAGGAATAGAAAACTTTGTGTAAATTTTCTTTTATATATGAGGGGACATACCTAGTTATAGCTACTTATTTCTATCCACACCTCAATACTACAAGCCTTGGTATAAATGGCTACCTATTTGAAAATAACAAATTTCTTACTTCCAGTGAACTATTTGGTTGAATTCCAAATCTACACTTACTTCTGCTGTATTCTTTCCTACAGGTGTTCTATTGTTTCTGCTTAGCCTTAACCTTGCCTCACTCTCTGACTTTACTAATGTCCCTGTATCACATTCTGTAAAAGGAACATTTATTCACCTGTTTCAGTTGTTGTCTGGGGGGCTTACTGCCTCTGCATGCTAACCTAAGCGAGTCCTGGAAGCTTCTAGGCTCCATAAAATCTAACCTAGGCCTATAATATTTTCAGCCTTTAAGACTTACTGTTTAATAAGCTCACCCTTTCTTGTTCTTTCTGAGTGCATAGCTGGGTGATTCATCTCAGCTGTTCTGGTTCAAACTCCTCTCCCATCTAACTTACTCTTTGGCTTTTCTCTCAGCCTCTGCATTGCTCTGTTTGTCCTCAAACTAACTTCAGCATTTGTTTCCAATCTTTGGCTCCTTATTCTCTGGGTAGTTCTGTCTTCATCTGTGTCCAGCTTGTGCTGCCATTCAACCTCTCTGTAAAACTGTCCATGTGAAACTGTCTCTATCTCTCTGTATTGCTCCTTAAGTCACTTCCCTTTCCCTTCTCTTCTAGTGAGAGTTGGGCGTGTCCTTTTCTGTCAAATCTTCCTCTGATTTCTCACTTTTCTGCCACTCAATTAAACATCACTCTCAAACATGGGTACTTCATTCTACAAACTATTTGTACCTTCATTGTTTGGGATTAAAGGCATGTCCACCATGCCTTGACCTAAGCTTTTCTTTATCTGAAACTCAATCAATGCCAAGCTATTCTTGAACTCAGATCTATTTGCCCCAGTCTCCTGGATTAAAGGTATGTTTGTTTTCCAACTGGATCATACAGACCTACAAGGTCTTTGTATGTGATTGATTGCCAGAGCAGCCATGTTCTGAATTAAAATTCTTCCACAAATTTCTTTCTTTAGATCATTCATCTTTTGAGAATCTGCAATTTTTTGTAAAGTAAAATGTTCAAGTCAATACTATTCTTTTTTTTAGACACCTCTTTTGTCTTAGTAACCTATATTATATACAGAATCAAAATTTTCACTGGTAATCAAAGTATGTCTTCCATTAATCAAAGCCATCTGCCTCAAGGAAACACTATGAATGGTACGACATATAATGAGAAGTATGATAGATGTCATCTAATCACATTTGTTAATTTTCACATATAAAACTTGAGGCACAGAGAAATATGATAATACCGAATAGGCTGATTATTTACTGACATTGTCTAGGTAAGTACGTATTGGCAATAATTGCCAATTGCAACTAATTTGAATAAACTAATAGGTATAACTTCCTATGTGTATGTGTCTCTCTGTGTATATGTATGTTTTATTTCAATTCTAAATTTTCTCTAAACTCTCAAAACTCACACAAAAAATACAATCTTGTGTACATCTTACTTCCCAAAATAAAATTCATAAACTGAATACAATGAATTTACTTTTGACATCATGTATGCAAGCTCCCATTTCTCTGGTTTGATCAATTATATTTTAGTGTAATTTTAAAATACTTTTTACACATAGAATGAATAACTAAATTGAAGATCACAGGAAGTCTTGGTTCTATCAACCATCACAGTGTCTCTATATTAATTTCAACTCAATTCGTCCCCTACACAAATCATTTCAGAGTTCCTGTTGTGGTGCTACATATCCACCAAATGTACAGAATTCTATAAAATTTATGCATAGAGTTTTGTTTGCAATATAGTTTCTGCTACAAAGTGACAGCTTTATATTGGACAACAGTATTATTTGTTGGGATCTCTAAACCTTAATGTTGTTGGAATTATTTTTTGTTAACTTTTTAAGAGGAATGGTGGGTGGTTTACAAAGGCACTACTAATCATTAGTTAATTTGCTCATTGAAATGACTTCATATGCATGAATTATGCTAACTTCTCCTTGCTATGCTATATTACAAACCAGATAGTGAGAGTATGCCTAATATAAATGCTAGTGTTGCAATTCTAGTGTTGAAATTTTCCAAATAAGTCTAATTTCTGTCAAAAATTGAAGTTATATTTCTAAATATATGTAACATAACTCAAGTAAGCTAATAAATAAATAATTAAAATAATCGACATTTGTTAAACAGAACTTAACACTTCTTGATCAGGATACTTTTAAAATATATGTCTATATGTTCAGTATTCTACCACTGACATTGCTGTTCAAAATTAGTATCAACTGATAAGAATAAATTAAGCATAGACTTTTTATATTCCTAATTATTATTAGGTACTAGAGGAATATTTAATAAAGGAGAACACATCATAGCACCAGCATTTTCTGCCAGGTACTGCTAAACTAATTTTCCACTAATAATAGAATCTCTTTTCACAAAGGTACAAAATGCCAAGGGCATTTTCATCAAGCAAGAGCTGCACGTGATTCTTCACGTCAACTAGATTTAGTCACTCAGATTATCTAGACACACAACTATACAAAAGAATTTGTTTTCAAGTGCATTGCCCAAAAGTGGCATTTCCACCCTGGACATGGGTTGCATCTCATGGTATATTAACATAACAGAATAAAAGGAAAAGGATAAAGCTTGCAATTTGCGTACAATTTGTATCATGTAAGTAGAATAAAGTCTTACAATTATCTTTCTCACCTGGTTCTCCACAAGGAAATGACTGGCTCTGCCAAATGCTCTTAAGTCCAGGAGGGATGACATTAATTTATGCGCAGAAACATGAGGCCAAGCAAGTGTGAGATGAATCCTCTAAAGTCATCTGAAAATGAATATTTTCATCATTAAAGTTTTTTTTTAAATATGGTATGTGCTTAGAGTGACAACAACCTAACAAGTAGCCTCCTCTATAATTCCTTAAAATTGTTTCTTAGACATTACTTTGTGTGTATATTCCTAGGATTTTCAAACTAGGAAATCAGATCAGGATAGATTTTTCATGTTGCCATAGACTATATAGTTTAAACCAAACTGTCTCAAACTTTTGTGGTACGTTTTCATCAGACACTCTTTAGTGCTTATGTCCAGCTATTTTACAAAAATGCTCTTGTGAATGTCTTGAATTTCTATTTATTTATTTATTTATTTATTTATTTATTTATTTATTTATTTAATTTTGACCTTCAAAATATTTTCTCTCTCATATATTATATTCTGACGAAAGTTTCTCCTTCCTCTTCTTTCCCCAACCTCCCCTTTTCCCCAGACCTAATACCACCCCTTTTCCCTTCAGAAAAGAAAACATCAACAAAACATTGCATAAGAAGTTACAATAAGACTGGGCACATACTACCATATCAAGGTTGGATGAGGCAACACAGTAAGAGAAAAAGTGTCCTAAAAGCAGGCAAAAGAGTCAGAGACAGCTCCCACGTACACTGTTAGGAATTACACAGGAACACATCAATGTTCCATATATTGCTAATTACAATGACTGTTAAAATGTTAAAATGTGTGCATGCGTGTGTGTGTGTGTGTGTGTGTGTCCTTCAAGTCCATTCTAGTAGTATTTTAAAGCCTATCATTCTTTTAACAAAGAGATAGGCTCAGCTTTCTTCTACTAAGGCATTCAAATTTAGTTCTCTCTTAGCTCTTTTCAGAATCCTTCTTGAACAGTTCCTTAAGTACTTATTGTCACATTACAGGATTTAGACCTCATCTGGTCTAAATTCATTACTTGTATTCTTGATAGAATCATCAAATAGTCTAACTTATCTCTTGTCACTGTTATTGGTTCTTACTAGTTTTCTATTTACTGGGAATATCTATTTTCCCCTTTTAATCCCTAGAATCACATATCATTAGCTTAGTGATGATCATTTTGGTCACTAGTAATTATCTCTTTTGCAGTTCTACAGAAAGTAAAAAACTATAAAACCAAAATAACTGGTGTTCTCTCTGAAATATGTTCTTCTACAGCTTTTTGTATACTGAATACATACAATACCCCTCAAATAAATAAGCTAAAAACTATCCTTTCATCCTCTCTCTTTTCTACCATACTTATATATCAAGGCAATATATGTATTGTCCATTTAGATTTATTTATATAATATCATGTGCCATAAAGTCTGTTCACAATATGTCACCATGACATATGATTAGTTTAACTGAGAATAAAGTTGAAATAGTTTCTTTGAGTAGTTTAGCATGGCAAGATCTAGGTTACTTTATATTCCTTATATATGATAGAGAGTTAAGAGTAATATTCCATTATATTTTCTATAATTTTAATAATTACACTATTTTAGTTATGCTTGTCTATTAACTTTAAATTTTAAAACAATAATTTATAATTATTTAGATATTTCAATTTTTTTATCATATTCAACCCAAAACATTATTCTTAATTTCTTCAAGATCTGTCCACAAATGCACCCTCAACACCCAATTCCAAGTAGTCTTGGGTTGTGCATAATAGCCCAATAACCATATTTGTGTGTTACCTACAATTCTGGGTATCCACTGAGGCATGATCCACTCACCAGGAACTTTATAATTAAAGCAAACTGAATCTCTGTAGCACATAAGTCATCATATGGCCATATTTTCCGCATTTTAGATTGGGGAATAAGCAACCACTTTTCAGTCATTGATAAAAGACTAAATGGATTGATATTGTAAAGGTCATTTGGAGGTAACAACAGATAGTATTAATTAACGAATTATCAGAGCTGCAGTGTTCCGAAAACACTGTTTTCTATTTTTCTCTACTGCTCTACAAACTCTGGTTTTTACAGTCTTTCTTTCCAACCCTGATCCTTCGGGTATATGATATAGATTTCAAGTACCGATAACTGAGTACTGTGCAATCAATTTTTTATTTACAGCTAGTGTTATCCTAAAGTTTATTATGTATGATATATTAACATAGAATCACAATTCTGTGATAAATTCATAAACCAGGAAGGGCTATGGCACAAATACAAACACAAAAAAACATTGTGTAACAAATGACAGATATTATGACATTCTAAAAGCAACAATAAAATATAGAGTCGTGAAGGAAAAAAAATCAACTTAATCCATTGCCTCACGATACACTTATTGAACATGTAGTGTATGTCAGGTACTCTTTTATGTACTTGGAACATAGCCATGGACACAAGAAAGTAATATCCTAGCTTTAGACATCAAGCAGCGACCTGAAAAGGGTAAGAGTGATTACTGGAAGAAAAGCAACATTGGAAAGGATAGTCGAATGAAACTAAATGCAGTATGTGTACGTGCATGGAGAGAATTCTGCTGAACAAAACAAATTGTACAACATTTACGGAATGACTCTCTGCCTTGGGGAAATACAAAACAGAACACAAAGAAGTGAGAAAAGCACTGAGAACTGCAATCATAACAACTATAAGAGAAAAATGATTCTCAAAAAAGAGAAACTCAGTATATTGTAATAGAATCAATCCCATGCAGGAAAGAAATTAGATTCCCCAAGAAGCAAGGCAGGAAAAGCCAAATGCCAGCAAAGAAAATGGACAGCCAGGGTCAATCATCCATTCCAAGTAGAAATTCACCTTTTAATCTACAAAATAAATGGCTTAAAATGACTCAAATCATCCAAGAGAAAATAAAATGGAAACAGTTAGTTGACTCAGTATTACACCTGAATATGAAAAGCAAGCTTTATAGTGGGGAAGAACATGAGGTATAATAAGGGTTATATAATGTACATATACATAATGATTAAAATTATATGGGCCTTTTCTGGCATAGAATTAGTGCTTGGTCCCAGCATGCAGATATAATCTCACAATGGCTAGAGCATATGAAAGTCACTTATGACGTCTACAGGCACTGTATACATATGCTTTTCAAAAGACAAGCGCGCGCACACACACACACACACACACACACACACACACACACACACACACAC
>OU015747.1:9289406-9345343 GCA_907169655.1 Acomys percivali | reverse complement strand
AGAGAGAGAGAGAGAGAGAGAGAGAGAGAGAGAGAGAGAGAGAGAGACAGCGACACAGAGAGAGAGGCAGAGAGAGAGGCAGAGAGAGAGACAGACACAGACACAGAGAGAGACAGACTGTCAGAGTCAGACAGAGGGACAGAGACACACAAGCAGGCAGAAAAAAGAGAAACGGGCAAACAGCAGGTAGGGAAAGACAGAGACAGACACACTGAGAGAAAGAGAAAGAAATGAAGGAAGAGAAAGAGGAGAGGAGAGAGAGGGGGAGAGAAAGAGATAGAGATGAGAAAAGAAGGAAGGAAAGAAAAAAGGAAGGAGGGGGGAAAGACAGGCCTAGTTACTGACATTTCTATCTTTTAAAAATGTAAATTGGCTGGGCATGGTGGCACAAGCCTTTAATTCCAGAACTTGGGAGGTAGAGGCAGGTGGATGTCCGTGAGTTCAAGACCAGCCTGGTCTACAAAGTGAGTCCAGGACAGCCAAGGCTACAGAGAGAAACCCTTTCTTGAAAAACCAAAAAAAAAAAAAAAAAAAAAAAGGCAAAAGGCAAGTGTTAAAAATTAAACCAGTGGTAAACTACAAAGTCTAATTTAACCTCATAAACACTCTTCTTTCTTCTTTGCAATGCTATATTTCTAACACCAACACAGACTATCAGTACACATACTTTCTTTTCATACTTTTCTTTTTGTTTTGAAACTAGTAGTGGATGACCATCTGCAAATTTCATGTCCGCACACTTAGAAAGATTCAAAGGGTTGCCTTGGCCCTGACCTATGCACAATGTTTATGGCAAACAACCTTGGTTATTTAACATTATTTACCATCAGGCCAAGGGCACATAAATCATAGGTGGTTCCTCAAAATGTAAAAACAAAACCATTCATTGTAACACAACATGTTCTGTGTACAGCATCTGTTTGACTGTCTACATTGATGTGGAAAAATAAGTTGTCAGAGGACCCAGGCCAAGAAATCATAATAGACATCTGAGTTTGTTTACTTTGAGTGTATTTTCTATCAATGTTGATAAACCTGAACCTTAACTACTATGGTTTATAAATAAAATGAACTTGGGTTGGGGTAACAGCTTAGTAATTAAAAGCATGTGTTGCCCTTGCATATAGCCAGCTAAATTTGCAAATAATGTAATATTACAGGTATTTCTCTGTCCTTGATAAGTAAGATAGTTTTTGTATAATTGGTTTGCAGTTATTCAGCAAAGAAACTCTTTATCATGCCTAGAAAGAGCCATGGAGAGGTCAGAGAATAAGATTGATGAGTTGGTTTTCAACCAACCATAAAAACAGCTTACACTTAAGCAAAAATTTATATGAGAAATTTCAGTAAGAAACGAAACTCCTGAACTCGCAGAGAAAAGTTTTTTCCCCTGGAGTCACTTCCCTTCATTTATCTTACCTTCAAAATGCCACAAAATTTATATTTAGTTTTTTTTTTAATTAAGCATATCTGCATAAAATTTGTGCAGGTATGTTCATGTAAGTGCAGGTGTTTGGGAAGTCCAGCAAAGGGCATTATATCCCTAGAGCTGGAATTACAAATGCTTTCAAGCTGCCCAGTGTGGACACTTGGAATCTATGAGCATCCTCTTTAACAGCAGTATTCACTTTTGATGGCTAAGACATGCATTTCCAGACCTTCACAAGAAGTTTTTACTGATGTGCTATTTTCTCTTTTGGAGACTTTTTTCCTGTCAGGATACACTCTCCTCTTTAATCTATTATCTACAGCACTGTAGATAGGATAGTGACAAAATTGCTGTTCTACTTTATCACAGTTTCAATTAAAAAATTAAATAGAAGTAATGTACAAGTTATCTTTCTCTCAAAAAGTGCTTTCATATCCCAGCTGTACAAATACATTTTCAAATTTATTGCTTTTAGAAGTTGTTGTACTATTGTCTTGGGCATATGAATGTTATGTATGTGCTTTTATTTCACTTTGATTTTTATTATATTTGGGGGATAATGACAGCAAATTCAATTTCTTCTAAATTTTGCCCCAGAACAGTTAAGTAAAAATTATGAAAAGCTGTCTTCAGCACATTTTCTTCTTGCTTCATTTATTAAGGCTATAATCTCTGCTTTCTGATACTAACTGAAAAAATATATACATATATATTACATATTTAGTCATATATTTATACTTATTTCACATTTTTTATTATTTTTCTCATTACCAGAAATTATGCTCATTCCAAAGGAATGAGATACAAAGTCTAGAGACATTTTAACTTATTGATACTAGATACTGTATCCAAAGTTGCAGCTCACAAAGTTTATGCTGAGAATTAACCTATAGTTTGTTTTCTTGCAAAGAATAAGACAGAAAACTATACATCTGCCAAAATTTTTATAGCCTTTTGCTATGAGCATGGACTTTCATTGTTATGTTTATATTTACAGAGAACAATAATCAAGTATGTTATTTTCTGGAAGACGTTGTCTTTTTAAGTGTGAATGGAAATTATAAGAAAAGACAAAAAGGATAGACTGGACTTATATATTGTTTGCTCTATTTTATTTTAAAGGTTCATAAATGTTGTCATTTCAATGGGTATATAATTATTGAATAAAGAAATAATTTTGCCACACTGGAGTGTGTTATTAAAATTAAACACAATGTTGTACTGTACTCAAGTAAAACTAAAAACTTGTTCACTTTTTTTCTAACTCTGTGCACAGTGAGATCACTTGACAGACTGAAATTTTCCATTGTTGAAGAAATAGAACAACAAAAATCACTAAACACTGGGATAGGACTTTTACAATATACTGAATTTAAAGGAGAGCTGGTTCACTGGGATAGTGATATTTGGTTTTCATTTGTTTGTTTTATTAAAAATAGATCTTCTCTCATACGATGTACCCCCAACCTCTGCTTCCCTCCCTCCACTGCTCCCAACTCCCCACAATCTCCTGTCTCCACCAGATCCACTCTTCTTCCACCTCCCGTCAGGAAAGGCCTTAAAAGACAACAGCCAAACACAACAAAACAAAATTGAAAAAGACCAGGCAAAAGTCCTCACAATAGGGCTGGACAAGGCAGCCCAATGGGAGGAAAAATTCGAAGAGCAGACACACCTGCTTCCACAGATAGCAGTTCCACAAAACAGCAAGCTAACAGTTTATAACACAAACGCAGAGGACCTGTTACAGCCCCTGCACGGCCTGTGATTGTCACTTCAGTCTATGTTAACCCGAATAGAATAGTGATATTTGTAACTAAATATTTTGAAACAGAAAAAATGTGCTATCATTAAACATATTTTAAGAATATCTCTTTCAGTTTCACTTTTGTTTTAAATTAAATTTTTTGTCACAGTGGTTCTGTGGGTAGCCCTGGTGTTCTTGAACTCTGTAGATCAGCGTGGCCTTGAACTCAGCTCTATCTGCCTCCTGTGTGCTGGAACTCAAGCTGTGTATCACTATGCCTGGCTTATTTTAAATTGAAAGAACATAAGTAAATATATTCCTCAAACTTTTTATATTGTCTATTCATGTCATTATTGGCATTTAAAATTAAGGAAGACAAAATTAGACAACCTTTTGGGAGACAAATATTTCTTACTCATCATGTCTTTCAATATTCTTCCTCTCAAAATATTTCTCTTCTCAAATAAAACTAATCTGATGGTTCTAAAGTTAATCTTTATATTTCTAATCTCTACCACTGTATTATTTTTCTTACCACTTTTGGTAAGGTTAATCTCTTCCTAAAGTTCTTGCATATGATATAGGCTTCAAAGTTTTAATTCTTGCATAAAATACAAGCACTATTTACTCATTTATCATTTATTTAATTAAATATTATTGGATAAATTACAAATAATAAAGAAATACTAAATTATGTTAACATAACTTAAAACAATAAGAGAGATCACATATAGTGGTTGGTTTCCAGTATTTTTTCCGATGGGCTTTTCCCAATTTTAAATAACTTCAAAATTGTATCCTGTTGCCATGCCCTTCTGTTTTCTAGCCCTTTTTCCACAGTGTTTAGTAATTTTAATTATTGTTGAGCATTGACCTGAAGCAAAGAAGCAATTTTCCTCCAGGAGTACTAATTACCAACTAAGTGCTAGTATTTAGGGCATAGAAAGTAAAGTTTAAGTTGCTAATAGAGAGCCCAAAATTGGGATGCACTTCTGCTTTAAGATGCCTCAAAGAAGATTTTCTTAGTGAATTAAAGAAGCCACCATTTATTTTAAGTATTTCATCATAAAACAAAACATAATATTATATTGCTACCATAAGCCATATTAGAATAATTAGAAAATATAGAAAAGTAAACCATTAAAATCCTACTTTATTATTTGATGCCAAATATACTAATACTCAGGTTAAATATTCACATAGTTAATCATGCTGTAACAAACCATCCCTAATATTTACTTTAGCCTTTTATAATGGAATATTGCCACATTTCATTATATTTTAAGTGATATAATGTAAATGATAACCTGAAAAAAAAGGATAAAATATCTTTCTTTATCTTTATTTTCCACATCTAAAAAATTGGTATTTTTAAAACTTAAATTTATTATTAGATATTAATTCAAAACCAATAAATATCTTTTTAAATAGGAGGTTTCTTTTTGATAGTTATCTAATCATTGCCCTAGAAGATTTGGCATAACCAAAAGCTAATTAATGTTTGTTCTGTTAGTCTTATTTTTCAATAATTTTGACATTCTATCCCACCTACCTGTTTACCATGATCTTGTACTATATGGAGGATTGTGGCCCGCCATGCACTCCACATGCCTGCTTTTCAAGGGTCTATCTGCTCACTATATACCCCCTCCTGATGATATTCCTTTCAGAGTGGACTGCAAAGTGAAAACTGGAATTCTCACAAAGAAAATGTGAGGTGATGACTGTAAGGGTGTGTTTATTTAGTTTGTGGATCTATCTCTATAGATGGACAACAAAATGGAGCTTACCACCAAGGAGCCACAGAATCCCATTAAACAAGATGTAAAGAATGAACAGCATATTCTAAAGTAAATATCTTCATTTACAGAGACATATATACTACAGGTCCCCCCTCAAATTTGGAAAATCATTATCAAAAAGTTAAGAGCACAAAATTATATAGAGATAACAATTACATCATTGTTTGTGAAATGGGTTCACATATCCTTTCTCATAGAGAGGCAATTCATGTAAAATTTCTTGGACTGTTTGCCTTTTAGATAAGGGTAACAGATTGGAAATTGATTGCTATCAATATGAGTGATCCTGAGGCAGAAAATGTTCCTGATATTGATGATAAGAAGAAGTTCAAATCAGGTTACTTGGGAGACACTCTCAATTGGTTGAGATTTTTAAGGTGCCAGAAGGAAAACAGGAAAACAAATTTTATTTTAATGCAGAGTTTAAAACAAATCTTTGGTTCTTGAAGTTACTAACTCTACAGATAATGTTAGAAAGCAATGCTTGTGATCAAATGTGACAAAAAAAAAATACAAGAAAGAAAGAAAAAGAAAAAAAGAAAAAGAAAAAACTATCAGTGGCACAAACATGCATCTATATGATGTATTTGTTAATGGAACTTCAGAGGAAGCAAGAGCATTGGTTGAGATTAATTTAGAAGAACAAGTGATGAGAAATATTAGTTTCTGTGCTAAGGCTTTACCCTCTGAGCAATTCTGAAGGTTTTTTTTTCTCCTTAGGTATCCTGAAAGGCAGGCTGATGAACAATTGGTGACTTACTGTCAAAACACTCTTCTTTTACAGCTTTTAACATGTAAATTTAAAAACTATTGCCTTTCCAGTCTTACATATCTAATTTCATAAAAATTTTGCAAATATATTAATTTATTACTATCTTAATGTAAAACTTACCTATGATAGTCACTTCCTTATTCTCAAATGTGATTATATTTTATCACTTAGGAGACAGAATTATTGGTAAATCAAATTATCCAGTGAATACAAGGCTTAAAAAGACTAATTTTACAGGGTTACATGCATTTGTTTGTCATCCTGAAAGAAGACTGTTCATGACACCAACCCATTTTTATATTTTGTGTTGTTAATAATGTATTATAACAGATTGGGTAATTTTATAAGGAAAACGTTTAGTTTTGGCTAGCTCCGTGTTATAAGAAACGCATTGGCTGTCACTCATTTGTTGTCATTGTTTTAAGTTTATTTAATGCATTGCAAATGAGAGAATGTAAGCACATGATAGTTACTGTGTATAGGAACATACCATGATATCTTAACCCATTAATAATTTAATCTATCAGGCACATGAATGGAACAATTCATCCATGAAGACCATTCAATCTGTCACCTATTAAAATCTCTATCTGATACCTGCATATATATATAACTCTATAGATATATGTACAGAGATAGATATAAATATAGATATAAATGATATAGATTATAAGATATACATTTCTTTCTATATGTATGTCGGTATCTTATGATGCAGATTAAATTTCAATATGAGGGTTTTAGGAACACATACTGCTCATATTATCACTGCATTGCTGTCCTTTATAAAGTATGCATGCTCAGAGATACATGGATAGATTATAAGAAACAGTCTGTGGCATTCTAGCATTCAGGCATTCTGCTTCTTATTCAGAGTTAGAAGGAAACACCCAAAGTTCAGATGATGTTATAATGTTATCTGATGTGGTAATCTCCTTTACCACATCCTCATAAGCACTTCTTTTCTAATAACAGGTATGTATGTAAAGTGTTTTCACAGTGTGATTTTCATTAACATTTCTCTTGACACTATTGATAATATTTTTCATATATCTTTTTGCCATTTTTAAATGAGAACTTTCTATTCAGACCTTTAACTAGGAATTAAATTAATAAAAATTAAATTAAATTAAATTTTTCTATTCAGTTTATGTATATTTTGTAGTGAGAATGTTAACTCTTTCTCAGACATGGGCAGACCTGGAGAACTGACTTAAATGAACTAATAAATACTTGATCCCACTCATAAATGAAATTTAATCAAGTTGATCCCCTAGAAATTGAAAGTTGAATTGTGTTAACCTGAGAGTAAGAAAAAAATAGAAGAGGCTAGGATAAGAGAGAATATAAGCAGCCCTATATCACTGGTTGATAAGAAGAAAAACACCAAGTGTTCTGTGGTAGAGTGAGGTGGATACAATTAGCAATAATATATCATATATGCAAAATAAGAAGATACATCTTTGAATGCATTCCCCATGAAAACAGTATTAAATACATAATTAATTACCCTGAACTAATCACTATCAAGTGGAAATGTGAATCAAAACATCGTACTGCACCTGTGAAATAGCCCAGTCACTAAAGAAGCTTGCTGCCATATAGGATTTCATCTTTGAGACCCACATGCTAGAAAAAAAATTACTGGTGGTTATCCTCGGACTTCTGAAGGTGCTCTGTGATATATAGACTTCAAGAAACATATGTAATCACAAACACATTCACATAGAAATGCATAGACCCAGAGGCATATACTCTACATGCAAACACACACACATGCACACACACTCCAAAACACAAATACAGGAAACAAAACAAATGAATAAAATGGAGTGAAAATTCTTTAAAGGAAAGTTTGGCTACCCAGAGACCCCAGGGTTGTACTGGTACAGAGAAAAGCTGTAAGCAAGCCAGCTGTCTGCAGTTAAGGAGTGAGTCCTCTGGAGAAAACAAGCCGGCTGAAACTTGGTGGCATATGTCTAGCTTCTGGCTTGTAGCCTTTGTTTATAATAGCTATAACAGGATAATGTTGAAGAGCACATATAAAGTTGACCTACAGCATTTTTTTATTTTTAATGAAAATCAAAAGAGAGACATGAAATGGAAAAAATTAGTCAGAATAACATATATTTCTGAGAAATGGAGTGAGATAAATCCTAACCATCAAAACTCCAATGTTCCTAGCTCAAGATGAAAATTTCTATTCTACAAAAATCTAAAATGTCTAGGATACAAGGAATTTCTGCACACTCTTTTGGTGTGATGAGAGTACCACTTTGCCTTTGCTTAATTTGAGTTTTAATTTGAATGTTTCCCCTTGTATTTTCACATCTGAAAATAAAGAATTCATATAACGAGAAATCACTGTGGAATCCATTTACCGTCTCTGTTTTGTGAAAAAGAATTCAGAGTTCTTATAGAAGTTCCCCAGCCTTCCAGTCTTTCCAATTTACTCTGTACTGATAATATGCATCCCACAGCCTGACCATGAAAGTATATTAGCACACTGAGGGGAAATTTTGATTATAATAACTTTACAAAGGAATTCAGAAAGAACCTCGTGACCCTACACATAAGATCCCTTCTTCATACAACTAAGACACTTAGATATTGTGCTTATTAAGTCTATGGAACAAATTGTTTGCTATTTCTATAGCAAAATTGAGTCAGTGGGATTTGGATGGATGTGAGGACATCCTATTGAAGCTCTAGGTGAGAGAAATATAATAGAGTGGGGAAATAGAAGGATCCAGAGGGTCCTGAAAACCTACAAGGAGAACATCATGACAGGCAGATCTAGGCTCAGGGGGACTGCTCAAACTACTGTACCAACCAAAGATAATACAAGCAGTAAACATAGAAGCTCTACTCTGATCTAGCCAATGGATGGGACATTCTCCACAGTTGTGTTGGAGGGCAGAGACTGACTCTGATGTGAACTCTGGTGCCCCATATCTGACCACTTCCCCTTGGTGGGGAGGCTGGGTGGCACTCAAAGAATAAGCAGGCTACCAAGATGAGACTTGATAGCCTATGACCATATAATGGAGGAGGAGGTCCCCCTCGGTCATAAACCTATGGGAGGGGAATAGGGTAAAAGCAGGTGGGAAGGAAGAATGGGAGGATAAAAGTGATGGGATAACAATTGAGATGCAATCTGAATAAATTAATAAAAATTATAAAAAACGAGTCAGTGGGACAAACTGCTATGAGCCAGGTGAAGATGTTGGCAGAAGCTGATAATGTGTATTTTGTTTTAACTTGGATAGCTGTGTATTTTTTGTGCCAGGAAGGACAGATTTAAAGAGTAGAATTTATTCCCTTAGAAGTAAGAACAGCATAGTCAATGTCTTACTTTTTGAGTGTGCTTTAACCAAAATATGTTTGGTTAAACATGGAACATGGAAAGGAGTGCTTTCCTTTCCATGAGCAGGAAACTCCATTTACAAGAAAGAGTAGAATGGAACAGACTTTATAGGCAGTTTTGCCAAGCTAAGTTCCAAAACCACAGAGAAAAAAAACATATATTCATCCAAACTGCCTGCTGACAGGTACTATAAATGAGTAGACATATCTGTAGTCCTTACTCATGGGACAGAAACCTCTAACCTGGAGGGAATTTAAATTTTTTTATTAAATATGTCTTTTATTTTTTACATACACATTTATATTATTATACATATATACAATTAACTACCTATATCAGGAAGAACCATGACACAACCAGGAATTATATAAATGTTACATTCTTAGTGTGTTGGCTATTTGTATTTGGCAGCCTTGAAGAAAACCTCTTTTCTATCTTCGTGAGTCTAAAATTCTGAATGCAAATCAATATCTATCACAACTCTTCATTATCAACTTAAAACATCTATCTAGACTTAAAAACACCTTAACCCCTATCCAATTAAGCTTCATTGTAAAACTAAGCTACCTGGTCTTCAACTCCATCAGAGACTTGAGAAGGAATAAAATTGATTGCCTGAGTATACTGGGTTAGTAGCTTTCCAAATGAGAACATGACAAAGACAGTTTGCTACCTGAATAGTCATCTAAAACTCTGTATAATGTTGGAGCATCTTCTTCAGCTTTCTGGCACAATATATTTGACAGAGGAAGAGGTTACAGGGAGTATAGATGAGACTTGTTAGGCTGAGGTCAGATGTTCCGAGAGGAGCGCTCCCCTTCCTGGATGCAATTTTTATCATTCAGGACACATTTACTTACATGGCAAAGATTGAGTAACTGGAAATTACATACACAACTCTTCTTCCTTATCTCATGGAAGTGTATACTGGCTGAAATGGAAAATCCTCCTTTGCAGGACACATGTTACATGCTAGGGACACTAAGCACAAAAGGAACATCCTAGCCCAACAAAACCTTTCCAAAATGACAACCAGAACTCTGAAAGCCCACTGCAGTGGTGCTTCATGCAATACTGCAGTCACAGGCCCTCCCACTGCTCCCCTGAACTGTGCTCAACAAAGTCATCTTCCTATTCACGTTTGAAGAGTAAAATCATAAATGTCAGGCAATAAACTTTCTACATACACTAAAGCCCAAAAATGAAGATTCTGTAAATTTTGGTTAGTAAATCAAGATTTTTGAGACCTTGAATAAAATTATTGAAGGTGAAATTATGGGAAAGAGAAGACTAGGTAGGAATATAGACTGAAATAATTCACAAATTAGCAGTTAAATTAATGACAATTTAAATCTAGCTAAAAGAACGAAATGGCCAAAGAAGTATTGTGTGTATTTATTTTATTCTAAATTTTTCAAGCTGAGTTCGGCATGTGGTTGATAATATACTGTAATTATAACATTTTTCCTTTCCCTTTCATCCCTCCATACTCTCCCATATAACCCCTTCCTCCTCTCTTCCAAATTAATGACTTCTTTAGTACTAATTTCATTGCATGTATAGATGTATATACATACATATACATGCATAAATATTTGTATATATTTCTAAAGATAAGCTGCTTAGACTATATAATGTGACTTGTAAATATTTTCAGGGTTGGTCTTTTGTCACTGCAAAACCGAATTTTTAAGCTTTTTAATGGGAAAACTGTTTCTCCAGCTTCTGACTTCCTTCAGTTGCCTATAGTACTTTGTGTAGTGTTGAGGCCCAGTTGGTTTTTCCCTGTCACTTTTAGCGTGTTCACTGTTGTCATCCTTGCTAATGTCATGTTTTCTAAGTCACAGTGTGGAGGCTTTATGTGGCTAGCTTCTGATATCACTAGGAGACAAATTAACACTTCAAACCCCTGATTCTCTAACAATATTTCCATCCCCTCTTACATAATACTCCCCAAGCCTTAGGGTGTGGTTTTATAGAAGCATTACAAAAGCAGACATGAAATTAAACCAGAAAGTTGTCACTAATAGAATTTGATCCTATGAATTCTCTGAGGTCATTGAAACTTAAACTTGTGACTCTGCAATTTTAAACATATAGAACCTTGAACTAGAAACTAGACATGTAATCTCAGGTAGATTAATACCATAATGACCTGCAGATTTGAAATATTACAGAACCTATTCTTTCCATAAACAAGAAGTCAAGATAAAGGGCACTGTGCTCTTTTACTGCTTTTCAGGATTTATTATTATGAATAACTTCAATGTCTTAATCTTCATATGTTTTTTTTAAAAAATCACCTTCTATAGTCCATTCTTTCACTCTCTGTATTAAGGATAACGTTCGTATTTGCATCTTAACACAGTGCCTATGAGTATATGCTTGTGTTTGTGAGAAAACATTCCAATGTTCTCTTTCTTCCTTTCCAAGTTTGTGCTAGGGGATCTTGCTCCAGCAATCAAGGCTTCTCTGGAGAAAGCAGCTGTCTCTTTCATGTAAGCAGTTCAAAAAAAAAAAAAAAAAAAAGAAAGTGGAGCAACTACTTTCAGAGACTAGAGTGCCACAGACATCATTTAAATTGATGTTAATTCTTCTAGATTTATCTATTGACGTGCAAAGGATGCAGTCTCAGTACTTCTGGCCTAAATGCTCTGAACTGTGTCTGTTCTTTCAGGACTAACCCATCTTTTCAGTGCAGAGATAAACATGAGCACATTGGCCTTTTTGCTCATGAAAGTCATTGCTCACGGGACAGGTTACGACAGGAAGTTACAAGACAAAAAAGATAGAGCCCACGCTGAGCAGGAGAGCTTTGTAATTTAATTTACTTGTTTTTCAATTTTGCTAGCAAAATTATATGACAACTCTCATGGAAATATTACCAGACAAAACACACCTATATTTTCTTGTATTTAATTACGTCCCAAAGTTATTGGAACTTTCTTCTTGCTTAAGCCCCTCATGGAGAATTTAATATGAAAGTAGCAGGAAGCAGGATTATCAGAAGAGAAACAAAGAATATAGAGTTAGAAGTAGATAGTGAAAAGAGAATGGGGCGCAGCATCCCGGTCCACATTTACTTTCATTAACATTTTTTGTTTGTTTGTTTCCTAGTTATGCCAGCCATCTTAGTCTCATTTGACCCGGAGATTTCCTACAAGCTGCTTGGAGACATTCTCCGTCTGTTGTGTGCTCCATAGTCCCAAGATATTAAAACTATTATTTCACCCTTGCAGACATTTTTCTGTGCTAGTCATTGTGGTTCAGGGGTCTTAGTGCTGGGTAAAATGTTGCTTTTCTGTCATAGGCACTCGCACTGCACCTTCGGATACTATGAAGTGGTCTAGGAAGAGCAACCTTTCGGGTCAGTTATAGCTCAGTCCTGTGTGCAGAGTCTGTTGTAGCTTTACAACAGGGTCTTTGTTTTATGTCCTGGAAAGCACCAAGGCAATGCAATAACTTGTGTTGATTTGGAGTCTCTTGACTCCCTTGAATAACAGTTTAGGTTTCCTATGCCTGGCTTGAAGCTCTCATTTTATAGTCTAAGTCTCCTGAAGGAAACAACATCCTAAGTCTATCTCTCTGGTCTTTTACCCCTTATTCCCCTTAATTCCCCTTAATCCCTCTTCAGAGTTAAATTCACCCCGCCTTGTTGTCTTCATTTTTGCTTCATAGCATCTTTGTCTTCCAATCTATTGTTGCAGGATATTTGATTCCATTGTGAACTGTCAAAACCTGTCTGGTGTTTGGTATGTTTCATCCCCAAGAAACACTTTTAATCCAAGAACTTTCTGCTTGTTGTAAACAGGTGATAATTATGTGGCTCAGCACTAGCACACACCTTTAATCCTAGCACTGTAGCAAGAAACCAGCTGTCCATGATTAAAGAGTAGTAGTGACTTTGAATCAAAGGGCTTTTAAGAGAGAATGAAGGAGATTTTTGATCTTTGAGCTACTAAGTTCTTTGGCTTTTAATTTTTTTGACATTTCCTCCCAGGTTGTCAACTGAGCTAGTGAGCCTTTTGGGCCTTATCCATAGGGACATGACCTGAATATGAAGGTCAGATGAGTGTTTTCTCTGCCTCTCTGAGCTGGCAGTTTTCACCTCAGCATTCAATCTCTGTAGAATTCCTTCTATTGACATTCATGTTTGCTAGGTTTTTGTTTGTTTTGATTTTTACATTCTTGCTTTCTCTTGCTTATTCATAGTATAGTCATGTCTAGAAATAGAAATTCAGAGTTGAAATTTCAACTAAGAGAAAATGTTTTGTTTAATTTATCTGTTGAGAAAGATTTTCTTCACTTGTAATTTATCTTACATTTTCTTTTCCTCATGGATTATTTTATTTATATTTAATGTTGAAGCATATGAAAATCTTGAAAAACTTCTAGGGTATTAATATCTAATTTAATTTAACTTTCATAAGAGAAAATTAATAAGAATTCAATATTTATATTGTTATTAAAATTACATTTATGAGTCAGACCAGTACTTAAAAGCTTATCTTCATTAATTAAGAGTTTATAAACATTTGTTTTTTGTATTCATATTGTTACATTTGTGTGCTGTGAAATAGCTAAAATTGTGATTTAAATATCTACTGTCTCATATTATCTCCATAACTTTACATACAGGGAGACGTTTTCAAGCAGAATACCTAAGCTCTACTCTTTTGTTCTGTATTGCTTTTGATATATTTTGCTATATTTATGTCTGTCATTTATGCCACTGGTGTCATCGAAGTCTTTGCTACTGTATTATGAATGTGGATAGAAGTGTTGTATATAGTTTTTACTTCTATAATTGTTTCTGAGGCAGGATTATGTCAATTCCTGTTTGAAACATGAATAAAAAGTATCAGACTTACTGGTTGAGTTCTCCCAGCCTTCAAGAACTAACCAGTGCTTATTTTATTTTATTTCTTCTTACTATATTTAATAATGATGCATATCAAACTATTTAGATTAGCTTCATAACATGAAATTTTTTTATATTCTGATACATTTCCATCATTTCCATATGAGTCCTCTTTTCTGAATGGATATGTACAAAAATATTCAGTGATCATATTGAGCTTTCTGTAACACTGTAAGATTCTGAGAGTACTATTTTTCTCATGCGCAATCTTTGTATTGCCATGTTTTTTGAATAGCATTTTTAAAGTAGTCACCCAATATCAATTATTACATATCTATACACATGCCTTCAGCTAGGTAGCATAAACTTAAAAGAAAATCCACTCAAAATTTTATAGGTAGGGAAAATTAAAATGGATTAATTATTGTTGACTTTGACATATATGATTGACAGCTTAGGTGAACATTTGTCAGTACATAGCCAGATAGTGATTGTTTCTAGTTATCATCAAACACACTTTATGTCCCAGAATCTTTTATGTAGTCAATTTTAGTTTATTTGGACATTAAATATATTATTAATGCAAAATGAGGTCAGAAGAATCTAGCTATAGAACACTAATTAGAGAGATCTTTGGTGCCTAAGTAAATAAGCAAATTAACAAAGAGAAATATACAAAACTGAGAGAAGTGATGACAAACAGACATTGATTTTGAATCATTACAATATCTTTTCAACTGAGAAAAGTTAAATTGTTGATAATTTTATTTCACATATAAAAGGTAAAATATTTTAAGTCTGATTTCCTGTACATTAACTGTACATTAAAAGTGAAGAAACTCTGAAATTATGATTGAATCCAGAGAAGACTTAGTCACTTCTCCACAAATTACTTGCTGTGACTGAGAAAACCAGTTCTCTGTCTCGATTCCGTTATAAGCTTTCTTTTCTTTTCTTTCTTTTCATTCTTTCTTTCTTTCTTTCTTTCTGTCTGTCTTTCTTTCTTTCTTTCTTTGTTTTGTTGTTGTTTTGTTTTATTTTGTTTGTTTTTTAATAATTTTTTACATATACATTTATATTATTATACATATATACAATAAACTACCTACAGCAAGAAGAACCATGACACAATCTGGAATTATATAAGTGTTACATTCTTAATGTTTTGGCTTTTTGTATTTGGCAGCCTTGAAGAAAACATTTTTCCTATCTTGGTGCATCTAAAATTCTGAATATAAATCAACCTCCATCATATCTTGTTATTATCAACTTAAAACATCTGTCTAGACATAAAAACATCTTATCCCCTAAACAACTAAGCTTTTTTAAAAACTAAGCTACCTGTTCTTCAACTCCATCAGAGACTTGAGAAGGAGTGAACTTGATTACATGAGTATGCCACGAGTGCAGGTTAGTAGCTCTCATAGGATTTATTTTCAAGTTAGTAGTTGATAAACACTAAAATGTATCCATATAAGTTGAAAAATACAATAAGCACATTTTATTTTATGTACAATAAAATGTAATTTAGGTGAGATCTATGAATTTTTCATCATGCATATTACTTAAGTAAATAATAAGGTCATCTCTGAAGCATTTTCCATCTAGTGGAAAAAGATTCCTCACAATTTAAGAGTTTGGGTATTGCATGTGATACTTTCAGATCATGTTTCTGATATGAATACTAAGCAAAATTAATATCGTGCAAAGGTTAAATAATAGAAACAATAATGTTTACTTTGTATCTTATTTTCCTGTGGAGGATTTTGTCATCTTAAGAGACATTTAAAACATAAATAGGAGATTATCTTCTTGAAAAAGCTCTCTAGTTCTTTTTATCCTCAAGCCAAGGTGAGCAGGCATTTCTCACCTGGGGCTGAGATTGTGGTTTTATCTATTATTTAGAATTAGTGTTACTTATGTTATTTCTTTCTCTACTAATGTATGAATCCTAATAGTAAATAAAGGAATATATTAATTTTTTTTTTACTGCATCTAGTATGATATTTAAACACCATCTGTTGAACGAGATGGTGAGGACACTATTTTTTTGTTGAAACTGTTTCCAGACCAAATATTTCTTGCTTTGGTTAATTTTCTGCTTGATTGCTTATTTATTTGTTTGTATTGTTTACTTGACACAACTTAGGTGTATGTGGAAAGAAAATCTCTCAAATGAGAAAATGTCTCTACCAGATTGCCTGTAGGCAATTCTTAAGAGTATTTTCTTTTCTACATCAATGACTTATGTGGGAGAGCCCCGCTCACTGCAGGTAGTACAAACCCTGACCATGTGGTCCATAGTGGTATAAGAAAGCTGAATAAGCCACAGGGAGCAAGCATTTACTGTCTTAATTGTGCTTTACTCCTCTACAAATACATATAATAGCTAGGTCATTTGATTTGACAACCAACTTTACCTCATTTTTCTCATCATCAAATATGTAATTCTTGTGACAATATTATCTCCAACATGATGACTACCATTACAAATGGCAATATTAACTAACTATTCTTTTGAGGGTGTGTTTTTTTCAAATACTTTGATGTTGTATCTTCTAGTTCTGAGGTCTTCAAATCATCATCAAAAGTTTACATCAAGCATTTTCATCTTGATACTGTTATTATTGATACTGTTATTATTCATAATTATAGGTATTATTCAAGCAAGAAAATCTCCAGGAACTTTTTCAGTTTTCTAATTTTTTTCATTAATGCATTTTCAGGTTTAGTGGAAAGTAAAATTGTCTCTATTCTCTCTACCTTTCTTTTTCTCTTTGTCTGTCTCTTGCCCCACCTGGAGTGTGTGTGTGTGTGTGTGTGTGTGTGTGTGTGTGTGTGTGTGTCTTTTTTCTATACATGTCTCTCCATCTCTTTCAGGCATCGCTTCCTTAAAAGAAATGATTATGATTAGTCATAATCCTTATATTTAATTTTTCTACCTTCATTTTAATATTTCCCTGTTTCCTTCTGGCTAAAGAACAACCCTAGAAAAAGCTAATCTCTACCTATATCATATTTTTATCTGCACTGAAACCATGGAGATAGCTAAAACCATGAACACTATAATAACCTTGAAGTTAAATTTACAGTCACGTTTTTCCAGTGGGCCCTCGAATGTAGACAGCAATCTTGTAATACCTTCTAAGGACTTCAATTTTCCACAGTCTTCTGTGGAAACTGTATCACCAGTGCTTCTTCCTTCCTATAAATGAAATATTTTCCTCATCCTCATTCTCTGGTGCCTCACATCTGACTATGTCCCCTGGCGGGGGAGACCTAGTGGCACTCAGAGGAAGGACAGCAGGTCACTGAGAAGAGACTTGATACCCTATGAGCATATACAGAGGGAGGTAATCCCTCTGAGGAACAGTCATAGGGGAGGGGAATAAGGGGAAAATGGGAGGGAGGGGATAATGGGAGGATACAAGGGATGGGATAACCATAGAGATGTAACAAGAATAAATTAATTAAAAAAAATAAATAAATAAATAAAAAATAATAATAATAAAAAAAAATCAACATATATTCTGAGCAATTAGTCCTAGTCATTAGAGAAGATCTCAAAAGTTCCTACCTTGCTCCTGCAATACTCACGACCTAGCATATGTCCTGATCTTCAGTCTTTTTATACTAAAGGAATGAACAATCTATACTTAAAACTAAGTGGACTATCCTTTCCTACCTCAGTATGCCTCATCCATGTTCACTTCCTGGCATTCCAGTGACATTTGTTCAGTGATTCTGCTGCCATGTACTGTACTCACATTATTCATCTCGCCACAGGAACTTTCTCAGAAGCATAAAGACCAGGTGTTATCCAGCAAATATAAATATGTCTTTTTAAGCCAACTTTCCAGAGTATTTTCTTTCTTTATTTTTTCTCTGTTTCTGTAAATTTTGTCAGAGGAGTTCTGAATAATTGCTTTTTTCAATTCAAATCTTTATACACTTTCTTCACCTGACACTTTCCAAAGTATGGTTATACACATGTATGTTTATATTTGACTACCAATTCTCTTTTCACATTAGAAATGAGAACTATACCACACTCTCTCCAAAACCTCATCATCATCTGCATTCAGAAGGAGGATGCAGGGCCCCAGGAACATCCAGGCTTGCTGTGCCCTAGGACGGAACATCCAAGTTACACCCCTCCCCTTTGGTGCTGCCAGTTTCCTGCCTGCTGGGTCCACCTGGGGAACAGTCAGCAGAGGTGAGCTAGACACTGTTCCCATAGCCTCATTGCTCACCTTCCAAAGGAGACCTTGGAGGGCCTCAGGCATATCCAGCTTAGACTTCTTTCCTCCAATTCCCTGCATGCCTGGTCCTCCTGGTGCACAACCAGCAGATGTGAGCTGTGCTTTGTCCATTGAGCTCCACTGTCTGGGCAGTGACTCCCTTCCTGAGGAGGCCTGCAAGACCTCAGGAACAGCCAGGCCTCCCTGGGGTACAGCCAACAGGGGTGAGCAGTGGGCTATTCTCTGAGCCCTACAATCAGGCCCAAGGACTTCCTTCCCCCAGAGGACTCCTACTGGCATCATGAATATCCAGCTAACATCAGGGACAACCAGATGGCTAAAGATCAGCATAAGAACACAATGAACAACATCCAGCTCAAATTGGCACCACCAGAACACAGTTATCCTAATAGAACAAGCCAGTGATATCTTAACACAGACAAAGCACAAGAATATGACCTTAAATCCAATATTATAAAGATGAGAGAGGACTTTAAAGAGGAAATGAAATCTCTTAAAGTAATATAGGAAAATAAAATCAAACATGTGAAGTAAATGAATAAAATAGTTCAAGACATGCAAATGGAAATAGAGGCAATAAATAAAGCACAAATTGAGGAAATTCTGAGGGTCAAAAACCTAGGGAAAAGAACAGGAACTGCAGATACAAGCATCACCAGCAGAATACAAGAAATGGAAATGAAAATCTCAGATATGGAAGATAGATTTAAATAAATCAATAGTTTGATATAAGGAAACATTAAATCTAAAAGGTTCCTTGAGCAAAACATCCAAGAAATCTGGGTTACTATGAATAGACCAAATATAAGAATAATTGGAGCAGAAGAAGAATTTACCCTCCAAGGACCAAGAAATATTTTCAACAAAATCATAAAAGAAAACATCTCAAACCTAAAACGATAGAGAGAGAGAGAGAGAGAGAGAGAGAGAGAGAGAGAGAGAGAGAGAACTATAGCATGCAAGAAGCATACAGAACTCCGTTATAGATTGGACCAGAAAAGAAAAAGAAAATCCTCTCACCACTTAATAATCAAAACACTAAATTACAGAAGAAAGAATATTAAGAGCAGCAATGTAAAAAGGCCAAGTGACACATAAAAGCTGAAGTATCAGACTTACACTCAACTTCTCAATAGAGACTCTAAAAGCCAAAATAAGCAAAACTAATAAATAAAATGGACTTATAACTGGTAAGGGTGATGGTTACCTTAATAAAGATGAGTTATAACATCTTATATGTCATTAAATTAAAAAATGACATTGTTAATGGAATAATTATCTGGGTTGCCTTCTCTAACCTCAGTGGGAGAGGATGTGCTTAGTTCTGTTGAGACTTGATGTGCCGGGGTTGTTTGGTACCCATGGGGCATCCTCCCTAGCTCTGAAGTGAAAGGGCAGGAGTTACGGGGAAAGAGTGTATGAGGGTGGGACTGGTAGGAGAGGAGGAAGGGCACTGGGATCAGGCTATAAGTGATTAAATAAATTAATTAATGGAAAAAAAGTACAATTTTCATCTTTGCCTCCTTATTTTTACATGTGTAAATGTCATACATGCATGTATGTAGTGCTCCATGTATATGAAATGACTGTGAATGCTATAACAGGATCTCCTAGAATGCTAGGAAATGTGGCTGTGAGCCAATCGTACAGGTGCTGAGATCTGAACCTGGGACCTCTGGAAGGGCAGCCAGGGATCTTAGCTGCGGAGCATCAGCCAAGCCCCAGTTTTCACCTATATTCTCCCATACAAGCTGTGAAAGCTTCGATAAGCCCATAGGACAAAAATCTTCCTTGTAATATTTAACATGTCCTCTGTGTGATAAAGAACAAATGACATAAACCTGAAGATAAAAGAATTTTGTACTCTCATCGGTTTAACCTAGACATGTATGGTAGAACAGGCCTCATTATGAGGCTAACATGAGGTCTTTTCATTAAAAATGCCTAAGTATCATTTGCATGTATATTTTTATTTTTTAAAATTTTTTATGAATTTATTCTTGTTACATCTCAATGGCTATCCCATCCCTTGTAGCCTCCCATTCTTCCCTCCCTCCCATTTTCCCCTTATTCCCCTCCCCTATAACTGTTCCTGAGGGGGATTTCCTCCCCCTGAATATGCTCATAGGGTATCAAGTCTCCTCTTGGTAACCTGCTATTCTCCCTCTGAGTGACACCTTTCCAGGAACATATCCTGAAGTCACTATTGTAGGATCAACACTGGAATAAGAGGATTCTTAGTGGAATTCTGATGTAATAACTGAGCAAGAAAGATCGAAAACAAGGAAGGACATCATTCTTGCAAAAGAAGAGATAAAATGAATTAGAAGTTCTCTTGAAAGTTCCTACTGTTTATCCACTAGTCTCTCTTCTGCTCTTTCATTGTTTTTGACAGTCATATTCTCATTGAATCATTTATGATAGTGGGGTTTTGTAGAGATGATTTGATGAGGTATCAAACTCTGCAAAAATAAAAACTCTTTTATATGTTACTCTGAAAGGCAGTAAGTTAATACTTTGGCTACTTTCCTTGTCTATCCTAGTCATAGATAGACTGTACCAAATGCAATAATTCTCTAAAACTTCTTACTAATGATGTAATTCCTTTAATACATTATCCAGTAGAGGAGTCAGCGTACTGTGACAAAATCCACAAATTACATAATGTCACGTAGTTGCTCAAAACACATTTCCTCCAGCTCTATATTACAAAAGCCAAAAGCTATCATCATTGTCAAAGCAAAACTTAACCTAGCCCAAGAAAACAGAAAAGAGAGACCTTGTTCCCTGATGATAGTGTAATAAAACAAGGATAACTAAGCTGAACTCCATTAAAATGAACACTGTTGTTAGATGACATAAAGGTGCTGGAGAATGTGGTACAGTATACTACTTATACCATGGCTAACACTGTTATGCAATCCTCAGTAACAGACTGTATTCTTCTTACTACTCTACATATTATAACACTCTTTTTTCATCCTATGTGTTATTGTTATTGTTGTCATATTTTAAAGGTAGAAATTTAGACATAATAAATCTCATGATGGTCACATAGCTATAAAACAGTAGAACTTGATTTCCTAGAGAGCCAGGCTCTAGAACCTATTCTGAGTGCATATTATATGAAGTTCCCTCACTCCACTTTCATTATTCTATCTTTACTGAGTTGAAATGTCTATTAGCTTAATATTAATTTGATAATTGTAAATGTTTCTGTGCTTACATATATATACCATTTATGATTGTACATATGATTTATTTTTCTATTTAGTTTTCTTTCTATTTCTTATTTAAATCTTTTACTTATTTGTTTAAATTTTATTTTGTAGAATTAAAGATTGAACTTAGAATCTGCTATAACATGATATGTAAATACTAAACTGAGAAGTACAGTGGTTGGTTTTGAGTCTTGATTAACCCTTAATTATCCATAGTATGTGTCAATAGCACAGGTTTTTAGTTACCATGAGAGGGCCACATTCTATGAACCTTTTGAAGAAACTTATACCCGTTATGAAACCAGAGTTCAATAAGAACAGAGACCATTGTCTGCTGAAAATGAACTAAGGGTTCAGGAAACACATTTTATAAACATTTCCAGTATCTTTGTGGTGGGGAATTGAACTCCAGACCTTTGATGGATCAGACTTTAACCTCTAAGCCATCTCTCCAGCTATTACTAGTCTCCTGAGTATTTTCTCGAGTTTAGCCTACAAAGACGTTAAGGCAGACCAGAGTTTAGCTGTGACCAGTAGTGTAGTCTAGAAAAACAGGGATAATAGATGAGGTAGAAGGCTTAAACAAAATAAATATTTTCAATAACTGAAAGTCTGAGTAGCATATAGCATTGAAATGACCCTATAATCAGGCATATCACCAAGAGTTGCCTGAACAATGTAACCTAAATTGACAATACTCTTTCATCAGAATTCTGTTCAGTGTTTCTCCTGAGGTTAAACATTTGAGAAAAGTAAAAAGCATTAATAAATCTTCAGGGACTCCTGTAAAGCACACAATTTTTGAATGAAATTTATCGGTGACATTTTGTCTTTACTATTTAACCTAGTGAAGACTGGGTGTCTTTTTTGATTAAATACCTCTCCGCATGCAATTTTTATAATAGCAACACATCAAACATGGGTAATTATTTCTAACATTTTCTTTTAGAAGGAAAGAAAAATCTTTATAGTATTCCATGGTCATATGGAAATCACAATGATAGTTTAAAGTTTTTGGTTTAAAAGGTATCTTGATTGCCTATCATTTTAAAAGTTTAAATTCTATTTTTAGGAAGCATTTATTTTTTCCTATCAGAAAAAAATCTCTTCCTAAAAGAGAAGAAAATTATTCTTTATTACCTAAAGACAGACTTATTTTTCAAGAAATGAAATGGGAAATTAGAAATAAAGTTAAATTATAGAGGATCCGACAAGATGGTGGCACTCAGTATGGACCTTGTCTAGAAGGCAGAGTAACCGAGGCTGGGAAATTGACAGATTTGTTAATCAGGAGCACCAAGCCTTCCCCCATTGCAGCTGGACACCCCTGACCACCGTTCAGAAGGCACAAACTTCAAACACTTTGTGTTTCTCAGAATACAGGAACAAGCACAGAGCCTCTAGGGAACAGAGGACCTGCTGAAACTACAAGCAGTGATTCAGCACCGCAAAGCAGGTGACCTAATGAACAGGCCAAAATCCTAAACATAGACTTGGGGACTGATTAATCTAAACAAGTGGGGAGGATAAAACAAAGTCCCCACCCCCACTCACCACCACGCCCTCCTTGGCTGGACTTCCCCCAGGGTTGGGAAACATAAGCTCCAAGCACACTGCACTATTTTGAATACTGGAACATTGTAGTCCCCCTGCAGAACAAAACATCAACACAGTGGAAGCCATACAGCATCTGGCATCCAAGCCACCATTTGTGGGTGATTCCTCTGAGGTGAACAAGTAGCCAGAAGAACCCTAAAAAAATCATGGTTCCTAAGAGGCACAGCTTGGACAAATATAGATACAGGAAGACAGTGTCTGCCAAGGCACTATAGGAAGCAGCTGCCTTCCAAAGGTACTCAGCCCCATGACCAGCCCTTAGAAAGCCCAAGCCCTCTCAGAAGATGCCTAAAGGAAAGGGTAAGAAGACAAATAACAAGATCAAGGACAACATGCCTCTACCAGAGAGTCCAGACATCAAGAGTCAGCCTAATACAGCTAAAGCTCAGGTAAGTGACCTAAAGATTATGCTTATACAGCTATATGAGAATTATAAAGAGGAACTGAATAGATCCTTCCAAGACTTTCAGGAAAATACTAACAAATGAATAGAAGCCTTCAAGGAGAAACATGAAATCACAATCAAACAGGTGAAGCAAATGAGTAAATCAGTTTAAAACATGAAAACAGAATTGAACACCATTAAAAAATCACAAATTTAGAAAACCCTTGAAATGAAACAACTGAAGAAGGAAGCAGGAATCCAACAGGCAAATATAACCAACACAATTCAATATATGGAGGACAGGAGCTCAGTGGCTGAAGATCCAATAGAAGAAAATGATACATCTCTCAAAGAAAATATTAGAGCAGAAACATCTGTAACACAAAGCATCCAAGAAATCAAGGACACTATGAGAAGGCATAACTTCAGGATTATAGGGGTAGATGAAAAGGAGGATGTAATTTCCCAAAGATCAGAAAATGTTTTAAAGAAAATCATAGGAGAAAATTTCCCCAACCTAAAGAAAGAGATACCTTTAAACATACAAGAGGCCTACAGAACACCAAATAGGTTAGAGCAGAAATGAAATTGCTCCTGGCACATAATAACCAAAACTCTACCTTTGTAGAACAAAGAAAAGTTATTAAAAGCAGCATAGGGAAAAGGACAAGTAACCTATAAAGGCAAACCCATCAGAATTACACCTGACTTTTCAACAGAGACCATGAAATCCAGAAGGGCCTGGGCTGAGACCATACAAACTTTAAGAGACCACAGATCCCAACCAAAACTACTATGTATAGCAAAATTTTCAATCACCATAGATGGAAAAAACAAGATATTCCATGAGAAAACCAAATTTAAACAATATCTGTATACAAACTCAGCTCTACAGAGGACAGTAGAAGGAAAACTCCATCACAATGAGGTTAACCAAACCCAAGAAAACAGAGCATATACATAATCATATAACAGCAAAACCAAAATAAACACTGCCAGCACAATCACCACAAACTCCACAATGAAAGATCTAACAACCATTGGTCACTAATATCTCTCAAGATAAAAGGCCTCAACTCCCCATTCAAAAGACACAGGCCAACATAATGGATGCAAAAACAAGATCCATCACGTTGCTGCATTCAAGAAAAACATCTCAGCAACAAAGATATTACATGAGAGGAAATGGCTGAAAAAAGATTTTCCAAGAAAACAGACCTGCCCCGGCCCACCGGGTTCGACTAATGCTCGGGAGGAGAATTTTCCTGTATAGAGACAGAACACTAGACATGAAGAAGGGGGCAAGTCTGCATTCTGATCAAACCCCGTTTATTGAAAAATTTCACAGAGTATATATAGGCACAGAGGCAGGGGTAATTGCATAAGCAAGGGTTGCTATGGATACCTAGCTCTGGAATGTTCCAGCAGGTGTCTACCTTTACGGCTGCTATAGTTGCAGAAGAGAGAAATTCCAGAGAAATTGTGAAGGATCTGGTTGGTCAGGAAAAAGTTCCTGGAACTGCTGCTCTAAGGCAGCTGGCCTTTAATCTGATCTTATCAGTAGTCTTACCAGAAAAGGAGTAGCTCGGAAGTCTAGAATGACCAGCCCCCACAATAAACCCCAACAGGTGTCTAACTGCCGACCTACGACAAGGTCAGCTGGTTTCTGGTGAATGGCAGACTGCTGGAGAAATGGGGACCTAGGCTCTGACAAGATGGCTGAACATTGGCCATGTAGCCCGTCCCCAACACAGGCCCAAGAAGCAAGCAGGAGTAGCCATTCTAATATTTGATATAGTAGACTTTCAATTAAAATTAATCAAGAAAGATGGAGAGGGATATTTTGTTCTCATCACATAAAAATTCCACCAAGAGGACATTACCACCCTGAGTAGCTATTCCCTAAATACTAGGGCACCCACATTCATAAAAATTACTTCTAAAGAGTAAATTACATGTGATCCCAACACAATGAAGATGGGATACCTAAACACCCCACTCTCACCAATGGACAGATCTTCAAGGCAGAAACTAAATAGAGAAATAATTAAGTTAACTGAAGACATGAATTAAATGGTCCTAAAAGACATCCACAGAACTTTTTACCCAAACAGAAAAGAATATACTTTCTCTACTCCACATGGAATCTTCTCCAAAATTGACAATATAATTGGTCACAAAACAAGCCTCAAAAGATACAAAAAATTGAAATAATCCCCTGCATCTTATCAGACCACCATGGCCTAAAGCTGAGCATCAACACAACAATAGAATTAACAAAAAGCCAATAAGCACATTGAAACTGACCAATTTTTACTCAATGACGACTCGGTAGGGATTGAAACAAAGAAATAAGGACTTCATAAAAATCAATGAGGGCATAACATATCCAAACCTTCTGGACACAATGAAAGCAATGCTAAGAGGAAAGTTCATAGCACTGGGTGCTTTCATAAAGAAATTGGAACCATTGCATATATAATCAACTTAATGGAACACCTGAAAAAACTAGAAAAAAAAATAATCAGACACACCCAAGAAGAGTAGATGGCTGGAAATAATCAAACTCAGAGCAGAAATCAGTAAATTAGAAACAAGAAAACAATTCAAAGACTCAATGAATCAAGAGATGGTTCTTTGAGAAAATCAACAAGATAGACAAACCCTTAGCCAAAATAATTAAAATGCAAAGGGAGAGTACCCAAATTTAAAAAAAAAATCGAAATGGAAACGAAAACCAAGGAAACCCAAACAACCATTAGATCTTACTGCAAAAACCTGTATGCTACAAAATTTGAAAATCTAAATGATATGAACAACTTTCTTGGTACATTCCACTTATAATGTTTAATCAAGTACAAGAAACCAAATTAAACACTCCTATATCCCATATCCCCTAAGAAACTAGAAGCAGTCATCAAAACTCTCCCAAACAAAAACCCCCTGGGCCAGATGGATGCAGCACAGAATTCTACCAGACCTTCAAAGAAGAACTAATAACAATACTCCTCAAACTATTCCAAAAAAATAGAAACTGAAGGATCACTACCAAACTCATTCTATGAAGCCACAGGCACCTTAATATCTAAGCCAAACAATGACCCAACAAGGGGAATTTCAGACCAATCTCCCTTATGAACATAGACGCAAAAATATTCAATAAAATTCTGGCAAACTGAATCCAAGATCACATCAAAAATCTAATTCATCATGACCAAGTGGGCTTCATACCAGGCATGAAAGGATGGTTCAATATACAGAAATCCATCAATGCAAATCAACTATATAAACAAACTGAAGGTAAAAACCACATGATCCTCTCCTTAGACAATGAAAAAGCATTCGACAAAATCCAACACAGTTTTATTTTAAAAGTCTTAAAGAGATCAGCGATGCAAGGCACGTACCTAAACAGTAAATGCAATATACTTCGAACCTATAGCCAACAGTAAACTAAATAGAGAAAATAAAATCAATCCCACTGAATTCAGGGACATGACATGACAAGGCTGCCCACTCTCTCCAATTCTCTTCAATATAGTACTTGAAGTCCTAGCTGGAGAAATAAGACTGCTGAAAGAGGTGAAAGGGATCCAGATAGGAAAGAAAGGGCCTGGAGAGATGGCTCAGCGGTTAAGAGCGCCGACTGCTCTTCCAGAGGTCCTGAGTTCAATTCCCAGCAACCACATAGTGGCTCACAGCCATCTGTAATGAGATCTGATGTGCACTATATGCACAATAAATAAATAAATCATTAAAAAAAAACCAAACAGGAAAGAAAGAAGTTAAAGTTTCGCTATTTGAAGATGATATGATAGTATACATCAGTGACCCACAAAATCCTACTAAAGAACTCCTACAGCTGATTAAAAAAAAAAAAAACTCCAGCAAAGTAGCAGAATACAAAATTAACAGGAAAGAGTCAGTAGCCTTCCTGTATAGAGATGATAAATGTGCTGAGAAAGAAATTAGGGAAACCACACGCTTCCCAATAGCCACAAATAATATAAAGTATCTTGGTTTAAAATCTAACCAATCAAGCAAAAAGACTTACATGAAAAAAAAGTTCAAGTCTCTGCAGCAGGAAATTGAAGAAGATATCAGAAAATGGAAAGTTCTCCCACGCTCATGGATTGGGAGAATCAACATAGTAAAAACGGCCATCCTACCAAAAGCAATCAACAGATTCAATGCAATCTCTATCAAAATATCAACACAATATTTTACAGAATTGGGAAGATCAATTCTCATCTTCATATGGAAAAACAAAAACACTCAGGATAGCTAAAACAATCCTGTACAATAAAATATCCGACAGAGGAACCTCCATCTCTGATCTCAAATTATACTATAGAGCAACTGTAATAAAATGGCATGGTACTGATTAAAAAAAATAGGTCAGTTGGTCAATGTAATAAAATTGAAGATCCAGAAATAAATCCACATATCTATGGTCATTTGATTTTTGACATAGAAGCCAAAAAAAAACACATAATGGAAAAAAGACAGCATCTTCAACAAATGGTGCTGGCTAACCTGGATGTCTACTTGTAAAAAAATAGGTAAATCAAATAGATCCATATTTATGACCCTGTATAAAACTAAATTCCAAGTGAATTAAAGACCTCAACATACAACCAGACATAATAAATTTGTTAGAAGAAAATTTTGGAAAGAGCCTAGAACTCATTGGCATAGGAGACAACTTCCTGAGTGGAACACCAACATCTCAGGCAAAATACACTGTCAAAATAACAAAGCAACAGCCTACATCCAATAAAGGGCTAGTATTTAAAATATATAAAGAACTCAAGAAATTAAACACCACCAAACCAAATAATCCAATTAAAACTGGAACACAGAACTAAACAGAATTCTCAGTTAAGGAATTTTAAATGGCTAAGAGCACTTAAAGAAATTCCCAACATCCCTAGTCATCAGGAAAATGCCATTAAAAATGATCTGGATCTTATACCTATCAGAATGGGAAGATCAATAACTCGAGTGACAACACATGCTGGCAAGGATGTGGAGAAAGGGGAACACTCCACTGATGATGGGAGTACTAACTTGTACAACCATCTGGAAATCAATACTGCATTTTCTCAGAATATTTAGAATAGTTCTACTCCAAGACCCAGATATATCACTCCTGGGCATATATCTGAAAGATGCTCCACCGTACAACAAGGATGTTTGCTCACCTATATTCATAGCAGCCTTATTTGTAATATGGAGAACCTGGAAACAACCTAGATGTCCCTCAACCGAAGCATGGAAAAGAAACTATGGTACATCTGCACAATGGAATACTACTCAGCTAATTAAAGACAAGAAAATCTTGAATTTTGCAGGCAAATGAATGGAACTAGAAATTATCATGCTCAGTGAGATAACGCAGACTCAAAAAGGTATGCATGGTATATAATCACTTATAAGTGGATTTTAGCCCAACATAGATGTTCTCTGAGATACTCCATCCAGCGGGGGATAGGGACAGTTACCTAGACTCAAAGCTGGACACTAGGCAGAGTGCTGAGAATGTAGGTAAGAGTCAGAGAATAAAATGTCAGGGAGGGAGCAGGAGCTGCACAGGGAGACCACCAAGGTCTGGGGGTCGAGACACTAAGGGGTCTCCATAAATTGATGATGCAGTCAAGGAAAACACATACAAAGAACCAAGACCCCTTTTTCAGATGTAGCTAATAACCTGCAGATTCTCCTCATGAGAGGAATGGCGACCTGCAGCTGAACCTCTGCCATCCACTCGGGCACCCACTAGTTGGCCTCTGCACCTTGGCAAAACAGCATAGTTCGCACACAGTGGAAGGGGATGCAGACTACCTTGATGATAGGCTGTTCCCTGAGCTCTAGAAGAGGGGAATAAGCAAAAGATGGAGGGAGGGTAGCAATGGGAAGATGAGAGGGAGAGGATAACAAATGGGAAGTAATGTGAATAAATTATAATAAATAAAATATACACTTAAAAAATCTGAATGTTCTTCTTGTAGGTTTCTAGGATCCTCTGGATCCTTCAACTTCGTCATTCTCCCATGCTTCTCTCATCTAGAGTCCCAATAGGATGTCCTCCCCTCTGACCCACATTCCTGGTTAGTGAAGGCTTTCATGGGACATGCCCCTTGGGCTAGTATGCAGATATAAGTGAGTATATACCATTTGACTCTTTCTGCTTCTGGGTTAATTCACTCATTATGTTCATTTCTAGTTCAATCCATTTGTCCACAAATTTTGGGAATTTCTTGTTTTTAATAGCTGAGTAGTATTCCATACTGTAAATGTACCACAGTTTCTTTATCCATTCTTCTACTCAGTCACAGTCATAGGGGAGGGGAGTAAGGGGAAAATGGGAGGGAGGGAGGAATGGGAGGATACAAGGGAGGGGATAACCATTGAGATGTAATATGAATAAATTAATAAAATAAAATTTAAAAATCTGAATGGAGGAAAGGGTTGCCACACAGACAGATACACCAACCAATGACCATGCAAGGTGAGGATCTAGACCCTCTCCTCAGCTGTTGTAGATAGATAGCACAGTCTCCTTGTGTCCCACACAATATGGGGAGCAGAGACCACCTCTGACATGGCCTTAGGCCTCCTAATGATGTTCACTTCCTCCCTGGCAAGGTGGCCTTGCCAGACCACAGAGGAAGAGGTTATATGTAGTAGATGGGACACAGGATAAGCTGAAGTCAGACATTAGGGGAGGAGGGAGGAGATGGGATCAGGAGGTGATGGCAGAGGAAGTAGGATTGGGAGGTGTAGAATGAGGGCACTGAAATCAGGTTGTAAAGAATTCAAACAGAAGAGCAAGCAAGTAACTTATATTGCTAATCCCATTACATGGGAATAGCTCTGAAACTGGCCAATACACAAGTGTATATGCGTAGACAAGGCTTCATGTTGCTCACAGATTCTCTGTGACTTATTATTAGACGCCATTATTAGAATGGCATGAAGGAAGATTTGTAGATGCCTTACTTCTGCTCAGTCAATGAGCAGAGAATCAGCCCTAATTGTTCTGTGTATCCCCCACAACTCATACAATTATGCTAGAACTGTATAATGCTTGTGAGAAATTATGGTTTCAGAAAAAAAGAACGGAACACTGACACTGGATGAGATCTGTCAGGATTCATTCCTCTCAGCATGATGCTTGCAGACATCTGAATCTCCCTTTTTCCAATCCCATTTGCCTCAGTGGCTGTTACCCATCAAATTTAGACAACTTCCAGGACCGCATTGTAGAAAGCTTATGATCTGAATTAATCCAGCATTTCAGACTGTCCCACACAGGATTCCAATCAAGCCCAGAATCTCTCAGCACTTACATTACCTGGATATTGAATCGTTGAAGATTTCTCTGAGTCTTGTGCATGTCATGAGTTGCATGAATCCTAGGTTAGCATTGAACATAGATGTATAGAAACTACAAAGCCTAGAGATAACCCTACAAACTTTATCTTGTGGGTGGAGTTTGAAACCTATCTCTATTGGCATTTGTCTTATGTGGAAAGGGGCATAGAGCATGATGGTGAGACAGAATTATTTTCCAGTTGTACTCAAAGGTAATCTCACAGACTCATTTATGTAGGTCCATCCCAACTGCTCTGTACTGTGTCCAAGTTTAAGTTCAAACCTTATTTGTGTGAGAGTCTAGGGACTATGGAAACTGATGAGAATTCTGGAGCTGACTTGATATTAAAAAGATGAGTCTTAGTCAAAAGTCCCAACCTTGGAGCCACAGGTGTTGTGCTGGTGCTTACAGCCATACAGATGGACAAACCTAGATATACAGTGGTAGCATAGACGCTCACCTGGGGTTCCAATTTGAGTGTTTAATCTATAATCTTGATTTCATAGAAATGAGCATATAGTTTAAACCTCTAGGAACATACAGAGTACTGCAGAACAACATGATGAGTGTGGGCCCTAGAACTCTATAAGTATGAATCCACCAAAATTAACAAAAATTTGGGCAGCCAAGATGGGTCTGAGACTTGGTTATTCTCAAGCCTGATCTGGAAGAGGCTATCCAGAAAGTCTGTTATTCAGGTGTTTGGTTGATACCTAACACTGGGATACCACCTTAGCAGCTACACATGCCTGGCATCTAGAATCTGAGACTATAGTGTTTGAACTGCCTCTACTGTAACCATATTCTAGATGTGTTTCATAAGAATGTCCTTAGACTTTGAATTTTTCTTGATCTTCTGGGTACCAAATTAAACATGGGACTGTGGCAGGGCTAGCAGCTCAGAATGCCATGACTGGCTAGTAGCAGGAGCCTTGTAATGACTAGTTGGAAGAATAGGATTTTAGTATGGAGAAAACAGTGTAACAGGGAAAGTGTGATATTATCCTGCCACATAAATGAAGATCACTTCCAATAAAAGTATGCATTATTAATAGCTCATATACTATAGTAGTGTTTAAATATTAAATTGTCTAAATATTCATCCCTAAATCCATGTTTATTGCTACAAATTCTATTGTATGAACTTACCACAATCTACTCACTTATTTGCTTATGGTTATTTCAATAAATTTAGGCTATTGCAAAGTTGTTATGGATTATCATTTTATGCTTCTCTAATTTTTAATTTTTTGAGATTATTATATAATAACATCAATTCTCCTTTTCCTTTCTTTTCTCCAAACACTATGCCCCCTTGCTCTTTCAAATTCAAGGTATTCTCATAAAATTGTTGTTGCCTAAATATGTTTTCATGTATAAATAGTAATATATTCCTAAATATATCAACACATTCTTTTCAGTCCACACAATATTACTTGTATGTATAGTTTCAGGCCTGGCCGTTAGCACTGAAATAACAGCCAGTGGTGTGATCTTCCTTGTGGAAGACTATTTCTCCAGCCCTTAGCATTCATTATTTGACTGCAGTCTTGTCTTATTAGGGCTGAGGCCTTATGCACATTCTCATTTCTACATAGGCATTCATTTTGGTATCCTCATATATATAGTATTCAAGTAGCATGTTGGTGAGATTTTGTGGGTGTAGTCTCTCTGACATTTCTAAGAGAAACAATCTCAAAGCAAACATCCTGATGCTCTGGCTTTAATAATCTCTTCTGCAATGAACCCTTATGCTTAGGTGCAGGAGATGTCTTATAGATGAGTCAATGGGGTTGGGATCCACAGAGTTCTGTGAATGTTTCAAAGGTAATCAGATTGTACAGTTTCTTGTACATCAACTATCCAACAATAATTTTTATTTACCAATACTTCATTAAACTTAGATGTCTAGAACTAAATGAGGTATAATTGTATTTTACTAAGAGTTTCATAAATTAATACATTGAGGGGACTGGCTCTGATATGAACTCTGGTGCCCCATATTTGACCACCTCCCCTTGGTGGGGAGAACTGGTGGCACTCAGAGAAAGAATAAGCAGGCTACTAAGATGAGACTTGACCATATGGTGGGGGAAAGGGTCTCCCTTGGTCTTTGACCTAGGGGAGAAGAATAGGGTGAAAGCAGGAGGGAGGGAGGAATGGGAGGATACAAGTGATGGGATAAAAATTGAGTTGTAATCTTAATAAATTAATGAAGAAAGAATGTATCATCACTATGTTTTAATATCTATGCGATCTACAATTAGTTTCAAATATTACTTATCTGGCAATCATTTTCTCATAGTAAGCTCTTATGTTAACACTAGGCAATTCATAACAGTTTTATATATGTCAGTTTGTTGACTGAATGATTTTTCTGGAAATAAAGTTAATGTGATAGGTCAGACCCTGGTGAATCATGTATGTGTTATTTTCAGCTCATTAACACATTTTAACTGCTGTTAGGAGTTGCTTTACTGTGATTGCTACAAAAAAGGGGCTTCATTAAAAATGAAGAGGGTATATATGTAATGAAGGTATGAAAAGAATTGAGAAAGTTTTAAAAATGAAAAAATATGCATCAGGAAAATTGTGAAAATATTGCCTGTAATCAATATAAAAGCTTTGATTCATCTCTTTTCTTTATACTTAATTTCTAACAACTCAAATGAAAAACAAATTTGTAGATGCTGAGGTTATTGATCTTGGGATGTACTCATTAGCCTTTAATTTTATAAAAAGATAAATGTTTCTGACATATTGAACCTAGAATGACATTTTATGAACCTTCTAAAAATGGGATGTGAAAGTAATACATTAATGCTATCTCACTTTTAAAAATTCACATCATACCTGATTCTGTACAAAGTTTTAAGTTTTATGTTACTCAGAAAAGTCTAACCTATGTGACTAGTGTTTTTCAAACAAGCTCATGCACAAATATTCAAAGGAATATTTATTTAAAGATAGATTGCATTATACATCTATGTTAACTTCAGTTGCTTTGTTCTGTGTGGATATTTGGTATATTTTCCTGCTGTTATGAGGACATTGTTTTTTAAATACCCACTATGATATTTATAAGGTATATAAATTGATTTGTCTTACTCTTCTTATTTCTTTTTAAGATTTATTTTACTTTTAGTATTGCATATTTTCCTCCTTAAGCTCCTCTATGAAATTTTCTCTCAAACTCCTCACAGGTTCCTGCTATTCTCAAATTCATGGCAAATATATTGATATTGATATATAAGCACATGTATGCATACACACTCAATCACACACATATACATATGTATATATACATTCTATTTAGTCTGTTTTGTTGTTGCTACCTAATTACATGTATGCATGTATGTCTGTCTCTGGACATGAGCACATACAGTAAAAGTGAATGTGACAATTGCGGTCAGAAGATAACATCAGATCCTTTGGAGATAGAGATTTAGGTGTTCGTGATTTTCTCCACATGGGTTCTGGAAATCAAGAAGGTGTCCTCTCCAGAAGCAATATGTTCCCTTAACTGCCAAGCCATCTCTTCAGTACCCACATTTCCCTTCTAAGGAATGTTTGATTCCAAATTATTTCTATTTTACTTTCTAACATAATAGTTAAGCGTTAACATATGGATATATGGGTTTATTCTTTGTGGATCTATTCAAAGAAGAATGTTTATTTCAAATATGTGTCACATTATTACATATGACTTGGTCATGGTGGTTTTTCATTTCCAAAGTATGAAAAATTATACCATATTATTTTTTATTAAAGATATTCTATTTCTTTTTAATCCCATTTTTATGTGTTTTGTGATTATTTATATCTATGTACATATGCACATGCATTACAGATGCCCAAAGAGGCTTTAATTGAGCATCATATCTTATAGAACTGTAGTTACTGATGTTTGTGAGACGCTATGTTTGTTCTAGAAATAAAACAGTGGTCCTCTGGAAGAACATTCAATGTTCCTAATTGCTGAGCCACCTCTTCAGCCACTCAATTATTGTTTTACAGTTTCCCATCACTAAAATGATATTCTTTCTGTTTTTAAAAATGTTAAATTAAGGTATGAAATTATGTGAATTCCATCATAAAACATATAATCACATGCTTTCCCTTCCATATAAATCAATCAATATTGGCTTCCTTTATTATATCCTTCCTTAAGAATTTCTATGACTTGGATCATAAAATGATTGAAATGTACCTCAGAGCTTAAATATTCTCAGCTTCTTACTGACAGGTGGTACTACTGGGCGAAAAGAGTCCCTAGGCTATAGGGTCATCATATTGGGGGCTCAAAGGGCAAAGTATGGTCATACATTCCAAAGAAAGTACGAGTCTAAAGATAGAAATAATAACAGTGAAACGTGAAAGTGCCTTAGCTGTTAAGAACATTATCCCATATGAAAATAGTCCATGGTATGGATCAACTTTTTCATTCTAATTCTCTAGATTTTACGGCCCAGTCTTCTTTATCTGAATTAGAAAGCAGAGCACAGACTTTTTTTTTTTTAAGTTTGTTAATAATAATCCACCTAAAAAGATCATCTAAATTGAGAGATTATTTCACTCATTAATTGAGTAATCTCCAAATTTAAATCATGGTAGGTCTCTAGTCAGCATTTTTTTAAAATACTGAACTACACTCAAGCTATAATAAAAACTAAACATAATTCTTTAATTATTCTCCAGCTTTCCATCAGCATCTAATACATATGCAAATATGGAAACTTAAAATATTTTCATATTTATATTTTATGGAAAATAAATGTGTCCTCTGCAAGAGTAGCAAGAGCTTTTAGTCACTGAACCATATCCACCCTCATCTACCAATTTATTTGTTTTCTGAAAGACTAAAGTTAAAATCCAAGCAATTAATTTGTAGAATTAGACTTAATCCTGTCTCTAAGAATGTCATTTAAATAAATAAGTAATTTTATATTCAATCACTTAGCGAAATACTTTATACCCATTTGCTTAATATGGTTTTTCCACATTTAATTCAATTTCTTATAGGCATAATATACTCTAGCAAATAATTTTATATTATTTTATTGAAAAAATAAATATGAAAACTACATGTCAATATGTCAAAGATACTTATCAAGTGAATATGCTTATAAAATTACATATAAAGAGAGATTGTATTGATATGTGATAGATGGATGATAGATAACTAGCTAGAAGATTAGATAGATGATTAGATAGATAGTAAGAGAGATAGAAAGATATTGAGATTAAGACAGATCTTAAGATTTTTCAAAGGACAAGAGGAAAAAAACAAGAGAAACCTAGTTGTGTTCACTTGCCCAACAGTATTAGCGGTAAAAACAGGTATTATAGCTTCTCTTTTGGACTTATGGAAAATTAAGTCAATGACTACTTAAATTCTAAGTCTTAATTTGTCAATAACTTTTGTACATACATGCAATTATATTCCTGGTACTTTTAAAGTTTTTTAATGTCAGATTTTTTTCAGTTTCTGCCTAAGAAAATAAACCAATATATTAGAAAATTACATTTAATTGATGATAATGAATGTCAATATTAAGTGACAGTATAGTGTTTTATAATGTTAATAGGAACCTAGATTCACTTTTTATGCCAGTTGAGCTTTTTCAGTATATAACAGAAGGGAATACTGCTTATTTGTATTTGTGCTCTAAAGTCTGTTATATATATATATATATATATATATATATATATATAATGTTTAGATCATGTACTTTCTTTCATTTTGCTCACTTGGTTTTCAGAAAAATGTCTTCAGCTGTGCCTTGACAGTTATATGTTTTTCTTGTTCTATATAATTGGAGAGCAGAAGTTTTACCCCATTTTTATATTTATTTATTATTACTATTTAAGAATAAGATATAGGAGCACAAAAATTATCTTTTATGAGCAAAACTATTTTTTCCAAATGCTATTGTACACATTTATGTTTTGATTTTTATTTTGGTGGATAGACTAATCAGGTATTGTATTCTAGAAACCTATGATACAGTCTTTAAAAATTTTAACATATGCATTTATATTATTACACATGATTAAAATAAACTACATACAACAGGAAAAACCATTAGATAATCAGGAGTTATATAAACGATATATTTATAGGGATTCGGCTATTGGTATTTGTCAAACTTGAATAAAGCATCTTTCCTATCTTGTAGGGTCTAAATTTCTGAATGAAAATCGATATCTATCACATCTCATCTCTATAAATTTAAATCATCTATCTTGATCTAAAAACATCTTAACTCCTAACCAACTAAGCTTAATTGTAAGACTGAACTATCTGGTCTTCAACCCCATCAGAGACTTGAGAAGAGATGAAACTTAAATGACTGAGTGAACTGGAAGTGTAGGTTAGTAGCTTCTAAATGAAAAAAACAATGGAGACAGTTCACTGTCTGAACAGTCATGCAACACTCTCTATAATGTTGGAGCATCATCTTCAGCTTTCTAGCCCAATATCTCTACAAGACATATTTGCATGGCAGGAACTATTGAGGACTTGTTTAACCTGTCTTAGAAGAGTTCAGCTTTTGACTATGCCTGTATCTAAGCTTGCCCATTTTTAGGCAGAATTCTGTCTGTGGCAGAAAGAAGGACATTTTTCCCGGTGCCTGGTTTGCCACATTTAAAGTCAACTCCATAAGGAAGTTCTTTGATGTTGATCATCTTCTTTGACATAGACTGAGTGTTGCCAGGAATTAACTTATCTTCTTGTTAAAGTGTCTTTAGAATAAAAAACAGCTTTAAACGCCATCCTCTCTAGGTCTCTAAGGCCTTTGAAGACCTTATTTAACTATTTTAACGTCTATATCTATAGAATCATATCTATCAGTTAGACCTAGTATATAAACCCTTGAGACAAAATTAGACTAGTAGTTGACATGACCATGATTTGCATCAATATACAAAATTCAATACCAATGAATTAAAATAACAATACTTGTGAGTAACAATTAAGGCCTTGATCTGATGAGTAGATTCAATAATATACATTTTGTTCTATCCTCCCCAATATTTCTACATGCCCTATTATTTGTTTTCAGCTCCTATTTCTTTACATCTGAAAGCAAGATAAAGGAATAGAGAGATATCCCTGAGTCCCACCTAGTTTTCTCTCTGTAAAAGGTCAATAATAACTTCTAACCACCTCCCCATGAAAATAAGCATCTGTACACCAAGACAGCAAACAGAAACCTACCTAACCCACTTAGAGGAACTGAGAGGTTTCTTCCGGCTGATTTAGGGTGAATAATACCTTTGAAGGCACCAAAAACATTTGGGGAAAACGGCTAATAAGCCAGGGATGATGCTCCAGATTCTAAAAGTTGAGAGATTCCAGGCTTAATAAGAGTCCTGTGTGGGACAGTCTGAAATGCTAGATCAATTGGGAGCAGATGCTTTCTACAATGCTGTCCTGTAAGCTGTCCAATTCTGATTGGGTACAGCAGCTTAGGCACCTGCAAATCTTCCTTCAGGCCATACTAAGAGTGGCCTCTAGTAATAAGTCACAGATAATCTGTGATCAACATGAAGCTTTGTATATGCATATACACTCGTATCTCAGCCAGTCTCAGAGGTATTCCCATGTTGTGGGATTAGCAATATAAGTTACCTGCTTGTTCTTCAGTTTGAATTCTTTACATCCCAATTTCAGCACCATCCCTCACTACCTCCCTATCCCATGCTCACCCTCATCACCTTCAGTTTCAATCCCCTCCCTCATTCCCTAATCCTTAGAAAGGGGAGTCCTCTGCCCCTAATGTCTGCCCTCTGCTTATCCAGTGTCCCATCTACTACATATAACCTTTCCTCTGTGGTCTGGAAAGGCCACCTTGCCAGGGAGGAAGTGAACAGCATAAGGAGTCTCAAGTCCTTCTCAGAGGTAGTCCCTACTCTCCATGTTGTGGAACACACAAGGAGACTGTGCTGCCAATGTACTACAATTGAGCTGAGCGTGTAGAAACTTGCCTTGCATGGTCCTTGGTTGGTGTATCTGTGCAGCAACCCTTTCTTGCATTCAGATTTTTTAAGTGTATAGTATATTTTATTTATTATAATTATTCACATACCTCCCATTTGTTATCCCTTCTCAATCATCTTCCCATTGCTACCCTCCTTCTGCTTCTGTGTACTCTCCTCCTCTAGACATCAGGGGTGGTTGGTTGATTAGATTTACACCAAGATACTACTTTATATTGTTTGAGGCTATTGGGAAGGTATTGATTTCCTTAATTTTTTTCTCTGCCCATTAGTCATCTGAATAAAGGAAGGCTACTGTCTTTTTCATGTTAATTTTGTATCCTGCCACTTTGCTGAAGTTGTTTATCTGCTGTAGGTTCTTTGGTAGAATTTTGAGAGTCACTGATGTATACTATCATATGATGTGCAAGTAGTAAAACTTTAACTTCTTCCTTTCCTGTATGTATCCCCTTGAACTCCTTTAGCTGTCTTTTTGCTCTAGCTAAGACTTCAAGTACTATATTGAAGAGAAATGGAGAGAATGGACAATCATGTCATGTCCCTGATTTCAGTGGGATTGATTTTATTTTCTCTATTTAGTTTGTTGTTGGCTATAGGCTTGCTGTATATTGCCTTTACTATATTTAGATATGTGCCTTGTAATTTGGATCTCTCTCAGACCTTTAACATGAAACGCTGTTGGATTTTCTTAAATGTCTTTTCATATCTAAAGTGATGATCATGTGGTTTTTTTCCCTCAGTTTGTTTATATGATTGATTACATTAATGGATTTCCATTTATTGAACCGCCCCTGCATGACTGGGATGAAGCCTACTTGGTTATTATGGATGAGATTTTTGATGTGATCTTGGATTCATTTTGCCAGAATTTTATTGAGTATTTTTGCATCTATGTACATAAGGAAAATTGGTCTAAAATTTTCCTTCTTTGTTGGTTCTTTGTGGCTTAGGTATTAAGGTGACTGTGGCTTCATACAATGAGTTTGGTAATGACCCTTCTGTTTCTGTTTTTTGGAATAGTGTGAGGAGTATTGGTATTAATTCTTCTTTGAAGGTCTTTACAATTCTGCACTGAATCAGTGTAGCCCAGGGCTTTTTTTTGGGGGGGTTGGAGACTTGATGATGGCTTCTAGTCCTTGGGGGATATAGGGCCAATATATAGGACTGTTTAATTAGTTTGCCTGATCTTCAGTCAACTTTAGTAAGTGGAACTTATCAGGGAAATTGTCCATCTCCTGTAGATTTTCAAATTTGGTGGCATATAGGTTTTTGAAGTAAGACCTAATGATTCTTTGGATTTCTTCAGTATCCATTGTTATGTCTCCCTTTTCATTTCTGTATTTGTTAATTTGGGTACTCTTCCTTTGCCTTTTATTTAGTCTGGCTAAGCATTTGTCTATCTTGTTGATTTTCTCAAAGAATCATCACTGATTTTGTTGAGTCTTTGAAATGTTTTCTTTGTGACTAATTTATTGGTTTCAGGCCTGAGTTTGATGATTGTCAGCCATCTACCCCTCTTGGGTATGTCTGCTTCTTTATTTTTCTAGAGTTTTCAGGAGTTCCATTAAGTTGCCTATAGGTGACGCTGCCAATTTCTTTATGAAGGCTCCTAGTGCTATGAACTTTCCTCTTAGTACTACTTTAATGTGTCCCAAAGATTTGGATATGTTGTGCCTTCCTTTTCCTTGAATTCTCTAAAGTCTTTAATTTACTTCTCTATTTCATCCCTGACCCATTTGTCATTGAATAAAATATTGTTTAGTTTCCATGTGTGTATTGGCTTTTGTTAATTCTATTATTGTTAATGCTCAACTTTAGGCCGTGACTGTCTAGTAAGATACAGGGGACTATTTTCAGTTTTTGTAATTATTGACACTTGGTTTGTGGCCAATTATATTGTCTATTTTGGAGAAGGTTCAGTGTGGAGCAGAGAAGAAGGTATATTCTTTTCTTTCTCATATTATTGTGACTATTGTGAAGGGTGTTGTTTCCCATACCCTTTTCTCAACACATTTATTATTAGTGTACAGAACGGCTACTGATTTTTTTTGAGATAATTTTGTATCCGTCACTTTGCACAATGTGTTTTTTAGCTGTAGCATATCTCTAGTGTATTGTTTATCATTACTTATGCATGCTATCATGTCATATCCAAATAGCAATACTTTGACTTCTTTATTTCCACTGTGTATCCTTTTGATTCCATTTAGGTGTCTTATTGCTGTATCTACAACTTCAAGTACTATGCTGAAGAGATATAGAGAATGAGCAATCTTGTATTATCTCCCATTATAGTGAAATTGCTTTAATGTTCCCCCCATTTGGCTTTATGTTGGGTATATCCATGTTGTATATAGCTTTTATTGTAATTAGGTATGTGCCTTTTATCCATGACCTCACCAAGCCATTTAGTAAAAAGAGTGTTGGATTTTGTCGAAGGCTTTTTTTTTCAGCATCTAATGAGATGATTGTGACTTTTTTTCTTTTAGTTTTTTTACATGGTAGATTACACTGATTGATTTTCATAGGTTGACCTATTCCCTTATCCCTCGGATGAAGTCTATGTGATCATGTGGATGGAAATTTTTGACGTGTTCTTGGATTTGATTTGCATGTATTTTATTGAGTATTTTTGCATCAATGCTTATAAGGTATCTTGCTATGAAATTCTTTCTTTGTTCAACTGTTGTGTAGTTTAGGTAACAGGGTGACTGTGGCCCCATAGACTCTGTTTGGCATTATTCCATTTGTTTCTATACTGTGGAATAATTTGAGGAGTATTAGCAGTAGGTCCTGTTTGAAAGTCTGGTAGAATCCTGTGCTAAAACCATCTCACTATTGGCTTTTTAAAAAAATTGTATCTGTTCTTGATTTAACTTTGATAAGTGGTATCTATTAAGGAAATTGTCCACTTCTCTTAGATTTTCCAATTTTTTTGGAGTAAAGGCTTTTGAAGTAAGGAGACCTAGTAGTTGTTTGGGTCTCCTCAGTATCTGTTATATCACCTTTTTCATTTCTGAGTGTGTTGATTTAGATATTGTCTCTTTGCCTTTTAGTTAGTTTGACTAAGCATTTGTCTATTTTGTTGATTTTTTTCAAAGAACCAGCTCTATGTTTTGTTGATTCTTTGTATTGTTTTCTTTATTTCTAATATATTTATTTCAGCCTTAAAAATAGATTATTTCATGTCTTCTGCTCCTCTTGGGTGTGTTTTCTTCCTTTTTGTTCTAGAGTTTTCAAGGGTGCTTTTAAATTCCTAGTATGAGTGCTCTCTAATTTCTTTATGAAAGTACTTAATGTTAGGGACTTTTCTGATTTTATTGTGTTCTACAAGTTTGAGTATGCTGTGCTTTTATTTTTATTAAATTCTAGAAAGTATTTTATTTTATTTTTTATTTATTCCCTGATCCATTCATCATTTAGTAGAGAGATGTTGGGTTACATGAGGTTACACTCTCTCTGTTGTTTCTGTTGTTTTTGAAGTCAAGTTTTAATCCATGGTGGTCTGATAAGATCCAAGGAATCCTTTCAATTTTCCTTTATCTATTGAGGCTTGCTTTGTGACTGACTATATGGTCAGTTTTGGAGAAGGTTTTATGAGGTGCTGAGGAGCAGGTTATAGTCTTTGGTATTTGGATGGAATGTGTTAAGTATATTTGATTCATAATGTTGGTTTGTTTCATTATTTTCTGTTTAGTTTCTGTCTTGTTGAGCTGTCCATTGGTGAGAGTTTGCTGTTGAAGTTTACACTATTAATGTGTAGAGCTTTAAATGTGATTTAAGGTTTATCAATGTTATTTGAATGTGAATGTCCTTGCATTTGAGGTATAGCTATTCAGAACTGAAATGTTATATTGCTGGATTATTGCCTCTGTTGAGTATAAAGTGACCTCCTCCATATATTTGGATTTATTTTGGTTGAAAGTCTATTTTATTAGATATTAGGATAGTTACTCCAGCCTGCTTCTTGTGACCATTGGTGTGGAAATACTTTTTCCAGCCATTTGCTTTGAGAGAATGTCTATCTTTGTTACTGAAGTATGTTTCTTGTATGTAGCAGGATGATGGACCCTGTTTGTGTATCCATTCTGTTGGTCTGTGTCGTTTTATTCAGGAAGTGAATCCACTGATGGTGAGAGATATTAATCAACAGTGATTCTTAATTCCTGTTATTTTAATGGAGGTGGTGGGGAGAGTGAGGGAGAGAGGGAGAGAGAGAACAAGAGAGAGAGGGAGAGAGAGAGAGAACAAGAGAGAGAAAGAGAGAGAGAGAGAGAGAGAGAGAGAGAGAGAGAGAGAGAGAGAGAGAGATTGTCCTCTTTTGGTGTTGCTGGTGTGGGGTTATTTATTTCCTGTGTTTTTGTTTGTTTGTTTATTTTTGTTTGGTTGGTTTTGTTGTTGTTGTTGTGTGTGTAAGTGTGTGTGTATTTGTATATTTAACACCTTCAGGTTGCAGTTTTCCCTCAAGTATCTTCTATAGGGCTGGAATTGTGAAAAGATATTGCTTAAATTTGGTTGTGTTATGAATATCTTGTTTTCTCCATCTATGGTGATTAGGAGTTTTGTTTTGTATAGAATTCTAGGCTGCCATCTATGGTCTCTTAAAGTCTGCTGTATATCTGTCTAGGCCATTCTAACTTTTAGAGTCTCTGTTAAAATATCAGGTGTAATTCTCATAGATATGACTTTTTATGTTCCTTGGCCTTTTCTCTTTGCTTTTTAAAACATTCTTTGTTCTGTACATTTAATGTTTGATTATTATGTGGTGGGATGATTTTATTTTCTTGTCCAATCTATTTGCTGTTCTATAAGCTTCTTGTGTGGTTGGAGGCAGCTCTTTCATTTGGTTGGGGAAGTTTTCATCTATGATTTTGTTGAAAATATTTGATGGGCCTTGGGGCTGGATCACTGTTCTTCTATTACTATTGTTCTTAGGTTTTGTATCTTTAGTGTCCCTTGTTTTTTGGATGTTTTCTGTCGAAACTGTTTAGATTTAAAATTTTCTTTGACTGATATACTGATTTCTTTAATCGTATCTTCTACATCTGAGATCCTTTCTTTCATCTCTTGTTTTTTGTTAGTGATGCTTATCTCTGTAGTTAGTTCCTGTTCTCTTCCCTGGGTTTTCATCTCCACGATTTCTTCAGTTTGTATTTCCTATGTTGTATCCATTTCCATTTTCATGTCATTAACCACTTCATTCATTTCCTCCCCTGTTTGATTGTATTTGCCTGTATTTCTTTAAAGGATTTATTCATTTCCTCTTTACAGGCCTCTATCATCTTTATAACAGCAGATGGGAGTTCAGGGACAGTGTGCAGCTCACTTCTGCTAGCTATGCCCAGGTGAATCAACTGCAAATAGATTTTCATCAAAGAAATTTAATTTGATGAATAATTCATTTTTTACAATTATCTCAAATAAAGCAATTGGAAAATATAAAATCAAATATATAAATATTTATTATTACATTACAAAGGCAGGCATATTCTGACTATTATTAAATCAGGCCTTGTGAGAATAATAATGCATCTAAGCAATTAATCTTTTTATTCATACTTCTGGTTATTGCTTTATAGTACTATTTCTACCATATGCAGTAGTGTCTTAAGGAAATCCATTTAATCAAAATTAGTCAGTGAGACAAAAGTTAAATAACAGCAATATATGTGTATATATACATATATAGTAATTTTTCACTATAATAAACATATATTGTTTAGTAAACTGTAATGTCAGAATACAGAAATCAAATTTTCAAATTGTATACACTTATTTAATAGTATAATGCCTTATCTCATCATCTTTCACAACAATGCATGATGTTTAAATCCACAAACATATTCATAAGTCACCACATATACATTTACCAGTATTATATCTGCATATACCATCATGTGGTCATGCATAAGCCTGTAATACAGTTCATTTTTACATATAATTTCCCAAATACTCAGGAGCAAAATATAGTAACATCTTTTTTTTTTTTGCTTTATAACAAACATATAGAAGTAGTCAGGTTTGCAGAAGTTCAAAGAGTTGCTTTACATCCTCATTGTAATTTTACATATTGCCTCAATTAACATTCATCTAGATGAAGTCGCTTAATAGACATGTCACTGATTATCTCCATAAGTAAAACAGTATGATGTTGAACATCACTACCATCTTTTAAATGATTTATCTCCAGCTTGGATGGAAGCACAATACCAAGTCTCTGCTGTTATTCCCTTGTGTTGTATAAGAATCATGATTCATGTGCCATGTGAGTTGTTATCTGGTTTAAACTTAATTGATTTTATTTTAATATATGAATTCTCAAATTCCTGCTTGTAATAACAATGCTTGCCAAAAAATAAATATATTTTCCTCTTGCCAATAAGAAAAGTCAAAATGGTATATTGATATCTCATGAGTCATTTATAAATAATACAGCAATAGCATTTCCAGCTCGCACTTGAGGAAGGTGAATGCCTCGTGGACCTAAATAATAAGTTTCTCAAAAGGACTTTACAGGCTTAAGTTATAATCTTTCATTCCCATCTACTGTGTGCTCAGCCACACAACTCAATATCGTTGACAAACCTAATTTTCTAAAAAGCTTGAGGTTGTTTGTTAATACGACAATGACAGGACAATTTGCCAGGGGATACCTGTGTCCAGCGTCTCCTCCATCACTGAAACAAGGAGGAAGACAAAAATGGAAGGTATTTCTTGCCCAAACTTTCCCTTTTCTTTCCTTAATAGTGTTTTTACTCAGAGTAAATATCATTCCAGATCTTTTATTGATTCACCAGCCCTCATATTAAAATGAAGACATTGATTTCAGTCATGCTTTGAAGTAATTAAAGGTAAGCAGAATTGCAGGAGGAAAGTGATTAAATCATGGCTCTGAAGAAAGTGTGGATGAGGTTTAAGTCATAATGAATGTTATGAAGTGGAAACTTCATTTTACATCTGAAGTCATTAAAAGGTGGCCTAAGGCCATGTACCAAGTTTCACAGTTTGAAACAAAAAGTATGCTAAATTATCTTTAAAAGTCTATGAGAGTAATTTTAAAAATGTAATAGTGGTAGAAAGTTAGGATAATAATAATATCTTCTAGTATTTTACAGATCAATAGAATAATCTGAGAATCATTTTGGTTATAGCACAGATGTACATAGTATATACAAGTAATGTTACTCTCAGAGAAATATATATATGGATTTTTTAAAAATGCCTTAAAACAAAGTTGTAACATTCCTTCCATAAGGTATCTTCAGCATTTAATAAGATGGCTAACCATAGCTTTTAATTTAAGGAAGAGGTTATTTCTTAAATTAAAATTATGCAGATTAAAATTATGAAAAACTTTTCTTTGAAAAAGTGATACATTTGTTTTCTTCTCAAAGCAAGGTAATCTACAGGAATATTTATCAAAATAAAAAAACATATTAAAGAACTGGTAGATTGTAAAAATATGTGACTCACAGGACCTTTCCAAGCAAAATAGAAACAACCACTGAAGGGTTGGAAAATGTATATTCCCAGTGAAAGGGCTGAATCAACAAACAAAATTGATAACAGTTGAAGAACTAAATAAGTGGAAAACCTTTCTAATTATGGTAAGTATTTTGAAGAAAAAAAGATTAATAAAACCAACATTTTTAAAGAAGTTGATGCTGTAGGTTTGATGGCTGTGTACTGAAGAGATTAGCCAAGGGTAAGAGGACTGGCTTTTCTTCTGGAAGACCTGGGTTCAATATCCAGCACCTGTATCATTGCTTACATCAGTCTGCAACTCCAGTACCAGGAGATAAAATGTTGTCTTCTTGCTTCCATGAGTAGCTGGAAGACACATGGCTCATACACCTGCATGCAGACACAAAACTCATACACATGTTTAATTAGAGTAATAACTGACTAAAAGCAAAGGGAAGAGATTAGTGAGCTAGAGTAAGTTCCAAACCATAGAATAAGATCCTGTCTAATATAAGCAAATAGACAAATGTGGAAATTAAAACTGAACATAAAGTCTATCTTACATAAATTCATAAACAATATGAAGCTGCTAGAGATGTAAGCCATATTGATGACTAGAAAGCAATAGTTCAGACAGAAGATAAAATTTGAGGGACTTTTTTTATAGTTTGGAGTGGGTGAACTTATATTTACTTCACATATTTTTGTGCAACCATATTTCATTAATGAAAGTAAGTCATTTTGCACATCTTTATGTCTTTGAGTACACAGGACATTTGTTCCTGGAATTGGTTAAAATTACTTATTAGCATCTAAATTTATGTTTGAGAAGGGAAATGCCAATTGTTCAATTAATAGTTCACAACTTACATTAAACTTATATGCAGATATATTCCCATGACCTTCTTGAAAATGTGATGACACTAGAAAAGATGATACTATATTTCATGTAAAACTGGATTTTTATCAATATACATTGATTATAGCACTTTGGTAAATATATCTTGATAAAATAAATTCAATTATAAGTCAATTTAATATGCTAATTAATCCTAAATAACTATCCGATTTGCATAGTTAAATTTTATTTTTGGAAGTTATATACCCTTATAAAATGGGAGATAGTGAAGAAAATTAATGTCAGTGGTCAATACTCTAGCTCTAAACCACTAAAGAAAAAATAATTATGAAACAGGAGAATAATTATATGGTTGTACTATTATTGTGAAAGCTACATTCCAACTATCTTCTCAACATTCTACTTCAAAGATATTCATCTATTCAAAGATGAATAAATCAATCCTGGAATATTTTGAAATACAGGAAAATTATTAAATAGTTTAGGTAAATCTTTTTTTTTCCTAGCTAGCATCACAAAACTTATTTTTCTTTAATAATTTCTTGATGATTATTTATTTTCACACATTGAATCATGCATTTCATCATTGTTGGAGCATGATAGACAGAAAAAAATTGTTTCTGCATAAGAAAGAAAGCAGAGGCATTTAACTGTCAACCATAGGTTTCAATTCTAATTTGAAAAATATTTCCACAATTCGATTTAATTGTATAAGTCTAGGTCACCTACAGAGATAATAAGTGCCCAAAACACAGAACAACGTGTTTAGTATAGCTTCCAATCACCCTTTCCCTGGCATAATCTGATTTCTGACTTCTCAAGTAAAATCAAATGAGTTTTTATAAAACCCAATGTTTCACATTTATAGATGCTGACATTACAGGTTCAAAAAGAATCAAATAACATATACTGTGAAGATTCCACAGGGTACTTAGGTAAGATTATGATGGAGGAGATTCTGTACTATGAAGGATGTTCCCCTCTAAAGGACCTGTGAGTCCTAAACACGAGAAATGATTTCACAAGTCTAGACAATATATCTAAAAGTCTATCCAGTGTCTGAGTTTTTAATCTGCTCTTTTTTCCCCAAAGAACATCATGCTTTTAAAAATTATCCTATGTAATATTCTAGATAGTAGAATGTATATATTTTATCTCAAGTTTTACGAGTTTGACTTGGTAAATTTTTTTACTTACTATTTCCTGAAGTGAGTTTTCCCCCTCACCTCCAAATTCTTTGTGTGCTATGGTATTTTGGGTCCCTTAGGTAATGCACTATCTACAAGTATGGCAGAATGTTTTGAAATTTGCAGACCAACAAAGGAATGCAGGGTATGTGAACAGGGGACTAAATGACTCGATTCCTTAGAATTTCTCACTGCCCAGTATGCATGCCCTGTATAGTCACAAAGGGACCTATTAGTGAAACTACAGTCTTGGCTTGGAGTTCCTCCTGGTGTGCTATAGTTACTCAGGATACTGAAATGCAATGAAGTTATTTATCTTTTTTAACCATATTCTTTTGCTGTTGTGTCCAGTGCTAACATTTCTAAGGGCAACTCCAATGCTTACTCTTGGTTATTAGTGACATTATTTGCTTCAGGGATACTCATACGATTCATCATACTTAAAGATTTCCCTTATGGGTGATAGGTATTTATATTTGTATGAGGTATACCTTAAAGTACATTTCTAGAACATGGTCCCCTGTCCTTGATTGACAACACAAAATATTCAATGTCAAGAAATACTACTACAATTTTTATCGTCTAAAGTTTTGTTTCTGTTTGTTTGCTTTGAAAGGTATTTGAGGAATATATGCCATGTTTTTACTTTGCTCAGCAATTAATTTCCATGACGAGGACTGAAGTAAATGTGCTCACATATTTTATACCATTCCTACTTTTCATTGATTAATTTTAGACCATCTTAATTTTTTATATAAAAATCCTAAGGAAAAATATAAGTTATCTGATCTACTGAGTCTATCTAAAATTGTGTAATACTCATACCACGCTAGAGTAAATAATGAAAATATGTTTTTTGAGAATAATATTATTTGCTTGAATTAAACTGTCATTTTAAACAATAAACATATGCATGTATAGGAACTACTGTGTGTTGTTCATTAAAAACCAAAACAAAAAAACCCTTGTATTACCTTAATTAGAAAGCCAAGAAATTTTACACTTGAAATTTTATGTAGTAAAGTACAAAACAGAAAAACATTTACAAAATACATGAAAAACATTGTTAATTATGAGAAATGTTTTGTGATAAGACACAGTAAGAGGGATGGGTATTATTTTTCTGTTAAAAAACTAGACACTAACATTTGTATATGACTATGATGAGAAAAAGATTATTCAGACATTTGGAGTTAAAAAATGACAAATGAATATATGGCAGATAAATGAAGCAAAAGTACCAAGGACCATATTTTTGTGGAAAAGTAAGTACATCTTTGAAGTTAATGGAAGAGTGAGGCAAATAATATGAATATAGAAAATACTTTTCCATATCTCCTTATGTAAGTAGTAAAAGACATGGCTTCCAGCTCGTGAATCTAATAGTTTAATTCTGTAGTTAAATGAATATTGTAGTCCCTAGGTTAAAAACGAGGCATGTCAAATAGTTGTCTTCTGCCTGCATCCATCCAGATAGTAATTATTGATGGTCTTAATGGTGACAAAGGTTCAGAAATAGAAGTGGTAAGTCTCTCTCCCTTTCTAAATATATGAATATTCTAAACATATATATATACATACACACACACATAAACAACCAAGCTACTACCTAAAAATAACTTAATATTTAAAATTAGTATATTATTTAATAATTTTAGTATGATCAAATTCTTTCCTCCAACTCCCCCCATATCCTCCCAACATCCACAACAATCAAATTCCATGGCTTTTTTTTTGCGTGGAGAGATGGTCTATATGTCTCTCTGTCTCTCAAAGCGAGAAAGGGAGAGAAGAGAGAGAGAGAGAGAGAGAGAGAGAGAGAGAGAGAGAGAGAGAGAGAGAGAGAGAGAGAGAGAGGAGAGAAGGTAAAATCAGATCAAAATATCAAAACAAACATCCCACGGAAGCATACTCTTCTAATTTTAAAGTAATATATCAAAATATATTTTTCCCAAGTGCTTCTTCCAATTAAGATTTTGTTAGGCTACCTAGGTTTTTCCATTTGAGATTTGCCATTCTTATATTTATCTATGTGCCTGCCAATAAAAATAACCTCTACTAAATATTCTGTGTCTTATTTGATAACTGTCATGATACCCATTCTTACATGACTGAGACATCTTGCTAACATTTAGGGCTATAGTTTCCACTACTATCTTAGTTTGGTTTACTCTAATTTGGGCTCTTCAGGATTTATACTACTATTGAACCTGCTCACCTCAAGAACACACCTGCTTTAATTGTCTTAGTGTGTATGTGGGATTGGTGTGTGTATTTGAGTGCACATGTGTGTGCAAGTGGCTCTCCTTTGCAGGCAAATGAAAGAGCTAGGGACTTAACTTCTGATGTCATTTATTTTTACAATTGTCTTGCTTATTTTCTGTAGCAGACTATCTTACTGAACCTGAGCTTTATATTTAAGGGTAGACCAGTTGCTCAGCAAGCCTCGTGTCTTCACCTAAATACCAAGTTCTGAAATTTTCAAATAACATCACCATTCCTAGCTTTACATCTTTTCTAGAATCTGAGCACTGATGCTCATTCTTGAAGGGTGCTGGGGCCCAGGACTTGGGTGATGTTCAGGTATTGAAGGATTATTAATATTTAATATTGAATTTTTATTTTAATGAAATCAGCAGTTACTAATTACCCAGATTTATACACAAATGAACACACAGAGAAACTAGGATTTATTTAATTAGTCTATAGCATATTGCTGCACAATAATTACTCCATCCTAAATACCAACGCTAGTATAGTTTGCCCCCATTCTGATTTCCCATTTTATATTTGCTTTTTACTCATACCCTAAGTCTGGTTCATTTCTCCTGGTACTTCTTAGTCCAATCCTCCTGGCTCCATTCTCTCCTTCCTCCTGTTTCACCTCCCCTCACTGGATCAGGATGTTCTACCTTATTCTCTGTTATTGTTCAGCATTGGCTAGTTGGTTTTATTGGCAACACACCAACCAAATGGTAACATGTTTTTACAAACTTGAAATAGGAGATACTTAGAATAAACATCTCAATGCAATGTCAGATTAGATCCAGAGAATTGGGTAGAGAAATCAGCATTTGTATTAACTGTGTTAAACTGTACATAGCCCATAAGGACAATGTGCCAATAGTCAGATCCTGAATAAGGGTGTAAGCAGAGCAGTGAGAGAGGAATGAGAGGAAAGGGAGGAAAGGGAGGAAAGGGAGGTGGAGTCAGGCATGAGGGACTGGAGGAGTTTTGTTGCCTGATTGGCAGTCAGAGTGCTTCTTTATACAAAACTAATTAGGCTGGGATAGATACCTGTTGTTCCGAAACATAGATCATATAATTTTTGTGCTGGGACATGTGTTTTAACTTCCACTTGGTCATAGTTAAATCAGCATTGATAAATTCTGAAAGAACTAATTATCTTTTTGCAGTCATTTTCCCTCATCAAGACCCCAAACCAACTTTTAACAATATTGAAGTTTCAAAGGCTTAGTTTACCAAAGCATGACAACCTGCTCCCAGTCTGGTAGTGCTTGTGATTTCAAGGGCACTAGAAAATCTCAAGCCAGCCTGATCAGATTGTTATGTCACAAGCAATGTACTGTCAATTTTTAATAATCAGAGTTCAAGTTGCCATTAGACCCAAGAAAAGTCTTCAGGCCTAAGTTGCTGCAGTTATTATTCAATTCCTGACACAACACAATGTTTACATTATATGTATTTGTAGAATTTATTTACATGTTTATCTTGGTATTATTTTGTTCCTTGGGCATACAATATCACAGTGCCCCTGTATGAGTTAACTTTTTCTAAGAAAGGGAAGTATTAATATTTTATTCTTTTATCATTTATCCACACTGTCCTTTGTCTATCAGCATAAGGAAGAGGCATTTAGTTTGATCTGCTTCCAACTTCTTTGGCTTACTAAATAATGTTCAACTTTACATGTTTACTTTCTTTTGGTTATTTTGGTGCTGAGTAAGGACCATCCAGGGGCAGATGTACCAAAGGGTATCTTTGAACCAGATAATGATTTGAGTCACAGCCTCCAAGATGTAAGGAAGACCTTCGTGTAGGGCCACATATCTTCCCCAAAGCAGGAGGGGTAGTGTGGTCAAGACATACCAGGGGAAGCTTAGAAGCTGTACTCCTGAGAGAGAGCATAAATGATTCAGAAGAAAAATTCCATCAATCTAATTTACCCAAGTTGTGTAAGTAATAAAAGCCCCCAAGCATGTAACACATAATGATCAAGCCAGAAAGTGGAGAACCATACTACAGTGAGTGCATCACTTGGCTCGAATAATGCTGGAGCTTTGTCAAACAGCTATGTTGGCTTTATGACTTTCGCTGTTCCTATTAGATGTGGCCTTGCCAGCAGAGTAAGCACATTGTGAACTGAGGCCTCTCTGCAGCTCAAGTCTGCTTGTCTTACATCTTTATTGTGATAATCTGTTAAGCGAATCTGATGTTTATGAGAAGATTTTCATTTCAATTTTCATTTTTCAGTTATCAGATCTTATAGTTTAATAAATCATGTATCATATAGTAAATTCTTAAAATATTGTTAAAATAAGATTCTAATTTTCATACTAACTAATTTTCATACATTATGTTATGTGATATTTTGTGAAGTGATTATTTTGATATATAGACTGAATGAACACAGGGTCTCATATTCTCAAGGCATGCACTCTATTACTGGGATAAATTTGGAACCATTTGACATCTTTGTTAATCTTTAATATATATGCATATAATATATGTGTAATAAATATATGTACTTTGTTCTTAAATACTACTGTGATATAAATAAATCACAGAATATACTAAGTGGATATATATTCATGAATTTTGAATGTTTTAAAATCAACTTCTCAATATGTAACTCTACTCAAAGGGTTTGATTCTCCAATCCAACTACCAATATACCTTTAGTACAGATTACAACCTGAACATATTTATAGGATTTGCTTAATTTATTGTCAGTACTCTGTATATCATATCATAGTATAGCTAATAATAAGTTCAGCTCCCTAACAATTATGTCAACAGTTTTACTGCCATTATTTACATAACACAAACAATATGTAGCTTTCTTTAAAGTCAATCATTCAATGACATATAACAGTGGTATACATTACAAATATTCAATGAGTCAAGTATATAATTTACAAATATGACTATTTTGATTCATTTTTAGTGAAGTAAACTTTAGTATGAAATGTAGGGCATCCAGCTGTGCATTTTGTTTTATTTTGGTGAAACAATGGGAATATGTATCAATATACTGTTAAATACATTACTTAATGAGTTTTTTCCGTTGTGTCATATACAGGTCATAGAAACAAAGAAGTCTTAGTAAGTTGTGTAAGCTATTGATTCCTGTAAGTTTGATGTAGGGTTTTGGCATAAGCTCTTTAACACTTGGTATTTGTAGACATTTAAAAATTAGCTTTGGATCGAAGGATGAATGATGCATTTTATTGCAAAATAGAAGCCCGAGGAAGTCATATTTATTGATTCTTAAAAAATTACTCGACTGTGTGTCTAGGAACACTACTCTGTAAGTAAAAGTCCATGCTACTGGGGGATAACAACCTGAGATACAGTCTTCAGCAACTTTGAAAAACTCAGAAACATATTTCTAAAGTGAGCTTCTCTAATCCCAACTCTCTTAATAGGTTATAACAGATGAACAAAGGAGAATCCTAGAATCTCTAGGCTGAGATCACCTGCTATACAAATGGAAAAACAGCACAGGGATCTTGTCTCAAGCAAGGTGAAATGAGAGGACAAATATCCGAGGATGTGCTCTGAGCTCCACATTCATGCTGCAGAGTGCTCATGAGCACCTTCACACACCACACCTTGTGCACATACACACATGACGCAAGAAAGAATATTATGGTATTAAAACTGAATTACTTCAATTTTCTTGTTTTACTTTGGCGTATTCTGCGCCTTGGCTTTTACAATATATAGTGTATGCAGTTTCACTTAAAACACATTGAAAACACTATATATGTTGCAACATAAGCAAAAATTGTACAAGCAGATGATATTGAAAATGCTAGCCCTTATTTCTTACTTGAACTTCCCAGAGCCTTCATATTTCTTTTGGGAAAGCAGCATATTTTCAAATATTTGCACAAGTAATGCTAGGGAAAATTGTCCAAGTAAGGGGAGAAGTAAAAAATATTTCATAAAATAAGATAAACCAAATAAAATAACTTCTTTACGTTTTAAGTTCAAATAGTAAGATCATCCTGGAAATGTAGGCAAATAATCAAAGACAGTCATTAAGATCTATCCAATAATGAATGATGAAAGTCTGAAAGGACATTGGGAGAAGATTCCATAGTCAAGCTCCTGAGAAGGAGAGACAGCTAGATAAAGCTGATGTGAAAAACCGAAAGCAGGAAGTTACCCTTGTCTGCTTGTGTTCCTTAACTCCCATGATCGGCTGTCTGCATACTTCTAACTGAATATACCACTGACATTTCAACCTAACGTGTCTATAACCCTGCTCATTATTTCCTCTAGCCTGGCTGTAAGCCATCACTGTCAATATCATTATTCTGGCAGCTCAGTAGGGAAAAAAATATATTGTCATCTTTGATTTCTTTTTGTCTGTAGTCAGCCATATCTAATCCATGAATGAAACTTCCAAAGTATTATTTTCTTCAAGTGTGGCACTTACTTTCAGTTCCCTCAATCACCACCATTTCCATGTCAAACCAACCCATTAGTAAAAACAAAATAACGGTGCTTATGCTCTCAAAGTATATATACTTATTTGAATAATAAAGACATACTTATTTAATCATGTTATTCTGAAACCCAATGTCACCTAAATTCATATTTCTAATAATATTTAGATCCTACTTAATTTAAGTCAACTTGAAGCTATTATAACATTACTTATTCTTTTATTTTCATTTAATATCCCTATAATTCTATATGTTCCCCACTATCTATTGTATGTTTGAAATGGAAGCCACTACAGATATCTATCCTTTTCCTGGTTAAAGCCTCCTGAAATCTAACATTACAATTAAAATTTATTTTAATTGAAATTTATTTTAATTTGAAAAAAATCTTCTAAGAGATATGCTTGATTTAGATCCAGAAGCCATCAAATTGTACTATATAGGTTTTATTCTGTTCAGTTTGAAGTGCACTGTACTGAATGTTAGAAATTCCCCTCTTCTTCCTGGTTACCTCTTTATACCATTAACTATATAACACTGGAACTAAACACATTTGGTTCATTTTGAAACTCTATCATAATTTTACTGATATTCTGAAAGCTTATTTCATATCCTAAAGATTCAAAAGTGATGATATTCACTATGGAACTACCTACAATAAATTTAATCAGGAAATTGCATTCTAAATTAAACTTGGAAATAAATTACTAAATCTTAGTACCATTGTATCAACAAAACTTATTTTTACATTTTAAAGGTAAGTTTATAATTATTTCTTTCCTTCATTCTTTCTTCTTTCTTTGTTTAAAAAGAGGATCTACAAATAAGTTTGCAGTAGCAAGTCTGAGCTAATGTCAGTTTTGAAATTATAGCTTTTCAATGCA
>OU015747.1:9259775-9275331 GCA_907169655.1 Acomys percivali | reverse complement strand
CTCTCTCTCTCTCTCTCTCTCTCTCTCTCTCTCTCTCTCTCTCTCTCCCATTCTGTCTCTGTCTCTCGGCTTCTGTCTCTGTCTCTGTCTCTCTCTCTGTCTCTCTGTCTCTCTGTCTCTCTGTCTCTCTGTCTCTCTCTCTCTCTCTCTCTCTCTCTCTCTCTCTCTCGTGTGTGTGTGTGAGTGTGTGTGTGTGTGTGTGTGTGTGTGTGTGTGTGTGTCTGTTTTCTTTTGAGATATGCTTTATCTGTGCAGCCTTGGCTGTCCTGAACTCATTTTGTAGACCAAGCTACCCTCAAATTCACAGCATTCGCTTGCCTCTGCCTCCCTGAGTGCTAGGATTACAGACTTGTTCCACTATGCCCAGTTCCATCTGTAGTTTTTATAGGTCAGATCTCCTCCTCCACATGCCTTCTTGCACCTTCCATCTGATATAAAGGAAGCATGTGAAATGAGTATCTTTGATGCTGGGTTAACTCAATCAGATTCATTGTTTCCACTGTGTAAATATACCACATTTTCAATATCCTTTCATGAGCTGATGGGCATTTAGGTTGTTTCTATTCCATGGTTATTGTGAGAAAAAAAAATATCAAGACCAGTGATCTCTGGAGCAGGATCCTTGGCAGTGGTTCTCAACCACACTAATGCTGTGACCATTTGCTTCTCATGATGCAGTGAACCCTGACTATAAGATTATTCTCATACTGTAACTTTTCTGGAGACTGAGCAGTGTCTCAGTTCCTAAGGTAATCTAAAATATGTGTTTTCTGATGGTCATGACCCACATGATGTGAACCATTGCCTTATAGAATGCAAATAAGAGTGGTATAGTTGAGTAGTAGAACACGGTGGACTCAATCTCGTATTGACAGGAAAATTTCATCCTTACTGGCTGGCTTTCATACTGCTGGAAGGCTCTATGTCCAATACCTGAAAAGAAAATTAATCATCAATTCCTTCCAGCTGTGAACACTCTGTGCTACAATAATGGCTACTGGGGCAACTGTGACATAAACATCAAGGAGTTAAGCAACCACTTTCAGATTTAAGTCCAGAGACACAAGATAAAACTAATGCCTGCCATATGAGAGACACCAAGAGAGAACGTATTATTTGGCTAAATGGTAACACTATTAAAGAGATTCCTAATGACTTTTCTTAAACCCACAGGTCAATGCATACCTAAGACCTCATTAGAAGTTGCAAATCTGTGTCTGTCAATGAGGTTATCCAGAAAATCTTTTTTTTTTTTTTTTTTTTTTGCTCCTTTAAGGCTTTTGAGTTTTCAGAGGACATTAAGCTTCACACCAAATTATCCAGATGTATTGTTTCAAATATACACAGTCTTAAGATTCCAATAAAATTTGCAAAATTAAGACATTTAAAACATTTGTTTTAGATAAACATAACTATTAAAAGTGTAAGGACAACTATAATTTTCAATGTTTCCAACAGAAAATGACTAATAATGAGCTGTCATTAAAGTTTTTCATGAACATATTACTATGATTCAAATATCTGAATGTATGGGTTTGGGATAAATACTGCATGTCGTATCTATAATTTTATCTTAATAATATAATTTTCATATGTTTTCACATATAATTTCCTGGCTTTTAATAATAATAGTCATTTCTAGGTAACATATTTAAAATTAAGAATGAAGATTTTAATTTGTATATCACAAAAGATTTTTGAAGATAGACGTGTAGAGATGTAGTACAACAGTCAAGTTTAAATTTTGATAAAATATAAATGAAAACATAACATTTTATGAAAGTAGCAAATAAAATTTTGAATAAAGTCAATTATGCTTTGGGATTCAGGTTGTTATTGAAAAAGCACTATAGTTAAGATTGGTTGTAAAAAAATTACACAACTTCTAAAAAGTGAATAATTATGTGCTCAAAGTTTGTTTGCTGGGGACACAGTATATGATGTAATTTAATCAGATATTTGGGTTGAAGTTTATTTATAAAGATGCTTATTGCTTTAAAATGGATTTGTAATAAAAAACTTAAAAATCACATATTAAATTATTATTTAGGTCCATAAAGAAAGCCTTTGCTGCGACGTCTGAGAACTTGGTATCAATACCTGAAGTTTTCAAGTATAAAAGGAGAGCCTATTCTAAAAATTGTCTTCTGACCCTCACACAAGAGCCACGTCATACACTCTACACATAGATATTCAAGCATACATAAGTAAATTCAGAAGTGAAATTAGAATTTAGTTATAAAAGATTATTTAAAATCATTTAGAAATATAACCACATTAGCATTCAAAAGGTAATATGCCTGTTGGCTAATTATTTTACTTATTATTATATGTATACATACAGAATGAAAACCAGAGAAATTAATGTAAAACATGTGTCTTTATATCCTATTCATTTCTCTTTCTCTTATGATATGGCCTTAATTTTTCTTCAAAAGAATAGAATTTTTATTATGGAAATACTATTTTTATAGAAACTAAACATTTCTGCTTAACATTCCAATTCAAAATTCCAAACATAAAAAGTCTCTTTGATTTGGTTGGATTTTTCTCAGAGATGGTTTAATTGTTATGACTATCATTTCCCTATCTTTGACAAACCTTTTCCTCTTAGGAAAGTTGAACTACGGTGAATAATTTCTTTCATTTTTTTTACACATTAAAGTCCAAGGTTTCCTTGTGAGCTTTACAAAGCCACCAAACTTTATAAACATAAGAATTACTTCCACATTAAAGTACTGAACACAGCAGGGCAGTACTGAAGGCCCACGGAATGACTCAGATACTGAATTGAAATGGAATACTCCCCCCAGGTGATTTAGAAAATGTCATAATCTTTTCAATATGATGGACTGAACAGGCTTACAGAGATCAAGGTAAAAGCCAGTGTGGAGGCTGAAAGGTACAATCATCACAATTTGAACTTTTAATCTGAAAGACCTTCAATTTTCTCTCCCATTGGCTTCCACGGGAAAGCTTAACTATAGGATTCACCTAATTCCAGATCAACTATTTGAGGGCATCTTAAAAGCACTATCAAGCATGAGGGCTCATGAGAGAAGTTAAGAGACTTAGGCATTCAAAGTCTCCTGATGCTGCATCATAGATGCTAACTTTTAAGTACTTCATTCCTGAAATATAAGGAAAGGCCCTTTAAAATGATAGGCAATAAACACTGAAGTGTTAAAATTAGTCAGCCTTACAGGTTTGAGTCAGTGTGAATAAGACTGAGAAGACAAATGTACGAAATTAGAGTGGATTGTTGTAATCATTGGTACAATAGTGTGCAACTGCTGCAATGCTGACCACCACCATTTCTTTGGAACAAAAATCTCTGCAAGTCAAATGACACAGTGAAACACAGCAGCTTTTCAATGGACGTAGAGTAAGGGTTGCATGTTAGTCTTAGAAACACAACAGGCAGTAGTGATTGACAAAAATGTCCCTTCACAAAACGTAAAAGAGCTCCCTCTGAAGCACAGAACATGCACAGAATGATAGAAAGCAATTTTGCTGAGCTGTCAGAGACGTGGGGTACTCTGTACGTGATGGACTAGGGAGAACTAGGAGAACATGTTCATCTGGCTAATACAAACTTCCATGCTGCAAATGTGGGAGACTGTGTCAATCACAAATGGAACACTGAAAATGCATTCGTTCAAATAAAAAGGATGGTTTTAGGAAACACTTTCCACCAGGGCAATATCATAACACAGACTTGATATTAAGCTACAGGTTATCATGAAAATTAATTTGAGTTTCTAGCTAAAAAAAAAAAAATTACCTGTGTAATTTTCTTGAAGAACACACACTTGGTGTTCTAGAAACCACACAGCAATAGAGAATCCAGACAACATAAAGGCTCGGGTTAAAGTCTCAGAGGAGAGAAATAAAAAACAGCACATCTTAGTAATAAAGTCATAAAACCAAAGTTCACTGCATTTTTGTTTTCTTGAGACTAGCACTCTTGTATACAATGTACTTATAGGTCATATTCATTCCACACTATCCTCTAGCATCCTCCACTCACTCCTGCCCCTCTTTTTCTTTCCAGACAGGGCCTCATGGACCCTTATTCCCTCTTCTGCTTCCATTTTCCTCTTTGTTAGGCTGCATGCAAGCAGTCACAGATTCATTATGTTAATGATTGCAGCACTCATGTCAATCCAACTGACAAAGCCCATGGCACTCTTCCCTGTCCTGTGGCACTAAAAGTCATTTCAGCCTCTCTTCTGTGAGAGTCCCTAGTTCTCACAAGTGTTCAATAAGTGTGGTGCTAGTGACCAGGCCCTCAGCAATCACTTATTCTCAGCAATTTGGCCAATTGTAATAACACATTGCTGAAAGATGCTTCTCTCATCACAGCTGAGAACTGTACTAGTCTATGATTATAAAGATATATTACTTACGGTCAGTTTAAAATGCAATTCCACTTGCCTCAACTGTAGTGGCCTCTTCACTCGTAAGACTATGGCCTCCTTCACCCTTAGCTTTTTAGAAGTTCTATGCTGTCAGTTTTAAACTACCTCTTGTGAATGAGCCCTGAAATCCAATCCTGAAGTGGTTGGTTACTTCCAGTTCATTCATTCCACTAGTGTACCAGTTGATGAACCCTTACAGGCTGGTCTTTGTTTCAGCACAAAAGGTCTGAATTTGGGTGAGTTTGTAAACAGTCTTTCTTCCTCTTCAAAGCTCTCCTCCCATAATGTCCCTAGCTTCTATTTTCATGTTACATGAGTCTTATGAATCTTCCCTTCCAGATTTCTTTCCACCTCGCTACCTCTCATGTCTGCTTTATTCCTATTTAGCCTCTTTATCATCTCTTTACCTTAAACACAACAGTTTTTTTTAAAAAATCAATAAATCTACAGAGAACAAGAAATCTATCATGTGCCAAGGTCTAACTGATATATGTATAACACAATTAATGCAACTAAGACACAAGGCACATTGTATAAGAGGGAGAAAAAAAGATTGTAAGAGACAGAAGAAAGGAGGTTTGGTGTGAGATTGTGTCTCCCTAGAAATGTCAGAAGCTAAACCCATGAAGTTTCATGAACATGGCTGCTTAAACAAGACTAGAACAAAAATTACACAAATGGACATGCTAACATAGACAGTGAAAATCCAGTACCACCTCAACACTAGACAGAGAAGGATGGGTAACTGTCAAGTAAGTGCTAAGAACAGGAACAATGTTCTGTCCCAGTGACCAGTCAGCAAATTGGTTATCAAATACTGAATGAGTAGCCTGAGAGACAATTCGTAAATAACAATTTACATGCTGAACATGTTGTGTTTATATACATGCATACTCACATAAACACACATGTGCACACACATATGCTAATATGAATATATATTCATAAGAATATAAATATGAAAAAATAAAGAAAAATGATGCCATGAATTCAAAAGAGCAAGATAGATGCCCGGGGGAGGATAGTATAGAGTGGAAAGGGAGAAATGCTGTAGTTACATTATAATTTCAAAACATAAAAAATATTATAAACTATATTCAGCTACAAAAATAATGCTCCAAATTGTATAAAATCAACCAATAAATGAGTCTAAATATCTGTTTATGAGAAAATAAAATAAAATGCTTCTTTCTGGGACTGAGTTACCACTTTTGTTATAATTTTTCAGTCCTAACAATTTTTCTGAAAATTCAATTTTCTTCTGTATTGAATAGAATTTAATTGTGTAAATGTGACACATTTTAATTATTCATTAATTAGTCAATGGACATCTAGGTTTTTTCCATTTCTAGGCTCTTGTAAAGATGGAAGCAATGAATATAAATATTCAGATATCTCTGTGGTGTGTGTGATGTGATGAAAAGTAGTATACCTGGACTACAGGATGTAAATTTACCTACTTGAAATATGGTCTCAGGGATGTCAAGAATGACCATACCCAAACACATTGCCACAGAAAATAGAATCTCTAAATGCTTTTTAAAATTAAATGTATTCACTCATTCATGTGTGTGTAGTTTGAGTGAACAGATTAGCACTTTCATGAGTCAGTTTTGTTAGTCTTCTCTGTGGGTTCCAGGGGAGCAAGCTTAGGTCCTCTTACTTGGTAGTAAGACTCTTTACCATTTGCCATCTCCCTACCTCCTCAAAGGAATTTTGATTCTCATCGTCCTGATGTTGTTGTATTTTAAAAATATTCATTAGAGTGTGAGACCATAATGGCTCAGGATTATGGAGGACTGGTCAAGTACAGCTTCAACACAGGATACCTCAAGCAAGAAAGGCAGGAATTGCCTCCGTCTTTCCTATCAACATGGCACCATTAACTTGGCTGCTCTGTTCTAGTAAGAGATAATTGCCATAACAGTTGTCAGGCATGTAGTATAATACGAAATCACATATGGAAATGCACAAAGTATTTTTGTGGTTTTTGTTCAGAGTTGCTTTTGATTACTAAGGGTTGCTTTGATGTTTTTTTAATTTTTTATTTTTTTACATATACATTTATATTATTACACATTTACACATATACAATAAACTACCTATAGCAAGAAGAGACATGACACAATCAAGAATTATAAAAATGTTACATTCTTAGTGTTTTGGCTATTTGTATTTGACTGCCTTGAAGAAAACATCTTTCTTATCTTGGTGCATCTAAAATTGCTATGTCCCCTGGTGGGGGACACCTAGTGGCACTCAGAGGAAGGACAGCAGGTCACTGAGAAGAGACTTGATACCCTATGAGCATATACAGAGGGAGGTAATCCCTCTGAGGAACAGTCATAGGGGAGGGGAATAAGAGGAAAATGGGAGGGAGGGGAGAATGGGAGGATACAAGGGATGGGATAACCATTGAGATGTAACAAGAATAAATTAATTTAAAAAAGAACAAAAAAAATAAATAAAATAAAAAAAATAAAATTCTGAATATAAATCAATCTCCATTACATCTTGTCATTATGAACTTAAAACATCTATGTCGGCCAAAAAACATCTTAACCCCTAAACAACTAAGCTTCATTGTAAAACTAAACTACCTGGTCATCAACTCCATCAGAAACGTGACAAGGAATAAACATGATTACCTGAGTATGCTGGGAGTGCAGGTTAGTAGCTTTCCAAATGAGAAGATGACAGAGACAGTTTGCTTCCTAAATAGTCACCAAAAACTCTCTATTATGTTGGAGCATCTTCTTTTGACTTCTGCACCAATATATCTGATAGACATATTTGTGAGGCAGGAACTATTGAGAACTTGCTTACCCTGTCTTGGCAGAGTTTTGCCATTGACTTTGCCTGCATCCAAGCTTGTCCTTTTTAAAGGAAGAATTCTATCTGTGGTAGAAATGTGGACATTTTGCCCAGTGGTTTGTTTGCCACATTTGAAGCCATCTCAATAAGGAGGTTCTTTGATGTTCATCTTCCACTCTGAGACAGGCTTGGTGTTGCCTGTGGCTAACACAGCAAACCCTGGAGACATGAACACCAAATGAACTCACAAGGATAAGACTTTAAATCTGAGGTGATGAAAATTATAGATGCTTTGAAAGAGGAAAATAAATCACTCAAAGAAACACAGGAAAATAAACTCAAACAGATGAAGGAATTGAATAAATCCTATAAAGAAGAAGAGGAAAATACATCCAAACAGATGAAGGACTTGAAGAAATCCTATAAAGAATTATAGGAAAATTCAATCAAATGGGAGAAAGATGTGAATGAGACTATTAAGACCTAAGGAGGGCATTAGAAGCAACAAAGAAAACACAAACTGAGGTGATCTTAGAGTTGTAAAACATATGGAATAGAACAAGAATGAGAGAAGCAAGCCACACCAACCGAATACAAGAGATGGAAGACAGAATCTCAAGTGTGGAAGATACTATCAAGTTATGGATACATCAATCAAAGAAAACATTAAAACTAAAAAGTTCCTGACATAAAACAGCCAATAAATCTGGGAAACTATAAAAAGACCAATCTAAGAATAATAAGAATAGAAGGACATGACTCCAACCTCCAAGGCTCAGAAAACATTTTCACCAAAATCATAGAAGAAAACTTCCCCATCCTAAAGAAAGAAAAGCCCACAGTCATATGAAAAAACCCACAGAACTCCAGATAGATTCGACCTGAAGAGAAAATCCTCCCATCACGTAATAATCAAAACATTAAATGTACAGAACAAAGAAAGAATATTAAAAGCTGCAAGAGAAAAAGGTCAAGTAGTCACATATAAAGACAACCCAACAGAATTGCACCTGACTTCTCAACAGAGACTATGAAAGCTAGAAGGGTCTGGACAGAAGTCATGCTAACATTAAGATATGACAGATGCTTTGATTTTATATAAAATATAAGATTTCAGTCTTTTTATAGGAACAATAATGGGGTATTCCAAATATCTTTCCATGAGTCTAAAGATCTCTTTTGTAGGATGATAGTTTTCACAATACTAACTCTCTCAGTCTATGAACAAGAGAGGTCCTCCTATCTAACCTCTACTGCCATCTCAATGTTGCTTTCAATTTGTTTGTTTTACAGACTTTTTATTTCCTTGGTTAGATAAGTCTCTAGCTATTTTTTTTGAGGGTACTGCATGTAGAATTATTTTCCATATTTAGTTCTCATTGAAATGTAGGAAAGGTGTGTGTTTGTGCGTGTAGGTGTATGTGTGTGTTCTTTTGTTTATGTGTGCTCATTTGTGTATGTGTGCTTGCGCCTGTGTGATTGTGTGGGTATGTTTCTGTGTAATATGTGTATTGTGAATGTATGTTTGTATATGTGCTGGTATATGTATGTATATGTGTACGTATGCATAAATTTGTGCGTATATGTATGTGAGTGTATGTGATTGTATGTGTATATATGTCCATATGTGATTCTCTCTCTCTCTTTCTCTCTCTCTCTCTCTCTATCTATCTATCTCTCTATCTCTCTTTCTCTCTCTGTGTGTCTGTGTGTGTGTATGTATGTATGTCTAGTATCGCTTACTGAAACTGTTGAGCATCTCTAAGAATTTTCTGATAGTCTTTAGGGTATAGCATGTATAAAATCACATCATTAGAAAAGAGTACATTTTTACAACTTTCATATTTATAGCTTTGATTAGTTTTTCTTAAATTTATTCGTAAATGACATTATTATTTATAAACTTGCTACACACTCTTTTAAATGTATTATTAGAAACAAATTTATTGGAAAAGAATAGCAAATCTTTAGAAGTGCATGTTCCTAAATAAGGAAGGACAAAATATATTTTGGTTCTAATTTCAGTGCTTATATTGAGTCATTCTTAAAGTCATCCATCCATTCATTTAGGTATAACTTTTATATGTGTATGTATGTTTGCATGTGTGTGTGTGTGTGTGTGTGAGTGTGTGTGTTGTGTTCTCAAATATTTTTTTTTACTTGTATATGATTTTGTTTTCAAGAACGATGTGGATTTCACTGAATTTTTCCTGTATATCATTCTTTTTTTTAATTTTTATTATTTATTAATTTATTCTTGTTACATCTCTATGGTTATCCCATCCCTTGTATCCTCCCATTCTCCCGTCCCTCCCATTTTCCCCTTATTCCCCTCCCCTATGACTGTTCCTGAGAGGGATTACCTCCCCCTGTATATGCTCATAGGGTATCAAGTCTCTTCTCAGTGACCTGCTGTCCTTCCTCTGAGTGCCACCAGGTCTTCCCCTCCAGGGGACATAGTCAAATGTGAGGCACCAGAGTACTTGAGAAAGTCATATCCCACTCTCCACTCAAATGTGGAGACTGTCCTGTCTGTCCATAGGCTAGATCTGGGTAGGGGTTTAAATTTTACCACCTGGGTAACTATTGCTTTGTTGAAATATCAAAGCAACTTATGGTGAAAGGGATTTATTTTGCTTACACTGGTCATCCTCTAAGGAAGTCAAGGCAAGACCTGTAGGCAAGAACTGATTCAAAGAGAAGGCTGCTTACAGGCTTTCTTCCTATGGCTTGCTCAGCTGGATTGCTTATAGAACCCAGGACCACCAACCCAGCAATGGCACTTCCATACCCTAGGAAACTGGATTTGATATGGTCATAATTTGTTGGCTCCAATTCCTTAAGGATTCTTCTTTATTGGTAATTTATTAAAGGCATATACCTCCCTTACAGCCCAACAACCTTAAATTTGAGGGAAAGGAGATTAAGAAGAACAAGAATGAAACTTTCTGGGTATCAGTTCTGTGGAGCAATTTCCCTGGTGTAATTCTCAGGAGTTTTGCAGATCGTCTATCTGACAGAAGAAGCCACAACATCCATGAACTGAACTTGGAGGTAACCTCGGTACAGCTGAGCTGTCATCAATCCTCCAGCTTTCTCATGCCATCAGGCGGGAATCTCCCATCTCTCTCTCTCTGATGCCTTCCTCCCATCAATGGTCGTTTTGCTGTCTCCTATTTTGCCTTGGGCTGATACTTCCTCCTTTGAGTCTATATCAGATGTTTATCAGTTTGTAGAGACAAAGTCTCAGTAGAGTGGCATCCCAAGAATGTTTTCATCTTGGGCCCAGACTAAGGCATTATTACATTCTCCTCACGATAATTGTTTTATTAATAAATAGACTTTGATTTTAATGACTCATGTATAATTTTCTCCAATGATCTCATAGTATAGCATCAACTTAGTACATTACAATTACTTGAAGGAAAGAGTCTATACTTCCAGAATAATATTTAAAATCTATTCCAGATATCTTCTATCATTTGTATTTTCCCAATTTGTTCTTAAAATTTCAGAAGGAATGATTGCCTAATAATTTTCGTGACAAAAATAAATGCAAAATTATTTTCAAGGAAGCACTGACAAACAAATTAGAGGAACGTATAAAAACAACAAACATTGTAATTAGCTTAATTCCACAGATGCACAGAAGGCTCAGTGTACATAAATAAATGGATTATTCCATCATATAATTGGACTGAAAGACAGAAATCACAAAATCATCTCAAAATTGATGGCCAATTTCATTTCATGATGGAAGCCATATAGAAGCTAGAGTTAAGAAACCTATCATCCTATAATAAAAGCTTTGTATGATATAGAGGAAGAAGAGGTGCTCTCTTCTCTGAGAAGAAAGGGACAGGGGATGGGGGAAAAAGATAGGAGGGTGGGACAAGGAGGAGAGGAGAGAAGGAGCTGATATTTGTATGGAAAGTGAATAAAGAAAGAAAGAAAAAATTTAAAGTTCTATATGATAAACTTATAACCATAGACATCTCTATTATGCAAACTAAGACACTGAAGGAAAGATAATGGTGAAGACATTAGAAGGTGGGAAGAATGCCTATGCTAATGAATTAGAAGAATTAATTTTCTAAACATTGGTGTTCTAATAAAACAATTTCTAGAATCAATGGATTAATGGTAAAATTTTCATGACCATTCTTTCCAAACAAAAATTTTACAATTCTTAAAACTTCTATTGCAGCAAAAAGATATAACCAAAGCAAACTTGAACAAAAAGCGTGCTGTAGTAGGTTCTGATTTCAAGTTATGCTCCCGAGCCATAGTTATAAAAACAGAATGCCACTGTCACAAAACATATAGTAGTGAACAGAAATGACAACCAAGGAATAAGTATGCACAAGTATAGCTATTGACTTTTGAAAAAAAATGGAAAAGTTATGCATGGGATAAAGGACGGTGTGCTCCACAAATAATGCTGTGAAGCACAAATTCCAGTGTGCAGACGAAGAAAATTATGTCCTTATTCCTCAATTTGCACAGAACTAAAGTCTACATGGATTAAGAGCATCAATAAGAGACTTGATACTATTAATATACTAAAAGCTATTGGTTGTATTCCAACATGGAGACACAAATAGAGATTTTCCAAACAGAATTACAGCAGAGAAATAAATAATAGCAAAAAGAGACAAACAAAATCTCATGAAACTGTAAAGCTCCTATACTTCATAGAAAACTATCAAGGAAAGATGTACTGCACAGAATGGGTGGGATGGTTTTTGAACTACACCTCTGATAGATAACTACTTTCTAGAAAATATGAAGCACTGAATCATATAAATATCAAGACAATAAATGATCTAATTAAAAAATGGGCTACAGAAAAAAGCAAATAATTATAAAAATATGAAATACATATGTCTAGGAAACACTTAAAAATGTGTTTTAGACCCTTAGTCACCAGGAATGCAGGCTGAAATTATTTTAAAATTCCATGTCATTCCAGTCAACAACGCAAATGACAAATCCTTAGAGTGTGTAGGAAAAGAAGGAATATTGCATATTTCCAGTGGGAGTATAAACTAATGCAGCTAGCAACCTTAGAAATAAGTATAAAGGAAGAAAGATACCCAAGCACCCAGCCAGCAATGTTGACCCTGGGCTGCTGGAAGAAAGACATCCAAGCACCCGCCACATGGAGCACGATGGATGAATGTTTGATAGAGACATAAAAAAGATGGAGAGATGGAAGAGAAAGCCCAGTCAAGGAGTTTGTATGCTCTGGATAAAGGTGGGACTGGAGACTCAATGGCAGTAGGAACAGGCAGATATGAGGAGGCCATGGTGAGTTCTTGGCCTTTGTTGCTGCCAGGATCCAAGTCTAGCTCCATAGTCGGGCTGTAGCTCGGGTCTTGTCTGTAGCCACAGTTACCAGCAAAGGCCATGTGGATTTCCGTGGTTTGCGTCAATGTCTGTAGCCACAGTTACCAGCAAAGGCCATGTGGATTTCCGTGGTTTGCGGTGCCACTGGAGACTATGTGGATATCTGAGGGCCATGTTGCCAAGGAGGGACATGATTATCTGATTGGCCTATAATGCCACCTGAGGCCATAGGGACATCTGCTCCTTGGCTGTTTCAGGGGACCCTGCCTGGGTCCATTGTTCTACGGCAGCTGGGGTCTGAATTGATGTGGTCCTAGTCCCATGTTACAACCAAAGGCCAAAGGCCATGCAGATGTCCCTTCTCTGGACCTACATCTGAGACACTGTGGTCAGCTAGCCACACCCCTTTCCTGGGCAGCCTAGTAAAGCTGACTCTGACAACAAGAAAACAGGTAAGTAAGACCAGAGTGTGTAGGAATGCTGGCTCATGCCCTAGTCTGTAGTGGGGTAGCTTGGGGCAGGGAGAGATGCCCTCCCTTCCCTTCCCCCATCACTGTCTCAGGCACGCTGGAGAGCTGGCGTTGATGGTCACCAGTGTAGCAGAGCTGGTCCCTGCCCCTCACTGCCTGCCGTACTCAGGAGAGCAGGCCATACACCTCACTTGGACAGCACAATACACCTGGCCCTGTGGTTGAGGCCCTGGTGAAACATGGGAGCAGGAGAGCTGACTCTGACCCTTCCTAGGTGTAGCATTTTGTGAGCTAGCCAGGGCAGTGCTGGAAAGCTAACCCTGCGTGTCCTAGGCACAGGAGAGCTGGCATGCTGACTATGTGAGCTACCACACAGGCTCAGATCAAGGCATGTCTTATAAGGCACAAATTCTCATTACATTATTTATCACCATCTCACATCCCCGATGAAATTACCATCATATTGAGAATTACATTTAAATATATGGATTTAAAATAATTCAGTTTGTGATGCATTTCTTGTTGCTTAGAGGATGTTTTTCCTATAATAAGACCAGGGACATATTTTGAAACCTGACAGGCCTTACATAAGCTGAACAGACTCCAAATTTCTTTATGTTTTTAAATCTTGTGTTCTTTCCTCTGTTTATATAGGAGCACAATAAAATAATAAAACATCCATTTATTTAGAACGCAAACCAATGAATAGGCAATGGTATTGCAAAGATTTCACCTATGCTATTTCATTTGTGGATACCAGCTCTGTTTTTTTCCCCCTCTACTTGTTTTCACATTAGCCTTTTAATTTTATTTCTTTGCGCACCAAGTTACAAAGTTGTATTTACTGTTCTTTAATTTATTTCACAGTTAAGATTGCCGCTGGCTACCAGCCAGCCAGCCATTTATTTATACAGCAGAGACAAATGCTATTCCTTGCAGGCAATGTTCATTGTTTCGTGTTCTTGGAAAAGGCAAACACTGAGTACATCAAGTCAACACCTTTTCAGTTCATTTGTGCAGAGATGTTTCTTCCTGAGTTTTCCTTCAGAAGGTGACTTCAAGCAAGTTCAACCTCTGGCATGTAGCTGGAGTATGACCACAGAGGTATTGATGGGCTCAGGCTTTCAGATTCAAACACAGAGTCATTTAATCTGCTGACATGTTGCCTTCTTGTCATGAACCTTCAAGATCTTCAAGTTTACTGTGAAGTATTGTGATTATAGAAGATGTCCAAGCCATATAATCTAATAAAGGATATACCAGTTTAAGGAGAAAAGTATGAAAAGTTATACATTGGCAATATGAGTTATTATTGAGGACAATAACCTAATTATTACAGAATCCCTATGATAGCTTAGTGAAAATACAGAATATTATTGCTCTCAGATGATCTAGCTATAACTAAATTGTGGTGAAACTGGCATTCATAACATCTTGTCACATGAGAACAGTAAAGGGCATCGAAGGAAATACTGTTCTTCACAGGCCCGCAATTCTATTGAGTGTGGAAGCTGGGCTCCATTGATGTTCCAGGCCTCCCTTGACTGCATAATGAGTTCGAGGCCAATATGTACAACCTGGGAAGAGATTGTCTCAGAATTTAAATACAAAATAAAAAGAGGAAAAAAATTTATATATATATTTTTTTCTTTTTTTCTTTTTTTTAATTTATTTATTTATTTATTTTTTTATTAATTTATTCTTGTTACATCTCTACGGTTATCCCATCCCTTGTATCCTCCCATTCTAGAAAAGACTGGGAATACTGTTTCCTAGGTGGAAAATACTTAAGCTACCATGCACAAGACATTAGGTTTATTCTCATGTTTAAATGAATAAAGTGTTAGCAGAATTTTCTCTGGATGTTTTGCTTATTGATATATATGTAGCCAGTTATGGGAATATTAATTAATGTTTTCTTAGATATTACCCCATACAAAAAGCATGAAAGAGGTGGAATTTCTAAGTTTAACTTGACGTAAATTTTAGAATTTTAATATTGATGTGTTTAGCCTATATATTATGTTTTCATGGTTTCCAGACTAAGATTGTATGTTTATAGTCACTAGCCAGAGTTTTCAGAATTCCTTGTGATAGCTACAATCACTTCCTGAATAACTTAAATTCTCTGAACAGCCACTTTGATCATGGAAAATAAATGGCATATACTATTCTACCTTCTTTTAGGTATTACATTACCGCTCTTCTTTCTAAGTCTTTTACTTCCTAAAATGTGCAGACATACGTAGTCTTGTCCCTAAGTCAGAAGATGTAGTTGTATGAGATTGAAGTTTGCTGTATTAACAGGGTCAACTTTGAGTGCAAATTAGTTGGATTCAAAAGCCGGATATTTGCATAGAAGGGATTTGCTTTCTAAAAGCCTCAGAAACAAATTAATTCAAAATGTTAGCTTACCTTGGAGCATAAGTAAACTATAATTGAATACATAATCCCTAATTCAATTTTCACCTGGGTGTTTTGAACTCAAATCTATTTTTCAGT
>OU015747.1:9248241-9259765 GCA_907169655.1 Acomys percivali | reverse complement strand
TTATTTACAGCTCATATTCTCTTTGATTTTCACAAATATTCACATTCAAAATGTCTTTTTTATACTTATTAACTGTATAATCTGGAGGAAACTACTTATGTCATGATAATACCCACTGATTTACATACTTCCATTATTGAAGACCTTTTGTGCATCAACTGGGGAAACTGAGGCAGGTTGTATATCTGGCAGCTGGCTGGTGACCTTGCAGATTTTGTCTGAGGGCAACTTTCCAGGCCTGAACTGATTGTTACCGGCAATGCTTCCACTGATAGTAGAGACCTAAGGGTCTAGAGTTAAACTGCTGGCCCTGGACCAGTGTTGGTTCTCTTCTTAGGGGGCTTACAGCCACCATGTAGGCAGGGGCTAGGGCTGAGGGATCCTAGCAAGTACTTTCTACAGATAGTGGCAAGGTGTCTAAAAAAGGAAGGAGAAGGAGAGAGAAGAAACACACACACACACACACACACACACACACAGTGCCTGTGCTGCTAGTCAAAGCTATGTCGAGGGTCTGCGGATTGAAAAGACGACATAACATTGGGTCATTCCTGCTAAGAGAATGCCGTTTATTGGGAATAACAGAACTGCTTATATAGGGGAGGAACCAGCAATCGAAAAACACTATGGAAAGTCCGCAAAGGAGGGAGCAAACCAAGGGCCAAATAATGAGACTCAAAACAAGGAAATGAAGGCAACCAGTGGAGCCCAATGTTTCAACTGCAGAGAAAAACAAGTAATGGTCAGTACCAGCACAGCTGCAGTTACACACACACAGACACACACACATACACACACACACACACACACACACACACACACACACACACACATCTTTGTGGATGGAACAAACATCGAAGAGCAAGTTCCTACAACTTTATTTTTTCTCCCAGAGAATACATTTCTCAGCAAGATCTTTGAAGCCATACAAAAGTCAGTGTGGTTATAGTCTATTCTTAAGTGAAAAATTACAATGAGTGTGTGTAAGAAAATCATGTTCCCCAATACCTTCACATGATCAAGTGTTTTTTGTAATGGGGGAGAAATAAACATGAAAAACAATTTATTTCCAAGAACCCACATACATTTGTAACTAATCAATTTGTTATATAATAACAGAGTATAAGCAAGCAAGGTAATTTCTCAGTCAGCTTTTCTTTTCTGGCAGGCTGCAATTTGCAGTTACAAAGAAAGAATCAACTATCTTTAAAAGTAATCTTACAAAAATCTTAAAAGAATCACAAATCTAAACTTCTACGTAAAAATAAACAGCCATTTCTACTTTAAAATGGAAAGGTGCTCATCTATTCATTAATATTTTTATTAAATCATTTCAGAAAGCATAGGCCAAAAATAAGTATAAGAAATTAGTCATCTTGAAGTCCAGAATCGGAGACAGAGCCATGTTAGCTGGTGCTGACTGGGATATTATCTTTGCTCACCAACTTCAAAATGTCTGTAGCTTTTCTGTTAAGTATACTTTTTCTTAACTTCAATTTATTCTTTAAGATTTTCTGCATCAGAGCCAAGAGCAAAATTATCTTTATCTAACCTTGCTGAACAATCTATTCTTCCAAAGTCTTTCTAAAAGTAGTGGTCACTGTTTGCAATCTACATTTGTAGGTTCTTTTGAAGGGTGGACATTGAATCATTAGTCTGCTACAGCAGCAGTGCCTGAAAGAGATCAAGCATTGTTTTTGTGAGTGCCAGTGATACTGCCCAGGGAGGAGCTATGAGCCCTCCTTATAGTATTCACACAATTAATATAGTAGTAGGATAATGAGGACCACAAGAGTACCAAGCAGAACTATCTTCCATAGCAACATAAAGTCCTCAGATCTATAGTTCTTTTGGGGATATGCGTAGCCAAGATGTGCCCATCATGGGTGTGCTAAACATACCCATGAGTGCTAGAGCTGTTTTGCTGTTCCTCCTGCATGGCCCTGACATTCCATAGTGTAAAGTATTTACTTATTATATTACTTTAATATTTAAATATTTAATATTATAGTATTTAAAGTAACATATTACTTTAAAGTTCTTGTAAAGTGACAACTTGAAGATTTTCACAAGTTTGTTTATTTTACTAGAAATCCATAATCATGAATTATAAACTTAACCTATTTGATGGAGGTTAACTCACTATTTGTATTCAGTTCTATAGTATCTGCTGTAAATAAAAATAAGTCAATGGGCCCAGCAAAATTTCATCTATCTAGAAGTATCTCAGGTTCCTGAAACAGATTCATCCCATAAGGAATGCAGTCTAAAGAGATGTCCTAATGAGTTTTATTAGCCAGGTACCGAGAAGTCTAATGAGTAACATAGTGATGGAATGAAGTAAGGTGAACATCTGAGTCACTACAAGTTTAAGTAAGCATTGCCTTTTTATGGAAATTTACTTTCTTATTAAAATTGAAACAAGTGGAATTTAGTAATTTGTAGTCTGAAACCCGGAGGCATGTTTTTCAAGATAATGAACTATTATTATTTACCTTTGTGATTCTAAGCAGTTTAAATTTCCTTAACCTTTTTTTCTCATGTATAAAGTGGGAATAGCCTCACCACATGTCATTTTCACAAAAAGAAATTGAGAATTTACAAGAACATTTTTAATATATTCACTGAACCCAAACAAAAGCCAAATTGCTCTGTTTCTCATCATAATATTGTAGAGATTTTTGTATCAGAGTTGGGTTCAATTGCATTAATTTTCTATCCAAACGTTTTTAAATAATTGCAAGGTAATGAGAAGATGAAATACATCTTTAAAATAGCTAAGATTGTTGCACAGCCTTGAAATTACAAGTTTTCATCTTCAACCATGAAATCGTCAGGAAGTAGTCTTGTCATCTTTTACTCTTACCTTATGCAGTTTACAGTAAATGTAGCTTTTTAAGCATAAGATGAGAGGACAGGATGTGAACATGACAGTGCTTATTCGTAAATAAATGTCATGTTGCCTCGCATTTTTAAAAATGCTGAAAAGGGGCCGTGTCAAAGGAAACAATCTTCTGTTTTACACTGACCTGCCTACTCTCTTGGGTTCTTTGGTTATTTCCTCTCACTGGAAGTGTGATTCTCAATAAGTGTTAAAAGAATTTGGAAAAAAGAATCTCAGGGATATATCTGGCCAAATAATTTCATTGAGCAATCTTGTGCATATGGATTAGATTTGTATCTGTGGATTAGGTCTACACAGTTTTAGGTTTATGTTGTAGATTTGATGTGTGTGTGTGTGTGTGTGTGTGTGTGTGTGTGTCACACACCTCAATTTACAGTCATTTGACTCTTTATACTATAGACTGTTGTTAACATAATATGTACTTAAAATTAATGCATTTTTAAATATTAGTTGACTTTCATGATTACTGAAACCTGCACATCTTATGATAGGCCTTCTCTGTGTTGGAAATCCATTTTTGTGTAAATTCCACAACGTTTGCAATGGTCACCAACGGGAGACTCAAAATTATATGACCCAATGCAAGAACAAGACAGCTGTGACTTACTTTATGTTGTCAGGAATGAAGAGGAAAAGGGGCTTTTAATGACTTTTTCTCACATTCACTTATCTATAAGGAAAGTAATCCAAATTGAGGAGAGTGAGTTTTTCACAGCTACCATGTAAGTTCAAAAAATAAGAACATCTGGAAATATGTTCACCTAGATATAAAAAAAAAAGGAAATGTATGTCTAAACCTCTACCTGAAAATGTTTTCAGGTTAAAGCACACCTCCTCAGTATATTATTACTTAGTGTCATCTAACCTATGTGAAAATAAATGAGGCTTTTCATGTTTCCTGAAAGTGGTTACCCATTCTTCTCCAACTGCTGAGCATGACTATTGTGATTATAAAACCACCATATTAAAAATAATCCTTATGGTCTAATGCAGAGAGGTTTAGGTGGATATTTAAAAGATAATATATCCAACCTATATAATTTTTTGAGACACGGTTTCTCTGTGTAGCCCTGTCTGTCCTGGAACTCTCTCCATAGACCAGGATGGCCTTGAACTCAGATATCCATGTGCCTCTTCCTCCTGAGTGCTGGGATTACCAGCATGCACCACCATCACCTGGCTTTTTTGTTTTGCTTTGTTTTGAATAAATTAATTTTAATTACCAAATTCAACTATATTGATCTTCCAATGCCTCTCACATTTCAGTCATGAATTGTAAATGTGAAGATAATTGAAATAAAATTAGATAATAAAATACTTTTTAGGTTAATGGCAATATTTGTATATGTTTCTTTATGTTGAAAAAATAACAACAAATATACAGAGAGATAAAGAAAATAAAATGTAATTTCACATTTTATATAAAAAATTGAAAACATGTGTGGATAGACATATTTCTATAAAGAGAGAAAAGACTAACAAAGTAATAATACATTTCCTAGAAATAAGAAGTTATGGTACAGGACAGATGAACTATAAATGACTTGAATTCAAAATGAATTGTTTTAATTTTTATAAGAATATCACATATTACATTGTAGCCAAGTTACCATTTCTCTTTTCTCACATTATTGGAGTATGTTTCAAAAATATATACTGACATGACCTGTTAAGATCTGACCACCTTACACAACTATGGAATGAACAAAATGACAGACCTATAATGATAATTTTACAGAATTGAAAAAAATATTCTGTGCACTATCAACTCATCTACAAGTTTTACATCTAGGCCAGTATCCTAATGAAATATCAGCAAACTCAGAGGTGAAAATTGTGGGCTTGATTTTTTTATCTTTAAATACAATTCAGTATCAATGTAATCCCAAATATTGGAACTTCCTATAAGACAGCAAGCCAAATTTGTGAAATTAATTGATAGTCTAATCATTTGAAGATAAATTATTTTAGTATTTTAAAAATAATAATGTTTGACAAATCTAGGAATGTCTAGCACATTACTCATTGTAATTTTCTCTAGTTATAAACACTAGTTCTAGCTTTGCTGATATGGATACTTTTGATATATTTCCCCAGGATTTTAGAATATGGAAAATGAGTATTGAGCCAAATAACCGAAACTATTTATTTTAAAACACACATATCTATATCTACCTACCTAGTTGTGCCATCTTATAAAAATTGAAAAAGTCACATTTGTCAATTTCCTGAGATAATATGGACTAAGAAACACCATCATTTCAAAATTAAAAAGTATTGGCTGAGTCTTGGCCCAAAGTATTGTTGATATACCAAGATCCAGCCCACTGAACAAAACAGATTTTTGTTATCAGTGGCAAAATGCTTCTTGGCTAGGCCTGGTTATTTATACCCACACAATTTTCTCTATTCTGGGATTTTTAGCTGGCATGAATTTGTGCAAGTCTTAAAAATTATGTTAAAGCATCAGAGTCCATACATACATCAGTCCTATTGTATCTGGAAAACACTGTTGCTCTCACCACCTCTGGGTTTTTCAGTATTGTGCTTTGTCTTCCACCTAGATTCCTGAGCAAACATTGAGGGGAGGAAGATAATAAAGTGATTTCATTTTAGAATGAGTGATACAAGGTTTCCAACAGCCATCATATTGTTAATTACAATCTATTGCAATAATATGTATGTAATATATATATATATGATGTTATGAGTCATTTAATGCTACATTCATTTTGTAGGAAAATTATAGAAGATTTTTTCCCTACTGTCCATGATTCATCTAGTCTTTCCATCACATTGCGGGAGATCATCAATAGTCTGTAACTGCTCTGCAAAGTTTGGGGATGGTCTATATAACCCCTTTGCCCAACTAGTCAAACAGATGTTACCCATTTCTGGTACTGGATGGCTGGGGTATTGTCTTGCCCGTGGCATGGCAACTCCTTTTATTGTTTAGGACATTTTGGCCATAGTTAGTTTGCATGTGGCTTTTCAGAAGGATTTGATTTTAGTTATTTCTCTCCATATTTCCTTCAGTACTGGATGCACCCATGTCCATCCCTTTTCTAATTCCCATGCTTATACCACCTTCCCCATATTCCTTTATAACTCTAAACTTATATAGGTTGGATGTGGTCAGCTTTGGGAATATTCATGCATAACATTTTACATTTTATCATGAGGTCTGTTTTAATACATAAATGGTATTATTTATAAGATTGAAATTGTTATGTTCAAGTTGACCTAGAATAGACGGCACAGAGGAGAGGCAAGCATTCTTTGGGAGTCTTTCTATCTTTTACACTCACCTACTTACCTAACACATTTAGATTTGTGCCTCACCTGCCGGTAATGGAGGTACATTAAGGCTATTTCTGAACAGTAAAAATGTCAGCTAAGAATGTTTCCAATGACTTAAATTTCACATGTTTTATAAAATTGCTTGTGTAACAATCATCCATTTGAAGCAGTAAAAATCCTCCACAATCACTGAAAATCGTTTTTTCTTGGATGGTATTCATTATACTAGTTTTACTGTGAACATTTTGGAGAGTTTCCTAGTTTATTTGATACTGTTCCATTTTTTTTTCTGAGAACAAAACTAAACGTTAATAATTATTAATGCAAACTAATACTTTCACCAGTTAATTTATAATTACAACCGAGCCTTTCTTACACTTATTTTGTTTCAAATTCTTTGAGTATAAATATAGATTTCGAACATTTAGTATTAGCCAATACTTAACTGTTTAGGTTTAATATATATATTGATGAGAAAAGTGAAAATTTTCCATTATTACCAATGAGGTCTTCTACTCTCCAGAAAATGAATAGCACATGTCCAGAAATAATTTAATGATTAAATATTATACATGTAAAGGTACATATACACCAATTTTGATAATCATATTAAAATCAACAGCATCATCCTATAAAACAATTGCTACAATATCAAAAAAGATTTATTTTTCAGTAATTTACATAGTTAAATCAATATTGTACTTAATATTATTTATTTTATATGTATGGTTGTGTTATCTACATATATGTTTGAGCTCCATGTCAATTCTCACTTTACCTCATATTTATCTTCATATTATTTTAGCTCTCAAACCTTTGCAAGTGACATTGTCTAATTACTATATCTTATTGTAACCTGTAAAGAAAAACCTAAAAGGTTGGACTAAAGTGCAAAGAAATATGTTGATTGCAAAAACACTTCTCATATGCTTTCCAGTTTCACGTTTAAAATCTACTCTGAGAATTTTTTTATTTTTCAGTGAAAATGGTAGTAAAAGGGCTTAGTTACTTCCTGAGGCTAAGGATGCTTGTGTTGGACCTGCATGCAAGCTGGGGATGGGTACCACAGGATCACTCCTGCTTGTTTCTCCATCAGTTGTGGATTTCTGTAATGGTCTTGATCTGTTGCGAAATTAAGTTTGTTGAGGGGTAAGAGTTACACTTACATGCAGGTATAAAGGTAAGTAGTTAATATGTTATTAGAATTTATGCTGTTTTAATAAAGTGGCTGCCATGTATTCTCTTCCAAGACACAGAAACTCACTAGGCCCTGGTTACCTTTCCAGTATGGGAGAAATCTCATGGGACCCCAATCCTAGACAAGGCACTACAGGCAATCAAGGAATGGCAACAGTGAAGACAATGGTCTGCCTCAGGGAATATTCTCCCAACTTGTTATCCAGTATCTACTATCCAAGTGGTTTTCATGAATTCATATTCTTACAACCAATATTACAGACATTGGAGAGATATCTATATATTTAAGAAAATATAGCAGCTTGTAAGTGCATCATAATTATTAAAAAGTATTGTTCTCTAAGAGGCCAGAGGCCACAGATATGAAGAAGAACAGAGGGTATGTTTGAAGGAAAAGTAAGAAAGGAAAATGATGCAATTAAACTTAAATTTAAAATAATAAAAGTACTTTTACATAGAGTGTATGTGTGTATGTAGGCATGTGAATGTGTGTGTTTGTGCCTGTAGTGACAGAGGTCTCTGACCTCATGTAGTGAAATTCACAAGTAGTTTTGGCTTGCTAACATGGGAGCTGGGAATTGAACTCAAGTTGTCTGTTAGGTCAGTAATCAGTTTTAACTATTTAGCCATTCCTGAAGCCTAATTAGATAATCAAATGTTGAAGGTTATCTGTACCTCTAATATAGAAATTAAAATTAATTAAAAACAATTAAACATTACAGTGGATTTATTCCCCCAATTAATAAAATGATACTGTTAAAACTTAAGCCTTCAAATAGTATATTTGTAGACTTTTACAGTGTGGGTATGTACATATCTATTGATGGATGATAGCTTGATAATAGATATATAGCAATTCAAGAATATCATGTGAATGAGAATACTTCTTATAAATGGAAACAAAAATAGGATTTAAAAATGCTTAAAATAAAGAAATTAGGAAAGCCACACCCTTCACATTAGCCACAAGCAATATAAAATATTTAGGAGTTACTCTAACTAAGAAAGTAAAGGACTTGTTTGAAAAAAAATTCAAAACACTGAAGAAAGAGATTGAAGATGACATGAGAGGATGGACAGATCTTCCTTGCTCATGGATCAGGAGAATTAACATAGTAAAAATGGCCATCCTACCAAAAGCAATCTATAGATTCAATGCAATCCCTATCAAAATACCTACACAAATTTTTAAAGACATTGAAAGTTCAATTCTGAACTTCATATGGAAAAAAAAAAGAATAGCTAAAACAATCTTGTACAATAAAAGGTGCTCCGGACGAATCTCCATACTTGATCTCAAATTGTACTATAAAGCAATAGTAATTAAAACAGCATGGTATTGGCACCTCAACAGGCTGGTTGATCAGTGGAATCGAATCGAAGACCCAGATATGAATCCACACACATATGGTCACTTGATTTTTGACAAAGAAGCCAAATCCATTCAATGGAAAAAGGATAGAATCTTCAACAAATGATGCTGGTCTAACTGGAAGTCTATGTGTAAAAAAATGCAACTGGACCTATATTTGTCACCTTGCACAAAACTCAAATCCAAGTGAATTAAAGACCTAAACATAAAACCAGAGACACTAAGTCACTTAGAAGAAAAAGTGGAGAAGAGCCTGGAACATATTGGCACAGGAGACAACTTCCTGAACAGAACACCAACAGCCCAGGCCTTAATGTCAACAATTAATAAATGGGACCTCATGAGGCTGAGAAGCTTCTGTAAGGCAGGTGACACTGTCAAGGGAACAAAACGACAGCCTACAGACTGGGAGAAGATCTTCACCAACTCTTCATCTGACAAAGGTCTAATATCCAAAATATATAAAGAACTCAAGAAATTAAACACCACCAAACCAAATAACCCAATTGAGAAATGAGGCTTGGAACTATACAGAGAATTCTCAACAGAGGAATATCAAATGGCTGAGAAACACTTAAAGAAATGTTCAACCTCCTTAGTCATCAGGAAAATGCAAATCAAAACAACTCTGAGATTCCATTTTACACCCATCAGAATGGCTAAGATCAAAAATTCAAGTGACACCACAAGCTGGCTAGGATGTGGGGAGAGAGGAACACTCCTTCATTGCTGGTGGGAATGAAAACTAGTTCTGCCACTTTGGAAATCTATCTGGTGCTATCTCAGAAAACTGGGAATAGGGCTTCCTCAAGACCCAGCTATTCCACTCCTTGGAATATACCCAGAAGATGCTCCAGCACACAACAATAACATTTGCTCAACCATGTTCATAGCAGCCTTATTCATAATAGCCAGAACATGAAAACAGCCTAAGTGTCCATCAGTAGAAGAATGGATAAAGAAACTGTGGTACATATACACCATGGAATACTACTCAGCTATTAAAAATAAGGAATTCTGAAAATTTGTGGATAAATGGATTGAGGTAGAAATGATCATAATGAGTGAGTTAACCCAGAAGCAGAAAGACTCAAATGGTATATACTCACTTATATCTTCATACTAGCCCAAGGGGCATGTCCCATGAAAGCTTTCACTTACCAGGGAATTGGGACAGAGGGGAGGACATCCTATTGGGACTCTAGATGAGAGAAGCATGGGAGAAGAGCGAAGTAGAAGGATCCAGAGGTTTCTAGAAACCTACAAGTAGAAAATTATGTTAGACAGATTTAGACCCCAGGGGTCCCGCTCAAACTAAAGCACCAGCCAAGGACAATATAGACGGTAAACTTTAAACCCCTACCAGGTCTGGCCAATGGACAGAACATTCTCCACAGTTGAGTGGAGAGTGGGGTATGACTTTCTCACGTACTCTGGTGCCTCACATTTGACCATGTCCCCTGGAGGGGGAGACCTCCAGGGGATGGCACTCAGAGGAAGGACAGCAGGTTACAAAGAAGAGACTTGATACCCTATGAGCATATACAGGGGGAGGTAATCCCCCTCAGTCACAGTCATAGGGGAGGGGAATAAGGGGAAAATGGGATGGAGGGGAGAATGGGAGGATACAAGGGATGGGATAACCATTGAGATGTAACAAGAATAAATTAATAAAAAGATAAAATAAAAAAATAAGGAAGAAGGTAGGAATTTATTGTTTATAGTTATGGTGAAATATTTGCACACTTATATAATTAATTTTCCATTTTTTGAATAAGCGAATACATTATTACATTTGTGTGCTTCTGGAAACCAAGGGTAATTTTGTCATTTCTAATATTTCTGAGAGTGCATCACTTGCTATAGTTTATCTCAGTTATCTTGGAAATCATGTCTCAGTGGATTATCACAGTTATGCAACTTTTTTTTTATTCAGAAGAGAAAATGTGAAATGTTTGAAGTTTCACAAAATAGAAGGGCTGGGAGTGAGTTTGCATCCAGTTGTACCTGATCCATAAAAAAGACTGTGGAGGGTGATAAAGTATCCTGAACCTAAATTCACCCATATTTATTATCTATTTGTGGCTCCTTTGCATGTCTGTATACCTGTCAGTGATATGCTAAACCCTTATTGTTTCAAAAGTATAGTGGTATTCACAGTGTGGTGGCTTATACAGGTTTGGCTCCTATACATTTGAGTGGTTGGAGTGCTTGGCACATAGGCAGTCACACTACTTGGAGGTATGGCCTTTTAGGAGTAGATGTGGTCTTGTTGGAGAAGGTGTGTCACTGTGGGGACAGGCTTTGAGGTCGCCTATGCTCAAGCTCCGTGCAGTGCGTAATCTGGTCTACTCTTCGCTGCCTGTGGATCAAGATGTAGAATTCTCACCCCCTTCCTCAGCACAATGTCTGGATGGAAACGACATGTTTCTGGCCATGATGATAATGGACTAAACCTCTGAAACTATAGGCCAGCCCCAATTAAATGTTGTCCTTTATAAGTTTCCTTGGTCATAATGTCTCTTCACAGCAATGGAAACCTAACTAAAACACAGAGTAAAAAGGAAATAACGGAATAGGAAGTTTTAAACTAGGGAGAGAAATAGAGAGTGAAGTAGAGGAAGGAGTATCGGTAGAGACAAGAAACACCAAGCATCTTTTCAAATAGACATATGGAAATTTAATACTGTAGAAGATTTCCAGCACACACACACACACACACACACACACACACACACACACACACACAC
>OU015747.1:9227347-9239142 GCA_907169655.1 Acomys percivali | reverse complement strand
CAGGTCACCGAGAAGAGACTTGATACCCTATGAGCATATACAGGGGGAGGTAATCCTTCTGAGGAACAGTCATAGGGGAGGGGAATAAGGGGAAAATGGGAGGGAGGGGAGAATGGGAGGATACAAGGGATGGGATAACCATAGAGATGTAACAAGAATAAATTAATAAATTAAATTAAAAAAAACAAAAAACCAAACAAACAAAATGACGTATTGCTTTCAAAGGTGAACTCAAGTGGTGTTTCCATTAATACTGTTAATTTCAAAGATAGAATAAATATATCAAATTGCAAATAAAACCACACATCCACAAAACACTTGTAAAGCTAGGAATATTGATCAAAGAAGTTAGTAAGCTCCTTCCCTAATAGCAGTATTTGTCTATGTGTTCTATTCTTTATTCATCAGGACATGTGTCTGCCATGCTTCCCTATAAGACAAAAGCAAGACTGAGTCTGATATTTTACCATTTAGTCAAATCATTCCTTTCAGATAAAATGATTCTATTGATCTTCATCTTTGTATAATATATATATATATGGATATTTCTCTCAGCTATGACTTTGACAGGTAATAATCTGTCAGTTTTATCCTGAAATAGGCACTATTTCCACTATCATAAAATTACAGCATTTGTGTAAAGATGAGAGAGGTATCCAGGCCTTAAGAATACATAGCTTGACTGAGCCCAGGACATTTATATTTAAATATTTCTAGGCCTATACCTGGAATCTTCTAGACTCAATAGAATCTAAACTTCAGCAATCCCAGACTTTAAAAGCTCCATATTCCAGCCTCCATCTGCTAACCTAGGACTAAAGACTTTCTGCCTCCAAGAATTACTGCTGAATAAGTTCTCCCTTTCTAGCTATTTCTGAGTTCTCGCTAGCTGGATCAACTCAGCTGTTCTGGATCAAAATTTCCCACCAAGTTGACACATTAAAACTAGCTTCTCTGCTCACTTAATTGCTTTGCTTAAAAACACTGCCTCTGAACACTAAGAGCTCAGTTGCACAAATTCAACTGCACTCAGGTGAACTTCACTGAACTCTACTAAACTGTATTACTGAGCTCTACTGAAATGTCTCCATGTACTCTCTCTCTCTCTCTTTTCCTTCAATGCTCTTAAGTAGCCTCTCCTTCCTGTCTGCTCTCATAAAAGTTGGGCATATCCTATCTCTGATGCATTCTGTCAAACCTTTCTTGGATTCTTCAGTTTGTCTGCCCCTCAGTTCAATGCCATTGTATAGGATTAATGCTGTGTACTAAGTGTGTACTCATATTCCAGCCTAAGGTGTTTTCATTCTATCTAAATCACTCAGGCCTAGAATGTCTTTGGATATGTTGCCTTTCCAGAGCAACTATGTTGCTGGATTAAAATTCTTCTACGGGGTGGTATAAAGTATCAGTGTTGAGTGATAAGATAGATGCTTCTAATATCATTGTTACTAGCATTTGAAAATATATGGATGACTGCACTCATACAATATATGTACATGTAGAACTAACTTTAAATAACATACACAAGGATTATGTTCAAAGATTATGCACAGTCCCTAAGTCAGATAAGATCACATTGAATGTTGTTTAACATGCTGAAATCAATTCTTCAAATATATTTTTCAAATCCTGAGCCATATGCTTTAGGGATATTTAATTAAAGTAGAGAATATATGTGGTATTTACAAACAACATTTTGTAAATAAACCTTTTAAAAATCTTGAGCCACATGTTTTCCTAAGATCTTAAAAAATTACTGACTCTATATGATAGTTACAAATGTCTTGGGAAGGGCTTAAGTAATTTTAATTTCTGTATTGTTTACAATGTTAGATTTCTCTTTCTCTTCAATATGGAAAAATTTTTTTTGGTTTTTTTTTTTTACAAGACTAATTGAAGTATTTTAGTATGATTTGTCCTTAAACTTGTGAAGAACTTTTCTGAGTGTTAAAACAGTTCATATAACTTTTTGAGATTAATATAGCATGATTATAGATTGTTAGGGATTATGTAGAATTTATGTTTAATAAGTTAATGAAAATTAAAAGCATTAATAGTTTATATTGGATAATTTAATCAATTTCAAAAGAGCATGGTATCTATAGTTTTTTTCCTTATGTATTTTAGTATTGGGGTTTTAAGATTTTATAATATAAATTTGAAGTCCCTCTTTTTCTGATAAGAATATAAAAATTAATCCTCTAATATCTATATCTTAAAAAATAATCATATGGGCCCAGATCCTTTCTTTTGTAATGACTTTCAGTAATTTTTTTATGATTTTTGAATTTGAAAGAATCAGCCAATCCTCCTGATGCTTTTCTATAATCTCATAGTGTACAAATTGAGGCAGAAATATCAGGAGTTTCAGGCTACCATCAGCAAGATAGTGGCTTATATTAATAGATGTATTTATGTACTTGTAGTATATGAATGTTTGTCTTATATTCATACCTTTGTACCATGTATGTAGAAGCCAGAAAGAGGTGCCCATATAAGCCAGAACTGGGCAACAGGTACCTTGGAACTGTAATTACAAACAGTTGTAATTCACCATGTGGATTCTGCTAACCAGTCAGGGTCCTCTGGAAAGGCAGATAGTTCTGTTAACACTACAAACAAGTATACTGCAGTTGATGCTGGCCTGGGCTAGGAGAGAACATACCTCAAAGTAAAAAAAAAAAAAAAAATGGAACAAATAAGCAAAGAGTTGAAATTGTAAAAGAACCTAACCACCAAAATGTAAACATGCTCGTGTACAATGTTTGTAATATAACTTTGTATTATTTAATTTCCCTCCATCTGTAGTGTTACTGATTTAACAAATTTAAGGGTAGGTTTATTATTTGTTTATTTCAGTAGTTCAGAAATTGCACTTTATCAGATATCTTAATCATGTCATAAATCATCATTATGTCTTTGTCAATGTCAACATTGTCAGTTCTTCCTACTTTATTTCTTTTTAAAAATTTTTAGAATTTGTTTACTTTAAATTCCAATAATAGCCCCCTCTATCATCGCTTCTCAGCTCCATGCTCCCTCTTTCATCGCCCTCCCCTAGTCCTCAGAAAGAGGAAGCCCTCCTCCCCTATCATATGACCTCAGCCTATCAAGTCTCATCTGGACTATCAAGTCTCCTCTCCCTCTGTGGCCTGGCAGGGCTGCCCCACCAGGGAGAAGTCATCAACGAGTGGGCACCAGAGTCCACTCATGACGTAGCCCCTACTCCCCACATTAGGGGACCCACCAGGAGATTGTGCTGCCTATCTAGTACACCTGAGCAGAGGGTCTAAGTCTTAACCATGCATGGTCCTTTGTTGGTGCATCACTCTCTGCAGCAACACCAGCCCCATGTGCCCCAGATTTGAATGCATGGATGTCAGCCTGTCTGCTAATATATATGAAACTATAAGTTGGAGTTTTCTCTAAGAAGAAATCCTTTCCCTCCCCAAGAACCTACCTACCCTAAAATTCTCCTAGGTTAAGTGTGAGACTTTACTCTCCCTGTAAAGACATGTAATTACAAAATACATTATTAAATCTTACACATATTTAAGTTATAATTGTAAAGATGAGTTTATACAATTAAAATGAAACTACATGTAGGTTTTTGCAGGTAATAAATAGTTAATAGGATTCTGAGTTAATTTTGATTAAGCAACTGTGAAATAAAAATGAATGCAAATACGTATAAATATATATTTTCTTTAAATTCTGTCTCTTAAAAAGTGGAAAAATGATTAACCTCTATTTTGTGAATTTGTAATCTGCTGTAAACAAGTTAAATGTCATTGGGGAAAAAGAAAAAAAAAGAAGATCTTTGAAGCATAAAAGGGTTGTCAAGAAAATACTATTTAAAATAGACATATAAGAAAAAATATACACTAGATACAAATTATGTTATCATGATTATTTATGTTTTGTGATGCTTTTGACTAATTGCACACTTGTATTTTTTATTATTAATTTATTCTTGTCACATCTCAGTGGTTATCCCATCCCTTGTATCCTCCCATTCTCCCCTCCCTCCCATTTTCCCCTTATTCCCCTCCCCTATGACTGTTCCTGAGGGGGATTTCCTCCCCCTGTATATGCTCAGGTTACTGAGAAGAGACTTGACACACTTGTATTTCTTGATAATCTTGGGGAAAATTGTTTCTGTGGTGGCTTGAATGAAAATGGTCCCCATAGGCTCATACACTTGAACACTTTCTCCAGAACTGGAGCACTGTTTGGGAAGGACTAGGAAGTGTGGCATTGTTGGATGAACTGTGTCACTTCAGGAAGACGTTGAGTTCAAAGACCTTCCTAGTTATCGCTCTTTGCCTCCTCCTTGCTGATCAGACTCAACTACTCCTCCAGTGCCATGCCTGCTTATCTGTCTGCTACCGTGTGCCCAGATGTGAAAATCATGGAGTCTAATTTTCTTAAACTAAGAGACCAAAATTAAATATTTTCTTTCATAGCCTTCCTTGGTTATGGTCTTTTGTCATAATAATAGTGACACAACTAAGACAACTTCCATTTTTTACAGAAATGAAATATTATATGTAGTCAAAAACTACAATTCTTCTTATTGTAGTAGTCTGCTGTTTCTGAATTAGCTAGATAATAGAAGTTTAAGAGTTTTGCATTGAAAGAATTTACCAATCTTGTCTACTTCCCATGGGCTTTTGTTGATCTGTTAAAAAATATCCTCTAAATCGTATTTACTTAATAATGTCAACTTAAAAAAAAAGCATCACTTCAAACGGCAGAAGTACATTCAGATAGTTTTACCTTAGGGTTTCTCTGTGCATTGTACATTATTGCATTAAGAAATTAATTAAAAAATAAAATCTAAAATAATGTTCATCCAGTTTTCTATACTGGAGAGAAAGCAAGTAATTTTGAAAGCTAGATATTTTCAAACCATATGGTTGTAGTATAGCGAGGATGTCTCTACAACAGCAAAAACAAATAAACTTTAACTTCTGTATCTTCCCCTGATTTGCTTATGACTATTTGAAAAATCAAATACATTGAAAATGCAGTGATTCACTACTAGTAGTGACTATAAAATTGAATTTCTAAGAATAATAGGAAATAGAATCCTGGAAGCAAAAAAATGTACGGGTACCCAACTTTGTCATGACATCACCAAAAGAAAGCTCATATTAATTTCTCCCACAGATTTCCTGTAAGGATAATGCCAACCAACATTTCACAGTGTTTGAAGTTAATATACTTTAAATTAATTTGAAACTAGCAAAGTTTCTAGTGTCCCTAGGGTCCTGACACCTTGAATATCTTTCTTGAACCTGGCAGCTGTAGTTCAAATGAAATTACTTGACATCACTTATGGCAAGTCTTTGAAGTACTGAATTCTGAACTCATACTGAATCTGCTTTAAGTTGAAAATTTTAAAGGGAAAGGAAAACATAACACTGTTATCACAACAATTATTTTAGTTTGCCAATTTATTTTTTAAAAAATTTATTCATTCTTTGAGAATTTGGTACAACTTATCAACCCCTCCTCCTATGCTCATATACACCTCAATTTTTTTATAGCAATGTTTTTTTAATTAATTTATTCTTGTTACATCTCTATGGTTATCCCATCCCTTGTATCCTCCCATTCTCCCCTCCCTCCCATTTTCCCCTTATTCCCCTCCCCTATGACTGTTCCTCAGAGGGATTACCTCCCTCTGTATATGCTCATAGGGTATCAAGTCTCTTCTCAATTTTTACCAACTTACATCTGTATTCTCTCATTTTTTCCTTTTTCCACATATCAAATCTCATTTGGGCTTTTTATGGTTTTGGCTCCATGGTCCTCTAACAGAGCACGGTCCACTCACCCAAGGCAACATTCTTAAGCATAACACCTCTCTCTCCCACAAACCATCATCTGGCAGTGTTGCCTCAGCTACGTGTAGGCATTCATATCTCCACCTCATTGCCCTTTTACCTTCTGCTGTGGAAGGTCTTGTGGCTGCTATCACAATTGCTGGGAGATCATATGAGAAGCTGGTGTGTAGTGTCTAAAACTGATACTATTTGCTTCTATTCATCTACTACTTTAGGTGGTTACTGTGATCCAGGTGTCTTTGGAGGAGAGTCTGTGATATAGTGGTCCCATTTATGGCTTAGAGTTCCTTAGAGTTATTCTTTGAACCTTGTTGCTCTCTAAGTCAATTACTACATACTGGAAATAAAAACTTCTCTGTTGAAGGTTGAGAGATGTACCACTTTATGGCTATAAAGATAATTCACTAGGATGTCCATTTTGCAGAATTCAGCTACCACCTTTGGGCAAAAATCTCAAAGGATATGTTATCATCAGTGTTCATTACACCCCTAGTCACAAAAACCAGGAAATTGAAGTAGCTTAATTTCCACAATAAATAAATGGATTATAAAATATGATACAGTTATTCAGTATAATATTATTCAGCTTTTAAGAAAATTAAATAATGATTTTTTAAAATGTATGGATAGTGCTGGAAACAACCTTTCCAGTGAGGTAACCTTGACTCAGAAAGACAAATATTTCCTGGTTTTCTCTAATTTGTGTATGTTAGCTTTGAAAACTAAAGCACATAGGTTACATTGGGAATAGCTACAGACGTCAGGGAATGAGTAAACAGCCACTGGATTGAGAGGCATTTGAAGGGGCAGATAATGCAATGCACTGGTTTAAAGACTTAAGTGGCTTAGAAAAATAAGAAGAGTAAAACTGGACTAGAAGACAGAAGAACAGGATAGGGGAAAATCATCGAAATGAATAACTAACTCAAAAGACATTTCCAAAGAGTCTCACACACACACACACACACACACACACACACACACACACACACACACACCACAGAGAGAGAGAGAGAGAGAGAGACGGACGGACACACAGACAAACAGAGACAGAGAGAAAGAGAGACAGAGACAGAGAAGAGATGCTTAAAAGCCTCTACACATTTATGATCAAATAAATGTGCATTAAACTACATAAGCTATTGTTAAACAAAACTGAGACTGCACGCTACCTAGTACCCTATTGAGCACATTTCCATTTCTCTAGTCCCCTTCTTAACCAAACCTCACATTCTTCCTGGCAGCAACCAGCAACATAATACTATGTAGACTGTGAGAAGAATATCATTAGACACACTAGTCAAAATTGGATGGTTTGGATGCTCTAGGTGCTTCCTGTAGTATTTGACACTCTACCATTAAGAAGATATGATAGAATCTGATAATTATTTCTGTTAAAAATAAAACTAAAGTAACAACATAATTTTCAGTGGTTTTAATGTGGTATTCTGAACAAAACAGTTATTTTCTTAATAGCATTCTAAAGACCAAAAGTCCCAATATATTTACAAAAAAAAAAAAAAATCAAAAGAGTCATGAAAGAATGGGCAGAGGGCAGGAGGTTGAGTGTCAGAAGGTATGCAAGGAGGCAATCGAGGCTGGTGGATCCGGACCCGGGGAACCTGCACAAACTGACATACCGAGAACACTGCAGGCAGAGAACTAGGCCCCTGTTCAGATGTAGCCGATGGACCGCTCATTCTGCATATTGAGAATGGGAGGGGAGAGCGGGGCACTGCCTCTGACAATTCCGGTGCCCGCCATTTGATATGTGCCCATTGGCTGAGACGCCCTGCGGTAACACAGCGGAAGAGGATGCACACTGTCTATATGAGACCTGATAGGCTGTGGTAAGATGGTGTGGGAGGAATACTCCACCTGTCAAAGGTCTAGGGGAGGGGAATAGGGCAGAAGAGGGACAAAGAGTGGGAACAGGAAGAAAAGAGCGAGGGGATCACAGTCAAAATGTAATGTAAATAAATTATAATAAAATATGTATAATTACAAAATTAAATAATCACACTTAATTGTCAGACTGTACAAAGGGTTATTTCGTTTTTATTAGGGTTCTATCAGTTCATTGAAGCTATCCAGTATAAAAATTTATGCAATAACTTGTGCTCATTTCTGAAAATAAACAAAGCCAAAAATTAAAGGTTTTAATTTTTGTTTTAGCTCACACATTCAGATGTTTCTGTTGATAATTATTCTGCGTTTTTGCTTTGAGTCTATGATAAGACAATATCATTATTTCAAATGGCAGATTACAGTGTTCATTTCATACTAGCCAGGAAAGATAAATGAAAAGCAAGGACCTAGAGATAGTATTATTCTTCCCTGAGGATAATTAAAACAAATACATGGTAAGCAAAGGGATTAAATAAAGTGTTGGTTTGATCATGTCGAAAATGTGTTATTAAGTAACCGAATTATATTTAATCCAAACAATCCAAATTTTATATTTAGAATGCTTTTCTTTAAAATTCAGATGTTATTATGAATTGAAATAAAGCACTGGATTAAAACAAACTAAAAATTAATTCCATCGGCATAGTGGAAAACAACAAGAATTATGTATTTGTAACATATTTTTCTTATTTATATGTGAAAAATAAAACAGAACATAAGGTAATTGGATTAGCTTACTTTACCTAAAAAATCTTATTTTAATATTCTCAAGCCTTCAGCTAACTATGATTTTCAAAACTTTATTTTAAATCCATTTAGATGCAGTATTAGCAGGAGACCTAGTGGCACCCAGAGGAAGGACAGCAGGTCACCGAGAAGAGACTTGATACCCTATGAGCATATACAGGGGGAGGAAATCCCTCTGAGGAACAGTCATAGGGGAGGGGAATAAGGGGAAAATGGGAGGGAGGGGAGAATGGGAGGATACAAGGGATGGGATAACCATAGAGATGTAACAAGAATAAATTAAAAAAAAAAAAACCTAAAAAATAAATAAATAAATAAATAAATAAATAAATAAATAAAGCTTGATTTTTTTGTATTGTGATTTCATAAGACAAATATCTAGATTGCCAGTTGTTCATAAGGGCTGCATGTCCATGAAAAAAAAAAAAAGAAGTAAAAGAAAAGAGTTTCATATAGTGCCAAAAGCATATATGCCAAGGGTTGACCAGTAAATCCTGCTTGAAGGAGGTTAACTCCCTTTGGTATGATCTCATAAGTGAATATGGGGAATTGTAGACTTTCTGTGTCCTTGACCCCAGTGTGCCACTATCTTCCTTCTACAACCACATCCCTGTGGTACATAATGCTTCACATCAGCTCAAGCACTGAAGTCAACCAATCACAGGCTGTACCACTGAAACCAAGATCTCTCTCGAGAATAACTTCCATCTTTTAAGGGTATTTTGTTAAAACAACATGGATCACATCAATACTGACAAACAGAGGCAGGGACTACTGAAATAAATACAACTAAAATAAACTTTGTGATTCTTCCGGGTGTAGAGATGAACTTCCCCCTCACTTATATTTTAGCATTAAGTATCCCTGGCTTAGCCTTAAATAACAAGAGGCCACACATGGGGTTCCATTTAGTGTCTAAAAATATGAATGGTGTAAACACATTTGAAATTTGTTTTTATGTCTTCATATTAGCAGAGTCTAAAGTTTTTGATAAAACTTAATGTGTTTTCAATTTAAATTTTTAAAATCTTTTTCATGTTTTATGAGTATGTGGTGTGTGTGTGTGTGTGTGTGCGTGTGTGTGTGTGTGTGTGTGTGTGTGTTTGTGCAGGCATTCTAAAATACATCAGACAGAATATCTTTGCGTGAGAGTTATAGGCCACTAGATATGGATATTGGGAACTGAGCTCATGTCTTCTGCAAGAGCAATAAGCACTTATTAAAACTAAGCCATTTCTCCAGCCCCTCAGCAATTAATTTTAGCTTCCATTCATTTATCTCTTTTAGTAGTACACAGATGCACACATAAAAGCATACACAAAGACACCTTTTTAAAGGAGCTGGGGCTGGAGCAATAGATAAGTAATTCAAAGTACTTCCTGCTCTTTCAGAGGACCCAGATTCATTTGTCAACATCCACCTAGCAGCTAACTACCACCCAGAACTCCTGATTCAGGCCAGCAGATGTCCATTTCTGACCATCGCCAGCACCAACGTACGTACGGTACACGTGTACACACATTGGCAAAAAATACTCTTACACATTAAAATTTTAAATCAAAATATATTAACTTCTAGCTATTTCTTTCTCAAATAAAATTTGTTTCTTTTTTTTTTTTAATTTATTCTTGTTACATCTCAATGGTTATCCCATCCCTTGTATCCTCCCATTCTTCCCTCCCTCCCATTTTCCCCTTATTCCCCTACCCTATGACTGTTCCTGAGAGGGATTACCTCCCCCTGTATATGCTCATAGAGTATCAAGTCTCTTCTCGGTGACCTGCTGTCATTCCTCTATAAAATTTTAATCTATCAAATACATTCAAATATTCTTAATAACATATTTCTGCTTTAGCAGTTATGAAACCAGTAATTATTAGCATATTACCTCAAGAGAGTTCTGTGCTTATATAAGCTCATAAAGAAGATAGAATTGAAATCAACTTCTTGTGAAAGTACAATAATAACGTAACATGTTTATAAAAACACATTTTAATTGAACCAAACTGAAATTAAAATTTTAATTGTAAATGAAATTTTATATTGCTACATTACAGCTCTACTTGTATATGCTATTCCCTGATTTTTAATTTCAATCATCAATTTTGAAGATACACATTACATTAAATATGATATTCCAATTCACAAGAATAATACTATAAATTTTAAATCTCATTAACACGTGTAAATATTACAATTAGTAAGCTATATTATCATTTCTGTAAACATAACGTGCATTTATTCAAGAATAATGAACAGATTCTACTTCCTGGAATTAAATTTCAGTCATGATAATAAATGGGTTTGCCGGAAGAAAGAATTGTTCAAGTGGCATATGGAGACTAATTTAGGGGGAAAAAATACAATCACTGAGACATTCAGGACTTTCTAATATATGTAAACATTTTTCTTTTTCCAATATGAGCAATTTAAAATACAAAAAGTTATTACCAAACAATCCTGTACAGTAAAATATAGTTTATCTGTGACAGGAAGACCACCATTTCAGCAAAACTCAATTGATTTATGAATTGTGTTTTACTTAGCAATATATTCATTAACATAAAGGTCTATTTAACATACGTGTTGTAGTGCATGCTTATGGCCACAGCTCTCAAGATGGATAGAGGGGAGGTTGATGAATGTTAAGCCTTCTAGTGTAAAATACAAGTAGGAATCCTGTGACAAACAATAGTGGTCACCACCATCATTGACCAAAGAAAATAAACAATTTTCTATGTGCAATGGAATATTTGAGTACTTAGTGGCTAGCAAACGTCTTGCAAAGAATACTTAGAATGACGTCAAGTATGCCTTGTGATTCTGGATATGAAGTATCAATGCTGAAGTTTACTATAAGGAACCTAGGTGTAGATCAGTTTACTTTTGTTTTGCACTTTATTATGAAATTCAGAGGCACCTCCCATCATTTATTCATATTAGTATTATATAACAGGTACACTTAGTTTTTAACTTTGGATTACATATTACATATTATATTTTCACATTTTCTCAAGTTTACATTTGAGAGTTCTTCAAACTCAATTCCTATTATTCTCTTATATATCCCTACATATTTAAAAATAGCTCCAGGTATTTATATTTCTCATGAGGTATATTTTGATCATAACCTCACCCTTGCCCAACTCCTCCCAATATTTCCCCAAATGTCTCTGTCTCTGTTTCTGTCTCTCTGTCTCTCTGTCTCTCTGTCTCCTCTCTCTCCCTCCCTCCCTCTCTCTCTCTCTCTCTCTCTCTCTCTCTCTCTCTCTCTCTCTCTCTCTCTCT
>OU015747.1:9200750-9227337 GCA_907169655.1 Acomys percivali | reverse complement strand
CCAATCACATGTATTTTCTGACACAGAACAATTGAGCCATTTTTCCAAGAGGTATTCATTTCTTTTCACAAATTGTACTGAAACAGATATCCAGGCATTATATATAATTTTCCTATGAAGAGTTTGTTGTTTCTGTGTCTCTTTAGATTAAAAGGCTCTATATTTATGTGCTATCTAAAATTTAAATATTATAATGCATTCTTCTGAATATAATTTTATGGTACTTTATCGCTTCACCAGTTTTCCTCTATTTTAAACTACAGATTACTGTAGCACAACCTCAAGCTTCAATATTTGTTTTTCTGTCTGTTCTGACATTGAGACTGGTTTCAACTTCCTTAAACATTTTGCATTCCATGACACACTGTGTTCTTTTCTGATTCTATTCATTAGCACTAGTATTTTCACCCTCATTTAATTCCCAAACATGAATTGACTAATGCTTTTTCCTGGTTGTATAGAATCAGATAATTTAATCCAAGATTTTAATTCGTGTTCCTAACAAATGAAATGAATATTCATGGATAATTAGTTAATATTTTCTCTCAAAGTCTTTATTTTTGAAAAAGATAAAACTCTAGTGTTAATTCTATATGTTTATTACATATATATTCTTATACATCTGAAAAATTAAATTTAGGGAAAGTTTTATTTCTTCCGTTTCCATGTTGCATAGAAGTGACAACATTGTAAATTCATTAACAATATAGGTTATTTTCAACTAAAGGGTCAGTGATTGAGAGTTGTCCCTGGTTGATTGATGGAAGACTGTTGGTTCATCTCCTCAGTTACTTTTATTTCACTGTGAATCATTCATTCTCAGCATCTTATTGCTTTGATTATTTTGTTGCCACTAATTTTTACATTTTCTTTTTATCCATCTATGGCATTATTCATTCTCAGAACCTGTTGAGATTATGGTGTGTCATACTTTGGAATTATATCTTTTATTTTCTCCGTATAACAGTCAGAATGCCAATATTGTCATTTGTTTAGGTGCAGAAATGATAAGGAACTGCCAGTCATGATCCATTGCACACATGGCCTTTGCTGGTAATCATTTTGGTTGATGCTGGCACATAAACCTGCATTCACATTTTCATATAAGTTTCACCAACTATGCTTTCTACTAGGATTTTGCTCATGTACCTTTGGAAAAAAACTGACCCTGAAGAAGCATCTCAGCCAATCTTAAATCTGCCAACAAAGGAAGCCTGATACATGCTTTTGGCAAGATGGAAAATCTTAAGAGATATAAAGAGCTGCAGGGGAACCAAGGAAACTATAGTCTTGATCCCATGGGCTGTTGTTTCGATTTGTCATTTCTAATGTTGATGCCTCAAATCATATCTTCTGATTAGAACATGTTATTTCTATATAACTTGGTAGATGAATATCCATCATTTTCTGTCAAAGGAGTCTCATTATTCTCAAATATTCACTACTAAATAAGAAACATTTAAACACTCTATTCTCCAAATGTGCTGCCATAAATGATTGCTAATATTAAAGATCCTTAGAATATTAGTAAAACTTATTGTGTAAATATAGGTTTGGAGTCATAAAAATGTAACATAAAATCTACCCAGACAAATTTTTCTCTTCTTTTCATTTTAGTTCATCTTGCACAATAGTTAAAAATCTTAAAATATAAATTCTTACTCTAAAGGTGTTAGCCTTGCAGCTAACCAATGTTGATTTTTCTTTGTAATATAAAAATTACTCACAGAAAATATTATAAATAAATATAGGTTGAAAATAATATGATTTTGAAGAGTCAGAGTATCATTAAATATTTCACAAGCTTCATTCTTGCTATTCTCTTCAAAAATTACATTTAATATAAAATAGGATTAGGCTAACTGAAAATTTGAGAATTCTCAGTGTATATCGGTCATGCCCTTTCAACAATTTCTGAAAATATCTACAATAACTTGTTTCATTTTTTTGTTGATTTGATAGTGAACTATCATCTCACAATATTGAGATCTTTGTAAACTTAAATTATGAAGGTTTCATGAAACTATAAATTTATTATTTAGCAAATGTAAGATTTATAACTCACATGTATTTCTTCCCATAATCCTCTCTACTTCTATTCATACTAAGACTCTTTGTTTACGGACTAGACTTCAGATGTGTGTTTTCCTCCATCTATATAATTTTCACGTTAAATTGCTAAATTGGATGTGTTATCAGGTTAAATTTTATGATTAAAACTACCTAAATTGGGACCTTCTTCAAAAAAAAACTATAAAAAATTCAATCTTTTCTAATATTAACCTATTCACAAGTCATCAAAATGGTATAGTTTATTTTAAGATTATGGCCATGATTCATGAAAAGTGTATCATGCCACACATTAGAATCCATTAATTTGAGACATGCACATCATATACATACATACACACATACATACATACATATGTGTGTATATATGTGTAAATCATAAAAAATGACTTATAAATAATGTCTCATAACTATTTTAAGATAATTTTATACATACATTTATTTAATCAATAATAGAAATTAGCTAAATCATTGCAAATTTATAACACTCTTTATGTAATGTGGTATCCCTTCTATTTTCTTTTCTTTTTTTTTTCAAAATATTTTGTTCATTCTGAGTTATTTCTCTACTGATCCCAATTTGTGAACAGATGATATGTATATGGTAAATTGTTAAAGATTAATAAAAAGAAATATAGATTATATAATATATAGAGAGATAGATAATAAAAGGGAAAGGTTTATCTTTTTATCAAATGGAATTTTTTATCTTACCAGTGTTGTATCATATAAATGGAGGGTTTTGACTGTCTTCTTCAAAAGCAAATGACAACTACATAAGGTGATATATGGATAACCAGAAAAGACTGAGATGGCTTTTAGTTACTACCAGCATATTTGTGTTCTGCAAAGTATACTTCTTGCTGTAGATAGGTGCATGTTTCTCAAATGGAAAGAAAAAGTACCAAAAATGTTAAAAGATTAAATATAAACTCATGGAAAATTGTTCACAATAAGATTAAAAATGGTACTGCTATATGAGTTTTCAGTGGCTGTGTTTTGAAAGTGGAATAAATGCATCACAGTAATACATGTATGTTTTTCAAATGTTTCTGGGCAGTGTATATATCTTCATAAGAAAAATGTTCACTAAATCCAATTGCACAGCATATACAGGGGGAGGAAGTCTCCCTCAGGCACAGTCATAGAGGAGGGGAGTAAGGGAAAATGGGAGGGAGGGAAGAATGGGAGGATACAAGGGAGGGGATGACCATTGAGATGTAACAAGAATAAATTAATTTAAAAGATGAAAATAAAATAAAATAAAAATGAAATTTAGGTTATATTAGACATGATAGGTATAATTATAAATTTCAGATTAAATATGATAAAAGCTTTATAACCATAAGGAAAAAGTAAAACATGTTTAATTTAATCTTGTTTACTTTATGTCCCAATTGTAGTCCTCTCTCTCAACACCTCCTGGTCTCATCCTTCCTCCCTTATCCTCCCTCCCACCCACTCTTAGTCCTCAAAAAGGGGGAGCCTTCCAACCATATCATCTGACCTCAGTCTATCAAGTCTCATCTGGATTGCTTGTATCCTCATCATCTGTGCACTGTGAAGTTTGCCCTGCCAGTGTGAAGTTATCAATGAGTCAGATCCAGAGCCTATGTTAGAGATAGACCCTACTGCCTATATTATGGGACCCACAATGAGACTGGGCTGCCTATCTACTGCATTTGAGAAGAGGGTCTAGGTCCTCACCATGCAAGGTCCTTGGTTGCTGCATCAGTCTCTGCAGGAGGATAGACAGGACTAGGAATGATTATCCTGAGTGAGGTAACTCAGAACCAGAAAAACATGCATTGTATATATTCACTTATAAGCAGATATTAGACACATAATAGAAGATAGCCACACTACAATACACAAACATAAAGAAGCTAAATAACAAGGAGGACCCTAGGGAGAATGTTTAATTCTCATGCAGAAGAGCAAATTAGAATAGACACCAGAAGCAGTTGAAGAGAAGAGGGCAGGTGCCCATCATAGAAGTCCTCTGAAAGATTCCACTCAATGGGGATCAAAGCAGATGCTGAGACTCACAGCCAAACTTCATGGGGGAGCGCCGGGAGTCTTATGAAAGAGTTGTGGGAATAGAAGGACCTGATGGGGACAGGAGCTCCAGAAAAAAACCAATGGAGCCAAAATCTGGGACAGGGAGGGGTAAGAAAGACTTTAAGTAAGGCAAAAATGGAGAAATATGGATGATTAGGTAAAGTCAAAATAAAAAATAAATCTATATGACATTTAACTGACAAAGCACAGATGCAATGAAGTACACATGGGACTTAGCAGTGTAAAAACAAAATATCTAGTACGTGTAAAGAATTATAACTCAAAATCTGTGGTAAATAAAACTATATGTATTCTATAGTGTATATGTACCACAGTTTCTTTATCCATTCTTCTACTGAGGGACATTTAGGCTGTTTCCATGCTCTGGCTATTATGAATAAGGCTGCTATGAACATGGTTGAGCAAATTTTCTTGCTGTGTGCTGGAGCATCTTCTGGGTATATTCCAAGGAATGGAATAGCTGGGTCTTGAGGAAGTCCTATTCCCAGTTTTCTGAGATAGCACCAGATAGATTTCCAAAGTGGTTGTACTAGTTTGCATTCCCACCAGCAATGAAGGAGTGTTCCTCTCTCCCCACATCCTCTCCAGCATGTGGTGTCACTTGAGTTTTTGATCTTAGCCATTCTGATGGGTGTAAGGTGGAATCTCAGAGTTGTTTTGATTTGCATTTCCCTGATGACTAAGGAGGTTGAGCATTTCTTTAAGTGTTTCTCAGCCATTTGATATTCTTCTGTTGAGAATTCTCTCTTTAGTTCCAAGCCCCTAAGGCCCTAGCCAAGGACAATACAGGCAGTAAAATTTAAACCCCTACCCTGATCTAGCCCATGGACAGGACAGTCTCCACACTTGAGTGGAGAGAAGGATTTGACTTTCTCAAGTACTCTGGTGCCTCACATTTGACTATGTCCCCTGGCGGGGGAGACCTAGTGGCACTCAGAGGAAGGACAGCAGGTCACTGAGAAGAGACTTGATACCCTATGAGCATATACAGAGGGAGGTAATCCCTCTGTGGAACAGTCATAGGGGAGGGGAATAAGGGGAAAATGGGAGGGAGGGGAGAATGGGAGGATACAAGGGATGGGATAACCATAGAGATGTAACAAGAATAAATTAATTAAAAAATAAATAAATAATAATAAATAAATAAATAAATAAAAACTGTATGTAGTGTTTCGAGAGTGTCATTTCACAAAAAGTAAAAATTAAATATTAACAAATATAGAGAGGGTCTGTATCATTAATTATAATGTAATGCCAAGTAAAAAACAGTAACACCAAACAAAAGAAAAAAATTTTAATTTTATACTTTATTAATCTGTAAAAAGAAAACTAAGACATATGTATTGCTCTAAAGTATAGAAAATACACTTCAAAGTGCTTAAATCTACACCTTTGTCAACAGGCATTTCATTTTTAAATACTTTTAAGGAACACACAAAAACAGTCAGTTTTAATATCTACACACATGTCTTCTTCATACCACCAACTGCTAACAAGTGTTCATAAATATAAAAGTAATAAGCAAACTATATAACCACTCACTGAAAATGCTAATTTATGAAAAGAAAGTCCAGATATAATAAAACATGAATGAAATTACAGCAACCAATACCCCAATTAGCTACAGTCTCTATGTGCTGTATGGCTTTGCTGTAGACATGTTAAACAGCCTCCATTTTCTGAGAGTTTGTTTAAACAAGCAGAGGTTTGGACACATTCCTGACCTCTTCCTATTCCAAGCGTAGAAAGAGGTGGGACTGGAGTGTGGGAACACTTTGCCTGATCTCCTACAACAGTCCATAGTAGGGATGTTGCAACAGGGAATATCCCAGTTTCCCATTGGTCCAGTTGACTGGCTTATGTGACTACTGAGAAAAAGGAAAGTGGTTTCTCTAGGTTCTGAAGTTCTCTCAGAGAGATCAGTACATGGATGATTGAATCTGTGTTACTACAAAGGAGGATGCAGCAATTCCTATTTTAGATTCTTACTGTTGTAATTGTTGCCAAGACTTTTACTTTCACATAAATCCTAAAGCACTAAAAGTTAGAAGAAAAATTAGTCAATATGTTTAAATTAATGAAAATAACCACAACTGTTAAATATCCAGTGGGTCCTAGAAACCTACAAGTAGAACATTATGATAGGCAGATTTTGGCCAAGGGGTCCTGCTCAAACTTAGGCACCAGCCAAGGACAATACAAGCTGTAAATTTTAAACCCCTACCCAGATCTAGCCAATGGTCAGAACAGTCTCCACACTTGAGTGGAGAATGGGATATGACTTTCTCACGTACTCTGGTGCCTCACATTTGACCATGTCCCCTGGAGGGGGAGACCTGGTGGCACTTAGAGGAAAGACAGCAGGTCACCGAGAAGAGACTTGATACCCTATGAGCATATACAGGGGGAGGTAATCTCCCTCAGGAACAGTCATAGGGGAGGGGAATAAGGGGAAAATGGGAGGTAGGGAAGAATGGGAGGATGCAAAGGATGGGATAACCATTGAGATGTAACAAGAATAAATTAATTAAATAATATATATATATATATATATATATCCAGAAAAAAAAGGAAAAAAAATAAATTAATACAGTCATCAAGCAATCCTCTAGGCATTGGACTTTTTTCCATCACTGATGAATTCTATCAAATATGAATGTACAGCAATTCCACAGAATGTGTTTCATAACACAAAGATAAATTGTGTGCAATATTGATAATCTTAACTAGATAAACTTCAGGCAAGTAATGAGACATTAAGAAACACATATCATATTTACTTTCTAGTATACTAGTGTGGCTGTCAAATAATAGCAATAATTCTTAAACCAGTGAACTCCAATCTGAAAGAAATAGAAAAATGAGTAACTAGTTAAATACAACAGATGGCACCTAATAAAAATACCTGAAGATACAGGGTTGAGAGTGATCTGAAAATGAAGACCTAAGACTATTTCTTTTTCACTTGCTTTGAGCACAGAAAGGGGAAAAAGAGAGAAAACTGAGTAACTAAGATTTGTTTTTTACATATGATAAAATGATTTCACACATTTCTTAATGATACAGTGAATGAAAACTAGTAACAAACATGTTTAATAATGAAAATTATTGGCTTAATGAATATGTACTAAACATCAGCATAACAGAACTTATACATTTCAACTATACAGATAAAACAGAATAGAGGGATATTTCTTGTGAAGCTTAAATTACATAGATGGGTACATTCTTAATTGAATCCAATTGAATCCAATCAAAAAAGGACTTTGAAAGATATTTTGGTTGGATATCATCAAATTTAACACCCTACTTTTTATCAAATAAATCATTAATTTCTCTATTTATTCATTTTATCATATTAAGATGCTTTGACATGGAACATAAATTTCCTTTGCTAAATTTTAGCATTTTAATAAGTCATATAGGAATTTTTCACAATGTATTTAAGGAATATTGTGCCAATAAACAAATCATTTGCAGAAACAAAGGCTTGCACATATCGTCTATGTATTTTCAATAAAAACAGGTTGGAATATATGACCTCTGAGATTTCTTTAGCAATATTTCTCACCTCTGTATTTTGGCTGTGTCATGTAGCTATTTCCTCGAGGAAAAATATGCCCTCTTGTGAGTGTGAGGGAAAATCATAAAATCAAAGCAAAAATATTACAAAGTTAGAAAATAATCAAATTTACAAGATTTCTAACTGTCTTTTCCCAACCAAGGTTGCTTAGTAACAAGTGCTAGTGAGAAGTGGTGCTTTGACCCATCTGGTTGCCTGCAAGTGACACAGGAAGTTCCAGGCATGCAATTTCCATTACTTGTCACCCACATTCTGTGAATTTTTCTTTTATTCAACTGTCTTTGTGTCACCCACACTTATTTATATAACCTGCCCTCTCCTGTGAGCAATTCCAATGAAACCACAGGTGTATATAGTTAGGTAGCAGTAGGATATGCTTTGCCATGTCATAAGAACCACATTTGGGAGTGAAGAGAATCTTGTTCTTATCCCTGTGGAAATTCACACAACACACATTATTATTATAAAATCACCCCTAGCAATTAATTTGTTTCAATTACACAAATACATGCATTTTTCTAGTTGGTGTTTATTCCTTATTTACCACTCATGATCACCTCATAAATGTATTAATAGCAAAGGCCATACAGAGAGAGTTATAATATTTGTCTCAACTCTCTGTTAATAGTGCAAGTAAAATATTTTAAAGTGTGTACTAAAGATTTATGCTCAGACATTCTTGATGACACTACCTTGATGTAATTAACGATTTCATGACCCTTTAAAGAACATGGTGATCCTTAGTTAATGCTTGATGTGACATAGAGTATTGCTTGGCATCAATGAAAAGGTTTTTCTTCTGTCTCCCTTCTGGGCTTGTGTCTCTTTTTTACAAAAGACAAAAATCACAATCAAGAAGAGATTTTTCACATTCTGGACATGTAAGCTCTTATCTATGCACAGTAGTTCTTTGAAAACCTATAATCATGAATTCTATATAATTTGGAGAACACTAGGAGATTATTGCAAGAAGAACACTCAATGGTTATTTTATTCTGACAAAAACTTAGGAAGGATTTGGTAAGAATTCATTCACATTATATATTAAATGGTATATGTACATTACTGATATAGCATCCTTGGTAATAAAAAAATATACAACAATCTATTGCTTTCATGAGTATATATTTACCCTGAAGCATGTATCATATATATATTAGAGACAAGATGTAATATCAGTTATATTAGTTTATTTACCAAATTTAAAACAATATTACTGTTGTTGATCATTGATAGCAGAACTGATAATATTTAAAGGATTAACAAATAATTGTCAGAAAGAATTTTATTTTATTTTATTTTATTTTATTTTATTTTATTTTATTTATGTTGGTTGTTTGGTGATAAAGCGTTGTGTCATGTAACACCATGAATTTATGTAAGTATGAAACATTGTTACTCTAAGAGTGTCCTGTAGATTTCCTCAATACAGGGCTCCTCAGGGCCTGCTAGTATAATGTCACTACAGTAGTGAACCCCATATTCCTGATACTTACAGTTTGCAAATGTTTGTTTTTTGGAATATATGGAGAAAAGGTCTATATTCATCTCAAGTAGTGAACCAAGCTCATTTTTTTTTCTCTATAAAGCTTCAACTTTGAAGAATTAGCTGCATCTTGGAATGTTTGGTTTTACTAAAGAATGTTGACCTTCCTCTAAGATTTGGGGTATTAGATGATTCCTATAGCTATAACAATACCTTGGTTGGCAAGCACACAATAAAAAGATGAAGCAATAGAACTCTGTTACTAATCCAGAGTATTTGGATTCCTTTCTGTCTTCATCAGTGTCACCCAAAATGAACCTCTTTTTGTTCTATGTTTTCAACACATGACATCCTGTAAAATGTCTAGCAAGTATCTTGTGCTGAATAAACACTTGTTGAACAGAAGAAGGTATCAATTGCACTTCATTTGCTGCTCATCTTCACATATCTAATTTAATAACTATTAAAAACATGCTTCTTTGCTGTAGGATACAATTTCTCCATGGAAATTATACAGATATCTATTTAACATAGATTTACTGAGAAATTTCTTGATCTATACAATCCTTTATTTCCACATATTAGGTTTGTTATTTTAACTTATTTTTAAATAGTACATAACTATCAGATATGTTGCTCTAAGGAAATATTAACTAATTTAGTTTAGTTTGTGATTTGAGCATTAAAAACTCCCATGTGAGCACTTTCAGTAGAATAAAAACCAAGAACACTGAAATACTTAAATAAATATTTGTAACTATAGTAGACATTAGCAAACCTTCCTTCTCCTTTATTAAAGCCCTCCTTTTTCAAATTAACCTCTTTTATCACATATCCCACACTATCTCCTTATCTAAAGTTTCTTTTCCTCTCTGTTCTCTTGGATATATTTATTCTCCGAGATTCTTCAGTTACCACAGGTTATAGAGTAAATATCAGGATCCACAAACATGAAAGAACACTTGGTATTTGTCTTTCTCACACTGTTTATTCTAAATATAGTATTTTATAGATCTATCCATATACCTGTAAGTTTCATGATGTAGTTTTTATTTATAGCTGAATGAAATTCCATTGTGTATATGTACCATATTTTTATTATCCATCAGTTGATGCATCAGTTGATGAATACCTAGGTTGTATGCATTTTTACCTATTGTGAATAAATCTGAAAATGATTATGGATGAAAACATATCTTTATAGAACAATATAAAGTCATATATATATATATATATATATATATATATATACACACACACACACACACACACACACACACTCAGGAGATGTTTATCAGGGATAATAGTACCTTTAATTTGAGATTTTATAGGAACCTTCATACTCATTTAGAAAACGATCACTTTTGTTTGCTTTCCCACCAACACTGAATCTGAATTCTCCTTTTCCCAAGACATTGCCAGAATCTGCTAAGCTGTTTATGGAAGATGATCTATTGAAGTGTTCCTCAAATCAGCTGGCAAATATTTTGTTGATAAATTTGCATTTAAATTCATCAAGGTTATTGTTCTATAACTTTTCCCTTTTTAGACTTTTATATGATTTAATTATAAGTGCAATGCTAACATCAATAAAAGGATTGGAAGTATACCTTACTTTTATATTTCATAAAATAGCTTTGAGAAGAATTTGATTTAGATCTTCCACATTCTGGTAAAATTATGCAATGAATGCATCTGGACCTAGATTTGTTGGTTTGTTTATTTAAGTTAAATGCTTTTTTAAAATTACCTTTTAAATTTTATTTTTGTGATGGATTTCCATGACATTTTTATTTCCTTTTTTTTTTACTTTGGTAGTCACATGCATTTATGGATTGATGCTTTTTAGATTTCTATTAGATTGAAATGTAGGTTTTTTATGAATCTCATTACTGTCATTGGATATCATATGGGTCTATTATTATTCTCCCCACTTTAATCTAAATTTTATTAATTTTGAGGTTTCCTCGATATGTTTAGTGAGTTTGGCTACAAGTTTATACATTTCTTTGATATTATTTTAAAGAATCAACTTTTTCATTCATTAATTTTCAGTGGTGTTTTTGTTTCTATATCATTTACTTGCCCCAAAACAAACACACCATAAAAATTAATTAGTTCGCACATGTATGTGTGTCCTTTTTGTGATTACACACATTTATATTCATTCTTTTTAATATTAGTCCCTTGTGGAATATCATACTCATCAAAGGAAAGATACACCAAGAGGACTTCACAATTCGTAACATCTATGCACCAAGCGAAGGAGACCCTACATTCATCAAAGAAACATTACTAAAGCTTAAATCACACATGGAACCCCAAACATTAAGTGTGGGGGACTTCAATACCCCACTTTCACCAGTAGATAGATCATGGAGACAGAAACTAAATGGAGAAGTAATGCAACTAATAGACATGATGAATCATATGGACCTAACAGATATCTTCAGAACATTTCCCTCCAAAGCAAAAAAAATATTTGTTCTTCTAAGCACCCCACAGAACTTTCTCCCCTGGATGGGGAGGCCTGGTGGCACTCAGAGGAGGGATAGCAAGTTACCAAGAAGAGACTCAATATCCTAAGAGCATATATAGGGGGAGGAGGTCTCCCTCAGTCACAGACATAGAGGAGGGGAGAAGGGGGGAAGTGGGAGAGAGGGAAGAAGGGGAGGAAACAGGGGAAGGGCTAACAACCGAGATGTAATACGAATAAATTAATTAAAAAAAACAAAAAAAAAATGGATTATGTATTTGGCCACAAAGAAAATCTCAGCAGATACCAGAAGATTGAAATTATCCCTTGCATTTTATCAGACCAGCATGCATTAAAACTGCAACTCAACAACAACAGAAAGCCTACAGGCATGAAAACTGAACAACCCCATAATCAATGACTTCTGGGTCAGGGATGATATTTAAAAAAGAAATTAAAGATTTAACAAGAATAAATTAATAAATAATAAAAATTTTAAAAAAAAGATTTAAGAGAATTCAATGAAAAAGAAGGCACAATTTACCAAAACTGATGAGACACAATGAAAGCAGTGTTAAGAGGAAAGTTCATAGCAGTTAGGACCTTCATAAAGAAACCAGAGAAATTCATTACTAGCAACTTAATATTCTACCTGAGAGCTCTGGAACAAAAGTATCAGACACACCTGAGAGGAATAGATGGCTGGAAACCACCAAACTCATGGCTGAAATCAATAAATTAGAAACAAAAAGAACAACTCAAAGAGTCATGAAATGAAGAACTGGTTCTTTCAGAAAATCAACAAGATAGACAAATTCTTAGACAAACTAACTAAAAGGAAGAAGGAGAGTACTCAAATTGACAAAATCAGAAATGAAAAAGGGAAACTCACTGAAGAAATCTGAAGAATCATTAGGTTTTACCTAAAAAAATTATATGACACAAAATTTGAAAATCTGAATGAAATGAACATTTTTATTGATAGCTACCAATTGCCAAAACTGAATCAAGATCAGTTAAACAAATTAAATAGGTCTCCTAAGAAAATAACAGCAGTCATTAAAAGACACCCTATCACAAAAAGCCTAGGGCCAGATGATTTCAGATCAGAATTCTACCAGCACTTCAAAGAAGAGATAATACCACTTCTTTTCAAACTATTCCTAAAATTTAAACAGAAGGAATATTACCAAACTCATTCTAATAGGCCACAGTCACCTTGATACCTAAACCATACAAATACCCAACAAAAAAAGAGAGAATTTCAGACCAGTTTCTCTTATGAATATTAATGCAAAATTACTCAATAAAATACTTGCAAACCAAATCCAAGAATACATCAAATATATCATTCACCATGATCCATTCCAGGGAAACATGGGTGTTTTGATATATGGAAATCTATCAATGTAATCATCATATAAACAAACTGAAAGACAAAAACACATGATCGTCCCCCTAGCTGCTAAAATAACATTTGACAAAATCCAACACCCATCCCTCTTAAGAGTCTTGAGGAGATTGAGGATACAAGGCACATACATAAACATAGTAATGACCATATATAGCAAGCCTATAGCCAGCATCAAACTAAATGGAGAGAGACTTAAATCAATTCCACATAAATCAGGACATGACAAGGATGTCTACTCTCTCAATATCTCTTCATTATAGCACTTGAAGTCCTTTCTAGAAAAATTAGACACATAAAGGAGATGAAATGGATACAAATTGGAAAGGAAGAAGTCAAAGTATCACCATTGGTGGATGATATGATAGTATACACTAATTACCCCCCAAGAATTCTACTGAGGAATTCCTAATAGCTGATAAACCCCTTCAGCAAAGTGGCAGGATACAAAATCAACTCAAAAACTATCAGTAGCCCTCCTGTATACAAGTGACAAACAAGCTGAGAAAGAAATTAAGGAAATAATTAGCCACAAAACAATAGCCACAAAAAACATGAAGTATCTTGGTGTAACACTAACCAAGCAAGTGAAAGACCTGTATGAAATAAATTCACGTCTATGAAGAAAGAAATTAAAGACAATATCAGAATATAGAAAGATCTCCCATGCTTATAAATCAGTAGGATTAATATAGTAAAAATGGCCATCTAACTAAAAGGAATCTACAGATTCAATGCAATACTCATTAAAATGGTAATACAATTTTTAACAGATCTTGAAAGAACAATTCTCAGTTTCTTTTGGAAAAACAAAACAAACAAACAACCAAAAACCCCAAATGTCTAAAATAATCCTATAAAAGAAAAGATCTTCTGGAGGAATCTCCACCATGATCTCAAGATGTACTATAGAGTACCATTAATAAAAACAACATGGTACTGGTATATAGAGAGAGGTGGATCAATGGAATCAAAGACACAGAAATAAACCCTTATACCTATGGACACGTGATTTCTAACAATGAAGCCAAAACCGTGCAATGGAAAAAAAATAGCATCTTCAACAAATGGTACTTGTTTAACTGGATGTCTACCTATACAAAAAGGAAATAGATCCATATTCATCACCCTGCACCAACAAAAGTCCAAGTATATTAGCTATCTCAACATAAAACCAAGCACAGTAAATTGGTTAGAAGAAAAAGTTGGGAAGAGCCTTGAGCTCATTGACACAGGGGACAACAGAGAACCAATAGGTCAGGCTCTAAGATCAACAATTAATAAATGGTACCTCATGAAACTGAAAAGCTTCCTTAAGACAAAGAACACTGTCAACTGAACAAAAGGACAGGCTACAGACTGGAAAAAGATCTTCACCAACTCTCTGACAGATGGCTAATATTCAAAATATGTAAATAACTCAAGAAATTAAACACCACCCAACCAAATAATCCAATTGAAAATGGGGTACAGGACTAAAAAGAGAATTCCTACAGAGGAATATCAAATGGCTGAGAAACACATAAATGTTCAACTTCCCTAGTCATCAGGGAAACATAAATCAAAACAACTCAGAGATTCCATCTTAAATCTATCAGAATGGCTGAAATCAAAACCTCAAGTGACAGAAGTTGCTAGTTAGGATGTGGGGAAGAGGAACACTCCTCCATTGCTGGTGGAAGTGCAAACGTGTACAACCACTTTGGAAATCAACCTGGAGCTTTCTCAGAAAATTTGGATTACATAAAAGATGTTCCACCATACCACAAGGACATTTGTTCATCTATGTTCACAGCAGCTTTATTAGTAATAGCCAGAATCTAGAAACAACCTAAATGTCCCACACAAAGACACACATGGTATATACTCACTTATTAGTGGATATTTGCCAAATAACAGAGGATAATTACACTACAATACAAAGTCCTAAAGAAACTAAATAGTAAGATGTACCCTAGGGAGGATGCTGAATTCTTGTTCAGAAGGGCAATTAGAATAGACACTGGAAGCAGGTGAAGAGAAGCAACAGGAAGGAGCCTACCATAGAGATTCTCTGAAAGACTCCACCCAGCAAGAGATCTAAGCAGATGCTGAGACACAGAGCTGATATCCGGGGTGGAGCATGGGAAGTCCTATGGAAGAGTTGGGAAACAGAGAAACCTGGAGGGGTAAGAAGCTCCACAAGGAGCCCATTGGAGCCAACAAATCCAGGTGGAGGATGGGCATGCTACAGAGACAGGTGCACCAACCAAGACCACGCATGGTGTGGACTGAGACCCTCTGCCCAGATGTAGTAGATAGGCAGCGGAGTCTCCTTGTGGTTCCCGTGGTATGGGGAGTAGGGACTACTTCTGACATGGGCTCTGGCTCCCACAGGTTGATCACTTTCCCCTGGCAGGGCTGCTTTGAGAGGTCAGAGGAAGAAGATACAGACAGTTCAGGTGAGACTTGACAGGCTAAGGTCAGATGTTAGGGGAGGAGGGCTCCCCTTTCTGAGGTATGAGGGGGTGAGGGAGAGGATATGAGGGAGGGAGGGTCTGAACCATCCTGAACTGATGAGGGAAGAGGTTACAATCAGGACATAAAATGAACAAATTAAAAATAAAGAAAATTAATGTATAGTACTTTAGATGAGAATAGATTCTAAAGGATATTTGCATGAATGGAAACTAAATATTATCAAGAAGGAATTAGAATTATGATTATAATATAAACTTCTTGAGAAATTAATAAGGAATGACTTTCAAATTGATTAGAAGCATGACCCACACAATCAACTAAGCAGGAGACATAGGGACTTATAGAGACTGAAGCAACAATGACAGGCCCTGTATGTTATGTCTATTTAGCTACGTAATCCTGATGGACCACTAACATCAAGAGTGGTGGTGCCTCTTACTCTTTGCCTTGCTCTTCAGACCCTTTTCCTTCTAATGGATAACCTTGTTCAGCCTTGATATGTGGGCATGGGCCTAGTCAATTACAATTTGTTATTCCATGTTTGCTTGGTAACCATGGGAGGCCTGTGTTGTTTTGTTTTTTAATGGATAACAGAGGAAGTGTGGGTTTAGGGGAGAGGGAGGGTAACTGGGAGGAGTGAAGGTAGTGAAAACTACAGGCAGGATTTATGTATATAAAGAATTAAAATTAAAACACCAACTTAAACAAACAAAAAAGAGAATACCAAAAATGCCTGAAAGATTTCTGTCATGTTACAAGAAATGTTAAGTGAGTAGAGAAAAGCATGGAATGCACCTAAAATTTTGCAACAAACTATTTATAAGTGATATCCATGGATACATTTGGCCATTGTATGCCATTGACCAGCACAAAACAGAGGTTTGACTTGCAAAACCATGACATTACTATAAACTATATTAGTAAACTACTTAAATGTTCATTACTTTATATAAAGAGTATTAAATAAAACTGAAGATTAAAATTGTCTTTTGAATATTATTAGGAATAAATTTGTTCATGTAGATAGAACATAATTTTATTACCTACAGCTAGCAAAATGAGAGAATATTGATATGAAAGGCTGTACTGACCCTTATTGACTTCTGTCTATTTAAGAACCTCCCATTGAGTGCATATGAAGCATAAGATAACCATTTAGACAATAGAAAGTGGCAAAGGTGCTGGGCATCCAACTCATGGCAGTGTAATTCACATATGCTGCTTTTGCTGCTCTGGCAATAGAGTACCCTATTATGTCCTTAATGGAACAAGTGAAGAAGTTACTTCAGCTACCTGCCTATGAACTATAGGCTTTCACAAGCATCTAAAGATGAGTCTACCTTACACTAAACAAAACTTTAGAGGATTCTAATACGTAGAAATGAGACAATGAATTACGTGATGAACTAAAATGCATTTAGAAGCACGTTATGCCTCACTGTGATATCCCAATACGACTACATAGAATTACAGAATTTGGATTCATGCTGTTCTTAAGAAATTACCAAACCAAAGCCATCAATGCATACTTATTTAATCCAGTGACCTTTTACTATATACAACAGTGGAAAGTGGCTAAAATCATATTCTATATATTCTAAGCAAACCTATTCTAATACATTCCTGGAAAAATATTAATATGTAGATTGGAAACTACAAATGATTGCTAAAAAGCATACAAATTGTACATATGTATATAATGCAACAGGGTCTTATATGCCCACATGCCATATTTATGAAGAATATTGAACAATCGGTCTGTTCTTCTAGACCTTCTAATCTATATAACCTGTATTTTGGATGGTCAGTGGGATTCTTTTTGTTTTGAAGTCATCATTTGAAAGTTTAAATATAAATGGATAACAGATATTGAATAAAGCATTATGGCACTGGCAATATTCATACAAAGAAATGTTAAATATTTCTGATTATCACATGTCCTATTGACAAAGGAGTTCAGAAACAAAGGTATCCAGAGAAAATAGGCTTAACATTTAATTTTTTGGTAATGGTTCCCGCTGAACCAAAAAAAAATAAATATTTTATGAAAATACATATATTGTGAGGCTTTCACAAGTTGAAAGATGTGAATTTCACATTATTCTTAAGAAATTCAAGTTTAAGCACAGTTTAATCTTAAAATAGTTTATCCTGTCTGAGGAATAATTGAAAATCTCCAACTTAAAACACTATGTGAGTCTACAAAAATATCTAACATTTCTGCTGCAAGGTTGTCCAGAAACATAAGGTAACCCTTTCTAGCTGTCTTACTCTGCTGTTTTTAATTCTCTTTATAATCTGGCTATCACTGTTTCTTTTTGAAATGCTATTTCTTCTTCATCCTATTCTTAATTTTCTTTGATATTTCTGAGTATACTAATTATCAGCTGGTAGATTGCCCTCAAATGTCCTTTAACTTTCCTTTGACACTGAGCTTGTCAATAATGTTGAGAGTTGGAAATCATTTGTAAAAATTACATGACAAATATGATTTAAATTTTGTTGTTCCATATACATTTGTCATGCTATACAGTTTCATGTATGTTTAATATCACATGTATATGTGCGATAAACTAGTTAAAAGTAGCCAGTGAAAATATTAATTACACTGTTTTGATTAGTGGATGGTGTTTACATACACTGGATTATCATATTATGTGTTGGTTCAAACTCTGAAAATCTGACCTTGAGTAGTTTATATTAGGCAAACTTAAGTGCCACACAATTTGGTAAAAAAGTTTCCTGGCGACCATAAACTCAATCCCGTGTATAGAACAAAGCTTACAATATAACTACATAGAAACTCTTCATAAAGTTCAAATTATAGCCTCCATAAAGTTAGATTCTATACATTAACTGAGAAAAGATGCTCAAGATAAGAGTCTGAGGGAAGATCTTGTGTGCATATGACCACACAGATAGCGCAAAGATCACTATGCTTTAAATCACGTCCTCTCTCAGCCTTCCAAACAGAAAACAGGTCATGGAGCTCTCCCTTTGCAGAGAAAAGCCTATGTGGTCAACATTCTTGTTTACGCCAAATTTTATCTGTGAATACAAGGAACTCCATGCTTCCTATAGTTACTGTAAATTATAATTATTAATATGAAAACTGGACAGAAAATATCAATAGCAAATGTTATATTGAATATGAGTTCCTTGCTATATCTCACGTGAGTTAGAGTGCATTTTCTGATAAATTTTGCACACTGTTTCTTTGCACTTGTCCACCGGTGGCTATAGTCAATATAAATGCTAAGAAACCGCTACAACACACAGTAAAAAACATGATGGGAGCAGAAGGTAAAAAGCACATTCAGTTCTAAAATGTTCACATTTTACAAGACGGCAAACAAGATGTCTGTGTATTTTGCAACCAAATGCAAGCTGCAGTGAGATTTATTTTGCATTTTATCATTGTCATTTCAGAGCATAAAATTGCTGAATTTAAAGTTGCATTAATTCTGCAATGTAATAGCTTCAGATTAAAAGTCAGTAATTTTAAGCAATCTGATTACATTCAATGGCAATGGTATTTTTGACAGTTTATGCACAGATTTATGTTGGACCTATTATTTTTAATAGCAAGCATTAAATAAATGGTTGGGCAAATCTGATAATCTGTAGAACAGAAGATTCTGAAGCAGTTTTAAAATTTTTTTCATTTCTATTTAAGAATATGAAAATAGATTCATGGGCATATATATTTTCCCTAGACTGTTCTGTACTAAACAGAAATACTAAGTGTGTGTGATAAAAATACCGCTGATATATGAATATAACACAAGGAATGTAAAGTAAAAATGATGGGAGAACAAAAATATGTTTGAAAAAAAGAATCATATATAATTTGAGTAAGATTCTGTAGTTTGGACAATTTTCTCATGACAGTATTTTGAACTGAGTTTATGCATTAGGCAGTTTAGGTTGAACTAATCATTTTATAAGTGTAATTTCAGCCATTCTATAATTTATCATTGGTTGTGCTAAGGTACTTTCTATCAGTGTACATAAAGCATTGAATCCAAAGTGTCACCATAGTAGACCCATATAGATAATGTGAGACACAATTGTGCTGTACATAGATTGCTAAATGATATATAATATGGTGTATACATGGAGAAAATCTAATGTTACTATCATATGGAGACTTTTACAATATATATTATAATTAATTAAATTATGATAGTCTATACAAGCTTGATAAAAACAGAATATAAATTAAATTAACCTACTTATAGAAGAATATCTTGAAGAAAACTGAGAGAAGTTTATCAATTTTAGATTACAGAATCATGGTGACACTTAAGTCATGTATGATGTACCCTATTTGTTATTCTCTTGATTAAAAAAATAATAATTTTTAAAGTGTAATTTAAAAATAAGTATTAAATAGGACAGTGTTATTTCTGGTATCCCATTTTGTTCATAGCTAACTACACAGATACAACTATTAAAGACTGCATGATCCAAAACCCGGAAAAAACACTACTATTTTTAAAATCAAAAAATTGAGATTATATAATTACACTTCCCCTCCTTTCCTTACTCCCTCCAAAATCTCTTACGTATTTACTTGCTCTATTTCAAATTCACGGCCTCTTTTTTATAGTGATGTTTCGTTGTTATGCGTATGTGCATTGTGTGTGTGTATGTGTGTGTGTCTGTCTGTATGTATGTTATATATGTGTGTGTATGTGTAAGAAAATATATGTATTAATAAATACATAAACGTAACCATACAGTTTCTGTATATATATATATATATATATATATATATATTGCGTAGATGATTATTTTATTGAAAAATTAAATTGGTGTGCTATTCCCTGAGGAAGACTATTACTTCTAACACTATTTCTTTTGCTCCTTGGGTAGCTTGGTTACCTTATGTTTCTTTCTTTCTTTTAGATTTAAGGTCCTAGTCAAAGTGAAGTCTCAGCAACATGGATGAAAGATCTTAACACAGATGACAAGAATAAACACGTTAACAATGATTTCATTATGAGACATTCAGTACTGTAGGTAAAACACACTCATTGTTAAAATAATTCACTTTACTCAGTCTACCAACTTGTATATCAATTTATTTTAAATAAACCCTGTCACTGAAATATTCAGAGTAAATTTCTCAAAAATAGTAGGTACCGTGTAGCAGTCAATTTGTGTTGACACACTTTGCCTTTGCCAGTCTTTTTTTCATCCATTTTTTCTTGTCTCATCTTAACATCCTCTGGTGCTCTGTCTGTTACTGTAAAAGCTACAGTCTTTTAAAAAAAATTTAAGATTCATTTTAAAAATGAGCTTTTTAATTTTTTTCTTCTCATCTGGTTGTTTTAAAAAGTTTTAAGATTTGGGGATTGAGTCTAATACTTATGCATTAGTCATCTTTGCATTACTACAACAAAATCACACAGCATATACAGTCAAAGTAGACTTGTTATTTCCAGGTTTTGAAGCTCAAAGGGAAATATCTAGTGAAGATGTGGGAAGGACGGCCACTTGTCTGCACCACCACATGACCAATGACAGACAGGAATTCCTGGAGCACATGTTAGAATAAATGTAACAACCTCACACTATTCTAGGGATAAAGGAGAAGATATACATGATCTCACAGCCCCTTTTGCAGAACATAAACCAAAGGTTTAGGAAAGGACAATGTGTCTCACTTCAAAGGTCTGCCAACTCCCAGTGGGGTGTTCAGGTGATCAAACATGTAACCTGTAGGGAAATGGGTACCATATTTTGAGAGAAATCACATATGTCAATGACTGATATATTTATAATGATGCTTGTTTAGTAATAATTTTTGTGGTTATAACAATCTGATTTGAACTCCTAGTTTTGTTTAAAATAGCCAACATAAGATTATTTCTGAAATGTTATCTTTCTCCTGAAATAACTTGATAGTTTAACAGAAAATTCTTTCTAATTTGTGACATTAGAGATATATATTTTTATTAAACTGTATGCACCATTTTTAAATTAAATGTATAATATCTTAAACATGCATTTTGAAATAGTCATGTATGTGTGCTGCTCACAAATTGGCTAAGAATAATTTTCTTTTTCTTTAATATACTGTCTTTTTTATATTGTAGTGAAATTCATATTTTCTCTTTATTTCAGATCTCAAGACCAAACCTGCAGTCTTGATGATACTAGGAGTTCTATCTTCCACTCAGCTACACTCCAATCTCACAGAAGATGGTAGAACTTCTTGACTATGTACTCTGGCACTTTGTTCACCTGATTTCTAAATTATCTCATTGAGTTAATACAGTTCTTAAATTAATTTCAAAAATAAGTCATTCCTATTTTCAGTTTATTATTATTTATTATTAGTGTTATTATTACACCTAATTTCAGAGTCATATATGTCAAATTATTCTCTTAGAATATCTCCATCTAAACATAGAGATGTGAGTGCTTATATGCTCTTTTGAATAATGATTCCATAAAAAATGTATGTATTGAACTAGTTATTTTCATCTATTATTCCTAGAGAATGCTTAATACTTCTCATTAAACTCAGAACATTGTAGAAACTCCAGAGCTAATTTTGTTCTGTCAGCATAATCTTTAAGAAGGACGGGGGCATTTTGAAGTGTCATTTTAAAATCCTGTATAACATTTTTACAAAACCCATTAGTATAAATGGCACACACTTACGTCTGAATATAAGTGAGCTTCTCATACAGCTTCAGATGACTTCTTTAGAGCTATATGCACGGGGTATCGTATGATTAGACTGTGTTGTTTGGTAAAACTTTAGGATGAATTATAGATTAAAACAGCAATTCATTCTATAATGAGTGAGCCAAGTAATACAAGAATGAATCCATGGTGACCATTTAAAATGGAATTCAAGAAAACAACATTTTATTTGCTTCATAAAAACCTGTGAGGCATTCCTATTGAATAACGTAAGCAGAATGCAGCCACATAATTCTTTTTAATTTACATCTAGGGTTTCATTATGCATATTTGATAGCACTCTATAGAACTTTAATTTACAGACTTCTGGAACTTTACCAATCCCAGAAGAAGTGCTAAACATGCCTGTTGGAACATTTAACTGAAGCAAATCACAGGAGAGTTCCCTAATGAGTACAGAATTATCAGTTATTTGCATTCCTGGTAGATTTAAAGCAATAGGGCCTATTAACACAATAATGTCAAATTTATTTTAAATACAACTACTCTTGGAACCATTTGCTAACAGGCAGGATTCAAAGTACAAACTTCCAAATATAGAGTGAACTTGAATTACATTTTTTTTTACCTTCTCTAAATGAATGATATGGGTCAATGGTCACATAAGGTCAATGAATAAACAAAAGAAACACATTTGTTTAGCTCCTACACGTGTAATGTAAATTGATCTCATCACGTTAATAATTTGTTGGAACAAACAATTAAAACAGTAATAATATCTTTTATACTGTTTGTAGAAAATAAAATTATACACTCTAATACTCAATGGTAACTTATAGCCATTTTGGACATTTTTATGAAGTATTCCTTTTAGGAAACTTCCCATTATTTATATGCATTACTCACTTACAGATTATGAACATTCACTGCTTTATCTCAGCTCTAAATAAACTTTGATTCATAAGGGTGGGACAATCAAGCAGATGAGAGAAATTATGTAACTGACTTTTGTTGAAAGTAACATTTCTCTGTGACCATCTTGCCTTGGACTTTCTTTTCATTCAGCAGTGTAGAACATCCATTTGGCCAAGTGAGTAACAGAATGATAAGTGGACTCTTAGGCCAGAGGTATTTGAGTCACAGGAATAACACATGCAAGTGGAGTAATGAATTTGCATAGGGGATAGCAGTAACTAAGTAAAGCACTGGACCTGGAACAGGTGAGGAGGTGCTGCAAACCAGAAAGATTTGTAGACCATGGAAAAGAGGTAAATCATCATGAAAATATAATTCTATTGAATCTGGGAATGCATCATGTTTAAGGTAAGCACGCCTCTAAATGAGTATTGCCTCATAAATGGCCTGGGCCATTTGGGACATTAAATGACTCTGGGTATAGAAATCTAATCAGAATCTTCTCTTTCCACTGATTTCATTAGAACAAACCAAAAGAAAATTCTTTGCCAAAGAGATGCCTCAGTATGTAAAATTGTTTGCTACTAAACCTGAAGACCTAAATTTAATTGCTTGGAATCATACGACAGACAGAGAGAATCGGTAGTTCATGCTTTGCACTCTCATCCACAAACATGCTTTGGTACGTACAATCTACACACACACACACACACACACACACACACACACACACACACACCACAAATAGCTATGGTCAATATTTTATCATCTTTTTTCTTATAAAAAGAAAATATTAAAATAAAAATCTCTATGCAAAGAATTTTGTAAGCATCTATTAATCCAAGACTTACTGAAACAGGGGTTCATTGCAGGGGCATGAAATTTTTAATCACTAAGTATAGCCTCGTTAAATACAAAACCTACAATTACTGAAAACATGTTACTACATAATATGAACCCTGAATAGCAAGATTTTGGCATCAACATCAGTTGGTCAGATGTTTTCATGCCATAATAGTATTTTGTAAAAATTCCTCTCACAGCTGTCAAAATACTCAACAATTTGGGCTTCCTTTTCCGTTTTCTAATGCAGTGAGTGGCTTTCACATCCTGGATGTAGAAATGTGTTTAGTTCACCAGTATGAATATGTTCTCCAATTAATTATGGTTCTATCCAATCTTTAAAATAGTATAACTGCCATAACAGTGGTTCACACTCAATTGAAGCTTTACTTTGAAATTTGAATATCCCCACAGACAAATAGTATGTAAACAGTCTATCATGATTCTGTGCAGTGCAGAATGCCGTAGCTCCAAGTCATCTGGTATTATAACAGGGATAAACACTGCCTATAGTAACTATCTTCTTAAGTCCTGGTGTATATTAGGTTATATGAATCTAATCTATTTTGATTTATGGTATTTTCTTCTTTGGGTAAATTGCTCAAGATGTAATACCATAGCACCATCTGTATTTTTCAACAACTTCAGTTTTCTAGCATGCAAAATACATAATAGAAAGTCATCATACATGTAGTCAAAAGTCTATTTGGTTTGATAGCATCCTAATTTTATTGTATTATTAAACTACTATTAATAATACTTTCATTTTCTGTTCTTTTAGTAAATATTGCTTTCACTTTTGGGATCTACAAGCCACCAGTATCTTCTTAGGTAGGGATGGGGCCTAAGAGCTCCTCTGCCAACCATTTTGGCCCTTTGACTGGCTGGTCTAGTATGGAACAATGTAGCTGCTTCAACTTCATGAGTGCAGTGATTAGGTAATATCCCGAAGACAGAATTTTACATCACTCCTCATTCCAGCTTTTAAACTCCTTTACATCTTTTATTATTTATGAAAATTATTTTCCAAATTTATGTTTCTTTTTCTCAATTCTCATTATGAACTTCACTCATAATTTTGATCAATTTTGAGGATAGAAATTATATTAAGGACATTTGCCTTAAATAGTAAGGGTTAATCATCTACCATTGGCATTTTCACATATCAAAGGGTCTTGTTAAGAACACATTGGACAATTTACTGATTACCAGCTGGTAATGAGACTCTCATGATTTTATTATAGAATATTATACTTTCAATTATACTGTCCAACAAACGATATGTCGTTTGCTTTACACATATCAATTAAATGTGTTACAAATCCTTTCAATACATCTTGTTAATAAAAGACTAGTTGAATTTCCATAACACCGTACCTTTTATGACTTAGAAACTAAGAGTAACATAATTTAATATTTTGCTTCACTTTCTTCATTTGTACAATAGATAATAAGGAGCTATTACTCCTACAGTTTTTATAAGAATGTTTGTTTACTTGTATGGAACAATGTTAGATCCTATATTCTATTACACTTATTTGTTTCTAATATAAATCATATGCTTGCTTATTTTTTACATAGAGGATAGACTTCAAATTCTTTTCATTTCATTCCACTGAAACTGAATTTGTTCCTGCTTCATGAAATCTATCCCTATCCCTTGATAGAAGTTTTCAACTTGCATGTAACCATGCTGGTATTTTCTACAATTGTAAAGATACAATAAATGCATTTGGATTTGTCATGGATTCTACTGTTATCTTCCCAAGACACATATCTGATCATTACACTTTCAGTCCTCATATTTAACAGTCACTGAGTGTTGCTTACGGAATGAATTCTAAACGCTGTAGTAAGATATCCTAGGCGATCCTCAATCTGTTCCTAATCTCACTCTTCAGCCTCATTTCACATTATGTCCTTCAGAATCACTCCAATTTAATTATGGTCTTCTGCTCATTCCCAGACACATCAGCCAAGTTTTCAGGTGGGAATAGTAACCATACTGTGGTTAAGAGTCTGAATATCTCAGTTAAACTTACTAGGCTCAATCTCTAATGTAATCACTTACAAAGTGGTAAGACTTGATAAATTATCTCATGGCCTTACACTCCTGTTGTATACATTTTAGTGTCTTTAAAATTAAGTGTAACATCAGAGAATTTACCAAGGGGATCCATAGCTGTGAATATTGTCTGGAATTTTTGTGACTGTTAAAATGAGCACATGTTTTGTATTCTAACCACCAGAAAGTTATTTATTATTTTCTATAAACTTTTTCTATTATGAAAGAGAGCGATCAAATGCAGTACGTCAATATATCCTGTCTTTCTAAAATCAACCATGAAGTTTGATAATGTCTTGATTTCAGACTATTCTTCCCAGTTTCCTTTGCTACCTACAAAAGTCACAACTGTCCCTATGAGTGGTGACATCCCCTGTAGGCATTTTGGCAATTCACCCTTGTGGGTGACAAAGATATCCCCCTAGCTGTGAATAAGCATGGTCCTACCTAAGATAAGAACAAATTTCTCTCTCTCTCCCTCTCTCTCTCTCTCTCTCTCTCTCTCTCTCTCTCTCTCTCTCTCTCTCACACACACA
>OU015747.1:9124140-9200650 GCA_907169655.1 Acomys percivali | reverse complement strand
CTCTCTCTCTCTCTCTCTCTCACACACACACACACACACACACACACACACACTCTTTCTCTCTCCCTACTTTTTTTGAATACTCTAACATATGGTGTGGAAAGACCATATGCTTTCTAAGGTTGAGAAATGTGAGACTACTCATGGCTCAAATCCACCCACGGACCAATCTCCCTACTTCTCATATGCTCCCTTGCCCTGTGCCAGACAGGGCCATCTGTTTTCTGCTTCTCTCAGGCAGACTTTTCCTTCCCATCTCTGTCTGTACCCTTTCTCACTCTCTTTAATGCCCTGACACAGTCTGACCTTTCTGGGAGACCATAATGCATTCAACCAGAACACACAGACAACATAGAAAATCACCATGAGAAGCTGATATAACAGAGGTGCCCTAGTTAGATTCCAGGACTCAAGAAGCTTACTTAGCTCAATGGAACTTTCTTTTTTTTAATTTTATTTTATTAATTTATTCTTGTTACATCTCAATGGTTTTCCCATCCCTTGTATCCTCCCATTCTTCCCTCCCATTTTCCCCTTACTCCCCTAGCCTATGACTGTGACTGAGGGGGACCTCCTCCCCCTGTATATGCTCATAGGGTATCAAGTCTCTTCTTGGTAGCCTGCTATCCTTCCTCTGAGTGCCACCAGGTCTCCCCATCCAGGGGACATGGTCAAATATGAGGCACCAGAGTTCGTGTAAAAGTCAGACCCCACTCTCCACTCAACTGTGGAGAATGTCCTGTCCATTGGCTAGATCTGGGTAGGGGTTTGAAGTTTACTACTACTGTCCTTCTTTAAGCCACTCAGTCAAAGAAACCAGAGACTTTCTACTGACTGCCAGAGTACTCCTTCAACTAGAAGTTCTAACAACCGTCCACTGGATTAGCAGCTTCTTACCCCAGGAATTGTAACAGTTGGTGATGCACAATTATGTTCCAGGTGCATTTGGTCATGTTAAGATGTAGAGGGCAGCAACTGTAACTTGGTTATAGACCCAAATATTGTTTCTAAATTTTCTATACCAAAAGAAAGTCACCCCTTTTTCTTGTTTCATGGCTAACTTAAGGAGCTCTAGATGGGAAAATTAAAATAGGTAACTCTCCCTTGCCTTTCAGTGAAAATTTGGCCTCAAAATATATTGGACAAATGGACACCGGACCTCAAATTTCAAATGCTCAATTTCTAATATCTAAGCTGATTTAGATAATGCTGTAAGACCAAATGGCAGCGTTCTGATGTCCCTATCTTATAAAACTTTTAATTTATTTAAATATTTCTCAAGCTTCTGGCTTACAACCATGCCCAAGGTCAGAATGGTGGACGATTCTATGGGATCTCCCAGCTTACATTTTAAAAACCACAATTATTCCTAACTGAAAAAAAATCATGAATTCTTTTGTCTTGTACCTCTTTTGCCTTATGCTTTTGGCCTACAGGTGTTTCTGCCTCTCCAAACCTGGGAAATTATACTTGTATCTTTAAAAACTATACAAAAGAGCATTTCAGGTTGTCTACCCCATCTGCAGACACAGACAAATTGACTATGGATATGTAGTTCACTGTAGATAATATCTAGATATGGAAAAAATCTTACAGAGATGCCAATGTCTTTTCAGTAAGTAACTATTTACAAATTGTTTCATGCTCTTCAGATCTATGAAGAATCTTGCTCTGGAGTTAGATTTTAGCCCATTAGCTCCAGAGCAAGCATGTGTGCTTAAAAGGTTCCTCCTAAATGTCTGTCCTGGATCAGGATGGCTATCTGATTCAGGGAAAGGGAAAAGGAAAGAAAACAGAATGGTTCCGGGAAAAATGTTTGTGCTTGACACAACTAAGAAGTAAAATATTTCCAATAGTGGTTACAAATCGCAAAGTGTTTACCTCTCTGAATACACACACACACACACACACACACACACACACACACACACACACACACATTTTTCCCCTTAGTGTCGTTTACTATCTTAAAAGTTTTTGTTGAGACTTTTAACTTTATATTTTAGGATTTGTAAGTTCATTGTGTGTGATTTTAAAAGGATGCATAGATAATCATAATTTGCAATAGCATGCTATCATTTTAACTTGGGTTCAACTTTCATTTAGAAAAAGAGCATGGTCCTAATAGTTCACCTTTGAATAGCATGTTGCTTACCACCATCTTAGTTGATGACTTAGGCTAATTTTAGAAGAAATAACAACTATGTGACTTCCTGCCATCTTGGCAGCCATATGACTAAGTCAATGTCTTTCCTAAGGTTTAAGAAGGGACATAGCTTTTGACTTTACCACCATCTTGGTTAAGGTGACCAGTCAGTATAAATCAATTAAGACAACACCCATTAAAACCTAGACCTATGGAACCCTCTACTCAGCAATGTATCTGTCTTTTATTGGACAAAGAAGACAACACAAGGCTTTCAAGATTATTTGTTTTGAAATTGAATAATAAAAAAATCTAGCATTTTGTAAAAGTATATTATAGAAGGATCAGGAAAATAAGGCTCCCATCTGTGGACTGTATAATTTAAAGTTTATTTTGTCATAAAGGGTCTTTAACACAGAAGTATATTATTTTAAGGTTAAAATTTAACAATGATAAAACTTTAATATCCTAATATTATAAGAGAGTTACAAGCTGTTAAAGCTAACTAAGGTGTACATGGTCAGTCATGTTCCGTACAGGTATAATTTCTTACAGAGACAAGCTTAGATGAACAGAGCAATTTTTATCTCCCATCCTATAGTGTTCTATTATCTCCCATTGTTCAGTATTCTTCATCTGTTTGTAATCAGTTATATAAAATTGCACATAAAATGTTGCATATTTGGGTAAAATGAATAAATTTTACAATACACTTGCATGGCAAGAATCCATTGGCTCAAGTAGTTTCCTTGGATGGAACACCATCCCATCAGAGGAAGTTGCATACAGAGTAAGTAGCCTCCTTACAGGAACAGAATCAACAGGAAATAAGATTGGCCGGAAGTCTGTTGCTTCTGACTGCAGCTGTAGTGTTCTGACTAACTCTATCGTGTAGGCCAAACCAGAATGTAACGACTTCCTTATCCACAGAAAATGTGATTATCCCTTATGTCTCACTTGACTGGGGATGGATTCTAATGCCCACTGGAGGATCTCAGTGCAACCACATTCTGAATGCCTCAAACGACAAAGAGCAAATATCTATTATTCTCACCTCAATGTCTTCTGAACTGTCACACAAGGATGCTGTGAACAGAGGAACCTTGGCCATTAGTCTACTACTGAACTGGTACAGGGCTTGCCCTTTGCTCTGGAATTCAATTAATTGTTCCTCTTAGCAAAAGTTTAGTTAATTTCAGGGCCTATATCCTAACTCTCAGGATTATTCAGGATAGCATTATGATAGTTGTGATAGATACATTAATCAAGCCATGCAGCAGGCCCACATGAGAGGTGTTATTGGAGAAGGAAGTTACAGAGACTACCTCAGGGGAGAAGGAAGGAGAAAGGAGGTTTTGGGGGGTATGGATCCCCCTATAAGGTGACCCAGCACATGCACTGAAAGAGCACAGGTGGCTTAGGGAAACTGCATACTGGCAGCTGGTGATGACAGTGTTCAACTGTCCCTTAATTTCTGGAATGGCTTCAGAGATGCCTGACTGCTAACACTAACCACTCATGTACTGTCAGTAAAGGAGGGTGACAGAGACTTAGTCATCTAATTTACAGCTTTGGAAAGTTACTCAGAATATACAAGCATTGTCCTCGTGAGTTCTTTTGTATTATACATTCAACAACCGATATTACTGGAGCATATTCCTAGCCCTCATGTTCTTCAGAAGCTGATGACGTAGATGAAGGAGATTCTCACCACTCTGGGCACACCTGTGGTGCTTTGAGAATATAATTTCATTTCTGTCAGGACAGACAGCTCCAGGGGCAGTACCTGGGTTTTTAGTATACAGGCTTTAAAAATGATACTTTGTGCATGTTTTATAAGAAATCCAAAAGCCAATATTTTAAAAAGCTCATTAAATGTGGTTATCTTGCTTTACAAATCATGCTTCTAAACTACCAATATCTTTTTAAATAGAATGATATTTAGAAACATGTTTATTGCTGTCAGTATGAGGTAACCGAGAGATTTGTCCATGTTAAAAAAAAAATGAATAGAGTTGACTTTAGTCTTGGGTGTTAATTCAGTTCATATTTCATGTAAATTATTTGTTTCAAATTGACATGACTGACTGCTTTTAGCTCTCATTTGTTGGTTGAGTGTATAGAATGAAAATGTAGAGATTTTTAAGTGGTCCTGTTAATAGGGTTAATTTTAGAAACCGATCTCTTGTAAAATGAATCATTTACTCATAACAAGGCAAACACTGTTTCTTAGAGTATGCCTTTTAAATTGAAATTAGAAATCATATTTTTAAGAGAAATACAACTTGGATTTAAATTCTCTCTTGCTGTAGACTGGTTTTATATATATATGATCTTGGAATATCAGTATAATGACTTGATGTTAAAATATGTATTGTGATGTTTCAAAACCTAGATATGGTCATTTAAGGTAATAGTGCCAATTAGTAAAATTGAAACTTATCATATTGTTTCTTACACAAAATTATGCTCCACTTAAGATGTTTTGTTATTATATATTTTATTCATTAAATAATAGCTAGTATTGTTAATATTCAAACACACACTATATATAAACACATATATCAACAAATATATTGTTTTAATGGAATATTTAATATAATATATAGGATATATATCTCCATCCTTTGGATGGAACCTCTTTTGAGGCACTCAAAGCAGTTACTCAGCGCTAGATACCCCGAACTCCTAAAAGCCATTCAGATGACCTCTGAAGGAGTGCTAATGTGCCATAAGTCATTCAATTCATCTGTCTTATAGCCACTCTGGACATTGTCTGGGACTCAGAACTACTAAACATCTGTACTAACCTCCTTTGCATCAATTATTCTCTCTGTCTCACCAGCTCAGATCAGCTTAACATCCTTCAGGACCGGTATGGCTCCTTGGCTATTGCAGTACTCCAAAATAAGAAAGAACAGGATCTGACTAGTGATGAGGATGGGATATTCACCCATTTTGAGCATTGCTGCTTTCATGCCTACAAATCCTGTCTGTTTTACAATGGAGTTTAAAGGCAGTGGTCAGACTAAAACTCCTCTCGCTTCTCCCCCACCCTGGCTCTTTCCCTTGATCACTTTTCTTCTTTATTGTCCTCATACTTACGTTTCTACACCGTCTTCTAAATGCTTTACATATTGAACTTCATTCTATACCTAAACAAAATGTTTGATTTACGCCTCCTCCTCGTGGCTCTCACACTGCAACGGCTCTGTTTTTTGCATTTGTTCCTGATACACCCGCAAAATGACCTTTTAATATGCGGGAGAAAGTCTGTCAAAAAGAGACCTTTGTGCCTTTCATTGCAGGCCAGGTAAGATTCCTTACATTAGCCTCCTATTATTTTCTCATCTCCTTTGTTAGATGCTCTGTAGTGTATGCTTGGATTTTTCAAAAACCTACTTCATTTAGTGTGCTTAAATGCTTCTACCTCCCTTCCAACCCACCAAGCAGTGGTTAGAAAGAAGGAAGGTTAACAGAGGTGAGGGATGTGGACCTTTTAAGATCTAACTTCTTGGGCCAGTGCCACCCTTTGTTTTCAGGATACTAGCAATTCAGTCCAAGAGCAAATAGCAACGCGAATCGGTAGCCCTGGCATGATCCAGCAGAAACAGCAAAGCTCTGCCTATTTAGCATGAGTCGGCAGAAGCAGTCAGAATCAGCCATACCAAGAGAAGTTGTCTGGAGCATTTCTCTCTGCAAAGCAAAGACTGTGGAAGACCAGTGAAGCAACGTAAACCGTTGAAAGGAATACCATTGTCTCACTGGCTGTGGGCTTCTATTTATAGTCTTTCTAAACATCCCAAGCCCTCTCACTTGTCGGTTTTCAGCAAAACATCACAAACCCTCTCCAAGACAGCTTCCAGAAAAACATCGTGTGCCCTCTCACTGGTGTGGTTTCCATTAACAAAGGTCACATGCCTCTCCTGAGTCTGTTTCCAGCTGACCAAGATCACGTGCCGCCTCACGGGTTTGTTTTCAAATAAGGATGGACTAAAAACATTTCCACATCCTAAATGTGGGACCAAAACAAAAATCACACAAAAGAAATCAACACTTTCACTACCCTGTAGCTCCCTGCTACCTCTGCTGGCTGATTTTGGTGCTCATCTCTGGCAATGGGACCAGTCAGTCTCACCCTGAATCAACTAGACACCCAAGTCTCTCTCGACACACTTCGTCCTTCTACCTATATTAATCCCTAACCCTCAACCTTTCAGATAAATCATGTGCTTACAACCTTCTAATAATTAATTTCCAAGTCTCCAGGAATGCTGGATGGCAATATCTGACCCATCTCAGCAGATCAAATTAAAACTCTCTCTCCTCTGACTACATGATCAGAAGACCCCATCTTCAATGAAACCAAAACTGCTCCCTCTGACAAAGATCTTCCTCAGAAGAAAACCTCTGCCTGTGTTTCTAATATCTTCTCAGAATTAAAAATGATAGTTTCCTGCTGAAGGTATACACTTCCTAACTTCTCTTTAAGAGTATAGAAGTCTTTTCTGCTACTGTAAGGGGTGGCACCCTGCATCTCATTCTCCTTGTAGGCAACCGCACACATGGAATAGAAAATTACCCTCACTGGGAATAAGTGTGGTCTTGCCTCAGGTCAAAACAAGTCTCTTTTTCACCTTCACTCTTTCTACAGCTGCCTCTTTGATAATCTACCAAAGTTATTATTTCTAATCTTACACATTATACTAATTTTGTAGAAAATTTAGAATCCAGTCTGTTTGGTTACTTCTTTTTATAACTGATGGTGAACCCATTACTGGAAAGGATGTTTTATTCTAATATATTTCCATCATACAGTTCATTTTAAATACTATGCCTTATAAACACACATATTTCTTAAACTTAGAACAATGTAGAAAAAGCAAGTCTCCACATTCCAAAGCATAATACATTTTCCATACCTGACTCAGTTTTTATTGTCCTTTCTATATCATTAGTAGCCCCATGACTTAGGGAATTTATTTCTCCCTTCTAAGACTCAATTTCTTCAACTGATCTATTCTTATAATAAACTTAAGATGTTTTGACTTACTTAAAAGAAGATCAAATAATATCATTAACACAGTTCAATGATTCGTCTTATAATAGAAAGTTAGGCTAATGCCTTATTGTTGTTATTTAATTTTATTGTTATTAAATTTTAAACAAAGTTAGGTTATGAAAGAAAAAAAGATGAAGGTCAGAAACATATTTTCATACTTGTAGGTACAGTAATAAAAACAAAAACAAAACATATTCTCCTTATCATTCCATCACTGCAATTTTAGATGGAATTTGAAGGTACCCTTTGTGGTAATGTAGGTTTGGGCAAGATGCCATACCAAGCTAACAATATTATAATAAAATGCTGTTTTTTCTTTCTTCAAAGCAAAAGATAGGAAAGGATCGGTAATTATTGATTACACATGGATCCAATAATCTTTTGGGAAATAAATAAAATACTTTTTAATCTCTAACAAAATAGCACCTTTCATATTTCACTATCTAAATAAGATGGTGTATCTTTTTCTTTGCTACCTTTACTAAATTACCTGGTGGTTTGGACCACTATTAAATGAAATGCACATTTAAAATTCCAGCCAGAAACTTTATGACTTGAATGTGATAATTTCTGTAGGAAATGAAGCTCTAAGTTTGAGCTAAAATTAAGATCTTCATTCATGCTCATTATTTCATTTCTGGTTTTTTTTTATTTTAAAAGTATATCTTTTACTGATTTAGATTTTAAAATATTTATTTTATTCCTCTCTTCCCTTTTCACCTGGCAAATTCTTCCATATACCTTTCCTTGCTTCATTTAAAATTCATGGTTCTTTATTGCACTAATCTTTCTTACATATATTTATGCATATACATATGTATTTCTAAATACTTAAATATAAGCTTCTCAGTAGCAATAAAGTTACTTGAAGGTATGTTTTCCATGCTAGCCATTTGATACTGAGTTGCCAATTGATGTGTGTCCTGTTCTCAGTATTCTTTAGTCCCCTGCAGTCCTTTGGGTAGCCTTGAAACCTCCTGTGCTTCTCTCTGTTCCGGAACGATCTCTTCTCTCCCATTCACTTCAGCATGTCTTCTGTTGTTGTGTTTGTTCAGCACATGCTTAGGCAGTCATTTGGTGAGATATGAATGTAGCTTCTGACTTATCTTAGTTAGAGACACCATCCCTACACAAGGATGGCCTTGAACTCAGAGCTTTGCCTGCCTCTGGCTCTCAAATGCTGGAAGGTGTGTGCTGCCACCACGATCCCAGCACCTGGGGAGGCTGAGGCAGGCAGATCTCTGTGAGTTTGTGACCATTCTGGTCTACAAAGGGAGTCCAGAACAAACAAGCCGACAGAGAAAATCTGTCTCAAAAAAAGAAAGAAAAAAGAAAAAGAAAAACAAAACAAAATAATAACAATAGCAACAACACAACCAAAACAAAACAAAAAAGAAAGGAGGAAATAAAGAGACATCATCTCATAGAAAACTCTTTCATCAACTTGCTCTTACTTTTTTTTTTCCTTCTGACATTTTATGAGACGTCATTCAAATGTGTCTAAATCTCAACACTGTTCCGATTTCATGTTCATATATTTTAGGGAGAAGCAGTGTTATTTAATATTTTTTTCTTTCCTCACCCACATTATAATAATTAGCAGCTGTTATTAAAGTCATATATAGGTTTAATGGCCTGCTCAGTGTAAAGGGAGAGATCTGGTTTCATGCCATGCATAGCAGGAAGCATTTCTGAGTAGGAACTTCAAGGACCTAAATTTTATCAAGTGTTGTGGTTAGTTCCTATGTGCATTACCAATGAGAAACAATGGATGTGATTAATATTATTTGAGAAAATATGGATGAATGTCATAGAGACTTTGGGGTGACTATTCAGGTAACAAGCTGTCTCTGTCATCTTCTCGTTTGGAAAGCTACTAACCTGCACTCCTGTACACTCAGGTAATCAAGCTTGTTCTTTCTCAAGTCTCTAATGGAGTTGAAGACCAGGTACTTTAGTTTTACAGTGAAGCTTAGTTGATTAGGGTTTATGATATTTTTAGGTCTAGATAGATCTTTTAAGTAGATATTGGCAAGATGTGATAGAGATTGATTTACATTCAGTATTTTAGATGCACCAAGATAGGAAAAATGTCTTCTTCAAGCCTGTCAAATACAAATAGCCAAAACACTAAAAACATAACATTTATTTAATTCCTAATTGTGTCATGGTTCTTCTTGCTGTAGGTAGTTTATTTTATATATATGTAATAATGTAAACATATTTGTAAAAATGCTTAATTAATTTAAAAAGGATGATATAATTGAGTTAATAATGGCATAGGATTATGTCTTATGGTATTTTCATTATTCAAATAAGGAGAGTGTGTTCTTTGAAAAAGAAAGAAAAATATGAATGTTGTCTAGTTTCAAGCATTTATATAAAAGAGAATAAATATATTGAGTAAGTTATTTCTCCGTTTTTGCTATAGTCATTTCATTTCAATGGGTTTTAGTATTGTGTTGTTTTGAGGCCAGTTGAGTTAATCAGTTTGGTGCAATTTTAACAATAAAGCCTTGTTCAGTTTTATAGTGAATTCACAATGCTGCTTCAGCATTCTGAACTATCCCAGAAAGCAATTACAGATTTTGTGTTTGCAGAGTTGTTTGAAAGCAAAAGCATTTCACTGTAATCAGAGGTTTCTTTTACAAGTGACTGTGTAAATGTACTCAATTCCCTTTAAGTCTGGCCTTTATCTGATGTTGTCACTACATATAAGAGGTATTGTATTTTACTCATTATTAACTACAGAAATAAATTCATCAATGTACCTTCGTGTTGCTTTTTTCTTTTCCTATTTTTATTTCAATGACTAAGTTCTATCTTTAATCTTTCAACTAATTTCATTGAGCTACTTTTGTTAACTACACAATTTAAAATTTTTTAATTGAAACCTCAAATGTTTATATACATATGTATTTGTTGTTTCTTTGTCATCTTAATTAATTTTTGGTAATTATATACATGTATATTCATTTCTTTGTCATTAACCACATAGTAATTAATATGTGTTGTATTTGAATACACATTGAAGAATGTCATATTTTGGTCTCCACTTACTTGAATCTAGAAGTGGAAAAAAGCATTACGTGTGAACCACTTTTTTAATGAAGTATGAAAATAAGAGCTATGAGTACACCCAACGCATAGCTATTCCTTGCACTTGTATGTGTTCTATGCATTCAGAACACACAAGCCTAGATGAGTGGACACCTGTAGGATGCATTAGGTATAGACTTTTATGAACTTTAAGTGATGTCTACTAAATTAACAGCAATTAAGCCTATTGAGCCTGTAATTTTTGAGAACATGAGAAGAAGAGAAGAAACAGGACTTAATATCTTAACATAGTTACTGAACGCTTTTAAGATACACTTTTAGTAACCTACCTATTCTTGCATTACTTTATCTCTTGCAAAATCATCCAGAGGGTTTCAAGGGGTTTCATTTTCAGTTTTATAACTATTATTTTATTAGAAGTGCTAAACTAACCCTGTCTGATGTTTCCCACCTGTCTTCATTCTGTTCTATTGCTACGAGGATACACCATGGCAACGCTTATAAAAGAAAGCATTTGATTGAGAGCTTGTTTAGAGTTAGAGGGTTAGTCCATGAAAGCAGAAAGAAAGACATTGGGCTGGAACAGTACTCGACAGCTTTGACTCCTGACCTGTAGGTGGAATGGAGAGAGAGATGAGAAGAGGAGAGAGAGAGAGAGAGAGAGAGAGAGAGAGAGAGAGAGACAGAGACAGAGACAGAGACAGAGACAGAGAGACAGAGAGAGAGACTATACAGTAAATATATGAGCATATTGGGACTATTCTTTTTCAAACCACCAGATCAATCTACTTAACCCTGCTTCACAATTAACATGAAAGACATTTTAAAAGAAAAGGAAGTCTACTAAAGGGAACAGTTTTAATCAACTCTTTGCATCACTAACTTTTGCCTACTATAGATATGTCTTATGTAGATTTTATTTTTTACTTCATTTTATGGTAAGTTACATATATTAATTTACGTATGTTTAACAATCCCTGTATCTTTTTGATGTGTTCTTGGATTCAGTTTGCAGGTTGTTCATTGGCTGAAATTTTTTCATCATTTTTTCATCTAAGTTTATGTGGGCATTGGTCTGTGATTTTCTTTTTTATTTTTTCTTTATGCCATTTAGGTATTAGGGTAGTTTGGTCATTGTAAAATGAATTAAGGCAATGTCTTTCTCATTCAATTTTGTGGAATAAATTGAGGGTTTTAATTATTTGAAAGTCAGGTAGGATGTTGTGTTAAAATAATTTTGTGCTTGAGATATTTTAGATTATATGATTATTTTTTTCTATATTGTATTAAATGCCTGATAATATATATATATCAGTTTGTTTGTTTTTCAAGATAGGGTTTCTCTATGTTACCTTGGTGGTCTTGGACTTGCTTTGTAGACCAGGATTGCCTCGAACTTACAGAAACTCATTCTGTTAGTAACGCTTAACTCAAGGTTTTTGCTTGAGCTCCTAAATACTTCATTTCCAGTTTAACCTCAGCTTGGGTACTCTTTAGTGATTCCATTTCTATGTTATATCTTGAATTGTTCATTTCATTTAGCTGTGTGTGCGTGTGTGTGTGTGTTTGTGTGTGTTATTAAATACTTCATAAATGATTTATTCATATATTTCTTAATCTCCTTGATCAGATTCACAATAGTTATTTTTAAACCATTGTCTTGTGCTTTAGCTATTTCTTAGGAGGGTTTCTGGCTTCTGGTCTTGGCTGTTATTGATTGTGTTTTTCTAGCTGAAGTATAGATATCAATGTTTGAGATGATTATGATTATAGAAAGTGATGTCTGGTATTGGCCTTGGTGGATACTATACTGCTTCATGGCTTCTGTTGCCTACACTGTATCTTAGGATTGTGTGGCACCTGTGAGTTCCCTGATAGACAGCACTTCAGGTGGAGTGTGGCTATACATACTGAGATGAGTAACAGTGGACGGGGAGAAGCTAGAAGCGGGGATCAAGAGAGTCTAAAATAGGGAGAAAGGCTGATTCTTCCCTAAGGATAAGTAGAGTACCCAGGGCATTGAGTCAAAAGGACAAGCAGTCCTCCACATGGCTGGGGATGAGCCTGGGGAAATGGAGATGTAGGACTGTAGGGAGAATGAAGACAGCCTATCTGATTTCCAGGCTTGTTTGGCCAGTGTCTTCCCAGGTAAACAGTGCCTGTGATTATTGGCAGCTGACACAAAGTAATGGAGTGAGCAAATAAGTCTGAGACCAGAGAGAATCTGTGAAGTCCCCAGGAAGTGATGTCTGGTGTTTGTAAAAGTAACTAGTAGGAACACTTTGAGCACAGGTCTTTTTAGCTGGTCTCTGCCATCTATATGAAGGGTATTTTCTCCTCAAGGTACTTTCTTGTTCTCTTTCTCACCAGTCTCTGTGTGCTGTGATGTGAGCAACTTTGATCCATCACATCACCTTAATGTTGTAGTGTTAGAAATGAAGGAGCCATGGGGTTGTGAGCCTCTGAAGACAGGAAGCACAGTAAATCATTTGTCTTGTCTTTGGTTTCTCAGTTATTTTGCAATTAAATGAAAGGATAACACAGAACAGCGCCAGGAGCATTTGAAACTGTGTTACAGCTGCGATTTTGAATTATTTGAAGATGTAAGCTTAAGAATTTTGAAAATGCCATAAACAGAGCTTAATGGACTTTTTGGTTGTTTGTTTGGTTGGTTGGTTTTGAGGAAGCCCAGAAGACCAAAATAAAGAAACCGACCGCAAAGACTGATCAGTACTTTTCAGACTGAAGTGCACAGTCTACTGCACTTGGCACTACTGGCACATTACTTTACACCATAGATGACAAATTACAATTATACATGCTCCGAGATCGTGTTTGAGCCTAAATTTAAAGTTTACAGATGAATTAATGTTATGAATGAGATTTCAAAGCACTACTGCAGTCAGCTTATGGCAGGAGTATTTTTTAACGCTGTTATGCACATTTATAATGAAAGTAAGAAGGGAAAAACAGAGAAATTATTTTAAATTGCAATTTTGCCATAGAATTTTGTCATTATAAGTGTTTAATCTTTTAGGTAGAAGAGTATGTTTGAAAAGGTTGATAAAACCAACAGGCTTCATTTTTTTTTTTAAACAGCAATTTCTATCAGGACACTAGAAAATATAATGGCTGGATATTTCCACTCTGGCAGGCCATCATTAATCTATGAATTGGGTAAAAATGTATAAACTACTCACCTTGTAATGAACTTTTTTCTCTCTTTAGTAATTAAGATATGCACAGGCTTCTACAGGCATTGTCTACTCTCTCTTGGCTACGTGTCCTACTGCTAGCATGCTTTAGCATTTTGCTGCTTATTCAAGTAAGAGGAATACACAGGTTATATTATCACCAAAACTTTCATCCAGAGATCCTAGAATTTCCTGGGCTGCTATAATACGTAACACAGAGTCAGAGTCTCCATGGCCAGACCCTGACCAAAGGTAATGGATGTAGGTTGTAGAGCATAACAATAAATACAACATAGATAGAGACTTTGAAATGCAGCAATGTGAACTATTTGTGGATCTAAGCAATAGAAAATGTATCGTGTCGTCCCAAGGGAATCTCCACATGGCAGCAGGGATGCCACAGAATGTGCTGACTAAGCCATTTGGACCTCACATCATGCCGTTGTTTATATACTACTTTCTGGAGCTAGATCTAGAACTAACAATTTTAGCATCTTTCTCCTGCTAGATGCTAGTGCTCTTTTGACTTAAAACTTCTCTGCTGTTTTTCTTTCTTTGAATTGAAAGTTTCTATCCTATACCATTTTCTATTGGTAGTAAATGACTTGTTTGAATCTATACTACACACATGCAAATATGTGTAGTAACAATTAATGAATAAAAGATAGAATGAATATGAGAAAGATCAAGGAAGGATTGGAGGGAAGAAATAGGAAGGGTGATATAGTTATATCATAATCACAAAATTATGAGCTATGACAATATTTTTTAAAAGTTTAAGCCTAAAAGTTTTTGTCCAGCAGTTTTCTCTGAGTCTCTGGGTCTGGATCTGGGTATGTGTTCCTCTGTGGAAGGATTTATAGGTGTATGTTTGCAGAACACAGAAGTGATTTTGAGTATCATTCTTCAAGCACTCCGTAAGTGCCCACCTCTTTCTGAGATTGTAAGCCAGTCTCTCACTGGATTGGAGCTTGTCACAGAGGCAAAACTGACCAGGCAGTGAGCCTTAGCTACTGTTCGGTCTCTACTTCCTCCCCACTGGGTTTAAAAGATTGTATTACCAACTCTGAATTAAACTCAGTCTTTATGATTTCAAAAGAAGTACTTTGTCAGTTGAGCTATATCTTTAGCCTCTGGACTATTATTTAGATGGCTTTCTAACACAATTTTATTTATTTATTTATTTATTTATTTATTTATTTATTTACTTACTTACTTATATACTTATTTTGTGGGGAAGCCCAAGGATTTTTCACAACATGACTCTGAGGTGGCCCTAGAAGATTGAATTCAGGTTGTCATGCAGCAAAAGAGCACAGACCCTGTTGAGCTAACACAATTTATTTATTATGTTTCTTTTGTATATATTTATATTATTACAAATGAATATAATAAACTATAATTGTCTTTTAAGAAGACATTTGGTTTGAACAGTTGCTCAGTGTTGAAAGAGGTGAGACTAATTTGGGGATACTTGAGATTGTGCTAAAGGCATTTTGCATCACATGATCAATATAAGTCTCTGAAGGGTAGAGGTATTTCAATGAATAGATATGAAACATTTCCCAAAGGCAATGAGCTTAAAGGCCTGATTACCAGCTGGTTGTACCGTTTGGATGTGATGTGAATATTAGGATATAAGAGTTACATGGGAGAAGTAGGTCAGGAGGATATGCCTGTGAAAGATATATTTTTCTTTCTTTCTGCCTCATGGCTAACATCAGATGAGTTGGATTAATTAGGTTTTTGTTATTGTTCTGATGTTCTGCCTTACAGTGGACCAACAACAACAAAAAAAGTAATCATCTAATATGATGTAACTTTTGAAACCATAAAACAAAATACGTTTTCTGTTTCTGGTAGATTATCAAAAGATTTCATTTTTCAAATGAGAGAAAACTAACACAAAACCTTTAAAATATTAATATCTCATAGACTAGTGGGTTCACATCTAAACCTATTTAATTATATTATGGCATTGCAGCACAATTCTAATAATTATAAACTTTAATTCTTGAAGTCAGAATAAAATTTTGGTTATAATTTTCATGATTATCTTGATTTTCTTGTCATTCTTTATGAATATTTTGAAATGTATTTTCCACTTCATATAACTTCAAATAACTATTTGATTACTTGCTTTATTCCTACTTGATAAGCAAAACATGTCAATCATTACTAATATTTCAAACCACGCCATAATGATCTATTGGTATAGTTGAGTTATAAGATTTTAACATTTCAAAGGCATGGGTTTGAGTATTAAAAATTCAAAATAATAATAATTTTAATAATTAAATGATAATACTTAGAACCAAACATTTTCATCTTTCTATTACATATTGTATTACTTTCCTGTTTCTGATTAAAACATTATCCCTAAAAGCAACTTAAGGAGAAAAAGGATCTGTTTTGCCTGATGGTTCCAGAAGGAAAATCCATATCAGTGGAAAAGACATATCATAGTATAAGGATCAGAAAGATTGGATACAACCTTTTCATTTCTCTACAGGAAGTAGAAAAAGAACACAGGAAGTAGGGAGCAGCTCTACACACTCAGCATCTGTCAGCAATACTTCCAGCTGCAAGGTTGCACCTCTTGAAGGTTCCATAATCTTGTAAGAAAAACAACCAAGAGAAAATAGGTTTTCAAATAAACAACCTTATGTGACACATTTCTTTCCAATCACTACGTTCTTTCCCATAACCTCAGGGACATCTCTGATGTAAAAAACACTTTTTCCACCTTAAAGAGACTCTATCATCTTTAACAGTCTGAATACTATTCAAAAATTCAATGGTCAAAGTCTCTTCTGAGGTTCAGGGCAATCTCTTTACTGTGATATTGTCTTAATTAAGAAAGAATTGTTTATTGCCAACATTCATTACCACAGAAGCCCACAGCACTGCTACAGAAAGATTGAACGGGGCACTGTGAGGAAAGGCTATCAAAGCAAAATTGATTCCTAGCAGAGCAAACAGCTACCATGACCATGCCCTAAGGCCTTGGTTTCAAAGGGGCCTAGGCAGCTTCACCTCTCTGGTTTTACTGAATGTAACATACCTTTCTTTCTTGGGCTAGCTCCACTCTGGGTATGTGGCTATTCTTGGCAGAGACCTCACAGCTCTGACATGATAGAGTACCTGTGGACTCCATGACAGCACAGACTTTGCCATCACCACTTCACAGGATGGTCTCTTAGAACCTCTTTTCAGGAACTGCACCCAAGCCACACAATGCTTAGCTTCAGTGGCTTCCTGAAACTGCAGAGGAAGAACGTGTGATATGCTCACTATTACCTGTCTCTACTCTCCAAAACCCTCACTGTTGTCCAGTGTCCGGTGTGTTGGCCTGGGTTCTACTTCCTGTGGGTCATTCCAGGGACAAGAGTGGGCAGAACTCCAGGAGATCAAAGGTGCCGGGGTCCCTTTCTAGCTCAGAGGCAGCTACAGTGCCTTAAGGTGAGGCTTGTAGCCTGGGCACTGGGCCAGGTTCCAAGCCTCTCCAGGGGAAGTGGAAAATCAGTTTTCCACTGGGGGTGACAGTTTAGCCATCTTTTTAAAAACAAGACTGCAGGTCTTGGAAGCTCAGAGCTCCCCAAGGCCATGGTGACACCAAGTGTTACAGCTCCTTGATTGAGCTGCAGCAGTGACTGCAAAGGCAGTTTTAGTTTGACCATTGCTGCCTGATACCAGGCGTCCAGTGGCAGTTCCTCCCATAATAAATAAAGTCTCAGATGTCATGGTGGAAGAATGTAGAGCCAGAGGTCAAGCAATCCCCCAGCAGGCCTATATTTATAAACCTTGAGCAGTGGGGAGGGGGTTTCAAGGTGAATGTATCTGATTCTATAGGGCCAAGGGTGCCAGGATAGTTAGTCTAGATACAGTGATGGAGAAATGAGGGAGAGAAGAGTACTTAATTATCCTAGGTGAGAGAGGAGTACTTCCAGGTACAACTAAAAGTCATTGGCTGGAGGCTAGGATCTCCTCAGCATAGAGTAGAGTACTTCCAGGAATTCCCTATGCTTGTTGAAGAGTTTCCTTCTCAGGAATGGCCCAAGCCTATAATCTTCCTTAAAAACGATTTTAACATTGCTACCTTTTATGGCGAGGAAAATCTTAAGCCTTCTCTTTTCACAAGTTGGGAAAAAAACAAGGCTGGGACTTGTTATCAGGGTAACTCTATTTTTCCAATAGGAAGCAGGAGATTTGAGTTAACGCGTTTAATCAGCCCCTTTTCTACACATGCCCCTGAGGGCATGAACATCAAGATTCCTAGTGCTCTTTGCTTTTCCTGCTGCTGTGTTATAATTCTTTCTACCTCAGGTGCTCTTCTCATTGTAGACCCACACTAGAGTAATCGTGCAACAGAGTCAATGTTATGCTGTACTAAAATGGACTCTTCCAAATAAATTAGCCCATTACCTTATAATTGAACCAATACCCAGTCCTTGGGATTGTGAAAATGCAATGAGATTCCTTGTTAATATAAAATCACACCAATGAAAGCTGGACTAGCTACCAATGGAGTGTTTTTTCTCCTCTGAGACTTCAAAGGCCAAACCTACAATGGTCACATTATTCTTAGGACTCTTGTCTTCCAGTATTTTACTAAAATTAACTGGTAAACTCTTCTTCGCTTCAAATTCTTCTTATTCTAAAGTTTCACACTCATCCAAAAACAAACATGGCTCTACTATATCTCCTGGTACCAACTTATTTTAGCTCCCTACCTGTCTATTGCTGTATTACAATGCATGACTAAAAGTAAGTTCTGGGAGAATGTGTCTGTACATGCTTATGGTTTGAGAGGATTAGATTCCATAATTAGAGGAAAGTCATGTCATGGTGACAGGAGGAAGGAGCTGAATGGATACATTTTCATCATCACAGAGGAAATAGAGAGTGAGTATAGGAAGAGGAGAACTCCTAATGTCAATGGCCAATGGTGAACTTCCTCCCACAAAACCATACCTCTCAAATGTTGCATAACTTACCCAGATGGTTCTACTAAGTGGGAACAAACTGACCAAATACAGGAGCCTATATAGAATATTTCCTTACATGACCTCCCATAAGAATGCCTTTATTGCATTAATATTGTGATAGTATGGACTTTTTAAACCTTCTGTCACTCAATGTTCTTTACCTCCAATGTGTGCACAGAATGAAAGAGATTATGAGGCATGACTAAATGCAATCACATTTGAGATGTTAACAAACCTTAATTATATAATATGTTTCCACTCCTGCATTGCCCTCTCATAGCTTTTAAGCATTGTCATTAACAACTATGTGTGTATACCACACAGTACATGATATGTAATTACATCATATTATGTCATATGTGTATTCAAAAGCCATGATTAGGGATCAACAGTAAGCTGTATGTTCTGGCTACAATAGTGTAATCATGACAATCTATGGTGATGATGACTAAAACTGGAGGCAAACAGCAGGACATGATGGCTGTTCTCTGTATTCTAGTAGAAAAGAAGATGAGGCAAGAGGATTGATTACTGCATGTCTGAGGCAAGACAGAGTTACATCGAGAGTTCCAGGCCAGTATGGAGGTGTCTAAGCAGTAGACAAACAGGAAAGTAAAAATGAAGAACATTAGTAGTATAAAGCCATGTTACACACTTGGGGAGCATCAGAAACAATCTGGGACACATCTGTAATTTCAAAACACAGAAATGGATAGCAGCAGGGAGAATCTCAAGCCTGCAATGGCTTCCAAAAGCAGAGTCCTAAATCAGAACATTTTATTGGTTATCAAAGACTTCATCTCAAGCAGAATATTGCTTCTGCGTCGTCAGTGCCTGAACATCCCATTGACGATGTGAGTTATTTCATAATCTTTCATTCACAGTAATGTGCAGTAGTTTGATAACTAATGAACACAAGAAAATCAGAAAAAATACAATATAAATTAAAATTCTAAATGCATATTTTCAATTGAGACTAATATAAAAAATAACAAATTGTTTCTTAACCATTACCTTTAATATTTTCTTAATTTTATGTTTCTAAATATATGTAAGTTAAAACCAAGTTAATAACTATTTATCTTTTCCTTATGTCGTATTTATACCATTTTACAACATATAGTATCTACAATTTGAAGTAGTTATAATTAGAAGACAAAATAAAACAGCATGAAATTTTTAAGGGAAAATATTCTGAGGCAGTGACAGTTCATTTAAACTTCATCCTGATGCACCCTCACATTTAGTCTCTTTAATCTTTGCAATGGTATGTTAAGTAAATGGCCTTTCGACCACAGGATGAATTTTCTGAATTTAGAAGGTCTTGCATATCAACTGTGATACCTCAGTTAGCCTGTAGTGCTTTTGCAGGAGATAAATTGTTTTTCTTTTACATCTGCACTGATTAAATTTTTGTGAAGCATGAAATATAATTACAGTAAGATTAGAAGGCATTACCTGCATGTGTTGTAATTGTCCATAAAATTAGCAATTTTCTTATGAAAAATATGCATTATCTATTTTTTCATTACATGAAAGGCACAAAATTAAAGTTTTTCTTACACATGAAATGATAATAAAAATTAGGATATAATTTCATTGCTCCATAACTATAATTTTACCAAATAAAATTAACTCTTAAGTGTATTATGTATTTCAGTTGGCATTAATCAAACTTTAGCATTAAAATTTCTAGCTGATTTTCTTCTTGTAGGTTTCTAGGATCCTCTGGATCCTTCAACTTTGTTATTCTCCCATGCTTCTCTCATCTAGAGTCCCAATAAGATGTCCTCCCCTCTGCCCCAGTTTCCTGGTTAGTGAAGACTTTCATTGGACATGCCCCTTGGGCTAGTGTGCAGATATAAGTGAGTATATACCATTTAACTCTTTCTGCTTCTGGGTTAACTCACTTATTATGATCATATCTAGTTCAATCTATTTGTCCACAAATTTTGGGAATTCCTTGTTTTTAATAGCTGAGTAGTATTCCATAGTGTATATGTACCACAGTTTCTTTATCCATTCTTCTATTGAGGGAATGGACAAGACATTCTCCACAGTTGAGTGGAGAGTGGCGTCTGACTTTCACACGAACTCTGGTGCCTCATATTTGACCACGTCCCCTGAATGGGGAGACCTGGTGGCACTCAGAGGAAGAATAGCAGGCTACCAAGAAGAATCTTAATACCCTATGAGCATATACAGGGGGAGGAGGTCCCCCTCAATCACAGTCATAGGGGAGGGGAGTAAGGGGAAAATGAGAGGGAGGAAAGAATGGGAGGATACAAGGGATGGGATAACCATTGAGATGTAATATGAATAAATTAATAAAATAAAATTTAAAAAATAGACAGTTTAATATATTTACAAACTTTTAAATTTTTTTCTTTCACTCCTATTTTTGGGATAGAAATTATGAGCAGAAAACAATCAAATTCCTAGTATTTGAATGAATGTACACTCAAATGAATGCTTGAAAAAAGGGGGTGCGTACTTTCTCTGTTCACCCAGGAGTAACGAAAAGACTTTTCTAAACAATTCACAAAATGTAATGTTGTCTGTAAATAGTCAGTATCGGAGAACTAATAGAGATGTTCCCAACCCAAAGAAGTATATATTCTTCATTATAACAAAACGTGAGAAAATGCAAACTTGAATCACTTGAGTCCAATGAGAGTAAGATAGTATATCTTCTCAATCTGGGGTGATGTCTGATTCTCCACAGAAATGTTGACCACAGAGATATGTGTTCTTCCTAATTCCTTCATAACTGGTGAAATAATATTAGTGCAAAAAAGAAAAGCCCCAAATAGGAGCTATAAGCCATGCTACAACAACAAAGGTGAACGTGGTTTAAAGTCTACAAGCTTATGCGCTGTGACAGGATTTACAAGTTATTGAGAAAAGTAAAGGAAGGGGCACAAATAGACATGGGCAGAAAAACCCAAAGAAAACGGACCTGAAACCTGAAAGGACATAAATATCAGTGTGTTACTATATCAAAATTGCCAGGATTTTTGTACAGCAGTGGGCAAGACAGGTCATACTTTATCAGAGGGCTGTGAACACTGATAGAATGTGTTGAGACAAAGCAGAGGAACAGACAAGAGAAAAAATTCCCTCTAAAGTCTTTTGTCTGCCCACTCTCTTGCATAGCAAGGATATTGGGTTTTTTTTCCTACTTTACTTTTAATCATTTCATACAGTGTTTGTGATAATATCCATGCCTTTCCTTAACCTAATTTTGTTCTATTTTGTTTCATGCTCACTCTTACATACTCTGCTCTTCATCTGATCTTAATCCCCTCCTACCCTAATGTGCTTGATTGTTGCTCAGTCCTTTCCCAGGTACCACAGCTACCAGGTATTTGTGATTTCAGTAGCTACATCATATCCCGAATACAGTGCTTAATAGCAACTTCATCCTCCCCGTATCCTATAACAAGTCTACTCCCTTTTATGTGGTGTTCCCTATATTCAATGTAATGGAATAGATATTCTACCTACAGTCAACAGTTACTTATTCTCAGTGTTCTCACTAGTTTTCAGTCTCTCCCTTAACCATTATCTACTGGAAAAGAAGAAGCTTCTTTGATTAAGTTTGAAAGAACCTCTAATTTTTAGATATTCATATAAATATAATTAAAGCAATCTGAATACATTTTCACTTAAGACATAACCAGTAGTAAGTTCCATACTAGGTTGTGTGACCTTTTCAGCCATTTATTGTTATCGGTTTTATAAAACTAATCATGTATTCTTTCTTGTGGAGAGGAACTCAATTCCAAGCATGAGGCTTGTGGCTGCCTCTAAAACAATCATAGCACCATTACACCAATTAGTCTTTCTTCCCAAGCAAATCAGTACTGTAATACAAAAATGTCATAACTTGGTAAGACCATCAATTTTCTAGATTCTAGTTCTGTTCCTGCTTAATTACACATGTTCTCTTTGAAAAGGGTATAGTACCTCCAGGAACAAGTTTTTCTATGTAGTTCTAATAGACAACAAAGAGATCCGGCCAGAGAATTTTACAATATAATTATAGTAATCACTAAAGAAAAATGTGATTTTAAGCTTTGAAGGTAAATATAATTGAAAATATAAATAATACAGTAACTGAAGTACCACAGGTGTAGGGAAACAAATGCAATATCTTCTTTTCCAATGAGATGATAACCTTTAATTTTTACATGTATATATTTAAGTGGGAGTTACAGCCTATAGTAAGTGAACAGGAAGCAAATAAGAAGTCTGGTGGTAGGACCTTAGGATGAGAAGGAAATATAGCATACATGATATAAAAGTGTGACATTACATCAGAGACACTTGACAGGTGGCCAGTGGCTACTATATATCACTAAGACATGGAGGTATGATGTTTTATTTTATGTATTTTATATATGTAAAGGAATTTTAATCCAACACACCTTTAATCCCTCTGCTTGGAATTCAGACTCACCCTTAGTTCACATCTTGAATCCCAAACAATGAAGGTAAATTTGGTTTGTAGAATGAAACACCCGTGTTTGAAAAGTGACTTCTAATGGAAAGGCAGACAAAGTGATGAATCTGAGAAAAATTTAACAGGAATAATATATGCCCAACTCATACAAGAATAGCACACGAAAAAGAAATGATCTAAGAGAGCCCATGAAGAAGCAGTCCTGTTGAATTGAGTGGAGGTCAGTCAGTTGGCTGCCACTGTAGAGTCAGCTGAGAGGTGATGTGGCAGTTCAGTTCATGGCAAGTCAGATCAGTTCAGTCAGTTCAGTTGAATGGAATTTAGTTCAGTGCAGTTCAGTTGAATGAGTACAATGCAGTAGAGTTGGGTTTCTCTGTGAGTTCATGCAGAGGCAGTTGAAGCCAGAGAATAAGAAGGAACTACAATATTATAACAAATTGCCAGAGCTCTTTTGAGGCCAAGCAGAGGAATTTAATCAGAAGCCTAGAGAAGCCAGATTGAATCAGTCATCTTGTCAAGGAGTTTGAGCCAAAACATCTGAGTTGAACCAGCCAGCCAGAGTTCAGAAAGAGCTATAAAGGATGAGCCTATTCCTCCGAAAACCTTTGAGACAGCAATTACATATGGCAAATAAAAGATGTATACTCATGTGTGTGGATATGTTTGGATTTTAATAATTTTATTGTTGTTTTTATTCACCCTTTGCCCCGGTACCAACATTATTATTATTACTATTGTTGTAATTATCATTATTATTATTATCATCATCATCATTATTTGATTCTATTTTATAAACTCACATGGTTATGAAAGAGGCAACGTAGTCGCATGTATGCAATTTGAACAAAAATCTATGTAAAAAATAATAATTAGCTAATGAAAAGAGATTTTTTTACTTACAGTTCACTAATATGATCTCTAACTATATTCAGTATTAAATAATAATGTTAATGAAAATGCGAAGGGCATAATTATGTGACTATTTACTTAGCTTCCTTGTAAAAACTGACTTTATCCACAATTAAATATGCTAAAATATAAAAACTGCATTATTGTGTTTATAATAATTACTGTAGTCACATGTCACAATAAAGTCATTTCCCCTAGCTGAGCTGTAATGTCTGGCCTCAGTGGGAGATGATGCTCGTATTTCTGCTGTAACTTAAAGTGCCAGGGTGGGTTGGTACCACTCAGGGCCTCCCCCCACTTCTCTCAGAAGAAGAAAAGGGTAGAATTGGGGAAAGGGAGCATGAGGGCTGGACTGGAAGGAGAAATGGATAGAAGCTGAGAAAAGGCTGTAAAGTGATTATATAAATAAAATTAAATTGAAAAAAGATAAGTTTAAAGTCAGGGACAGCTGCAAATTTATATATAAAATATCAGATTAAATGCCATCACTTGAGAAGCATCAAAGAGCACAATCTTTTGTACAAAATAATGTGAAAGACAATTCACTTTACCTTACACAGGCATGGCACATTCAACTCCGACTTGCCTGTAGCCAAGTATTAAGGATTGCCCTCAGTATACCTTATATGTTTTCACCAATTATTTTAGGTTTCATGTGTGCTTTGCTTCACTGAGTTCGTTCATAACTATCCTGTTCCTGTAGCTGATCCTGAGAGTAGGTCAATTTCTACCTCCCTGGGAGCTAGAGGCATGCTTCTTTAAAGCACAGTGGCTGGATGGAGGTATGAGCTCTTGATGACTGTCATTCAAGGGTCTTATTACTAGTATAATCTCATTCTTCCAATTGCCCTGGAAGCAGCAAAATATATCCTACTGATCAGGAGTATTGTGACATTAAACTGTCTAAAGTACACTTACCTAGCATCTTTTTCAGAAACATGTATTTTCTATTTTCTGCAATTACACTGTGTTAGTTGTTTGTCTTTGTGCTTTATACAACTCTACTAATTCTGTTTCTAGTAAAAACAGGGAGAGTTCACAAAATATGCTGTTGTGAAAGATTTTATAGCAATTGGCTTTTAATTCAACACCATATTATCTTATTTGCTCCGGCCAATGGGCAATAGCACATGGCACAAGAACAGACTAGTAACGAGCTTGCGTATTGCATGTGGCCTTTTGCTGTTCCTTTAACCCAGAATTGACAGTATGATTACTGTGGGCTAGGATGCCAAATGGTAAGAAAGACATGGACCTGCACCACTTATTATCTAGGCTGACAGACATCAAGCATTCAGGCATGAAACCACGGGCATCTGGGAACAGGTTGCCTCCAGTAACCTGCCAGCCTAATGAGGAAACAATAATACCAGCAGAGTCTCATCCAGACTTAGAAAATAGCTCAGTCAGATCCCAACTGATGCTGAGCTGAAGAACTGTGACCTAAACACATTTGTGATTTTTTTTTTCTAAGACACTAAATTCCATGGATATGTTAACACTGGGACAGATAACATATATCTTAATATTTTTCTGGAGATAAATAAACAGAAATATGAGAAAATGACGGGAAAGGTGAAAGGAAATATGAGTGACACAAGGAAAGACTTCCTTTCTGAATCTTTTTACTCTCCCAGAGATATGCATTGGCCATATTTTTTTTTCTTTCTAACTGAATGAATTGGTATTACAATACAAAGGTGTCAAATTGATTAATTTAGGAGCTAGGAGTAATAAAATTGAAAAAGTGAAACCTTCAATGAGCTGCTCCGAAAGGAAAAAACTTAAAAGACACCAAAAATATGAGTTGAAATTTAAGAGCATTTTACTATGATTAGCATAGATTTTACTATGATTAGCATAGATAGCTTAAGCCATCTATGTAAGGGCTGATCAGTGAAAATAATTGTCAGAATAATAAGAGGAAGAACAGGACAGTTGGAGCAATATTGATTCTGAATGGTACAGAGATGTTTCAATCCAAATATTGAATTGTTTTTAGATACCAGCGTTTTCCAATGCCCATGTTAATTTTAGACATGTGTCAATGTAATTCAGGAAAAATGATATCCTAATAAGATGAGAATATGTAGTTAGTTTTATCTTATTTAATAAGTAGTATATTTAATAAATATACCAACAAAATTATGTTTTGTAGTCCCAAAATATGTTATATTTGAAGACCTGTGCCATGATAATCTAAAAGTAGATTAATATATCTCTTCTCTTAGTTTTCATGCTAAATAAAAATCTGTAATCAAGAGTTACTATATATTTTAATGCAGCATTGCCTTGGGTTAATAAAAATTTACATACAAATATCAGTGGAGTTGTATTACCTGGCTGTGGTCTTTCATAGTCCTTGTCTCATGCTGAACGTTAAAAATAACAAATTATGTCAACTAAATAAGTATTAGTCTTAATAAATAAGTAATTTTATGTCATTATTAACAGTTACAGTGGTAGCTATATAATAACTTTAATGGTGTTCCTGGTACTTATAACCAAAATGATTTAGAATTGCTTCGAGCTACCAAAATTCCTTTGTGTACTACTCATAAAATAACTAGAACTATAAAGAGAATATGCTACCCAAACAGTCCTATAAGTCAACAAGTAAAGGAGGATGTTTGGTTCAATGCTACACATTTACACATACATGAACAAGCAACTTTTAAAAATGCAACGCAGAAACCCTGTCTCAAAAAAAGAAAAAAAAAAAAACTAAAAAGAAAAAAAAAAAAGAAAGAAAGAAGCACAGTAGAGTATGGAGAAAAGATTGGTCATCAAAGACACTCCAAAAGTGATGCCTATCAAATGTCACTACACATGCACCACCCTACGCACAGAGTATAGATCCAATGTCTCTGCCAGTGGGAGAGCAAAGATAATTAATTTTAAAGAAAATGGAAGTCGAAATATCTTCCCAAGTTTGGAATATGTGGACATTTCTAGAACAGTACATATACATATACAAATACTTCTCCAACAAGGATAATTTTATGAGAAGAATAGAAATTTAACAATGAAGAATAATTAGAACACATATATTCCAGAAGCTCTCATATCTATGTTACAATGATTCTTGTTATTTAAATCCTAAAGAGGAAGAGAATATGAATAAGATATAGGAGAAACATTGGTGAACATTTATAAAAGTTATTGTCATAAAAGCAAATAAATTACATGAACTGATATTGAGCTTGAGGAAAGTTCATATAAAAGCTACACTAAAATTTTTCAGTTGTCAGTGGGGGATACATAAGAAGAAAGCATAATAATATATACCCATACAATGTCACAATCTCACCAATTTCTGACAGTAAATGAAACATTACTCAAATTAAAATAAAATGATATTACAGCTCAATATATCAGATAAGTGCCAGCCAATATTCACCTCAGTTAAAAAAAATCAGTGAAGTTAATGAAACTCAGAGGGAAAGGTGGAGGGCAGGATGAAATGCCCATCCTGTAATGTGGTATGTCACTCTTCTAAGTTGGAATGCATTCTGGAAGACAAGTGTTCAGTAAATGAACAATGATTGTCAGTTAATATAGCTCTAAGAGTTGAACACATACCTTGTATTACATTCTGCTTTTCCTCCATTGTCATAGGCTTTTATTTCCCATGGATATATAGCACAAAAAAAAAATACAACAACAACACAACAAACACAAAAGTGAACTCAAAAAAACTTCTAAACAAAAACAGCCAAAGAGAAATGGATACAAATGCTTTAATGTATAAGATATATCATGTAATTTTTGTATGGCTTCATACAGTTTTCATTTTGTTGATTTTAATAACTAACAAGATGGTGTATCACATAGATAAAAGAGCCTAGAGTCGACATTTTTAAAGAAACAAGAAAGAATTATAACAGTAATATAGAAATAATTTGGAGTATATTTACATATTCATTAAATAATCACAAATATCTAAAGATATATATATATATGCTAATGGATATATAAATATGCGTCTTTTCCTAGACTGCTTTTTTGGACAAACATAGAGATTGTAGTTGAAGCTCTACATCTTATCAGTACTAATGTGTTTATATTCAGAATTTGATGCCAAGTAATCCCTCATTGATTTCTGTAAAGTGGGTGGAAACTCACTGTAGAACCAATAGTTGTCACAGTTTATTTAAGACTTATGTCTCTGACAAAATCTAATATTATTTTTATAGGAAATCATTCTAAAAATTCTTCAACATTAGTTCATTATGCTTATTGTGTAAACTGGACAGTAGATGATTTTTACCAAAGTCCAGAATGAAAATGGATTTTATGCAGTACGTCAACTCAAGCATTTATGATGTCATTCAGAAACCTCCTGGTTCTCTGCCACACGGGAATTTAAATAGGTAGAAGTTAGGGGTGTCAAAGGCAGAAAAAGGAAATCAAGGGGCACTTTCAGACATGGAACCTTCTGTAGAATAACAGGGTGTTCTGTTGTTATTGTCGTTTAGTCCTTGTCTTAAGGAAACCTTAAGTTAAAACTTAGGAAGAAAAAGACAGACCTGAGAACTGAAAACATTTCTAGGACATTCATCCTTCCCTATTAGTCCCTCAAATATAGAATGTAATCTTGTACAAGTCAAAACATTAGGGAAGGAAAGTCTCTCTGAAAAAATGCACTGCTTTTTTAATTGGTCGTTGGTAAACTCTAATTAATATTTTTGTTAGTGTTTATGTAAAGAAGTCAAGGTGAGATAAATTAAGGGCACTTGAATCAATTTGTGTTCAAACAGAAGAATCCCTCCTAATACAGAAGATAACATACCCTTTACATGGTTACACGCAACCTTTTCTTTTCCACATACAATATATGCTTATATAATTTAGTAATAAAATGTGGAGTGCTGTCAAAACACATCATCACTTGCATAGGATGGATTCATTAGTAAACACCATTACACTATTGAAGTAAGAAAATACTTCAAAAGATGAGAGAAACTATTGCAATAAGGAGACGCCCAACATTTCTGAGCCCAAGCAGAAGTGGAATTTTGTTTCAAGAAAAGGAAAAACAGGTAATGTGCTATGTGGAAAATGTAGTTTAAATGTCCGAGGACATTTTCTTTATGTTTCTCTTAGTTTTTTATATTATAAGTACATCGACTCCCAAGATGGCGTCGACCAGTAGGCACCATAGCTGATCTACTCCGAGGAGACCAGGGATGTGAATGGAGCCACAGACTGCTGGATTTTGAGAATGTAGGTGAGTGGGGCCCCAAATGCCACAGACCACCAGGGGGTCTAACCCCGGGACAAGCAACAGTCCGGAGGAGCTAAACGCACTCCCCAAACCCTGAAATGGAATCCACAACTAAGCTACAGCGGACACATAAAACCCAAACTCACCATTTGGGGAGGGGATTCTCCGGAGCCCCCAGCCTGAGGAGTCTCAGCAAATAGGGTGAAACCACCAGTGAACCTCTCCATCCACACCACGCCAAACTGCGGAGGTCACTTGCCTAGCCCGGGAGCATTCGGGTTAGAAGATACAGGGGACTCCCGCCAGCGGCCTGAATCGCCATTGTTGCCAGCTGCCCGCCTGGGCTGCCGGCACTGACCCGGCACTCCCTAAACAACAGAACCTAGCTGGGTCCATTCTTGCGGGCCCGAGACAGGACCTCCCATAATATTGGGAGCCGTGGGTCGACTTGCAGGGTCTATCTGCTGACCTAAAGTGACTTAGGAGCATTCGGGCTTTCACTGGTGGAAAGAGAAGATACAGGGACTCCCGCCAGCAGCCTGAATCGCCATTGTTGCCAGCTGCCCACTAGGGCTGCCAGCACTCCCTAAACAACAGAACCTAGCTGGGTCCATTCTTGCGGGCCTGAGACAGGACCTCCCATAATATAGGGAGCCGTGGGTCAACTTGCAGGGTCTATCTGCTGACCTAAAGTGACCTGGGAGTGTCCTGGCATATAGGGGCGTGGAAACTGCTGTCTCCTTGGATATTGCCAGTGGCCTGAAACCACACTGTCTCAGGCCCACCAGGCACTGATCCTATAATTTCCAACAGGCAGATCCTAGCTGGGTCAGCTCCTGCAGACCCAGCAAGAACTCCCAAATTCATGGGAGAGGCTGGACGCTCCTAAAGAGTATAGAGGCAGAGCTAAAAGACAGCTACAACCCAGAAGATCTGATACACCTCTGGTCTTGGCTACAAAGTAACAGGAAAGACAGGCAGCTGGGATCAACCTACATAACCAGAGAGCTTGTGTGCTGACCTTACTCTAGATCCCAAAACTGCTGATCTGAATTACAGCAATAAGGTGAAAAGGCCCAAACAGAAACCTACTTTGCATGACTCAGCCTGGTGCCTAAGGTGTTGAGAAAAATCTCCAGGAGTAGAACCTGAATCACCTGCCGGGTCCAGGGAAATATTCCCTGATCTCCACAGGTAAGGGCACCCTACCTATAATTAGACACCAACTATGCACTCCCAAACAGGGAAGGTCACTACAAACTACCTCCCAACATCAGAGTCACCAAAATGACAAGGGGACAACGAAAGAACGCTAACAAAAACCAAAACAGGATGGCATCACCAGATCCCAGCAATACCAATGAAAACAACATGGAGAACCCAACAACAATTGATATACAAGAAAACTACCTCAAGTCCTTAGTAAGTAAGATGATAATGGAAGAAACAAATAAAATCTGTAAACAAATGCAGGAGGAGGCAAACAAGAGGGCTGAAGACTTAAAAGAGTCATATAAAGAGGCATTTGAAGAATATCAGAAAAATACAAATATCCAGATGAAGGAAATCATTAAAACAGTTCAAGACCTGAAGATAAAAATGGAAGCTATCATAAAAGAACACACGGAAGAAAAACGTGATCGAGAAGCTTCAGAAAAGAAAGCAAGCATCTCAGAGGTGGCCTTATCTAACAGATTGCAAGAAATGGAAGAACGAATATCGGGACTTGAAGATACAATCGCAGAACTGCAAACATCCGTCCAGGACAATGCTAAATCTGAAAATTTCCTGACACAGAGCATCCGTGAAATAAAAGACCACATGAAAAGACGAAACTTGAGAATAATAGGGATAGAGGAAAGAGAAGGCAACCGACTCCACACCCCAGAGAATATCTTTAATCGAATTATAGAAGAAAATTTCCCCAATTTGAAGAAGGAGATGCATATGAGCATACAAGAGGCCTACAGAACACCAAATAGAATAGACCTGAAAAGAAAATCTTCCCGCCACATAATAATAACAACACAAAATATACAGAATAAAGAAAAAATATTAAAAGCGGCAAGAGAAAAAGGCCGAGTAACATATGAAGGCAAACCTATCAGAATTACTCCTGACTTCTCAGAAGAGACCATGAAAGCCAGAAGGGCCTGGACAGAGGTTCTGCAAACCCTAAGAGAACACAGATACCAGGCAAGAATACTTTACCCAGCGAAATTATCAATAACCATTGACGGAGAAAACAAGATATTCCATGACAAAAACAAATTCAAACAGTACCTAGCCACAAATCCAGCTTTACAGAAGTTACTACAAGGAAAACTCCACCCCAAAGAATCAAACTACAACCAAAACTACATAGGAAATAGGTAACTATACCATCGCAAAATCACAACCTCACAAAATCTCGACTGTTACAAATACCAAAAATGAAGGGACTTAGCAATCACTGGACATTAATATCTCTCAACGTCAATGGTCTCAATTCTCCAATAAAAAGACACAGACTAACTGACTGGATGCATAAACATGACCCAACATTCTTCTGCATTCAAGAAACACATCTCAACCACAAGGACAGACATTGTCTCAGAGTGAAAGGTTGGGGAAAAATATACCAAGCAAATGGTCACAAGAAACAAGCTGGGGTAGCCATTCTAATATCTAATAAAATAGACTTTCAACCAAAATTGATCAAAAGGGATGAGGACGGACACTTCGTTCTCATCAAAGGTAAAGTCAATCAAGAAAACATCACGATTTTGAACATCTATGCTCCTAATACAAGGGCTCCCACATTTGTAAAAGAGTTATTAACAAAGCTTGAACCACTCATTGATACCCACACATTAATAGTGGGAGACTTCAACACCCCACTTTCACTCAAGGATAGGTCCTTGAATCAAAAACTAAGGCGGGAAATAACTTCATTAAGCAATGCCATGAATCATATGGATCTAACAGATATCTACAGAACTTTCCACCCAAATGCAAAGGAGTATACCTTTTTCTCAGTTAGCCAATCTAACTAAAAGACAGAGAAACACTATCCAAATTAACAAAATCAGAAATGAAAAGGGAGACATAACAACAGACACCGAAGAAATACAAAGAATCATAAGAACCTACTTTAAAGGCATTTATGCCACAAAATTTGAAAATCTAAGGGAAATGGACAATTTTCTCGACCGATTCCATTTGCCAAAATTGAATCAAGACCAGATAAACAAATTAAATAGCCCTATTTCTCCTATAGAAATAGAAGCAATCATTGATAGTCTCCCAACCAAAAAAAGCCCAGGGCCAGATGGTTTCAGCGCAGAATTCTACCAGTCCTTCAAAGAGGAGCTAATACCAATACTATTCAAGCTATTCCGAAAGATAGAAATGGATGGAATATTACCAAATTCATTCTATGAGGCCACAGTCACATTGATACCCAAACCCCACAAAGACGCAACAAAAAAAGAGAATTTCAGACCAATTTCTCTTATGAACATTGATGCAAAAATACTTAACAAAATACTCGCAAAGTGAATACAACAGCTTATCAAAGACATCATTCACCATTACCAGGTAGGATTCATTCCAGACATGCAGGGATGGTTTAACATACGAAAATCCATCAATGTAATCCACCATATAAACAAACTGAAAGAGAAAAACCACATGATCATCTCTTTAGATGCAGAAAAAGCATTTGACAAAATCCAACACCCATTTATGTTTAAAGTTCTGGAAAGATCAGGAATACAAGGCACTTTTCTAAACATCATAAAGGCTATATACAGCAAACCAATAGCCAACATTAAATTAAATGGAGAGATACTCAAGGAAATCCCTTTAAAATCGGGGACCAGACAAGGCTGCCCACTTTCCCCATACCTCTTCAATATAGTTCTTGAAGTTCTAGCCAGAGCAATAAGACATCAAAAGGAGATCAAGGGTATCCAAATGGGAAAGGAAGAAGTCAAATTATCCCTATTTGCAGATGATATGATAGTGTATATAAGTGACCCCCAAAATTCTACCAGAGAACTCCTACAGCTGATAAACACCTTCAGCAAATTGGCAGGATACAAAATAAACTCAAAAAAGTCAGTAGCTTTCCTATATACAAACGACAAACAGGCAGAGGAAGAAATTAGGAAAACTACTCCCTTCACGATAGCCAAAAGCAATATAAAATACCTAGGAATAACCCTAACCAAGCAAGTGAAGGACTTATTTGAAAAAAACTTTAAATCTCTGAAGAAAGAGATTGAAAATGACATCAGAAGATGGTGGGATCTAACTTGTTCGTGGATCGGGAGAATTAACATAGTAAAAATTGCCATTTTACCAAAAGCAATTTACAGATTCAATGCAATCCCTATCAGAATACCTACAAAATATTTTGAAGATATTGAAAGAACAATCCTCAACTTCATATGGAGAAACAAAAAGCCCAGAATAGCAAAAACAATCCTATACAATAAAAATTCCTCTGGAGGAATCTCCATACCTGATCTCAAGCTGTACTATAGAGCAACAGTAATTAAAACAGCATGGTACTGGCACAGCAATAGGCTAGTGGATCAATAGAATCGAACTGAAGACCCAGAGATGAATCCGCACACATTTGGTCACTTGATTTTTGACAAAGAAGCCAAATCCATTCAATGGAAAAACGACAGCATGTTCAACAAATGGTGCTGGTCTAACTGGCTGTCTACATGTAGAAAAATGCAATTAGACCCCTATTTGTCACCATGCACAAAAATCAAGTCCAAGTGGATTAAAGACCTCAACCTAAAACCAGAGACATTAACCCAATTAGAGGAAAAAGTGGGGAAGAGTCTGGAACACATAGGTACAGGAGACAACTTCCTGAATAGAACACCAACAGCCCAGGCCTTAGCATCAACAATTAATAAATGGGACCTCATGAGGCTGAGAAGCTTCTGTAAGGCAGGTGACACTGTCAAGAGAACAAAGCGACAGCCTACAGACTGGGAAAAGATCTTCACCAACCCTTCATCTGACAAAGGTCTAATATCCAAAATATATAAAGAACTCAAGAAATTAAACACTATCAAACCAAATAACCCAATAGAGAAATGGGGCTCAGAACTAAACAGAGAATTCTCAATAGAGGAACATCAAATGGTGGAGAAACACTTAAAGAAATGCTCGACCTCCTTAGTCATCAGAGAAATGCAAATCAAAACGACACTGAGATTCCATCTTACACCCATCAGAATGGCTAAGATCAATAATTCAACTGACACCACATGCTGGTGAGGATGTGGAGGGAGAGGAACACTCCTTCATTGCTGGTGGGAATGCAAACTAGTACAACCACTTTGGAAATCTATCTGGCGCTTTCTCAGAAAAATGGGAATAGGGCTTCCTCAAGACCCAGCTATTCCACTCCTTGGAATATACCCAGAAGATGCACTACCACACAACAGGGACATATGCTCAACCATGTTCATAGCTGCCTTATTCATAATAGCCAGAACATGGAAACAACCTACGTGTCCATCAGTAGAAGAATGGATAAAGAAACTGTGGTATATTTACACTATGGAATACTACTCAGCTATTAAAAACAAGGAATTTCCGAAATTTGTGGACAAATGGATCGATCTAGAAATTATCATAATGAGTGAGTTCACCCAGAAGCAAAAAGAGTCAAATGGTATATACTCACTTATATCGAGACACTAGGCCAAGGGGTACGCCCCCATGATAAACTTTACCTACCAAGAAAGTGGGTCAGAGGGGAGAAAATCCTATTGAGACTTTAGGGGTGAGAAGCCGGGAAGAATGAGGAAATAGAGGGATCCAGTGGGTCCTGGAAAAATACAGGCGGGTCTGGGCCCTCTAGTCCTCCTCAAACTATGGAACCAGCCAAGGAAAATATAGCAGTAAACTTCGAACCCCTACCCAGTCTAGCCGATGGACAGAACATTCTCCACCGTTAAGTGGAGAAAGGGATCTGACTTTCACACAAACTCTGGTGCCCCATATCGGACCATGTCCCTTGGATGGGGAGGCCTGGTGGCACTCAGAAGAAAGATAATAAGTCACCAAGAAGAGACTTGATACCCTGGGAGCATATACAGGGGGAGGAGGTCCCCCTCAGTCACAGACATAGGGGAAGGGAGTAGAGGGGGAAACGGGAGGGAGGAAGGAAGGGGAGGATACAAGGGGATGGGCTAACAATTGAGATGTAATATGAATAAATTAATAAATAAATTAATTAATTAAAAAAATAAAATAAAATAAAATAAAAAGAAAGTCCAGTAGAGTTAAAAAAAAGTTTATCTTTTCCTTTAAAAGTTAACCCTTTGGAAGTCTTTCTCAGCAAACACGTACCCTAAATTGAAATATTAATTACAATGTGTCAGATGTGTCAGAGAAAAAGCAAAATGATCAATTTGAAGTATCATCCCATTTATGGAACAACTGTTTGGAAAAGATTGGTCTTAGCCCCTTTGAAAATCAGACAAATAAAGCCTTATCTCCAGCAAAAAAAAAAAAAAAAAAAAAAAAAGTACATCATTTCTTCCTTCCATTTCTTTATTCAAAATCCTTGTCCTCTAGGTGTCTATTAATTGTTCTTACAACCAGACTCAGACATGTGCATAAGCACATGCATGCACATGCACACACATACACACTCACACATTCAACACACACACACACACACACACACACACATACATAAATGTGTAAGTATAATCTGCTCAGTCTGTATACTGTTATTTGTATCTCTGTTTTCAGGCTGACTACTTAGTATTGGCTAATCAGTAGATGTGCTCTTGCCAGGAGAAAACTTTCTCTTGGTTCTCAGCATTCCTTAACTTCCTGAATAATTGTAGGACTGAGACCTACTGGGCTTTCTCCTAGCCATGTTAATATGTCTAGTGTTGTTGCCAAAACAGTTCTTCAGTGAATACTGTAGCTTTTTAATTTGTCCTTTTTTTCTTAAAAGTAAAATAAATGAAACTAGTGGGATGTCTCACTGGCAAGAACATCTGCTGCCAAGGCTGATAATCTGTCTGATACCCAGAATTCACCTGGTAGAAACAGAAAACTGACTTCCTGAAGCAACTCTCTGACCCTGATGTGTGCCATTTCTCTCTCTAATCACACACTGCCTGGTGGTTTGTAGGAGGAACTACACTTTGAAGACTGGGGAGACCAGAGAAAGGAGATGTAACACTGAAGGCTGTGAAAATTCCATATCAATACAAAGTGAAGATTTGGTTAGAGTGGCCTCTTTACAACCCCTAACCCATACTTACCCATGGGTAAGTCCAATAAACTGATCTTTGGTAGAATTAAACTTTACTTTGACATTGTGAACTTATTAGAAGGGGGTAGACATCAGTTCCACTCAAAGAAAAAAATTTACACGTCAGATGGTGAACTTATTTGTTCATCTCACTATGCTCCAAGGTTTTAGGAAAGATAGCTAGTAAATAACATACAATGGTAAAAATGTTGCAAAATGGAAATATTTCAGTAAATAATCATTTGTATTTAAAGATTATGCTAAGACATTACTTGCTTACAGAATGTGAAGGAAATCTATAAAGTCTCATTTATAAAGGTTTGATTAATGTAAGTAATTAAGAATAAGACTTAGAGATAATTATATATATATATATATATATATATATATATATATATATCAGAGTTCTCTGATCAAAGTTCAAACAAATTTCAACTAAAATAAATGGGGCCATTGATCTGCTATTAGTAACAATTATTAAAACTGGTAAAGGAACAAAAATACATGTCTAATCAAGGTTTATTTACATGTTGAACAGAAAAGGCAAAATCAGCCATTGCATATATTCCATAAGGCTTTATGCTACCTTTTCAGGTGAAGGAATGATGAGTAAAGGAAATGGAAATTGGCAGTTTACGGTAGTAAGGCAAGAAAGACACACCTCCTACTATTTGCATTCATTTAAAAATTATAGATGATAGTCTCATTGACACTTGATCCTAGAATTTCTAATATATACATTAATATATTATTATTAACATATTAATATATATTAAACCCCAAGCAACTTCAGTCTTAACTGTGAAACTATAACTACATAGTCTTCAACCCCACAAGAGACTTGAGAAGGAATAAAATTATTGCTTAAGAAAGAAGTACAGGAAAGCAGCATCCAAAACAAAGAGATGATAGAGACAATTTGCTGCCTAGTCAGTCATCCATTTCCTCTCTATAACATTGGAATATCACATGTAGCCTTCTAGCCCAGTATATCTGACAGAGATCATTATAAAGCAGGAATATGGAAGACTTGCTTACCCTCTCCTGGCAGAGCTTGGTAGTACTCCTGTGTCCACGTCTTGTCCACTTTGTATAGTTACCATGATTTCCATGGTAAGTAAGCCATCAAATATATGAACCTATAGGGAGTGCTCTTGTTCAAGCACCACACAGGATATCCTTACTTCCTTCTAATGACATAAACAAAATGCTTACTCCTTTAGTGAGAGGCTATACTTGCACATTCCACAATGTCTACCCCTATAGTGGTAGTTCAGGAAGGGGAGCACAGCCACACAGTTTTGTAAATGGGACCAGTTTTCTAAATTATTCAGAGAAGCATACCCTTCTGTCTCTTTTCCTAAGCATGCTTGGCAAGCATGTTTTCCCTAGCCCTTTGTGCTGCCCTAACATTCACACTTCCTTCTTCTTTCTCTTATGCTTCCTGTGCCACCATGTGCCTGCTTGTCTGCCATGTGTCTGATGTCTATGCCAGCTCAAACGGCGTGGACATTTTTCTCCTTCTTCTCTCCATTGTCCTTCTCTGGATAGCTGAGATTTATCCTATAGCCTGTCTGCTCTGGGGAGTTTTTTCTTTCTTACTTTAAACTCTCATTCTTTTGGCAGACAAAACAGAAAAATAGAATATTCATCATGACTGGTTAAGAGAAAAATACTTAGGGCTTAAGAGTGTAAAAGGATTAAAGGACAGGCAAGAGTGGGCAGGTTGTTCAAGGTGAACATGGTGGATTAAGAGTTTGAAGCCCTTAAAATGTGAAGGCAGGAAATTTTCTAGGAAAAATATGAATTTTTGTTTCACAATTTAAGTTGGAAATCTTAGATGGCAGTTTTAGTATTTTATTATTAATGGAAATAATGTAGGAGAGAGACACATGTGAGAAATATTTAGAGACAGGGTTTACGTTATTAGATTGATTTAGTTGATATCATCTATGGAGATGGTAGAGTTGGCTTGAACTTAGGTTTGCATTAAATTCTAGAAAGAAAAGAAAACTATAACAATAGGCAAAAAATGTATGACAGAGAGTAAAAATTAGTTAGAAAAAAATGCAAAAATAGAGGAGATTGTCAAAAAGTAGTGCAATAGTTCACACATGCTGACATTCATGAAAGCATTGATTCTACCACTGGTTCCAGAAAGAAACCAAGAGTTAAAAACAGCTTGACATCTCTGGCTTCATTTTGTACTAATCGCCTTTGTAGAACCCTGCTGTTGGATTATATACATCTTCTAAATACTCCAAAGAAATGTACACCTGCAGTTACTTCAGATTCTAGAACAAAGCAGACTAGTAAACCTTTTAAGAAAAGGGAAATTAACAGCAGAATTTTCCAGACATGGAAAATTATTGATGATGGGGAGAATGAAACATAGAATATGAGAATCATCTCCTGGAAAGCAGACTGCTCATATCATGCAAGAAAGCCATTATCAAATCACTTTGAAAACCAGAACTGGGATAATGATTAACCAGAAAATGCCTTGAGAAAGGTTGCTAAGTTGAATGTACGTTTAGTTCCTGCCTGAGTTATACAGCCATGCCTACTGAAAGCTCACGTGTATGTTCAGATGTATAGGCATTAATTTTTGTCTCTACATATCCCAATGTAAACACACTGGTTCAATGTCCTTTGTCAGCCTTCCACCATAACTTATCCATATGTATGTCACACTGAGATCCTCAAACCTAGGGACAACCCACTCCGGGGCTTGTACCATAAAATTCTGACAAGAGTAATTGTGTTTAGTAGACTAAAGACTAAAATAATATTAAAGGTTAAAATTTCCTGGAATCTGGCATTCACCTCTTTGGTAATAGGTATGTATTTCAATATAAAATATAGTCTCTACTATTTACCCACCCAATCATAGTAGGAAAAAAGTAGACATGTTCTTCTGTAACATAGAGAAATTTTATATAGTTTAAAAAAGACTACCATACCAAACATCAGAAACTATGAATTAAGTCGAAGAGAAGGGGAAGGGATTGTGAACTAAGACCAACTGAGATTTTTCTAACTCATATTAGAAACTTAAGACAGGACTATATCAGTAAATGACATTTAAATTGAAATCTGAGATAAGAGAGCTTAAAAGTGACCTTTGGGAGTATATTCTCAAGGAGAAACATGGATCAAATTCAGACAACAGTGGGTTGAAAAATTAATGTTACATGAAGAATTCAATTCACTGAAAAGAACATTGAAAATATAAAAATACGAGTAAGAGTTGGTGATCTGAAATGCCAGTGAATTGATTTCATCTAGTTATCATTGAAAAAGTGAAATGAAGCAGCTAGATTAGATGCCTAAGGAAAGAACCTTCTAGAATACAAGGCTATCTTTCACCTGACACCTTAGTTGGAAGCATGTGCTGAAAGTTCAGGAAATGAACAGAGGAAAGGTGGTGATTAAATTACACAAGGGGGACAAGTTATGAACAAAATGATGCTTTGTAAGCTATTTCTGAGACCTTGACTTTTATTTGGGAAATTGAGCAGCCTTGGCATACTACCAAGAAGAAAGAAAGGTACGCCATAATTTACATTTAGAAGGAGTATTTTGTTCTTATTGGGGGAAAAACTATAAATGTGTAGAGCATAGGGGTGGATTTCCAGAATATAAGGAGAAAATTGCTATTTCTAAACAAGTGATGTTGGTGGGTTTTGTGAGAAAAATAGAGCGGGAAGTGGTCAGATTTTGTTTACACTTTGAAGAGAGTACCAATCAAATTCTGGTTATTTGAGAAACAGAATTTAGAATATGACTGCAGATGGTGTGTGTGTGTGTGTGTGTGTGTGTGTGTGTGTGTGTGTGTGTGTGTTGTTCTGATATGTTTTGGAGTATATGTATTTATGTTGGCATGAATGTCAAGCACGTGGAGAACAGATATTGATCTTAGACCACACATCTTTCTTGTTTTTCAAACATTCTCTCACTTGCCTAGAGCTTTTCTAGTAGTTTAAGCTGGCTGGGTTCCCTTCTTTCTGATTCTCCACTGCTGGGGTTATGAGAACAAATTGCCAAGCGGGAATTTATATGCGAGTACTAGAAATTAATCTCATGTCTTTCCATTACTTGGGAAGCAATTTAATTACTCAGATATCCCAAATTACTTGTGTATGCATGTGTGCATCTCATGAGAGCATGTATTTGATATGGAGGTGTGCATGTGAAGTTGTGTACACGTGGGGACCAGAGAAAATAAGTCAAGATATTGGTTATCCCCTAAATAACTCCACTTATTCGATAGAGATAGCTCTCAGACTGAACCTTAACCTCTGACACCCCTGTCTATTTTCACCTCTACCACTAGGACTACAAGTGCACAAGACCAGGTATGGCTTTTGACACGAATGTGTGCTATTTTAACTTACATCTTCATGCTATTCCAGGCAGCACTTTTATCCACAGCGCTGAGTTTCCAGGCACAAAAGATTATTTTTATAAATCGAGTGAAGAAAACATTTAGCATGAAAATGGATTTAAGAACAAATTTGAGATAAAAGAGTTAGTTTGAAAAAAAAAAAAAAGAAACAAGGCCGAATCCTGTAAACTAACAACAGGATGAGATCATTGCAGCAGAGAGTAACGGAAGTTTGTTAAGTTGATGGGTTGAATTAAAGAAAATCTAAAATAAATTACTGAAATGATTCAGAGACTACTATGTATGTAACACAAATAGAAATAAAGCTAAAAGCAGCCAAAGAGGAGTTGAGTGAGAACAGGTTGCTAAGGGGATAAAATTGTAGCAGCTGGGTTGTATCTGTACAGAAAGGGATGAACACAGCTGGGCTTAGGCAAGGATCTCTCAGTGTTGTCTCAGTGCTCATAGGTCATTTCCGCTGTAGAGATAAGCTGCTGTTAGGCATTGTCTAACTTGTGTTTGGATAATTGATCATGCTGGTTTATTATGGTAGCTTTAAAATGTATATTTATTTTTCTGCACATATTAATAAAACTACTTGGATCCTTTACCATTTTTGAGGAAACTAGTATAATCAGAAACATTCCCAGCTTGAAAGTTATTTATAGGTTTAAGAACTGATAAACATAATTATCGGTGTGAAGAGTCACTAGCAATTAAAAACTCCTTATAAATGGAGAAACAGTCTTCCAGAGGGATGGGCTCCTTAAGTGCTTACCCAGTTCTAAGTGGTCAGCCCTAAAGGCATATACCTACAAGTGACACTAAAGCAGTGAGCTAGCTGTATTTGTACATTTATTGGCGTGTGTGTGTAAAAGTGATTATTAAAGCATTGGAGGGCATAGAGGGAGCAGTGTTGATATAGGAGATGTTGGGGGAAGAGAAGTGGTGGAATGATGTAAATATGCTTTAATTAAGTTGAAAGTCATCATGAAAAATCATAGGAGAGTTAAGACATACCTCAAGCACCTATTTATTTCGACGTAGAAAAGTAGTTCCTCTCCAAATGTGATTGATCCAGCTTTCCTCCTGAAATGGCAAGTTCTGATTTGTCATCCTTGATGGGCACCTGCTGATCATCACAGGGGTAGTCTATGTAGACACTTCCCAACGTGCTGGCAGGTTTTTTGACGTGTGGTTCAGGGTCATGAGCACCTGAGAAGAGAATGGAGACTTCCTATCACCTTTGGCAGTCTCCTCTGACCTCATGTCTTTGTAGTTAGTATTATTCATCATGTCAGGGAGTATGTTGCTTCTTTCATGTCTGACCTCCTCTGACATGGCCTGTGTGCACGCACTGAGCAAGATAAAATACTATACCATGCCATTTATCATCTAGGTCACTGATGAAATAACAGCACTTATGAGATAAACCAGGCATAGTAGGAAATGCAGAATTGACACTGTAACAATGTCACATCTAAATATGAGAAAGTCTGGGATAATAATGACAAAATGTGAAATGAAAGTTGAAAAAAAGAAAGAAATATAAAAATAAGTTAAATTGCAATTTGTCACTTGTACCTTACTTGTAAATCAGTTATCCCTTTGCATTTTTACTTCTGCTGGTCCTTATTTTTGCAGATTTACTAGAATGTAATATAAGATGTGAAATTCTCATCGTTATTTTTTTTCAGTTGCTGATCAAAATCACTACGTTTCACTGAATCATAAAAGAAATCCCCAAAACTTTCATTTGCACAACTTTTTAGATGAGCTTGAAGAAGTTCAGAATTTCAATGAATGGTTTAGAAATTTCACTTCATAGAAATTACAGGATTGTTATTTAAGTTTAACTTCATTGCTTGTTCTTCTTCATATTTCACTAATTTTTTTTTTGTCTGTAATTTTAGCCTCATAGTTAAGAGTTCACATTATTCCTGCCACAAGGACATTTATTTTTCAGGTGAATTATATTTGACTTGTAACAAACTTTAGTTTGACATTTTAAGACTACTGCCAATTATTAGATGAATTTTATCATAATTGTTTAGTTCGAGCACATGTTTGTGATTCCTCTTTAAACGGTGTCCATAATCTAATAACATTTGTTTCCTCGGTTCCAGCTCTCACTGCTTTGATGATGGGCTGCTATATGTAACTGTGAGTGAAATAAACCCTTTCATCCACAACTCACTTTTTATTTTATTTCTTTATTAATTTATATGTTTATTCACTACCCATCCTGGTCACAGTCCCATTTGCTCCTCTTCTCCCAGTCCCACACTCCCACCCCTTTCCCATATTCCACTTCTCCCTTCTCTTTAGTGAAGTGGAGGCCTCCATGGGTCCCAACTGGCCTTGACATATCAAGTCTCAGCAGGACAAAGTGCAACCAATCCCACTAAGGTTAAACATGGCATCCCAGGTAGATGAAAGGGATCTGAAGTTAAGCTACTGAGCTAGAGACAACCCCCTGCTCCAATTTTTAGGAGAAGCACATAATAACCAATCTGTAAGTCGGCTACATATGTTAGGGGGCCTAGGTTCAGACCACGTATGCTCTTTGGTTGGTGGTTCAGTCTCTCTGAGCTTCATGGGCCCATATTATTTTACTGTGTAGGTCTTCTGGTGGTGTCCTTGACTCCTCCCTCCAGCCTTCACCAAAGTCTTCTACAAGCTTCCCAGAGCTCTGCCTTTTGTTTGTTTGGCTGTGTGTCTCTGCCTCTGTTTCCATCTGCTGCTGGGTGGACCCTCTCTAAAGATGGTTATTATGGTTTCCTGTCTGAAAGCACGGCCGAATATCATTGATAGTGTTAAGGGTTGGCTCTCTTCTGTAAGGTAGGTCTCAAAATGGGCCAGTCATAAGTTGGACATTCTCTCAATCTCTATTCCATTTTTATACCTGAACATCTTATAGGCAGGACAAATTTAGGGTACAAGGTTTTGTGGGATTTTTGGTGTCCCCTTTCTCCACTGGGAAGTCCCACCTGGCTCCAGGAGGTGTCCACTTCAGGCCCCATATCCCTCCCCCATTGCTAGGAGTCTGAGCTAGGGTCACCTCCATAGACTCCCATTCCCAGTTGCACTACCATCACTTTCTGTTCTCTTTCCCAGTCTTCTCACCCCACCGGCTCTCCCCTTTCATAACAGCAATTGGGAGACAGAGGCAGGTGGGTATCTGTGAGCTCTAGGCAAGACTGGTCTACATAAACAAGTCCAAGACAGCCAACGGTCTCTTACAAAGAGAAACCCTGTGTCAGAAGACAACAACAAAGACACAACTTGGCTTTTTGGTCATGGTGTTTTCTCACAGCAATTGAAACACTAAAAAAGACATCCTCTTTTTCTAAGGAACTTTTTTCCTCCTCTGCTGTAATATTTCTCAGAGCTTCTGGAGTTGGAGTTTTATTGTAAGAGTACTAGTTCCGTATGAGCACCACATGGTCACTTATTCTTACATTTAGAAACATTATGCACCTATATAACATCAAAGACAGAGATTGTCAGGGAAGATAGAACAAATTATTAGAAAGGAAGCCTAGTCAAGATGAAAAAGAAGAAACTCAATCTGAGCACTACAGATCACCAGGAAAAACACATACAATGATTGTAAAATATGATTAATATCAGAACTCTGTGAAACTGGAGACAAAGAAGCCCAGGATGAATGTTGACACTCTAGGGTCAAAGTAAAAACAAAAAAACAAAAACAAAAACAAAAAACAAAGAATGTTAAAAAATATTACTGAATTAATTAGCGATAAACATTAGTCTCTAAACAAAAGTGTAAAATAAAACAAGACTGTCAGCAAACAGACAATAAGGTAAAGATTCTGAGAAATCTGTCATCAATCAAAATAGAGTAAGGAAGAGCTGCATTGCAAAGCACACAGTTTCTAAACATAAGTAATGACTCTATTTCCAGCAGTAGAATTTCATTTCTTTAGACAATTTATAGAATTCTAATTTTCTAGCTAGGTTCATTAGCATTCTCCTTCAATTGAATGAGTCAATTAGAAGGTTTAACATTGCAGAAAGCCAAGCTCTCTGAAAAGCTCTATTTTTAACTACATTGAGTTGCCCTTGAAAGAAGTTTTCTAATAACATAAAAATGATATCTCATTCATAGGAATTATAGCCAGGAATGATTTTAATAGGTATAACAAAGTAAACAGTACCTGGTAAAAGGGGGCTTTATTTTACATTTTCTACCTTGTCCACTGGGATGAATTAGAAATTCCTTTAAAGCAAGATTTCTGCTTCAGAACATAGAACAAAATTGAATGTTTATGTTTCAAAGAGATTCTGCAGCATCTCCCAAGTCAGTCTTTAAAAGATTCCTTGAATGTTTTCTCCAAGGTTGCCAAATACAAATAGGCAAAACACTATGGATGTAACATTTATATAATACCTAATTGTTTCATTGTCATTCCTGCTGTATGTAGTTTATTGTATATATGTGTAATAATATAAATGTATATGTAAAAGTAAAAAATAAAATAAAAATTTTTTAAAGAGAAAAAAAATAAAAGCTTCCTTGAAGAACTGAAGGGGAATTGCAACATGTGGAAGAGTTAAATCTGCATTGTAATTTCAATCTTTTGTATAATGCCTTTGCATATAAAGGAAATTATACTACTCTAGCATTCTCATGCACTAGAAATTAAATCCAAATGCATCCCCTGAAGAACATAGTGACATTCATGGTCAGCAGGCACACTTGCATAACAGTTTAATATATTACAGTGAAAATCAGATTGATTAAAATACGCCTATTGCAACATATTAAGGTCACAACAAATTCAGTCTATATCATTTCCTTATATTTTATATGTGTTTGACTTGGAAAAGGGGATAGAAAAAAAGACATTGTTTTTAGAAAGTACACATGCATAGGTGAGAATCTTATGGTTGTTAAAAAGTTAATGGGTATAGAAGTACATGCTCTTTAATTTACACTCTGTTATCAATAGTGGTAGTATTTCTGACCACTTTTCTCTCCACAATTATGTCATAGTATACTAATATGAACTCAAAATTCTTTTTAAAATGTGATCAAATATTAGATTCAAATATGAATTTTCAATCACAATTTCACATAATTGAAGCAGCAAAAAACATTTCCATCAACCTGTGTGTATGTGTAATAATAACGATATGTTGATTTTATTACCTATTACAGATTTATATTAATGTCCACTCTTGGGAAAAATCAACATGAGTACAATATTAAAGTATTTCTATACTTTTATGAAAAATTTTAAAATATAGTGACATTTATATGACACACTGGAGCCTACTACCGTTTCAACGCACTTTACAACATAGACATAAGCCTCCTAAGAAGATATCACTTTACATGTTTACTGGTTGTTTTAATGACAAAAGACAGAAAATACTTCATAAAATATCCTAAGCAAAGTATTTAGTAACTAAAGTGACTGTTATAGCCTTTGAAAATAGACTTTGGGATTGTACCACCCGACAGAGAGCTTGCTTCCCTGCGTCATCTCACCAGTCCCTTATTAACTTTTAATTATATCCATAAGAGCTCAAGAAAGCAGGTATACCAATCTGGTGTTTTGGTTTTGTTTGTTTTGTTTTGATTTGTTCTTTAAAATAGCGGCATAGAAAAATCATGTGACTAAAGAAACTACTGAGTTTTACTCATACACATGTCCACACTGTCACTCATTGTGTACACTAATGGGCATGTTCTCGTAGGGATAAATCTTGTTTCCCTTAGTTTATCTCTTAACCTGGCTATCACACAAATAATTGACACTCCCTTTTTCTATTTGTTTAAAATTAAGTTTCACAACACAATCTTGAGCCATAACCTGGAGGACTCGGGGCCCGGTTCTCCAGAATTCTACATATGTTTTGAATACGTGTAGAATATATAGCACTGTTTATCCTACAGACAGTATGCACAGGCGCAGGAATCTTCTTAACCATCTATGTTATTTTGTCTCACTCCCAGCAAATATCCCAGCAGTAATTGCACTTTGTATCTTTCCTTGGCTCCAGCTGCTTCCTCCTGATCTTTCTTATATCTCTATGGATGGCCCAATCCCAGCGTCCTCCTCTAACTCCTCCTCCCCTGGCTGGCAGGAAGTCCAGCCCTATTCTCTCCCATGTTCAGGGATTGGCTGTAAGTTGCTTTATTGCCATACCAGGAAACAATTAGGAGCAGTGCTTACACAACATTGAGACAGAAATCAGAATTTAAAGTACATAATAACCGTTTGCCTACAGGATACTATCCAAAGGCCAGTCTGTTAGATACTAAAGGGTTCATAGAGTAGTGAACTGTACAACTTCCTCATCATCCATATTTTATTCCTAGGTTGACTAGAGCCTTCTGTAATTAGTGAGAGATAGATGAGAAAAAATGAAAATCATATAGGTCTGCTACTTGTTGACTTTGGTTAGAAATTTGTGTAAGAGTGTGAGAACTGATGACTTAATGGTGTAAGTAGCAATATGACTTTATTGGATTTCTAATTCTCTGATTTGAACATCTGTGATGGTCTGGACATTGTAACTTTTCTCTTTAAGATAACAAAATGTTCCTTATACCTTAAAGAAGCAGAAAATATGATATAGTTACACTATGGAATATTACTCAGTTGTTAATAAAATGAGATCATGAAATACCCAGGAAAGTGGTTGGATCTAGAAAAAAAAAATTCATCCCATGTGAGGTAACCCAGACACAGAAAGACACATATGTTATGTATTTATGTATATGTAGAATTTAGCTGATAGCTCATTGATAAACAAGATACAATCTGTATAACCACAGAGCCTAGGTATACAGTAAGGAATTAGGGGTGAGTTATAGAGTTCCCTGTAAAGGGGAAATGGGACACTTAGGGATGGACAAAAGGTAGCAACTGGACCAGGAGAATAAAACTGGGATGGAGGGCAAAGACACATGTGAGGGAGAATATTTAGAAAAGTAGCTAAATCTTCAGGCCATTTGAAGTGTAGTACGGGCACCTAATACAGGAAAAACTTTCTAAAATGTAGGCATTTATGAAAGTGATCTAAATGAAACTGCCAAATAATTAGGAAGACAGAGTCCTGACCAGCTATCTCTTACCACCAAATGTAGCTTCCTGGACCTATGGGATTGGGTTAAATCAATTGAGTTGTTACCAAAAGGGTCCCTTGGGAATCTTAAAGCAATTCAGGTTTTGGCCAAGACTATCGGTTACCCTTCACATACTGACAGCAAGGGCCTATTGCTGAAGAAAGGATTCTTTTTTCTTCTTTTTGTATGTTTTTTTCTATTACAACATGCTAGCTTTATGTATTATTATATTATCATATATTGTATTATAATAATTATTACCTCTTAGAATCCTGTTTTCTAATGAGAGACAGAAAGGGGGTGGATCTGGAAGTTGAAAAGAGAAAGGAACTATAATCATAATATATTGTTTGAGAAAAACATTCTACTTTCAACAATAGAAAAAATGGAAGAGGAAGATGAGGAGGAGGAGGCCAAAATCTTATGCTGGGTGCACTCATTTGGGCTAATGTTTCTTGTCTCTTAGAATTTGTAGAACATCCGTGCAACATCAAGGCTCTTCTAGAATTTTGAATCTCCTTTGAGAAGCAAAGGATTATTCTAGTATGCCTGCCTTTGTATGTTATTAGGCCTCTTTTGATTGTAGCTTTTAATGTTCTGAGGGTTTTTTTTATACATGCACTATTTATATTATTATGTGTCATGAAGAGTTTATTGTCTGGTCTAGTCTATTTGGTTTTATATATGCTTCTTGTACCTTGACGAGTATCTCCTTCTATAGTGACATTTTCTTCTATGATTTTGTGTAAGATGCTTCCTGTGCCTTTGACCTTGGTCTCGTTTCATATTATTAATAGTGCTTTGCCCTTTTGTAGTGCTCTGGATTTCCTGTGTATTTGCTGCCTGAATTTCTACATTTAACATTTTATTTGTATGAAGGATCTATTCTCTCTGTTAGTCTTAAATGCCTGGGATTCTCTCTACGATTTGTTGTCTCCAGTTTCTAAGGTTTATCTCTATGGGTTTTGTTTGAATTTATAATTCTTCATTTTAGGTTGTGTCCCAGTTTGGACTTTAGTGATTATATTTTACTTTTAGGTCTTGAATGGTTTTCTTTATCCCATTTTTTGTGTATTCATAGACTTCGATAATGCATTTAATAATATCTTCTTTAAGGTCTTTGAACATATTTGTAATATCTATTTTAAAGTTTTATGCATTAGCTGTGTTGAATTTCTTGAGGCCTTCGGTAATATGGATGCTGGCTGCTATATTTTTACTCGGTTGTCTATGCATCTTGGTTTGGGGAAATTTTAATTCTCGGTGTTGCTATCAGGACTTGTGTTTGTTTTAGGGATAATTTGTTCCTTGCTTTCTAAGAGTTAAGGGACTGTGTGGCTATAGATCTCCCAGTATGGGTTTCTTTTCTGTGTCCCTGTAAAGTGTGATTACTGGAGGAGAGTCTATTTTATAAATCTAAGTTAACAGATTGCTTTTTTAACAAAATTAAATATATTTTATTAATTTTTTTCACATTGCATCTCAATTGTTATCCCATCCCTTGTACCCTCCCATTCTTCCCTCCGTCTCGCTTTCCCCCTACTCCCGTCCCCTATGATTGTGACTGAGGGGGACCTCCTCCCCCTCTATATGCTCAGAGGGTATCAAGTCTCTTCTTGGTAGCCTGCTATCTTTCTGCTGAGTGCCACCCAGCCTCCCCATCCAGGGGACGTGGTCAAATATGGGGCATCATAATTCATGTGAAAATCTGTGCCCACTCTCCACTCAACTTTGGAGAACGTCCTATCCATTGGGTATATCTGGGTAGGAGTTCGAAGTTTACTGCATGTATTGTCCTTGGCTGTTGCCATAGATTGAGCAGGACCCCCAGGCTCAGATCTGCCTGTCATAATGTTCTTCTTGTAGGTTTCTAGGACCCTCTGGATCCTTCTATTTCCCCATTCTCCCTTGCTTCTCTCACCTAGAGTTAACAGGTTTCTAAATTCATGAGAACTGCTTAGAATAACTAAACTGCTTCAGTACTTGTAGCTTCCTATCCGTGTAGAGAATAAATGTGTAGATAGAGAAGGATGGGAGGAAATATTAAACTTCAAACGTCCTTTTATTTGTTCTCATAAATTTGTACAATAATTTTTGTGATTCAAGAAGACATCTTTAAAAAATTATCTTAGGAGACTAAAATATAAGAAAACCTCTCTAGAATCCAAGAGGTACAATACCACATTAAAATTTTGTTATAGTTAATCGTAAATTATATGTAGAGTAAAGAATAGAGAGATCTATGACAAAAAATAGACAGCAGACAGATATATAGGCTGGTAGATTAGATAGAAAAAACGGACAGATGATAGACAATGGACGATAGACAGATGATAGATAGATATAAAGAGATAAAGAGAGGAAGGAAGGATAAAGAAGGAGAATAATGAAAGAGAGGAGACTTCTCAAGAATATGGGGACTGTATTGCTATTTAGAAATTGCATAAGTTAGTGCAATGCTTTTAATATAATAAATGCAATGTAAGATTGAACAGAAGATCAATGAATTAACTTTATCATAGTACTAAAACAAAATAGCACTGATAATAGTAGTAACCAAAGCAACACCTACAATAACAACTTTTAGAATAATTACAATTTCTGCATTTGAATACAATTCCTATTTGGTGAGAATGATTTTAGAAAATGAACTCTTAGATAAATTACTTCAAAACAACCACATTTAGTTGATAGGTCATAAGATTTCTGTTGAAAATATTATGGTATGTACTGGAATTTAGTTAATTGGTACATCTCAATGAAAATAGAAATATGCCAATTAGACAATGATTGTCTCATTTAAATACACAATTGGTCCTATGAACTATCAGATACATATGAAATTTTTGAAGTGCACAACATTGACCAAATTTTAGATGTACATAATTAAGTCAAATTAGAAATGTAGATTTGGGGATGATGCAAAGCAATATAATCAAGGCATATTCCTATATTTGTAAACAGCAGTTTAATTATCATTATAATTAATCCATCTGCTCAATAGGAACTCAGAATATACATAATTGCAACATTCTAAATGGTTCACATTCATATTATATATATTATTTCAAACTCTCAAGAAAATGAAACAGCACAAATCTGCTACTTTTTGTATTTAAATCTTCTTAATTAAGACAATGACTTACTACAAAAGAAAAAAACTCATTTCATAACCAGAGAAAAATCAAGTAATGAGATATTAAGAGACTCCTCTAAATTTCATTGTAACGTAAGTAAAGACTTGCAAATAGTTTTCCTCTTAATTCACCATAAAGCTTAATATTTAGATGTGTCATTCTGTATATTCATGAGTGTTTATAGTATTATAAGAGTGAAATGTTCTAAGTTTTTGCTCAGGTTAATCTTTCACAAAACTAAATTCTATTTTTCCAGATTAAGAAATATATGTATATGTGTATCAGTAAAACAAATTATAATATTTTGCAATTACATTCAAACAATCACTAAGCCTGCCTAACATGTAAAAGCTATAATACTTCGTATTTGTTAATAAGTCATAAAATTAAAGAGATGTTTATTAATAGAGATATTATATAGAATAAAATGGAATATAACAGTATTTATCAGTGTAATACATATCTAGAACTTTAAATAAATTCAATTTTCAGTTAGCACCTGACAAATACTTAAGATAAATAATAAAATTATTGTAATTTACTGAGAATATATTATTTACTCAGACTATATATGACATATGACAGCAGTATTTTTAAATTTTACATTTAATGAATATTTTTGGTGGCACTCAGAGGAAGGCACTCAGAGGAAGGATAGCAGGCTACCAAGAGACTTGATACCCTATGAGCATATACAGGGGGAGGTAATCCCCCTCCAGAACAGTCATAGGGGAGGGGAAAATGGGAGGGAGGGAGGAATGGGAGGCTACAAGGGATGGGATAACCATTGAGATGTAACAAGAATAAATTAATAAAAAATTTTAAAAAAAGAAAATATTGATCCACCACATATTTGTCCATTAAAAATCTTAATGTCTAATTTAATTGAAACATAGATGTGAAACTTTTGATAATTTTGGAAAAGTATTATGAGGAAAAGTGAATTATTTATAATCATAAAAAAGTGAATGAGTTCTTATATTCCCAATCTCTCATAATTTCTATGATAGGTATAGTCAAAAATGACTGGAAAACTAGAATCCTCTAGTACATCCTTGTGTGGCCCACATACCTAAGTGTGAATGAATCCTGTGAATAATATATGAGTGTAAGATTCTGTCCTTCAGTCACTATACATGGAAAATGGTGCTCAATCTGTCACTCTTGTGGCTATGTCACACACCTCCCAGGAGACAGTTTTAACTTCCTGGATAAAAAGAGGTCAGAGAGAAGTCCTTCTGGGACAACAGAAAGCAAACAGTGCTGTTGTCAATCGTCTGTATCTGAATGGTGTAAAAGAACTGAAGGTTTCTGTAAAGAAAATAGTCTTTACCATGACAAGTAACTCAGTCTTACAAGATACTAAGAAACTAAGTTCTACATAGGAAAGTCAATCCTTAGATTTGGAGCATTTTTTGTTTTCTTTTGATTTGGTTCTTCTATGATTTTTAAAACAGCGTTTCTCTGTGTAACAGAGCCATGGCTGTTTCACTGTCTAAAATCAAGCTTTTTATATTATATACTATTCTGAAAGTACAATGCTCCTAATGACATTTTTAAACAACTAATGTGATTTTTGGAATTTCTTTTTTATTGCTTTCTCGTGTTTCATACAATATTTTGTCATCATATTCTGTCCCCTCACCAAACTTCTCAGGAACCTTCACTTTTCTTCTTCTCATCTTCAAATTCTTTCTCCAAAAATAAATAAATAAATAAATAAATAAATAAATAAAATAATCGGGCCTAGGGAGGAATACAGCAGAAGAAGGAGGGGGTACGAATGGGGAAGATACAAGTGAGGGGATAACAATCAGGGTGCAATCGGAATAAATTATAATAAATTAACATTAGAAAACCAAACAAATGGATCCCACTTTGTGTAAGCCAGCTACTCCTGTTTGCACAGCTTGCCAGGGGAAGGGGTTGCTATATCCACTGTCACGATACTGAAGAAAACTGGTTTTCTCTCTCCCAACACTTTTGTTTGAAAACAACATTTTGAGTAGGAACTGCACCCAGTTTCCCTTTCCCATGCTGTCACTTTGCCCGGGTTTAACTTTTTCATATCTTGGATATGCTGTCAGCCTCTCTTGAGTTCACATGTGCCTCAGCTCTATTGTGTCTGCAAAGTACTGGTTCCCCGGAGCTGTTCTCCACCTCTGTCTCTGAAAACCTTTCAGTCTCCCTTGAGCCTTGAGGGGAAGCAGGTGATACAAACAACCAATGCAGACTCAGTGCTCCAATGTCCCTCAGTCTCTGCGTGTCATCCAGTTCTAGGTCTCTGTGTTATTTGCCACTTCCTAAAAGGAAGGAGGTTTTCTGATGAGGGTGTATACTGGTCTCTGTTATAGAAATATACTATTAGTGCTCATTTTATTACTATGTTCATGTAGAAGAATAATTGCCAAAAAGTAGACAGACGATTTATCTAGCTTAAGTTCTTGGCCTCATTAGCAGTGTAAACTTTCATTACATCTCATGAATGGGCTTTATACTCAATTAAAAGAAGGTTAGTAACTCTCGTAAGATTTGTGCCAATAGTGCACCAGCGGTGTTTCTTTCAGTTAGGTCACTCTTTTGGTTTACAGTGTGTCCCTCCCTGACTGAATGTGATGTTTTTTTTCCCCCTCTTGTAATATGAAGTACCTGTCTTACTCAGCACGCGTGAAGCGTCCAGTGGACCAACATAAAACTGTGGTTTTTCAGCAGTAAGGCTTACTAGTAAGTTGTGGGGAATAACCAATAGCATGGGCAACAGCAGCTTGTAATGTTTGAGGATATCTATTTGACGTATGAGCCAATAACTGGGGGAAAAATGTAAGACGGTAGCCCATTCCTGCTACTGGCGCATAATTTGGAAGTATATGATGTCTAATCGTGGGGCATTGGACCTCTGTTTTATCAAACTGTGTTCATATATGCATGTATTTTAGCAACTTCAACAGAAGAAGGTATCCATATGGCTTTTCAAAAGATCTTCAGTGTGTTTTCTCTCTCCATTTTCCCCATTCTACGCTGCGCTCCCCCCATCTCCCGCCTACTCTATAATTTTCTCTTTCTTCATTTAAGTTAATGCACATATCTGGTTTCTTCACCTAAGAGTTCAGTGCTAGTCATTGTCATGAAGTCCTCGATGCCATAGATGGCTCTATTCTTGACCCAGCTCTCAGCTTTCTGGTCCACCACTATGTTAGAAGCAGTAGGCGTGTTATGCACACTGGCCAAACTGCTACTCTGTGTATATACCTGTTAGGATAAGCTGAACCCGTATTTTAGCTGCAGCGCTGTCATCATATTGACGTCACTGACATTTTTTTTCCTTGACTTCTTTTCTGACTTGTGATGGCTGAATATGAGATAAGACAATAAGTAGTTTTTTTTATAACAAATATGCTATCTAGATAGATATAAGGTTTACAAAACTAAACAGAAACTTGTTCTCTTAACCTCCCGCTGAAAACCAAAGGAACAAGCCAGTAGGCAGCACTCTTCCATGTGCTCTGCATGAGCTCTTCTCTCCAGGTTCCTTCCCAGTTTGAGTTGCTGTCCTGACTTCCCTCAGTGATAGACAGTAAAGTGCAACTGTAATCTGAAATAAGTGCACTTCTATTTCTTTCTGTCTGAAGTTTTGTTACTGCGTGAGAACATTTACCAATACTTCATCCATAAAATTCAGGGATGAAGCTATTTGAGCTTGGATTAGTTACATTTCTTGAATGAACAACTGTTTAATGGTTTTATTTTAGATATTACTTAGTAATATCAGTAACAATACTAAAATTTAAAATGTGCTCACTAGCCTTTTCTATAACTTTTATATGGTTTAATACCTGAAGGAAATAGTTGTGTCAACAATTTATTCTGTTCAGTTTATGGCAGCACAGTCTATCATGGCAAGAAAAGCATAACAGATTTCATGGTGGTCCAGTATGCAACTAAGGCTCTTCTCCTCTTTACTTGGAAGGCTTAGAAATGCTCAATGGCTTCACATATGGGCCTATATCTACCAGCTAAGTACCTTAACAAAACATTGCACCATGTCCCAAAATATCAACATAAGCTAAAACCAGGTAGCTAAGCACTTAAGCATGTAGGGGCATTTCACCTCAATACTATAAGAGGAATAGGTAAGTAAATATACATAATATGGTATTTTGTAAAATTTTACACACATATATAATAGTCACTTACAATTGATAGTATAGGATGACATGTTTAAGAGTACAGTTTTACTTAAAAAAAAACAGTAGGATACTGTTTACTACCTCAATCTTGTTATGGAGGACAACATCAGTAGCAGTAAGTCAAGATAATTTTAAAATATTTGGTATGTGATAGAGATAATACTTACTTTCTAGACCTTTTATTCAAGTCTATAAAATATATACAACATTTTTTTCTACATAGGAATTCAGCATGTTAAATGATATGTGCTCACATTGTTGAAGGCAATTATATTTATTCATTCTGTCATATTAAAGGCCAATTACACCCACAGATGTGCCCAAAAATAAATATTGCTGGTTATCTACATATTCCCTTTTTCATTTAAGATGGCCAATAAAGTAAACCATCACAATTAATCATAAATATTTAACCTTGGGTGAGAACATTTTCAGTACATAAATACACATATTAATGTGATTTTAAAAATAATTTCCTAAAGTTTTAATTCCTAAGCCCATTTGTACCTACAAAACACATAATTTTTTAAATCAAACTTCTGATATAGAATTAATACTCTTAGACAAGCAAGCTGCACGAGAAACATATTAAACCAGTTGAAGTGCTTGCCTAGGATAGGGAAGAGGCTAAGAAGCCATTGACCCTGAGTAGTAGGACAGTATACACATAATTTTAAAACAACATTCAAAAATCTCTTTGTATCAAGTGATTATTGTGTCTACCATAATACTGATAGTCCATGAAAAGTGGTTGGGGAAGCAAGAATGCTACTGATATTCTACAAGATTAGGGATGGTGACATAGTGAAAAAGACATGGGAAAAGTAGTACTCATTATTACCTTTGAATAGAGGCAAATGGTGAGTATTAAGCATGGAGACAGGAAAAAATGTGAGCAATTCCAAGTTCTTATCTTATTGACACCAAGATTGGAAAATAATATTTTCTCTTTCCAATACAACAATCTCATTTTCTTAAATATAGTTTTCCAAATATACATTTTAATCTATGCTGATTGCTTTTCCCTAATGGATATAAGCAACAATCTTCCTGACCACATTCAGGTTGTTGCTTTTATATAAGCTCCATCTAATTTATGAAGTAAATAGTCACTGGTCTTGGAAAATAGCTCTGCAAATAAAGCTGTGAATGATCATGCCCAATAATTTTTATTCACCCCTGGAACCTGTAGATCAGAAATATAGCCTTGCTCACCATTGCTTGGTAGTCCTCTTATTTCTTAGTCTTTTGTGCTGATTTTTAGACATCCAAGTTAATATGTTCTTATCATAAGAATATTATTCAACTTTTTTTATTGTGTTTCATAATGACAAACAGTTTTATTCCTGACCACCATCACATAGTTGCTTTCCATGAAACCTTTTGCAAAAGATTGAGAATTTTGTTTAAGTTTAACACTCTTCTCTGAACACAATGGTAACTTTCATTGCCTTATATTCTGACTATGGTATATATTATTCAAAATATATGTTTCAATTACTTATATATTAATTTATTCCTGTTTACATGTTTTATTTGTGTTGACATCCATGTGCTTTGATTACTGTATGTCACAAGGCCGACTAGTCTAATAGATACTTGATATTTTCAACATGTTAGTAGGCCCAATAGAATAAATATAACTTTTGAGTTATAAGTTAATTATAAGACTAAAACCAACTTAAAATAATAAATGGTTCCTAGGCTACTCCTCTTAGATATTTCCTAATGTTTCTCACCAAATTCAAATAAGTAATATTATTGAGAATTCAGAGTATCTTAGCAATAACTGTGATTTTCACAACCATGGAAAAGAATAAAGTTAAAAGTAGAGAAAAAACTACAGCCGAGTAATTATTGTAGTCAATTAATTGGTATATATCAAATGCATGAATATCTCTTAATGAAATTCTCTTCATTATGCTCATCATTAGAAAGTTTTTAATCCTAAAGGGCTCTAGCCCAATATGCTTTTTTTTGCATTTTTACATAGTCTTCTCTTGTCATGCCTTCAAGGTCACCAAGTTAATTGGCTGTTGGGTCCTTAAAGTAGTTAATTCCATCATATAAGTTATCTGATCTTCAATTTTTAAACTTCTTTGGTCAAGGTTACAAGATTAGCATAACCTCCAGCCAAGAACCTGTTTCTTAGCACTGGAATGCTAACAGTGAAACTGCTGACATTAAGATAATTAAATGAATCCAACTTTATTTACCCAACCTAGAGCACCCAAATCTGTTTTCCTTTATACATTAGTTTAAGATTTCCATAGTAGTTTGACTGGTAACTCAAAACTGAGATTTGGAAAATAAATGGTTATCATCAGAAATTTAATCTGGCTTTCTAAAGGTGCAAGCATTTGTAAAAATGTAAGAGACTAATTTTTGACTGGTCTCTTACCTTTTAAATACAACTTCTTAAATTGTTTATAATACATTAAGATGTTTAATTCCTACACACTAGTTTGAAACATGCTTTAAATTCATTGTGAAAATCATTATTCTGAAATTGGAATCTTGCCTTACTTTTAGCAACAAGGAATCAAATAATGTGTTAAGTAGGTGGTCTCACTCTCTTTATTGCAGATGTTGCAAACCAAACACAGGTATTCATGGAATAGTAAACAAATGATTGCTGATATCCTCAAGAAATAGGAGCTAAGAACCGTATAGAAACAAAGTATGTACCCATTTTGTAAAGTAGTTAAAACTTAAACAGATTTTACTGAGTATCCCAGGGCTTTAAACCCACAGTTGTAGAATTTCCTATTCTTAAGCTAGATCACATATTCTTAAATGTACACCACTTCTAAATGGTGTTTTATTTTTGATAGTGTGCAAGCTTGCTTCATGTTACAAAAAAAGTCATGTTTTTCCTTGAATTTAAATGAGTAACTGATAATATTGTCCTTCACGCTGCCAGATTTAAGAGAATCATTATTATCATAACTCATTAAATTTTGTCCTCTTGAGATCCTTCACATGAGTGGTTTTCAAACTGAATCGCACTCAACTCTAGGCTCCTCAGAATTAGTTAATGAATCCACTCTGTAGGGAATAAAAGGAATAAGAAGTGGTCACAGTTGTTGACTTCAGAGTATAATTTCCATCAGTGTACCTATCCTTTGTTTTCAAAAAATACCAATTTAATGAGAAACAATTATAAAATAGCAATAATTATATAGTTGAATAGTAACTTTCAGAAATCATACCATTAGTACATTTTGGAATTAGAATTGGTATTTTAGTGTTAATTATAATATTCTAACAATTGCCATTTTTTTTTTATAGTTTGACCCCAGTGAACTTAAGAGACATGTAGAAGTATCTCTTAACTTTTCCTATGAAAACATCTGTTCTTCACACAATTTTGGCAAGTGGAATTGATCAAGAAAATTGTCCATTTCCCTTAGATTTTCAAAATTTCTGGCATAAACGCCTTTGAAATAGGATCTTATGATTCTTTGTATTTCTTCCGTGTCTGTTGTTATATCTCCCTTTTCATTTCTGATTTTGTTGATTTCAATACTGTCTCTCTGTCTTTTAGTTAGTTTGGCTAACGGTTTTTCTATCTTACTGATTTTCTCAAAGAACCAGCTCTTGGTTTTGTTGATTCTTTGGACTGTTTTCTTAGTTTCTAATTTATTAATTTCAAACTTGAGTTTGATTATTTCCAGATGTCTACTCCTCTTGGGTGTTTCTGATTCTTTTTTTTCTAGGGCTTCCAGTGGTGTAGTTAAGTCCCTTATACCCTATGAACATATACAAGGGGAGGAGGTCTGCCACAGTCACAGTCATAGGGGAGAGAAGTAAGGGGAAAATGGGAGGGAGGGAGGAATGAGAGGATACAAGGGATGGGATAACCATTGAGATGTAATATGAATAAATTAAAAAAATATATTTTTAAAAATTTAAAAAGGTGTAATGGTATCAGAAGGTTGAATATGTAAATTTATTCTATGTTCTTTCACAAATGTACCCTCTCAGGAACATTTGTACCATGTGTTCCTTTTTCATTTTATGTTATTAATTTATTTTTATTAAATCTTAATGGTTATCCCTACCCTTGTATCCTCCCATTCCTCCCTCCCTCCCCTTTCCGCCTTACTCCCCTCCCCTATGACTGTGACTGAGGGGGATTTCCTCCCCCGTATATGCTCATAGGGTATCAAGTCTCTTCTCGGTGACCTGCTATCCTTCCTCTGAGTGCCATCAGGTCTCCCCATCCAGGGGACATGGTCAAATATGAGGCACCAGAGTACGTGTGAAAGTCATTATGTGAAAGAACATTAGGATAGGCAGATCTGGGTCCAGGGGTCCTGCTCAAACTATGGCACTAGCCACAACAATACAGGCCGTAAACTTCAAACCCCTACCCAGATCTAGCCAATGAACAGGACAGTCTCCACAGGTGAATGGAGAGTGGGGTATGATTTGTACCGTGTGTTCTTAAGGATGTGACTATCTACATGGGAATCAGGTACTTTAGAATGAGGTGAACCATCTTCCTTATTGTTGAATGCCTGGCGGTGGTGGTACATGCCTTTAATCCCAGCACTCCGGAGTTAGAGGCAGGTGGATCGCTGGGAGTTTGAGGCCAGCCTGATCTACAAAGTGAGTCCAGGACAGCCAAGGATAACACAAAGAAACCCTGGGAAAAAAAGAAAAGAAAAGAAAAGAAAAGAAAAGAAAAGAAAAGAAAAGAAAACTAAAATGTGTAAGCCACTTGTGTATTCTTGGTGACCCACACTACATATTATTGATATGCATAGAGACTATTTAATTTTACAAGGCAGCAGTGTCTAACCATTTTTCCCATCTATTCTTCATAATTGAAAAGTGTTATTTTGTAGCTTAAAACATTGTAGTTTCCCATATTGCATCTGTTTTAACTTTAGTAACATATTACTTTTTTTTTCTTTAGTTTTTCAAGAGCAAAGGTTTTTCTAAGTAGCCTTGGCTGCCATGGACTTGCTTAGTAGACCAGTCTGGCCTCAAGCACACAGAGCTCCACCTACCTATGCCTGAGTTTACCACTCCCAACAGTATATTACTTTTTTATTTAAGCCTCTTTTTTGCACAGACTAAATGTGTATTAATAACATAGACTAACTAAATAACATATTCCTTTTCAAAAACTTTTTTCATAATATAATTATATAATTCCCCTTTTCCTTTCTTCTCCCTTCCCGCTCACTGCCAAATCTTCCCATGTAGCTTGGCTCTGCTCCCTTGCTTTCTTTCAAATTCATGTGCTCTTTTTCTTTGTTGTCATGTGCACGGGCATGCGTGTGTGTGTGTGTGTGTGTGTGTGTGTGTGTGTGTGTGTGTGTGTCTGTGTGTGTGTTTGTGTTTTGAGGAAAGCATTTCTGATTCAACCCATAACATCTTCCTCTTTCAGTGGGTAAATTTTACCCTTATCTCAGCCTTGGGACCAAACCTTAGTCCTGTACCTTTAATGCTTATGTAGTCTACATGCATGTCAGTTGTTTTGCTGTGTGACTAAAGGAAGGTCTTAGAAAACCTTTTCAGTGCATTTGGAAGTATTATATGAAATAAATACAGCTTTCATGTGGTTGCTCTCTATTTATGGAAACCACTGATTAGAGGTAGAATTTGGACTGTATGTTTTTGTTAGACTGGGTACATTATTGCTTTATTCTTTAAAGCAATTTTAATAAAACTCTATGACATATATTTTCAAGTGCTATGATGTATTTATGGACATCTTTAGCTAACATCTTCTAGGGAAACCCAAGCATGTTCCTTTTGAAACAGATGGTGACAACAGAAACTATTCACAACTAGCTATAGTGCAGAGGATAAGTGACTATGAGCTGCCGAACTCTAGCTGATGTAAGAGCACTAGAACTATGACTCGGAAGGCTCAGAGAAAGACTCTAAAATTGGAGCAGGAAGAATGTATATAGTAGATGCCTCATATTCCTGTTATTAGATAGTGTCCCTTATGTATAACAAGGAAAAAACCACTAATATCCTCCCAGAAATGTGGTTGGATGAACTCTCAACAAGACTAGTATAATGGCTACCCAAGTTGACTACAAAAGGCAGACAGGGAAAAATCATGTAGTCCCACACATATATGGAGAGATACAATACTTCAATGGTTGCTAATACGGGCATAATTTGATTCCTCTAGGACATGCTATACAAAAACATCAAATTTCAAGTGATTAACTCTGGGCTCATAAACACAAGAGGAAAGCTATTGCAGGATATTTGATCTCAGTGTGATCCCCGAGATTGTGAACTGTAAATAACTGTCCTTGATTCCACTGTGATTCTTGAGATTGAACTGTAAATCCTGTTTCATGTGGTTGATCCCTAACACATCTTTTTTTTTTTTGAACAATAAATCATTCATATTACATATCAATTGCTACCCCATCCCGTGCATCCTCCCATTCCTCCCTCCCTCCTGCTTTCACCCCATTCCCCTTCCCTATGACTAAGACTGATGGGGACCTCCTCCCCTTGAATATGATGCTAGGGTATCAAGTTTCTTCTTGGTAGTCTGCTATCCTTCCTCCGAGTGCCATCAGGCCTCCCCATCAAGGGGACATGGCCAAATAAGGAGCACAAGAATATGTGTGGAAGTCAGTCCCCAGTCTCCACTTAACTGTGGAGAATATTCTGTCCCTTGTCTAGGTCTGGGTAGGGGTTTTATGATGACTGCACATATTGTCCTTGGTTGGGGCCATAGATCGATCTATGGCACCTAACACATCTTTAATCCAAGAATTTTCTGTAATTGTAAACAGGTGATTAAAGTTGGTTTAGTGACCTTACACACACCTTTAATTCAAGAGCTTTCTTTGCACAGGATTTAATAATGTTATTCCTAGGTCAAGAGGTGGAGCAAGGAACCAGCTGACAGGGAATAAAGAGTAGGAGGGACTTCCAGTTGAGGGTTATTTAAGACAGCATGTAGAAATAGACGGGGTATTTAGTCATCTGCATTTTATTTTATTTTATTTTTTGTTTGTTTTGTTTTGTTTTTTTATTAATTTATTCTTGTTACATCTCTATGGTTATCCCATCCCTTGTATCCTCCCATTCTCCCCTCCCTCTCATTTTCTCCTTATTCCCCTCCCCTATGACTGTTCCTCAGAGGGATTACCTCCCCCTGTATATGCTCATAGGGTATCAAGTCTCTTCTCAGTGACCTGCTGTCCTTCCTCTGAGTGCTACTAGGTCTCCCCCGCCAGGGGACATAGTCAAATGTGAGGCACCAGAGTATATGAGAAAGTCAAATCCCTCTCTCCACTCAAGTGTGAAGACTGTCCTGTCCATGGGCTAGATCAGGGTAGGGGTTTAAATTTTACCGCCTGTATTGTCCTTGGCTACGGCCTTAGTTTGAGCGGGACCCCATGACCCAAATCTGCCTATCATAATGTTCTACTTGTAGGTTTCTAGGACCCACTGGATCCTTCTACATTGCTATTCTCCCATTGTTCTCTCATCTAGAGTCCCCATAGGATGTCCTCCCCTTGGTCCCAGTTTCCTGGTAAGGGAAGGCTTTCATGGGACATGCCCATTGGGCTATCGGATTTTAGCTTGAGCTCTTTAGCTCTTCAACTCCTCAGCCCCTTGGCCTTTGACTTCTTGGGCTTTGAGCTAGCAAGCCTTTGGTCTTGGGTTTTTTCGGCCTTTCTTCCTGAGCAATGATCTAGTGAGCCTTTGGAGCTTTGGGGCCTTTTTCATTGGGCCATGAGCTGAATAGGAAGTTCACCTGGGTGCTTTCTCTACCTCTCTGAGATAGCAGGTTTTTCTCCACAACATTTGGCTCCTGAATCTTTATTAGTGAAATAGAACGATCTGTGATTTTCAGTTAAAACAACAAAAAAACTAAGTGTGTTCAGTAGCTCTACACATGTAAGAATAATAGTTAAATATGAGATCATGAAATTAAGGGTGGGCACAGGAAGAGCTTGATCAAAGACGAAAAAGTGATATATATTCAATTCTTACATAGGAAGTTTACCAAACTCTCAACAAACAAGCAGCATAAAATTATATGAGGTTAAAATTTTATATATTTTGTTCACCACATGTTATTACCATTAAGGAAAGGCTTCTTCCTTTTATTTTCTCTTTTTGGTGAATGCGTTGAAATTATCTGCAGACTGTGCTCATAGATTTCTTGCCTCTATTTGGCTGAATATTATATTTTGAAGCTTCATCTGAAGTGGTGTTGGAAAGGCAAAGTTTTGGCTTGAGATGTAATATGATTTGTTTCTTATTCTCTAGCCATGTTGCTCTTTTAATAGATGTAAACTTGAAATTTTTAAATCTTCTCACCGAAAATCAATTCTTTAAAATAACAGGCCCCTTCTCTTTCTTTTCTGACTTGTTTGTTTCTATTTCTCCATACAGAGAGTGAGGGGTAAATGTGTACACAAATAGAAGTACATTTTTTTTTTTGCATTTTATTCTTTTCTTTTTTACCAAAGGGTGCTAAAACAGTTGTGGTATTTGGAGATCTTAACTGATTTTTCTATCATTCTATAACATAGTGGTTGTATTTTCCAATTGTATTTGGATAAATAAAATTACATTCATAGAGATTCAGCTTGGCCACTGTAAAAGTAACTTTTATTTTCTTGGCTCAATTATCTGGGACGCTTACTTCTGCTAAACTAGGCCTGCTCCTGGAAGCTTGTAGCTTCCATTCAATCTAACCTAGACCTAGAATGTTTTAGCCTCTGAGACTTACTGCTTAGTAAACTCACCCTTACCTGCTCTTTCTGAGCTCTGGACTGGCTGGTTCAACTCAGCTGTTCTGGCTCAAACTCTTCTCCCAGATGACTTGCTTAATCTGGCTTCTCTTTTGGCGTTGGATTGCTCTGCTGGTTTCAAAATAACTTAGCAGTCTTCTCTAATCTTTTGGCTTTTTCTGATTTTCTGGCTCATTTAGTCTTCACCTGAGTTCTCTCTCTCTGCCACCCATCTCTCTATTCATATCCTGGTAAAATCCGCCTCTTCTCTTTCTGAATAACTGCCTCTTGATTAGCTATCCTTCTCTCTCTCTTCTCCTGAGAATTGGGCATACTCTATTCGGTCAAATCTTCTCAGATTCATCACATTTTCTGCCACTCAATTAGACATCATTTTCAAAGATGGGTGCTTCCTTATACAAACTAACCTTACCTTCATTTGGGATTAAAGGCATGTATCACCATGTCTGGATCTATGCTTTTTTTTTGTACCTGCTACTTGCTCTATACCAGGCTGGCCTTGAACTCAGACCTGTTTGTCTCTGTCTCCTGGATTAAAGACATTTTTGTATTATAGATGGATCACAGAGACCTAGATCTTTGGATGTGATCCCTTGCCAGAGCAGCCATTTTCTGAATTAACATTCCTCTGCAGGCCACCATCAAAGCCATTACTGAGAAAGCTAATAGCTTGCAGTAAATGATGGATGCATCACATTATATTATTTTCACCTCCCAAAACTTAAAAAGAAAACAAATTTAAAATAATCTAGTTACTGTGGGCTATATATCATGTCCACATATAATTTTCTGAGCTATGTCCTTTCCCATATAGATTTCCCCATGATATTAGATTGAAATTGAGAAGACATCTAACCAAACATATTTATTAGAATATAGTTATCTTAGTAATGTGTCTGTTACCTCTGTAGGTTATTCAGAAATTTCAACCTATTTTATTCAATAAATTGTCAGTGTTCAAAAAATATTTTATTGAAACAAGTCATCTGAGCCATAATATTGAACATATTACTTAAAATATCTATGTCTTCAGTTTCCATTCTTTAAAGCATCATTCACAACCCAATTGCTATATAGAAATATCAAGAACTTGAGAAAATGTCTACACTATTACAACTCCATTAGGATGAAATTGAAAACTAGCTGCCCTAGACACTGTCTAGCCAGTAAAACCTTTTCCTATTTTATACACTGTATAGACCTCTACTCATAAGGCACTGGTCCATGAAGACTATGTGGTCCATACTGCCATTTTTAAGAAGCAAGAACGACACTGGACATCAGTGTTTCTTCAATGCACTGAAAATATTGAGTGATACCAGAACACACCAAAAGTAAATAGGGCACCTGACAATATCTCAAATGGGTTACCTATTACAGAAACTGAATTCTCAGAGACAGAAATGTAATTTCTATATGCCACCTAGATTTCCATCTGACACATGCATGCCACCTGCTTCTGATGAAAATTGAAAGACAGCTTGTAAGACTGGTCAAGAATTACCAAGTCATTGAAATCCATTGCCTTGCATCTTCTGAAGGCTTGAAAATAAGGATTATTCCTATATTACTTGACTTCATGTTGCTTTCTCTCTCCTTAACACTGCTGCTTTGCCTCACCTTGCTTCAGGTGCTCACATAGACATAATAATTAGTTGAAGAGTTCAACTACAAAACTTTTAATGTTTAAATAATTTCCTAAAGGTCCCTACTGTTATGCTCCTTCCAACTTCACTGGCATCATTTATATTTTCAAGGTAATTTAATAATACTGATCACAAGAGGTAGCAGAATAATTCTCCACTATCCATTATAGCTTGCTTTACTGATACACAAGTTTTGACTGACTAGAATCTAAAATTTCTCATGGATCTAATGAATTTTCTCTAAATGGTATCATAACTGATGCAATCATAGTTTGTAAAAAGAACAAGTTTGATACTTACCACTGTTTGTTGGACAAAGTTCACCTTGGAAGATAAACTATCCCTTCAGCCATGTGTGAATTATAGACAGACATGGAATTAGTCATTTCCATTTCTAGCAGTGTTATACTTAACAATCATACATTAAATTGCTTTATTACGGTTTATATATTAACTCCAAATTATTTTTCTCTGTTTTTATTTTTTTTGGCAGGGTGCTTGAGGAATGAACAGATTTGTGAAATATAGTAAGAGCAAGTTTTCATGATTACCTTCAGAAGTTTGAAAAATAAATGTTTATGAAGGATTTAGTATGAAATGTAATGAAATAGCTTGAGAGGACCTGACAATACAGAAAAAAAACAAAATAACTAGAATGCAATCTTACAATAGGCAGTTTAATTTTTACAATTGGAAACATTCATATTTGTACCCACAAAATGTAACAATTACAAATTATAAAATAGATCATTGAACTGATGTTATAAAATTATAAATTACTAATCTTTTTATTAAGTTTCTTTCTATCCACTTCTACTTTCATAAGACTTTCTGAAGCAACAAATCACGCATGCATGCACACACACACATACACACATACACACATACACATTCATCAGATCTGATGAAAATTAACTTGCTACTTTGCCAAAAGTCTCAAACTATAAAAGCAGCTTTATCTCTTCCTTCTGTTACATTTTAGAAGCTGATTAAATGGTATAGTTCTCAAGACTAGCTTTTTATATATAACTAATAAGTGGTTTTGACCATTTTTACCTCCAGGTAAACTCTTGCTATAACACCTAGGGATTGTTATATCTCATTTGTACATAAGAGTTTAGGGCAAAACTCTATTAAGATTAATCAAATCCTAGCATTGTTGCAGTCTGTTAATTTACTTGAGACAATTAATTCTTGTTAGTTCCAAAGTATGTTTTATTTAACTAAAGACCTAGGAACTGAAATAAAAGTATTGCAAAATGTACATAAAATTTAAGGTATCACATATGTGGAAGTAAATAAAATACAAATATAGTGAAATCAATAAAAAATAATGGATATTTAAACACAAACCGTGTTTGAGATTGGTTTGTTTGTATAATCTCAGAAACAAATAACAGTTCTTACAATGCTTATATGAACATTAATTTAAATTTAAAGTAAGGACTTAGCCTATTGCTTCAAATGTATACAACATCATTCCTACAGAAGTGCTCTGCAGAAGTTCTGTCTGTCCTTTGTGGCACACATTTATGCTAAAATTTCATCAAGATAGAAATGATTTTTTTCAATGCTGTCAAATACAAATAGCCAAAATATTAAGAATATAACCTTTATGTAATTCCTGATTGTGTCATAGTTCTTCTTGATATGGGTAGTTTATTGTAGATACATGTAATAATGGAAATGTATATGTAAAAAAAATGTTTAAAGAATTTTCAATCTAAAACCTAGTGTTTTTCAAATATAATGAGAACAAGATTAGGCTTGAAAATGTTAGTCATTTTGTATTATCTTGCTAATGCAGAAACTATTAGTGATAATCTATAAATGTTTACTATAGCTCACTTTTATTACTGACTATCCATTTTAATACAATTTTATTTGGTTAAAGTAACATTTAAGGTATTAAATAGACTAGTCCTTCATTTCACCTCCCCTGCCCTTTACTTCTAAACCCACTTTTATCCCCACAAATCCCCTTTCCTCTCATAGCTCCTATATCTTTTGGCCCAAATGCAAATCTATTTTTGGATTGTGTCATGAATTAAAAAGCAAATTATAAACACTTCAATTAGTAATATTTTTTTTTTTTTTTTTTTTTTTTAATAAGAATACTGATTTTTATTACTCCAAAGCATTCCTCTAAAATTTGTAAAAATCAGCCTCTATTTATTGCTAAGTATATTATGGCAAGTAAATGTGTATCTCATTTAAAATTTTTTTTTTTTTTTTTTTAATTTTTATTTTTTTAATTAATTTATTCTTGTTACATCTCTATGGTTATCCCATCCCTTGTAACCTCCCATTCTCCCCTCCCTCCCATTTTCCCCTTATTCCCCTCCCCTATGACTGTTCCTCAGAGGGATTACCTCCCCCTGTATATGCTCATAGGGTATCAAGTCTCTTCTCAGTGACCTGCTGTCCTTCTTCTGAGTGCCACTAGGTGTCCCCTGCCAGGGGACATAGTCAAATGTGAGGCACCAGAGTACTTGAGAAAGTCAAATCCCTCTCTCCACTCAAGTGTGGAGACTGTCCTGTCCATGGGCTAGATCAGGGTAGGGGTTTAAATTTGACCGCCAGTATTGTCCTTGGCTAGGGCCTTAGTTTGAGTGGGACCCCATGACCCAAATCTGCCTATCATAATGTTCTACTTGTAGGATTCTAGGACCTACTGGATCCTTCTACATTGCTATTCTCCCATTGTTCTCTCATCTAGAGTCCCAATAGGATGTCCTCCCCTCTGTCCCAGTTTCCTGGTAAGGGAAGGCTTTGATGGGTCATGCCCATTGGGCTAGTATGCAGATATAAGTGAGTATATACCATTTGAGTCTTTCTGCTTCTGGGTTAACTCACTCATTATGATCATCTCTAGCTCAATCCATTTGTCCACAAATTTCGGGAATTCCTTGTTTTTAATAGCTGAGTAGTATTCCATAGTGTATATGTACCACAGTTTCTTTATCCATTCTTCTACTGAGGGACATTTGGGCTGTTTCCATGATCTGGCTATTATGAATAAGGCTGCTATGAACATGGTTGAGCAAATTTTCTTGCTGTGTGCTGGTGCATCTTCTGGGTATATTCCAAGGAGTGGAATAGCTGGGTCTTGAGGAAGCCCTATTCCCAGTTTTCTGAGATAGCACCAGATAGATTTCCAAAGTGGTTGTACTAGTTTGCATTCCCACCAGCAATGAAGGAGTGTTCCTCTCTCCCCACATCCTCTCCAGCATGTGGTGTCGCTTGAGTTTTTGATCTTAGCCATTCTGATGGGTGTAAGATGGAATCTCAGAGTTGTTTTGATTTGCATTTCCCTGATGACTAAGGAGGTTGAGCATTTCTTTAAGTGTTTCTCAGCCATTTGATATTCTTCTGTTGAGAATTCTCTGTTTAGTTCCAAGCCCCATTTCTCAATTGGGTTATTTGGTTTGGTAGTGTTTAATTTCTTGAGTTCTTTATATATTTTGGATATTAGACCTTTGTCAGATGTAGGGTTGGTGAAGATCTTTTCCCAGTTTGTAGGCTGTCGCTTTGTTCTCTTGACCGTGTCTCTAGCCTTACAGAAGCTTCTCAGCCTCATGAGGTCCCATTTATTAATTGTTGACATTAAGGCCTGGGCTGTTGGTGTTCTGTTCAGGAAGTTGTCTCCTGTGCCAATATGTTCCAGGCTCTTCCCCACTTTTTCTTCTAACTGACTTAGTGTCTCTGGTTTTATGTTGAGGTCTTTAATCCACTTGGATTTGAGTTTTGTGCAAGGTGACAAATATGGGTCCAGTTGCATTTTTTTACACATAGACATCCAGTTAGACCAGCACCATTTGTTGAAGATGCTATCCTTTTTCCATTGAATGGAATTGGCTTCTTTGTCAAAAATCAAGTGACCATATGTGTCTGGATTCATATCTGGGTCTTCAATACGATTCCACTGGTCAACCAGCCTGTTGCTGTGCCAGTACCATGCTGTTTTAATTACAATTGCTTTATAGTATAATTTGAAATCAGGTATGGAGATTCCTCCACAGCACCTTTTATTGTACAAGATCGTTTTTGCTATTCTGGGTTTTTTGTTTTTCCATATGAAGTTCAGAATTGAACTTTCAATGTCTTTAAAAAATTGTGTAGGTATTTTGATAGGGATTGCATTGATTCTGTAGATTGCTTTTGGTAGGATGGACATTTTTACTATGTTAATTCTCCCTATCCATGAGCAAGGAAGATCCTTCCATCTTCTCATGTCATCTTCAATCTCCTTCTTCAGAGTTTTGAAATTTTTTTCAAACAAGTCCTTCACTTGCTTAGTTAAAGTAACTCCTAGATATTTTATATTGCTTGTGGCTAATGTGAAGGGTGTGGATTTCCTAATTTCTTCCTCGGCAAGCTTGTCATTTGTGTATAGGAAGGCTACAGACTTTTTGGAGTTAATTTTGTATCCAGCCAAATTGCTGAAAGTATTTATCAGCTGTAGGAGTTCTCTGGTGGAATTTTGAGGGTCACTTATGTACACTATCATATCATCTGCAAATAGAGATAGTTTGACTTCCTCCTTTCCCATTTGGATACCCTTGATCTCCTTTTGTTGTCTTATTGCTCTGGCTAGAACTTCGAGTACTATATTGAAGAGATATGGAGAGAGTGGGCAGCCTTGCCTTGTTCCCGATTTTAGAGGAATTTCCTTGAGTATCTCACCATTTACTTTAATTTTGGCTATTGGCTTGCTGTAGATAGCCTTTATTATGTTGAGGAAAGTGCCTTGTATCCCCGATCTCTCTAAAACTTTAAACATGAATGGGTGTTGGATTTTATCAAATGCTTTCTCTGCATCTAAAGAGATGATCATGTGGTTTTTTATTTTCAGTTTGTTTATATGGTGGATTACATTGATGGATTTCCGTATATTAAACCATCCCTGCATGCCTGGAATGAAGCCTACTTGGTCATGATGAATGATATCCTTTATGTGTTCTTGTATTCGTTTTGCAAGAATTTTATTTAGTATTTTTGCATCGATGTTCATAAGAGAAATTGGTCTGAAATTCTCTTTCTTTGTTGAGTCTTTGTGAGGCTTAGGTATCAACGTGACTATGGCCTCATAGAATGAATTTGGTAATGTTCCATCCAATTCTATGTTTTGGAGTAGCTTGAAGAGTATCGGTATTAGCTCGCCTTTGAAGGTCTGGTAGAACTCTGCACTGAAACCATCTGGCCCTGGGCTTTTTTTGTTTGGGAGACTATCAATGATTGCTTCTATTTCTGTAGGGGAAATGGGACTATTTAGCTTGTTTATCTGTTCTTCACTCAATTTGGGCAAGTGAAATTGATCAAGAAAGTCATCCATTTCCCTTAGATTTTCAAATTTTGTGGCATATATGCCTTCAAAGTAGGATCTTATGATTCTTTGTATTTCTTCAGTGTCTGTTGTAATGTCTCCCTTTTCATTTCTGATTCTGTTGATTTCAATACTGTCTCTCTGCCTTTTAGTTAGTTTGGCTAACGGTCTGTCTATCTTATTGATTTTCTCAAAGAACCAGCTCTTGGTTTTGTTGATTCTTTGGACTGTTTTCTTAGTTTCTAATTTGTTAATTTCAGCCCTGATTTTGATTATTTCCAGACGTCTACTCCTTTTTGGTGTTTCTGCTTCTTCTTTTTCTAGGGCTTCCAACTGTTTTGTTAAGTTGCTTATGTGCGATGTTTCCAATTTCTTTTTAAAGGCACTTAGTGCTATGAGTTTTCCTCTTAACACTGCTTTCAATGTATCCCACAAATTTGGGTATGTTGTTCCCTCATTTTCATTGAATTTCAGAAACTCCTTGATTTCTTTCTTTATTTCTTCCCTGACCCATGTGTCATTTAGCAGAGAGTTGTTTAGTTTCCACGTACGTGTAGGCTTTTTGTTGTTTCTGTTGTTGTTGAATTGCAGCCTAAGAGCATGGTGATCTGCTAGGATACAAGGTATTATTTCAATCCTCTTGTATCTGTTGAGGCTTGCTTTGTGACCTACGATGTGATCAATTTTGGAGAAGGTTCCATGGGGTGCAGAGAAGAAGGTATATTCTTTCTTGTTTGGGTGAAAGGTTCTATAGATATCTGTTAGATCCATTTGACCCATGGCATTGGTTAATGATGTTATTTCACGGCTTAGTTTCTGTTTCAATGACTTATCCTTCAGTGAGAGTGGGGTGTTGAAGTCTCCCACTATTATTGTGTGGTGATCGATGTGTGTTTTAAGTTTTTTTAGCAGATCTTTTACAAATGTGGGTGCCCTTGTATTGGGAGCATAGATGTTCAGAATTGTGATGTCGTCTTGGTTGACTTTACCTTTGATGAGTATGAAGTGTCCTTCTGCATCCCTTTTGATTAATTTTGGTTGAAAGTCTATCTTGTTTGATATTAAAATGGCTACGCCTGCTTGCTTCTTGTGACCATTTGCTTGGAATATTTTTTTCCATCCTTTTACCCTGAGGTAATGCCTATCGTTATAGGTGAGATGTGTTTCTTGAATGCAGAAGAATGTTGGATCTTGTTTATGCACCCATTCAGTTAGTCTATGTCTTTTTATTGGAGAATTAAGACCATTGATGTTGAGAGATATTAACGACCAGTGACTGTTAAGAGTCTTAATTTTGATGTTGTTTCCAATCGAGTGTTTGTGTAGTTGTGTTTTTGCCTTGGTATAGTTACCTATTTCCTGAGCAGTTTTGGTTGTAGCTTGACCCTTTGGGATGGAGTCTTCCATCTAGTACCTTCTGTAACGCTGGATTTGTGGATAGGTACTGTTTGAATTTGTTTTTGTCATGGAATATTTTGTTTTCTCCATCAATGGTTATTGATAATTTTGCTGGGTAAAGTAGTCTGGCCTGGCATCTGTGGTCTCTCAGGGTTTGCAGGATCTCTGTCCAGGCTCTTCTGGCTTTTATGGTCTCTGCTGAGAAGTCTGGTGTAATTCTGATAGGTTTGCCATTGAATGTTATTTGGCCCTTTTCCCTTGCAGCTTTTAATATTTTTTCTTTGTTCTGTATGCTTTGTGTTTTGATTATTATGTGACGGGCAGTTTTCCTTTTCTGGTCAATTCTATTTGGTGTTCTGTAGGCCTCTTGTATGTTTATAGGTATCTCTTTCTTTAGGTTGGGAAAATTTTCTTCTATAATTTTGGTGAGAATAGTTTCTGGGCCTTGGAGTCTGATATCTTCTCTTTCTTCAATGCCTATTATCCTCAGATTTTTTCTTTTCATGGTGTCCTGAATTTCTTGGATGTTTTGTTTCAGGAGTTTTCCAGATTTGGCATTATCTTTAATGGTTGCTTCAAGATCTGTGATTGTATCTTCTAGACCAGAAATTCGTTCTTCCGTCTCTTGGATTCTGTTAGAAAGGCTCGCCTCTGTGTTGCTCGCCTTCTTCTCTGAGGTCTCACGTTCTCGTTTTTCTTCTGTCTGTGTGTTTATCATTGAGTCCATTTTCATCTTCAGATCTTGAACTGATTTTTTTATTTCTTTCACCTCATTTTTTGTATAATCCTGAGTTTCTTCCATTGCCTCTTTATAGGTCTTCAGAGCTTGAACCGTTTTAATTATTTCTTCCATCTGGTTATTTGCATATTCTTTAATTTTTTCCAGTTCCACTCTATGTGCTTCTTTTATGTCTCTCACTTGTTTTGCTGCGTCTTCCTGTATTTGATTACGAATTTTATTTGTTTCCTCCATTAATATGCTCCTTATTAAGGATTTGAGGTCATTTTCTTGTATTTCCGTTGTATTTGAGCTCTCTGGGTTGTTTTCTTTGGGATAGCTGGAAACTGGAGACGCCGTGTTGTTTTGGGGTTTTTTGCGTATGCTTTTACGCTGTCCTTTAGACATCTTGCCGGCTTTGTTTTCGTTGGGTAGATTCCTGAGTTGGATGGAGGGAGTCTGATGATAGATTCACTTGTTTTCTCACGGTTTCCGTAGGTTGGAAGCTCTTATGTTTCACTGTTGTGGATGGCAGGAGGTTAGCCCTGGCGTTTTGGGCTCTCACAGCCAGTGCTCCTCAGCTTTCCTGTGCTGTGGGTCCTGCAATAGTTCTGGGTCTCTGGATGAGCGTTGGGTCAGGCCAAGGTGTCCACAGCCTTCTGGGTTCCCTGCCAGGTCCAGCCAGGGACACTAGTCCCAAACCACCATCCGAGCTCAGCTAGTATCTCAGGGCCTGAACCGTCTGCCGAGCTTAGCTAGGAATTCTGGGCTCAAAATGCACACAGGGTCCAGCCAGAATTTTTGGGCTAGGACTGCGCACCAAGCTCAGCTAGGGGTGTTTGGCCAAACTGCTTGCTGTGGTCAGTTATTGACTCACGCCGGAAACATCCGCGCAGCTCAGCCAGGAATTCTGGATTCAAACTGCACGCTGTGTCCAACCAGAGTCTTAGAGCCGGGACTGTGCCAAAGGCTCTAGTAGAGACTCTGGGCCCAATCTGTCTGCCAAGCACGGTTAGGGACTGTGGCCCTAAGCTGCACGCCGAGCTCCACCCGAGTCTCTGGGGTGGAATTGTGCACCGAGCTCAGCCAGGGACTATGGACCCACACTGCACCCTGAATTCAGTCCGGGCCTCCAGGCCTATACTGCGTGCATAGTCCAGCCAGAGTCTTGGGGCCGCCGAGCCTGTGTGCACAGCTCAGGAAGAATCCCTGGGCCTAATCTGCCCGGCAAATCCAGCTAGGGCCTCTGGGCTGAATCTGCGTGCTGACCTCAGCCTGCGTCAGCGCCCTAAAACTGCCCTCTGAGGAGAGCTAATGTCTTGAGCAGAACTGCTCTTTGATGAGCGCTAGCACCTCACAGCAGGTGAACTGGCTGAGCTGAGAAGGGCCTTGGGAGGGACTGAGCGTTCAACCTGGCCTGTGTCACAGCAGGGGCGCCTTGGCTCCACTAAGCTGTTGCCTTGGGCAGAATTGCTCGCTGCGCTGGCTGTGTCAGTGTCTCCACAGCACTGCACCCTGAGCTGTACCCGGGACTCTGGGGCTGAACTGTCCGCCGTGTCCAGCTTGGGTCACAAAGCACCACACGACCCAAATCCTGTCCAGTGTCCCCTCTCCCGCAGCAACTCCCACCAGCCACCACACTAACCGCCTCCACTGGATGGCTCTGAGCTGCAAACCTCAGTCGCTGCTGCTGGTGTTGCTGACGCCGCCCGTGCCGCCGCTGCTCTGATCCGAGAAAATCCGCACTCCTCCTGTGTGTAGGGGCACGCAGGTCCTCCGCACCCTGGTCCTTCCGAACCGTGGAGCACTCCTGCTGCCGTGGTGTCGGGATCCTGGTGTTCTTGGCTCAGAAATCTGTGCAATTCCCCGAACTGTTCACTGGAGCTTCCAAAGACGGTCCACACTGCTCGCCGCCATCTTGGATCCTCTCAATTAGTAATATTATTTTCATCTGTACTGTGAAACTTGAAGTTTAATAATTATAAGAGTTATATCTTAGACATTATTCCAAATGTGCTAAAAAAAGTTCATCATAAAATGATTAACATTTCAAAAACATTAATTTTTATCATCCTTAAGTTCTCTTACTGTCTTTCCTCAAAATTTGCACCAGCTTTTAGAAAAGTAGAAAAGAATTATGCAATTGTGACATTGTCAGATTTCTTAGTTTACTTTGTAATGGCAAAACAAAGCAAAACAAACAAACAAACAAAAAACTTGATAAAAACCTGTTTATCATTGTAACTGGGCAAAATAGGAGCATGTACCAACACACTTCTCTGTCCCAACAGTTGTGCTAATTATCACACTAGGACTCTCTCACAGCCCTATACCTAGAAGACACAAATTTTTCTCATAAGATTCTTTATGTATGTATTATAATTCTAGTATTTTAGAATTCTTTTTAGTGCGTTTTATTATATAATCACTTTTATGTCTTCGCAGAAAATCGTTTTTGTGTCATAACTTTGTAGACACACTAAATATACAGAATATGTGAAAATGGCATGAACAAACCTTCATATACAGATGAAAAGATTTTAGGATTGTATTGCATTATGGGACATCTTGAAAAGCCAACAATCAGTCATTGTGGTTCACATGTACTATTTTGATGCTTCTTCTCAGAAAACCTTCACTTACATCTCTTCTTGGTAGGGAGATTTGTAATATTTTATTTCATAGGTTCTGCCAAGAGAGAAAGGCTTCTATCATTTATGCCTCAGTAATTTTACTTGTTTGTTTGTTTATATTTTCTGTAATGCTAAGCATACAGTCTTGCATATGCTAAACAATTGCTTAACTTCTGAGGTCCATTCCCAGCCCTGCTTTCATCATTATGTAGTGTTAAACTGTTTCACCCTTTTCCAGTGAGCTCTTCAGAATATATTACAAAGTATAAAATCTATGTTTTGTATTCACAATTCTTATTTTCTTGAATGTTGTTTCCCATTTTCTGGCTTCTGAAAACCTCTCTAAATGTGAGTACCTACTCAACTGTTATTCATTTTTATAAATATATTGTAAAACTTCAGAAAATAATTGTTTAGGCTTTCTATGCCATCAGATATACTTTATAGAACTCTTAGAGCGAAACTGTGATATTTTTTCACTCAGTTTTGAACATACTAATAATCCATATTTACCTTTAGGGGAAAATGATAAACAGCTAATAGTGTTAAAAATATATCACACAATGCTTACTGTTTTGCAGGGAGTATATCTTATGAAGTAATCTGCTCTGCTTCTGCTGTATAACCTCATTTGATAAGAATTGGCTAAATGTTTAATGAGTACAGTAAGAATTATCAAATGTTAGCTTTATGTAATTGAGCATACATATTTGAAATGTTAAATATCATTCATCTCTTTTTATGTCTTTATTCTTTGAAATATCTTAAAATAAAAAAATAATTTAAAGTCATTTTTAACAGCTCTTTGATCCAATACTTAATATTATTTTCTTTCTTTCTTTCTTTCTTTCTTTCTTTCTTTCTTTCTTTCTTTCTTT
>OU015747.1:9069451-9122304 GCA_907169655.1 Acomys percivali | reverse complement strand
TGTGTGTGTGTGTGTGTGTGTGTGTGTGTGTGTGTGTGTGTGTGTGTCTGTCTGTCTATGGATGGATCAGGGTGTAGGTATCAGCTACTGTTTTCATGCTACCACGGTCCCTACCATGATTGGAATAAATACTGAGATTCTAAGCAAGCCCTCAGTAAAATGTTTTCTCTCATAAGAGTTACCTTGGTCAAGGTGTCTCTTCATAGCAATAGAACAATGACAAAGACAATATATATGCATTCAATAAAAAGGACAAAATACAATTATGAATTTGAAGGAGGTATACGGAAGGAGGTATATGGAAGAATTGGAGGGAGGTGTACACTAATTAATTATCCATTACCAAATGTTCGGTCTTGAAAATACACATACAAGTCACATTATGAGTGACTTGTGCACATTCATATCACACGAACAAGCCACAGATTAAGCAGGTTATATTTTGGAAAGCATATGTACGTACAAGTACATACATGTGTGCAACAACCACTGATAAGAGTGGGGACCGTGAGTTTAAAACACAATAAGGAAGAGTATATGTGAAGGTTTACAAGAGAGGAGAGGGAAAAGGTATGTAATTATATATTGTATAATATATATACTGTTTATATTGTGTATATTGTATAATATATTGCAATATTTAAAAATACCTCAATGGTGCACCTTTTAAGTCTCTTAGCATTCCATGTCTTTATGTTTCTGGAACTTCCTAATCCTTCAATTATCTGGCACATTATGTATCTTATAAGACTCTCTCCTCTGTCAAGGGCAAAACATTTCAATTCACAAAAAGCGCTACAGGAATTTAGAGGTTCTGCTGGGTCTTCTCATCATATAGCACTTAGCTAGACTAGCGTTAGGTTTGATTGACTTGAGTCAATTAAGGAGAAAGAAAGTGTATAGGTTTGAAACCATAGTAAAAATAAGGAAATATTGCATTGGCCTGACTGGGTTTCTTTAATCAAATTGAGACTCATCGAGATACAAAGATACAGAAAAGAGGTTCAACCAAATCACATTTGATAAAGAGGTATGCTCTTCAGAGGGAAATGAGATTCCCTCTTGTTTGCAAAGGTCAGTATTAATTCCACCAATACCAACTAATTAGGTGAGACTACTTCATTATGAAAACTAATCTGTTTTCCTCAAAGGTCACTGATAGAAATGTTAAAGCTGTTAAAATTTCAGTCATTGCAACATGCGGATTCCTGTTTGAGCAAATACAAGGGTACAGTGAGCTGACCAGTCAATCATCACTCATAATATATATCATTTTCAATTGTTAGTGTATCAACTGTCAATTCTATTTCTGATGGATTATATTTAAAAAATAAATGAGTAAAAAGCATATATAAAGTGACTAAGAATGGGTAATTTTCCATGCTAAGAATATAGTGTTAAGAAAACACTACTGGGCCAGAAGGCTGAAGATGATGCTCCAAGGGTATAGAGAGGGTTAGGTGACTGTTGAGGAAGCAAATTGTCTCTCTCATTTGTTTTGTTTATTTGTTTTGTTTTGTTTTGTTTTTTCCATTTGGACACTGATAACTTACACTTCCAGTTCACTCACATAATTCAGTTTTATTCCTTCTCAAGTCTCTGATAGGGTTTAATACAAGGATACTTTAGTCTTACAATTAAGTTTAGTTGTTTAGGGGTTAAGATGTTTTTAGGTCTAGATAGATGTTTTAAGTTGATAGAGATGTGATACGTTAGATACTGATTTTCAATCAGAATTTTAGACTCACAAGATGGGAGAGATGTTTTCGGCAATGTTGCCAAAGACAATTAGTCAAAACTTCTTGCTGTATGTAGTTTTTTTTATGTGTAATATTATAAACATGTATGCCAAAATAAAATAAAATAATATCTTTTAAAAAAGAATGTGATTTAGAAAACAACCAAGGAATATGATAATCTAGCAAAATGATGGCAGTAGATGCTTGTTTAAGATCTATGACCTTATTAGGCTTTGGAAGCAGCCTAGGTTTTAGTAGCTCTTGGGTTTCAACTTGAGACAAATGGCTGAGGTGCCTTTTTAACATATCAAAGCAGACACTGGCCTCCAGATTCTCCCCATATTCCTAAATCCCTACCAGTTACAGGGCTTCCCTGGTGGCATACCCCACCCACTAAGATGAACTCTCTAGCTCAGGGAACTGGGATGCTCTCTCCTATATTATCCAATCCTTTTGGTTTCCTGCCTTTTCATTTTCCCTCCCCATTTCCACACATGGCACAGCTCTTTCTGGTCATGTCCACTATGGACGGTCTCAGGAGGGACCCTATTTCTGGCTATGCTCTCCCACAAATCTACAACAAACCCTCTCCTCCACCATAACCAGGAGCAGTCATGTTCTTTTCTTTTCTTTTCTTTTTTCTTTTTTTTTCATTCAACAACTGGCATAATTTCCTGCCTGTCAAGTGCGTCATGAGTCCAATTAGACAGCTGTTAGTTATCACCAACAGGTGAATGCCACTTAATTGGCTCTTTCTGGGTTTCTTGGCGTGCTGCTCATTGCTGTGTTTCATAGATGTCGTTGTTGGGTAGGTATATTAATTCTTCCTCTCCTCTGGCTGCCTGCATAGGGTATCATGGAAGCTAGAAGGCAGGAGGGAGGCTTTTAGACTAGATACAGCTCCAATATTATAAGTCCTGTGGACTAAGTGTGCAATGTCTTCAGCAATGGGGTTTACCTCCAATTGCTGAGAGACAGCCAAGAGGAACTGCGAAAGCCTATGTTGTTTCGACATTAATTTGGATCACCCTGACCAACTATTTGAAAAATAGGTTTCTCACACCTGAATCTGAAGGGTCTGTTAGTTTATACTTCCTGTGGGGATCATTGCTAGCCCAACTAGCATAGCTTCCACATGTACATAGACAATGTGTATATGTTATGTATAATTTTGGGTAACTATAATCCAGTTATATTTTCTTGAGGCTTTATTGAATATGCTTGTTTCTATTTGACCCGCAGCTTTCTTTCTCTGTATTGATTTCCTCCTCCCTTTCCAGTTCAAGCTCGGATCTCAACCTTGATATGTTTCCAGCTTCATATGACCTGTATCCTGCTAATCACACTTTAAGAACAATAGCCTCCTCCTATGTTTGCAGTTACTCCATGTTGTATGCTCACATCTGAGAATTTGGAGTTAGGAACTGTAGACAAGAGAGAACAAGCAGCATTTGTGCTCCTAGGTCTGCATTATCTCACTCGACGTAATCTTTTCTAGAGTCATCGATTTACCTTCAAATTCCATATCAGCTAAATAACAGTCAATTGGGTATATATAGAATATTACCAGTATCCACTCATCTATTAAAGGACACTTAGGTTGATTCATACTCTGAGTATCATGAGTTGCCATGAACATGTCTGAGCAAGCATCTGTGGAGTAGGATGTTGAGCCCTTTGGGCATTTGACAAGGAGTGTTAGGCTGGATCATATGATAGAATTATTTTTTCTTTTTCTTTTTTTTTTCCTTTGGTTTTTTGAGACAGGGTTTCTCTGTGTAGCCTTGGCTGTCATGGACTCACTTTTAGACCAGGGTGGCCTTGAACACACATAGAACCACCTGCCTCTACCTCCCAAGTGCTGGGATTAAAACGTGTGCCACCATTACACGACTATTTTTTCAATTTTATTAAAAATAGATTTTTTTTCTCATACAGTATATCCTATTTACAGTTTCTCCTTCTTCTTCTCCTCTCCGGCTCTCCTTAGCTCCCCTCCCGTCCAGATCCACTCCCTCTCTCTTTCATTGGCAAGGAACAGGCTTTACGAGATATCAAACAAGCATGAAACAATAAAATATAATAACATAAAACAAAAACGCTCACGTTGAAGTTGGACAAGACAAACAAGCCAAAGAAAATGCACAAACCTCAGAGACTCACTCATTAGTACACTCATGTCCCATAAAAACAATCAATTAAAGGCATAATATATATATGCAGAGGACATGCTGCAGATCGGTGCCAAAGTCATGCTTGCTGATTCAGTCTCTGTTAGTTCATATGACCTTTATAAGCTGAATTAGAAGGAATTGTTGTCCTTGTAGCCTCTACACACATTGGCTTACACTACTTCCATTATCTGGCTTTTATTAAATATCAATATCTAGTCTTTAAAGGATAAAAATAGATTTCATAAGAAATACTTTGGAATGTTACTTTGGGAATATGAAATATATATATTTTATTGCTGCTATAGTTTTTCAATGTGGGATTATAAATTTGTTCAACCAAAACACAATTTGTTACTATTTTAGTTTTTCCTTGTTCTTTGCACTAAAAGGTAATCTAATAATTTCATATCTAACTTTTATGGCTTTGGTGATTCATAGTTGAGAGCAGATACCAAGAAGAAAGGTTTCTATCAAATTTTCAGATGTAACATTCTTTTTTATTAAGATTTTTATTTTTATATATAGATTTATATTATTACACATATACACAAAAAAAAATACTTATAACAAGAAGAACCATGACACAGTTATAAATTATATAAATATTACATTCTTAGTGTTTTGGCTATTTGTATTTGACAGCCTTAAAGAAAACATCTTTTCAATCTTGGTGTGTCTAGAATTCTGAATGTAAATCAATATCTATCATATCTTGCCATTATCGTGTATCTAGACCTAAAAACATCTTAACAACCTAAGCAACTAAGCTTAATTGCAGAACTAAACTATCTGATCTTCAACCCCATAAGAGACTAGAGAAGGAATAAAATTGATTACCTGAGTATACTAGGCGTACAAGGTAGTAGTTTTCCAAATGAGTATATGACAGAGACAGTTTGCTACCTGAAGAGTCACCCATGACTCTCTATAATGTTGGAGCATCATTTTCAGCCTTCTGGCCCAATATATCTGACGGATATATTTGTCAAGCAGGAACTATTGAAGACTTGCTTACTCTGTCTTGGCAGAGTTTAGCCGTTGACTGTGCCTGCATCCAAGCTTGCCCTGTTTTAGGTAGAATTCTGTCTTAGGTCGAAATGAGGATATTTTTCCCAGTGGCTGGTTTGTCACATTTGAAGCCATCTTCATAAGGATGTTCTTTGATGCTCATTATACTCTTGGAGAGAGGCTGGGTGTTGTCAGGAGTTAACCTGTCTAATTGTCAGTGAATCTTTAAAATAATAAAAAAAAAATTTAAATGTCATATTCTGTATGTCTCTGAGGTTTTTGAAGACCTTACCTAATTATTTTATCTTATATTTCTATAAAATCCTATCTATCTGTTGCATCTAAAATGTATATTTTTGTGATAAAAATAGACTAGTAATTTATATGATCATGATTTTGATCAACTAACAATTAACTTGTATATCTTATTTATCATATATATATATATACATTCAGTGTGTGAAGAATAATCTTACATTTGAATTCTATACCACTGTATCTAAAATTAAACTTATTTTGCATCTATATGCAAAATTTTATACCAGTGAATTAAAAATAACCTCGTGAGTGACAATTGAGGCATTAAGTTGAAGGGTAGATTCATTAATCTACTTTTTGTCCTATCATCCCTATATATTTCTATATTTCCCCCCTTCTTTCTTTTCAACCCCTATCTCCAAACCTAAGAATGTAAGATAAAGGAAAAGAGAGACACCCCTGAGTCCAACTCTGTTTTCTCTCTAAACAAGGCCAATAATAACTTGTAACCAATTCCCATTGTAAATAACCCTCTACTGTCCAAGAAAGCAACCAAAAACCTATCCGACCCACACTTAAAGGAAATGTGTGGTCATTCTCTTAAGGTTTCATCTGGCTGATTTGGGATGAATAACACCTTTGTAGGGGCCCAAATAAAATTGAGGAAATGGTTAAACAAGCTAGGAATAGCATTTGTGGCCCAGTTTTTAAGTGTTAAGAAACTCCTGGCTTAATTAACATCCTGTGTGGGACAGTAGGAAATGCTGGATTGGAACCTTTCTTTGAAGGTGTCCTGGGAGCTGCCTTGTCCTGATGACGAACAGCAGTTCTTTTAAACATTGTTATTTTTGTTTCCATCAAAGCTTCAGTCGTTTTCTTGGCCCCTTACATAAAAGTGAATGAATGCTTAGAGCCTGAAAAATGACAAATGCCAAGCTTTGCTTTATTTTCCAATTTTAATTTATAAAAACTAAACCGAAAATGAGAACTCCATTTAGTTTTAAATTACATTTTCATTTGCATGAATGACTTCAATACTTAAACTGGCTTAGGCGATGCACCACATGTTCATTTCTTTCTGTAAACTCCCCTAAATTGTTTGTTCTTTTCTCATGTTATTGCCTTTTCAGTTGACTTTCATGTACTTCATAACATAGAAATAATAGAATTTTGCTCAATATGGTCTGTAAATCAATATATATATATATATGTTATATTTAATATGTACACAAATAGTACAAATACATGTAAATATAATTGCACACTTATGGTTTATATGACCCTATGGTTAAATATAGATAATGTTCCTAAAATGTCCCTTTTCTTTTTCTCAGCCTCCTGCTTAATAATCTGGTCACATATAGTCTCCATGCACAACCCTTGCCAGCTACAAAATTTTCATTGACATCACAGATTTTTAAACGAAAGTAAAATTATCTTGACTTCAAGGTAACTTTTTCAGATACTTCATTGAAGTAATAGAGAACTTCCTAAAGCAACCTAACAATGCATTTTAATGGACACTAAGTTATTATGTAATATGAATTATATTATGACATTATGAAATCTCTAAAGACATATAGTACAGTAAACATATCACAAGTTTCCTGTAATAAGTGAAACAGTATTTGCAGGCTTCTCTTTCTTTACATCTAGTGTGACTGAAAATTTATCGTACAGTCTATAAGCCATCTGTACCTGAGTGACTATGTACTATCTTTTGTCCCTTCCTTCAGTTTTCTTTATTTTTCTTTCTATAACCTTGAACCAATTCTTCCTTCTCAGTATTCATTTTAGTTCTTTTCATCTACAAACACAAACAGATATGGTAGAGAATAATTATCACAAAGCAATCTAAGGAAATGCTTTGTAGAGATAAGATACAGTGTATATTTATATAAATCATAATTGATAAAAAATATCAAATGTGACTTCAGTGTAGATCATCATATTTAAGTTTAGATGCTTCTCTTTGGTGAGACAGAATCTGCACCCAATAAATAATAACACAGATATTCTACTTTGCCACTGGTATGAACATTGCAACATTTTAATCCAAAAGTATGAATATATATATATATATATATATTCTTCATGCTTACATTTACATTTTGTTTCATGATATTATACTTTCCTTTTGGAGAAATACCCATTTTGTCAAATTTGGTAGCAATGTATTTGACTCTGTGGATTACTTTTCCTGGTAAAACATTCCTTCAATGTGCTAGGAGGAAGAAGTATGCTAGATAAAGGCACTTTAATAGAAATGAGATAAGGGCATTTTAACTTAAAATTTCCAGTTCACAAAAACAAAATCTGGGTAAGAATAGAGCAGAGGGAAAGTGATTCCATGTATTGTCTCTCCATAATTTTTAATGATCAATAACAAAGAGAATTCTCATTAGAAATAAAGAAAATTACCCTTAAAGAACAAAGAATCTTTTTCTAAGTTAAGAACAACAACAACAAAAGAGTAACAGATGAAGAATTAGTTTAACTTCTTCTTTCTCATTAGAAGTATATCTGACCTAATTTACTTTTTCAGTAGATCAATCTTTTAACAGTTTAATTAGAATTCTTAAAAAGCTATCAGCATTTACAGTTCATTACAATAAAACCAAAATCTCTGGGTACTAACTCTAATCAGAAATTCTGTTCACGGATCATAACATCATATTAGTGCCAAATTACCAACTGGTGCAAAGATTAATTAAAATGGTGCTGTTTCTGATAAAGTAAAATTATTACTTCACTCATCTTGAGAACAAAACATTTTCCAGAGTTGTAAGATACACAGGTTGATTAAGTAATTCCAAATGCCAAAAAACAAATATTTGTTTCAATTCTTTCCATTGAGAATAAAAATTTTTAAAAATTCACTTTAATAGAAAATGATAAAATTACTTTTAATGTTTATATACTTATTAAATAATGCATTTTGATAATGTCATAAGCAACATATGTGAGTCCTTTGAAGATATGACAAATTATGACACTTGATGATTATATTTAAAATGTTATTAGAACAAATGTGCAATTTACTTTAATATAAAATGGTATGTCATTCCAATATGTGCTAAAGCACGAAGACACTAAGTATAGCACCACATCCACTCACCTATGACTGAAAATATTATTTTACAGATACTATGTGCAAACAGACTACTCCAAAGAGATTATGTTCATAGTTTAATACATTTCAATCAACAGAAAATTTGACCGTTTTTATGTACACACACACACACACGGGCGTGCACACACACACACACACATATACACATATACATATCACACACACACACACACACACACACACTTGTATGCATACTATCTTATGTTGCATCCTTTGCTGACTTTACATTTCCATACAGTGGGTGATGCATCTGATGTTCTTGCCTCCACATCCCTCGTTTGATGACTATGACTGAATCCCAATGTCAGGGAATGTCCTGTTGGTGGCTGTATGTAGGGCTTCATGGTAACAAGCCAAAGACCCTGGCAACTGAAAGAAACCCTTAATTCTGGGCTTTCATTTTTAATATTTATAATTTTATCATTGTTCAAGGCTGGAATTATTTATCTATTAAGGGAGATGTATGACTGCTTTTGCCCCCCCCCATAAGTCACTAACCTAGTCTTTCTAAATATTCTATAAAAAACTAATCTCAATTCAATTTTCTTAGTAGTTACTACAAAATGAAACAATACACCACAATACATATGATAGTGTTTTTATTCTACTTTGTTGACAGATCTCTTGTTGGGCTATCACTACAAGACTTTAAGTTAAATTATATGAGAAAGAGTACCTAGTAAATCTTGCTACTTTTCACTAACTTACATTTTTTAGAATTTAAAGATATTCTCATATATTTTTAATTCAAATATACAATCAATTTGGTCAATTATTAAAAGAAACACTGAGTAATATAGTTCTGCTCTTTTCTTTTATGAAGATTGTACTCAATCATATATGCATATGTGGCATATTTAAAATGACACTATGTATGTGTAGATAAAATATTTTAATAAATTAATTAATTTATGGAAATTACATCCTGACCAGAGCTGCCCTCCTCCCTCTACTCCAAGCCCTCACACCCCATTCCACCCCCATCCACTCCTCTTCGCTTTCTCTTCAGAAAAGGGTTGGCTTCCCATGGATAACAACCAATTTGGTAAATCAAGTCACAGTATGTCTAGACACATTTTTTTCTATAGAGGCTGGAGAAGAAAGACTAGTTTGGGGAAAAGAGTCATAAACACAGGCAACAGAGTCAGACGCAGCACCTGCTCTTGCTGTTAGGAGCCCCATGTGAAGATCAACGTATATAAACATGACACATGTGCAGAGTGTCTAGGTCAGTCCCTTGCACGCTCTTTGGCTGGCAGTTCAGTCTTTGAGCCCCTATGAGGCCAGGTTGGTTGATTCTGAAGGTTTTCTTTCTTTCTTTTTTTTTTTTTTTTTGAAATGATTTTTTTATTAATTTATTCTTGTTACATCTCAATGGTTATCCCATCCCTTGTATCCTCCCATTCTCCCCTCCCTCCCATTTCCCCTTATTCCCCTCCCCTATGACTGTGCCTGAGGGGGATTACCTCCCCCTGTATATGCTCATAAGGTTTTCTTGTTGTGTTCTTAAAACCTCTGACTCCTTCAATCCTTCCTATACTCCAGTTAATGTTTGACTGTGGGTCTCTGCAGCTGTTAGATGTGAAGGCTCTCCGATGATGATTATGCCTGGCTAACGTCTTCAAATATAGAATATTATTACCATTGTCAGGAGTGGGCTTCCTCTCATGGCACGGGTCTCAAGAAGGACAGGCCATTATTAGGACATTCCTGCAATTTCTGCTCCATCTTTACCTCTGCATATCTTATCGTCAGGACTAATTATAAGTCAAAGGTTTAGTGGCTTTTTTGGTGTCCCAGTGCCCCCATTGGAAGTCTTGCCTGGTTATAGGAAATGGCCAGTTCAGGCTTCATATCCCCCATTGCTAGGAATCTTAGCTAAAGTCACCCCCATGGAGTTCCTGGAGTGTCCATTGCCTTAGCACTCCAGCTTGTCCCAGAGATGAAACTCCTCAATCCAGTTGTCTCTCCCAGTATTCTCTCCTTTTGTCCTCACCTGACCAGATTCCTCCTGTTTCTTTCCCCACATCTCCCCTACCCAGTGCCCTCCTCCCATCCACCCAAGACATTTATTCTAGTTCCCCTTTCTCAGAGAGACTCAAGTGTCCCCCTTTGCACCCTTCTTGTTACTTGGCTTATTTGGGTCTATGGATTGTAGCATCATTATCCTTTACTTTATGGCTAATACCCACCTATAAGTGAATATATACCTTGTTTGTCCTTTTGGGTCTGAGTTACCTCACTCATTGTGATCTTTCCCAGTTCCATCCATTTACCTTTAAATATCACTATGTCCCTCAAATAAAATACACTTTGTCATCAATGCAACATTTTTATTAGTTGTATTTTGAGATCAATTTGCATAGCATTTTCATATGTCTTCTTATAATGAAAAAACACATCAGTTAGCTAGGCATGGTTGTACACACCTTATATCCTAGAACTCAGGGAGGCAGCATAGGCCAGTGGATTGCTGAGTATGAGGTCCGCCTGGTCTACAAAGAGAATCAATGACAGCCTGAACTACACAGAGAAACCCTTCTCTCTCATTCTCTCTCTCTCTCTCTCTCTCTCTCTCTCTCTCTCTCTCTCTCTCTCTCTCTCTCTCTCACACACACACACACACACACACATACACACACAGACATACACGCACACATACCCACACACACACACACAAGATCAGTTACCTTATAATCAAATGTGGTATTTAATTCTCATCTTTTCCATGCAATATTTTCATCTATTTTGTGTTTTACTTCGATTTAATTAACTAAACTTTTCAACACCTACAACTATAACCACATGGTTGTATCATTTTTTGGGGGGGAGTATTAACAGTTTACATTCCATCCCAAACACTACTGAGTTTGCTTTTATTCTTGTCAATCACTCATTTGTATTTTTAAAAATTACATGCATGTAACTTTATCAGTAGGTTTCCTTAAATATTTTATGTCATGGGGGCTTAGTTTCATAGAAATTCTAGTCAAGGTTTTTTTTCTGAGCAAATTGATTTAATAGACTTTACTCATGAAAAGGTTCATTCTCTCTACTGATTCATTTTTCAAATGCTCTTCTTCCAATCATTTTCATTGCCTTATTATTTTCTTCATTAACATTTTTTAATTAAGCATGTGGTGCTTCAGTGTCTTTACTATCAGGATTAGTCTCCTCTCCAATATTAGGACAACTGCATTCTTATAATATCTACTATAACTTTGTGAACTTATTTTGATGTTCGCTTGTTAAAATATTACTTGTTGATAGATTGTACTACTACCATTACTTCCAGTTTACTACTGGACTACATACACATCTACTCATATATTTACGTTGAGTAAAATGTATCACTTGGTTGACAATGCTCACTGTAAGAACCGTGGCTATCTAAATAAATCTCTAGTACAGAGCATGATAACCCTCCCTTTGAATTGGTCAGGATGGTCCAAGTAACTCCCAAAACAATGCAGACTATTGCTTTTTCCCTTGAGTGCCTCTCAGAAACTGATAGTAATCTGGACAGCTGCATCCTGCACACACTTAGGACACAGGACTCTGATGATTAGATGGATTTAGTTGGAAAGTATCCTTGCAGTCTAGAGTACATAGTACCAGGAAGTACCACCTTGAAGATAACAAAAGCTCATAGAAATGATTGTAGAAGAACAAACCCTTTAACCTAGGAAGACACCAATGTGAAAGAAAATCCAAAGGTCAAATAAAAGCAGGAGGCAAAATGTTTCTTGTTTCCAGGATGTAGTCTGTATTGAGCCAGTTGTTCTAATTAAGGCAGAAACTTTTTTCCATTTCCTAAAATTAGTAGTAGTCTATATATTTAATTTGAGGAATCATAATACCAGTGATGAATTTTCACAAAATATATCCATTTTCAATGAGGAAACTAATCATGGAGCACATTGTGTTATAAGGCTCGTAGTCAGAAAATGACTTTTGTATTTTTCCTTGTTAAGGAAGAAGTTATCTTATAATTGACAAAATGAATTTTTGAGCTTTTAGTATATGTGAGGTAGTGAAATTACAAAACTGCAGTTTCAACAAATGCACAGTAGATTCAAATTTAGCCAATGCAGGGATACAATCATCTTTTAATTGTTTTTTATCTTAGATTATTATCGGGAATGAATTGAAAAAATAAAGTTTAAAATTAAAACTTATATAAAAATTAACAACTACTTCTATAACTATTATAACTATGATCTCTTTATAAAAGCACATATATGACAACTTAATTTCTCTATACTGAAACCAAAATTCATTACTGGTTTTGTAAGGTAGGCAAAAAGATTGAAATTACAGGACTCACTTTGAAATAATATTTAGCCTTCTTAGATAAGCTTGCAATATCCTAATTTCATAATTCAAATTGCAGAGCCTCATTTCAAAAATAATTTTAGATGAATTTAGTGGCTATGCTCTCTTTAATACCATAATATTTACATTTATTTTTATTAAAAATATATTGTTCTCTCATACAAAACATCCTGACCACAGTTCCCCCTTTTCTCCACTCTTCTTAGTTCCCCTCTTTCTCTCAGAGCTCCGCTCACTCACCTATTTCCCTTCAGAAAACAAAAGGCCCTCAAAAGACACCAACCACTTTCAAAAACAATTTGTTCAGCCACAACGCTCTTAATAGTCACTGATCATTAATATCCCTCAACGTCAATGGTATCATTCAAAACGAAATAGACACATTAGTTCTATTATATATTACATAAAAAGTAGCGAGAATCCATATTGAAAGCATTGCATTTCTCAACTGGTACCTTTCTATTTGTTTTCACTGTGTTGCTGTTTGGGGTTCTTTTGAAAAGTTTGATATACTTTCTTTAATTTACGAGCCATTGAGTATAAAAAAATAATATTTTAACAGATGATTATTTAATTTTTCCACTTTGCTGTGTTGACTAATAGCCATATATTTTTGTATCACTTTTTAAATTCCATTTTTTCGTTGTTTATTCATTTTATATCCCAATCATAGCCCCGTCCTTCATTTCCTTCTTTTCCTCCCTCTGCCCCTCTCTGTCCCTCCCCTAGTGCTCAGAGGCATGGGAGCCTTCTCCCCTATTAACTGACTCCAGCCAACCAAATATCATCAGCACTATCTGCATCCTCTACCTCTGTGCCCTGGAATGACATCCCACCACGGGGAAGTCATCAAAGAGCACACCACACAGTCCATGGCAGGGACAACCCTGCTCCCCTTGCTAAGAGACCCCTATGGAGACTGAGCTGCCTATCTGCTACATCTGAGCAGGCTGGTTCTAATTCCTCCAGATATATGGTCCTTTGGTGCATCAGCCTCTGCTGATGCTCCTGGGCTCAGATTTGTTGTCTTTGTTGGCCTTCCTGTGGCGCTCCTCCCTCCTCAGAGTCCCTCTATCTATCCACTCTTTCATAAGACTCCCTACCTCCACCCAAAGTTTGGATGTGAGACTTCAAAATCCACTCATCTTTAGAGAAGATACATAGGGTCAAAGCCAGGGCTTTCTGAATGCTGAGGAAACATTCTATCACTAATCCAGATATAGCTTTGTTTGATGACAAGAAACTCTGAATTATTTAACCAAATAAACTAAAAAAAAAAAGTGTTCTAAATTTGCTGATTTCTGAAAATGTATTAAATCATCCAAAATATGCCACTGACTAAAACATCCAACACTCTTTCATGTATATGTGCTTACGTTTCTTGTCTTATCACTAATGCCCTTGACCATAATGAAATGGGTTCCTGACTGTGTATTGGACAAACAAACACAGATGGCAAAGAACCTACTTCTTAAAGAGTAATGAAAATGAGTGATGCTAAATTTTATTTTCTCAGTGTGACGCAAAGAGTGGAGGACAAATATACAAACAGAAAAGACAGTTCATAAATATTGTGGTCAGTCCCGGCCAGAAGTAACAAAACTATGTATTGAAAAAAAACAGCAGTTATCAGTAGAAGAAGAAACATCAACTGAGGAAAGCATAAGAAGAAAACATGAGGGAAATGAAGAACAAGAGTGAAGGAAAGCAAATGAAGAAAACCTGAGGAATAGGAGTAGCTGGTTTCTCCCATAACATATTTTCAACAGTGGTCATAGCTTGATGACAGATTAGTATTAAGAATTAGTATTATGGAGTACCAAGATACTGTTAAAATAAAAATAATCTTGTCTGCTTATCTTCCACAAAGAAGACCAGCTTCTGTGTAGCAAAGCAGAATCACCCAATGCTTGAGGCAGAGCTTTTTTGTAGTGAAGTGTAAAGATTCTTTAAAACTCAGTTAGAAATGGAGTATGAATGTTAAACTTTTAAATATTATGCCAAATAATCTCCATGGGACTTGAAGAAGCATCTCTAGATTAGGAAACTTCAGTACATTTTTAAATTAATTAAAGATAGCATTTAATTAAATCATTACTGAATATCTTTTACATATTTCATATTATTCTTATAACCAGTTGCTTTTCTGGCAAATTACCAGGACAAATTCCAAGAGTATATTGATTATATTTGATTGGAGCCATGATAAACAACAAAAAAAATCATGAAGAATTTTCCATCTATTATTTCATTAACAATAATAGCACACTAAGTAAACTTCATTGGCTATAATAATTCTTCTTGGTCATTTATATTATATGTGTTTTTTAATTATATATACTATCAATAAATGAATTATACATTACAATTAAATCCATGCATCATTTACTTACACACACATATATGTGTATACTATATGTACATATAGATGTGTGTATATATATATATATATATATATAATATTGTTTCATGCCCAAAGTTTATAAAATAAGCAAAATAATAAGCATGCCATCTTTTGTTAATGTTTACATTTCATACAAAATCAGAAAAATGAGCTTAAGACACAAATATAAAGCTCAAAGATTGTAGTTAGTAATATGACACAGGAGGATGGAAACTTTCTGAATTAATAGGATCTATGACTTTTTCAGAATTCTTCATTGATTCAAAGTATTATGAGAAACTAATATATAATGGATAGTTTATAAATGACAGACATTTACTTCCAATAGTTGCTGCAGCTGAGAAGCCTTCACTGAAGAAAAAAATTAGACTCGGTCTTATGAGAGTTCATTTCCAGGCTGATGCATATGCCCTGTCTCTGAGAATACACATAGTAAATGGTGAAAGTCAGATTTTAAGATCTCTTTACTAACACCATTATACACAGCCATGCAAGGTCCACTTTCATGGCCTTGGCACTTCTCACAGGCCCCACCTAATGTGTCTAATGGTAATTAAGTTTTTAACACATGACTTTTGGGAGACACACTCAGATGTTAACACAGCATTGGCTTCTTACCCATCTCTGTGCATCAAGTTTTGACTTGTTCAGTAACATTTCTAATGATAAATTTCCAGAATATCAGTGAAAGCTGAGTAGAGCAATTTTGAAAAAAAAAAGGTGCAAATTCTTCTAGAATACAGTAAGCACTCAATAAATAATGCGTCATGAAAATAATGCTTCCTTAGAAAACTATATATGACTAGGATTATTAAAATATAAATTGTTGATATAAGACTAAGCACTTCAATCCCAGTTTTATTTTCACATTTACATAACGAACAATATTACTTGCCACAAATTAACTGGCAAGCGGTTTCCAAATAAGATTCTTAATTACAGTCGACACTTTTAGGCTTAGAGTGAGAGGAACAGCCATCTGCTTTAAAAATTATACTAGCCAGCTAAAAACTTGGTCTAAGAGACTGTGAGGTAATTACCAAGATGTTTTAGCTCAATATCAGGCTTAAGAGGGTGAGCTAGGGTGTACCAATCTAGTGATTAGTTAGAATGCTGAGGTACTGAGAGTCATGTCTTAATATAGATCCCAGTGCCCTCATTGTGAAAACAAAACAAAACTAAAAGAGAAAAAAACTGATTTGTAGAGATTATCTTTTATGTAAAAAGGTAAAACAGTAAGCAGAATATCAGGTTTTTCTCCAGATAACTTACTGTTAATTTCACAACAAGCTTAATCTTAGACCAAATAATTATGAGTAGATGTGTGTGTGTGTGTGTGTGTGTGTGCATGTGTGTGTGTGTGTGTGTGTAAGCACACATGTGTGTTGAAAGTTAAAAGTTTAGTAAAACTACATGAATAAGTGATGACTAGAAACTTGACATCTATTGCATCTTTTCCTACCTTGGACCTCAAGATAAGTGATTCATTTTCATTAACAGTCCTGTGACCCAGGAGAAACTAGATGATATTTTGAAAATAAGCCTAATACACTAAATTAAAAAAAAAACAGTTATTGTGATCATAACCTCAAAGTACTATGATGCTGTGTTGAGGATTACAGGAAGACTTGTAAACTGATGCTTTCGGGAGAACTGCCTTAATAGTAGTTGCAAAATCATGGTCTTTTCCCACTTGTCAACAAATAAAACATCTGCAATTAGTAAGCAGACATGAAAGGCCCAATTAATCATGTATTCAAAAATGGTATTAGAAACAGCATAATAATGAACATCCTTATCAACAAAATATATCTTTATATTGTGTAGTAATTGCCATGATTTGTAACTTTAAAAAGATATTTTCCTTTGTGTCTGTAGATTAATTCTGTTTCAAGGAAAATATAACATTCAGTAAAATAAAATAAAATCAGAGTAGAGTTACAAAGTTAAGAGCTACAAAGGAAAGGATTGCATCATCCTCCAGCCATGTTGATGCATTTTATTTCACTATGTACAGGACAGTAGACAAAGTTAAACTGGGCATTTCCAAAAGTACCCCAGGAAAGGAAACAGCTACAGAAGACAGAAATTGTCCTGTGGAAATAGTCTTCGTTGGAAATCTGTCTTCTATAAACTCTCATTTCAAAGTGGCATTGGGTGAGAAAAACAGTGGCAGATGTTCACTGGGAAGCACATTAAAACTGCCAAATTCCAAACTGCAATTGTCTTAGTGAATGCAAACCTGTAGATTCATAAGAATCTCAGGTAAACACATGGCAGTTTAAGGAAAAAGAAAATAGAATCAACAGAAAAAAAAAAAGCATACCTTCCCCAGTCATTCTGCTCATGACCTTGCAAAAATGATGCTCTATAAAATTATTCCTGTAAAAACATAATAATATCTAATATGTGTACATTGTAATATAGAAACAGTATTTTATTTCTTAAAGTTTTACAGTTTATTCTTCAACACTTATACATATAACTGGATTAAAATAATTGAGTAAAATATTGTGAATTTGGGTCTAAAAATTCAAGTATAACTTTTTAAAAATTTTGTTTTATTAATTTATTCATATTACATCTCAATGGTTATCCCATCCCTTGTATCCTCCCATTCTTCCCTCCCTCCTATTTTCCTCCTATTCCCCTCCCCTATGTCTGTGACTGAGTGGGACTTCCTCCACCGTCTATGCTCATAGGGTATCAAGTCTCCAAGGACAATACGTGCAGTAAACTTCAAACCCCTACCCAGATCTAGTCAATGGACAGGACATTCTCCACAGTTGAGTGGAGATTGGAGTCTGACTTTCACACATACTCTGATGCCTCATATTTGACCACGTCCCCTGGATGGGGAGACCTGGTGGCACTCAGAGGAAGGATAGCAGGCTACCAAGTCTAACTTTTGACAATGGAACAGTCTAGCTGAGGAGGACACTAAGCCACTGCTCCTTCTGTGCTGTCTTGTTTTTTCGCAGCTCATCCAGTTCATTGTGAGATAGAATCCATCGACTCTAACGTACTACCTTTCACGTAGACACAGAAAAGGTGCTGCATTGAGTATTGCCATAAAGCAAAAACTACAACAACAACAACAAAAACAAAAACCTAACTGTCCTATTAGATTTGTTTCATGCCACACATTCTACTCAGGGAAAGACTCACTTCCTAAAAAATTCTATCTTGTGACAAAATGTCATTAAATCCTGATCATCACAAACACATTAAATAACAATCACTGATGCTGTTTTGACAGCTCTGAAGAATTTGTGTGCCCCTTTAATGATGGAGAACCTCACCCAGCAACAGTTTTGACTGCTGAATTGATCCGTGGAAGAGAGACTGGTAACTTAATTGTTCTGTAATGTGCAAGTGCATAATTCTGGGAAAAGAAATAATTTTATGAAGAAACTAATTACATGCAAATGAATCTCTTCACAGGATGTTAATAAAATTAGGAAAACTTTTCAAAATGAAGAAAAATAACACTAAACAAGACACATGAAAAAGGGAGATGATTAAAAATTATGTTGACTTTCCCTCGAAGACAGTGGTAAGGAAACTATGAAACCATGGGAAATGTGAATAATTTTGGCCTCTATTACATAAGGGAACATCCTGCGTTAGTTATTTAGCCTCCTAAGAGCTACTTAATAATATGACTTTTGAAATTCTGACTGATTCTGTAAGCAAAATGATCTTTCATTTCCAATATCAAAAATGTCTCTCTAAGGAGACTTACTCATTCAAAATCAGTGCTAAGATTACAAACATATATCATAAGTAAACTCACACACACATACACACACACTAAATAAGTTTTAATATGTCTCTATTCAGCTAGAATGAGGCAACATTTGGACCTATGAACTAGTCTCTGTATTCCCACTCTTGTTTTCTATGTCTTTATTTTTCTGACTTAGTGGAATTATCTTTTAAAATGAAATTATGTGGTGTTGGAATTAGTCAACATTTGGAATTTTCTAAACTGTGTTATACTAATAGTTACGACATATCTTAAATATGTCCTGTGAATTCTCACATTTGAGGTTGGCTGGAGTGAAACCTACAATAATATGGTTCAAATATAATCTTTTGCTCAAATGTACTGACACAGCTGCCTGTATACTTGCAGGAAAAAAAAATAAATGTACATAAACAGAGAAAATAGTTTCCAAAATATATTAGACTTACATTGCAATACACAAATTTCCTGTGAGACGTTATAGAAGAAAGACAGTCTAAACATGGTCAAAATTTTACTATCAGACTTGACATTGTTTCCTTGACCTAAATATTAAAATAGAACCCAGCTGGATCTGAGAAAGTGAAAAAAAGATAAACACAGAACAAATTGAACTTTACATTAAAAAGGAGGGATATAAAACTCCACCAAGGACCCATTGAATCCTATATAAAAACTTTAATGAGACTTCACGTAGTAGGAGTGAAAAATAAATCAATTGGATCCAAGATGGTATTGATATGCAGTCTTCTACATGCCATCATTCACTTTGACCAGCGTTATTATTTCCAGTGTTTATCTCTCACTTCTTTATCAAAACATCTGTTCATACGGCTGTGGATTCGTGTCTTTGTCTTCAGTTAGATTCTACTGATCAGGAGGCCTGTTTTAAAGCCATACCGAGCAGTTAGTTATTACTATACCTCTGTGGTACAATGTGCAAACAGTAATGGTGGAATATCCAGCTTATTGCTCTACACAATCTCAAGCCCATGTGGTCAAAGACCTGAACATAAAATCAGATCCACTAAATGTGATAGAAGAAAACTGAGAAATAGATTTGACATATTAAGACAGGAGATGACTTTCTGAACAGAACACCAATAGCACAGCTACTGATATAAATGGGATCTCTTGAAACTGCAAAGCTTCTGTACTGCAAAGGATACCCACCATCAACCAGACAAAGCAGCGGTCTACAGAATGAGAAAAAAAATTACCAACCCCATATCAAGGAGAGGACTAACATCCAATATATAAAAAGCATTTAAGAAACTAGATAACAAAATCCTAAATCATCCAATTTTTAAAAGAGGGAACAGATCTAAGCAGAAGAGCCTCAGTAGAGGAATCTCAAATGGTTGAGAAATGCTTAAAGTAATGTTCAACAAGTTTTGCCATTGGGGAAGTGCAATACATTACTTTGACAATCTTAAACCTGTCAGAGTGACAACAGTCAATAGCACAAATCATAGCTCATGGTGGTGAGGATGAGGATGAGGAGAAAAAGAGCACTCCTCCCTTGCTGGTGCGAGCACAACTTGAAAAACCGCTGTGGAAATCAGTGTGAACATTCCTCAGAAAGTTGGTAATAAATGTGCCGGCTATTCCACTTGTGGGCATATACTCCAAGGTCATTCCTTGCTTCCTCAAAATGTTAAGTTATTTTTTTATAAAATGGTGTTTGATCTCAATTTCTCTCTTAACTCAGCTATCACCCCAAAAATTGAGACTCTATTGCAGCTTTACAACACAATCCTGAGCAGTAATTACTCTATTCTTAGCCCTCTGGAAAAGTACAGGGCTTAACTGGGTCTGCGTCAGGTCTTCTGTGAATATATTAGAGCTTTTAGCTTGGTATTTTATAAGACTGCTGACTGTGACAATGAGTAAGTGTCCAACACTTGTGCCTGCTCTTGCAACTCTTTCCCTCTTTTTATGTTGCCGTGTCCAACATCAATCCGATGTTTTCTTCCTCAGCATGTTATATTTTTTGTCATGTTTGGTTCTTATCTCTTAGCAGCATATTTTTTCTAACTAGAGACAAACAAAAGAAGTGGATTCAGAGGGGAGAAGAAATGGTGAGGAACTGGAAGGAATAGAGGGAGGGGAACCTATAATCAGGATATGTGGTAGGAGAAAAATTTTAATACAAAATTTTTAATATAAAAATATGAGAAAATGGTGTTAGTTACCAAGATGTGAGCTAAAATTGACTTGCTTAATGTTAATCCAAACAATGACCACTGGACTATTCCTTTCAATAATAATTATAAAATTATTAGATATGAATGGGGAAAATATACTGCACAGACAAAATTTTTCCCACAACTCTCTCTGCAAAATGCTCAAGTTCAAAAATCCTGATTCACTGATTCACATTATTCAACTCCAAGTATTTTCTGTTGTAATTATATTTTTGAACTTATTTCAGTATTTTCCTAGTTTTGGTATACTCCTTTTTAGATTTGTTTATACAGTAAACTACCAATGTGACTGTCTTCCAAATTGGAAAATTAGCCTGGCTCATTGAGCCACTAGGATAATCTCGCTGATATATTTCTGATAATTAACCATCTGTGAGCAGATACATTGACTAATGTTCAATATACAGCACTAGAAAAATGATCGTTTTTACAATGTGGGCTTAGTGGACTAAATGAAAGAAGATTTTTTTTATTAATAGCCACACTTTCAATAAATTTTATGAGTTAATAGGGTTCAATTAATGTTGCCAAGTGGTGTACTTCTTGTACATGTCTCTGGGGGGCAATGTGAAGTTGAGAAGAATGTGTAATGAATGCTCCAGCAGTTATACCGAAACCTTAGTCATTAGGAAATGGATAATTAATGTGCATCCGTGGTAGGCTCAAGGGTGCTCTCAAAGTCCCCCGATGTGTGCAGAAAAAGAAAAATCATGAGGCTAGCAAGGAGCTATAGCTTTTCTCCATTTCAGAACATTTAGATCTACATCTGTCTTTAATTAGAAGAAATAAATTCCCTTTAACATCATTAGGCAATGGGCTATGATTGGTTACGGCATACACAAACTGTGAAAACTGATTTCAAAAGCTCAGAGGGTCTCATGGCATGTGTTTTTAATCTCAGAAGGTAATTTTATAATAAAATATAAATGAGCTTTATATAGCGGTCCATAAGAATTTCCTTCTCTCTTGTTTTGGACACTTTCTAACTATGTATAATTTAAATAATCATTTATAAAATAAAAGTTACTTATCATGGGAGATACTTTCCAGCCACAAGCAGAGAGATGCAATCACAACATATTTGTAAATAGGCTCCGTATATAAAATGCTACATATATTAATGACAGTATCAAAACAGTTTGCTAAAATACAATCATCATGGATGTTACAGATGACTAGTTCTGTTGATGCTCTGGTTTCCAGAGAGATTCAAATTAAATTGCTTTTACCTCCTGAAGCAGAATAACAGTCCATATTCCTCATGATAATAAAATGTATCCTTGGGGTGAGTGGTGTGTCTGTGCTTTTTAAATGAAACTGTCATAATTTAATTAGTATGCAAGAACACAGGCCTTGATTTTAAGAGAAAGATGACTCTCCTGAGTGTTCCTGTTCATGGCCCGCCATAAGTTTGATTTCTGGGAGAGCTTCTGAGAGTTTGTTCTTGTAATTAAACATTGCCTTTATTTGGAGTTTTAGTGATACTCTGTCAATTATCCCATTGAGGTATTAACTTGAACTGAGGATATTCCCCAATTCATGTGTCACTGTACTAAAATTACTATAAACTAGAAATATAACATTATAAGCTAAAAATTGTCTATAAGTTAGAATTTAAGATGAAAAAGTATAGCATCAGACACAGACAAGTAAATATACAAGCAGATTGATGGGAGATATTTTCACCCATATACAGTCATGCTGATTGTATTTGATGTTGACTTTTTAGTAAAACCACAAATTATTTGTTGATAGGCTCTCCCTTCATTTCCTGTACATACTGCTGTGAGTCAATTCAACTTGAATTAGTTGCTCTTCTAGGTTCCGTTTATTCACTCTTACAAAAATCTCTATAAAGCTCTCCAAAAGGCATGGATTAATTTAAATAGCCACCAGTGGTCATTTCTCCACATTCGAACAAGTATTTATTACTGTTTGTCTTTTTGAAGATAGTTATTCTTCCTGGTACCTCATTGTACAATTTATCATTTAAGTATGATTACTGAATGTGACTGCGTTTGTTTGTGTGTGTGTGTGACTCAAGTCATCAAGAGTGCACAGAAAGGACTCTTTTCACCACCCCCATGCTGTAAGTCTGTTTTACCATTATCTACTAGAGACACCGTGGGGCCTTCTCACACACTAGCTGGCCATTCGCATGTGTTCTTCTGAGAAATTTCCACTCAGATATTTAGCACAATCCTTAGTGCTATTACTGTTAGTGTTATTGTTACTGATTTTCGTTTTTTGCATATTGAATACCAATCTCAGATGTACAGATTCTTTTTCTACTTTGTACGTTGTTGCTATTTTAGTTTTAGAGTGCTTCGTTCACTATACAGGTATATTTTTGTTTTATATTCTTTGTACCACTTTTCACAGCAACTAGGAAAAAAAAGATTCAACTTAAATCACCACTGAAAGAATAAGTAAATGTAGTGTATATACACGATGGCACACAGTGTTGACATAAAGTATTTTGTACTTTGTGAGGATATGATTGGGTCTGGAAGATATTAGAGGCAACTGTGACAATAAAAACATGATATGACCTTGGGATTAGAATCTGAAGTGCTGATTGTATTTTTAAAAATATTATCAAAAAAAACCAACCTTTGGAGGATACTGAGAAGAATAAAGGTAAGTGGGAGAAGTTGAGAGGCACATTAAAAACATAATATTATGGCCCAATGAGATACCTAAGTTACAGTGTTCTAGGTCACAACAGGTAAATATACAGTACTTAACATTAAAGCATTACAATATTTAAACTAAGGGATACGGACACACTCCTACAAAATTGTACAAAACTCAGCAAGATGCTTGCGTATGTAACGAACACACACAACTAATACTGATGAAAAATTGGTTCCCGAGGCTCACACGGTAGGAAGAGAGAACCTCTATCAGCAGACTGTCCTTCTGCACATGAAAATACACATATATACGTACAAATGAATAAGTGTAACTCAATATTTTAAATCATACAGGCTTAAGATGAACGTACATTAACTATAAGGATTTGGTCTCTACCTGAATCATTTGTAAATCAGAGTATAACTTTGCACTTTATGCATGTATGTCTACAGTTATTGTATGTCAACGAGAAAGTTAGGCTAAAGTTAGTGTTTAAAATTATATAAAGCCATTTCATTCGAACGAATATTCTGAAACTCTTATAAATGTAAAATGGGAAGCAAATGCGATCGAGGTGCATTGTAGGAAATTCTTCAATAAATAAATTACTATGCTGAAGAAGACAACAATGTATAAACAAATTCATGGCACAAAGATTATTTAAGATAAATTATCTCCACACTTTGTTTCTCTGAGATGGAATGATTCATTTTGAAGATTAGGAAGGGACATATTTAAAGCAATAAAACATAATGGGTAGTTTCATGTTGCTTTTATTAAGAACTTCATTTTAAAAACAATCATCAAAAGATTTACAAGAGAACTGTAATTTTCCTAGGCACTTGCCAGTTGATCAAACTACTTTGCTTTAGTCCATTTTCCTTCTTCACAAGAGCTACTGTAGCTTGGGCTAAGAATAAAAACACTGTTTTTGCAATATTTAGCATTAGCAGCTTTAACTTTATGCCGGGTTCATTACAAATTAAGTATATTTAAAATGCGCTTGTATTTTTTGCTTTTAAATATACTTCTGCTCTCTCACTGGCAAGATTTGGAATATTATGAACCTGATTATAAGGTTGTGATGTGTTTCTTATTTTCATATATACTTTTAATATCCTCCAAGCCCATCATTACACACTAAAGGATGTCAATCTTAATACTATCTATTGCACATATATGGTAAATTTATTTATTCTTTCAATGGTAATTTGAGTCTTTTCCCTAGCGGTTGTGAAAAGTGGTGTAAAGAACATAAAACAATAATACACATCTACAGTCAGGAAAGCACTCTGTAAGCAGCAACAACATACCAAGAGAAGGAGGAGGAGGAGGAGGAGGAGGAAGAAGAAGAAGAAGGAGGAGGAGGAAGAGGAGGACAGACAGTTTTTACTCTTGTTTTATGCCCCTACTTCCTTACTATGTTCCCTCTCCTCCCTTTTTTTGGAATGGTACTGTATATTCTGTGTCATTGCATGATGGAAGTACATAATCTGCTCTTGTGTTTGATTTTATAGAGGGTTGTATTCAAGAGATTACCTTAAAACTCAGAAGAAACTTAAGCTCGGTCTTTTACACAATGCTGTGACTGTGATGAGGACTTTTGACATGGAAATAAATGCACTTTTGCATTATCCTTTGGCTTCTAGTCAAAGGACCTGTGGAATAGAATGTGGTGATTTGACTAAGAATTACTCATATATTGTCTTATATAATGACTCATATAGGCTCATATATTTGAGTAATAACCATGGCATGGAACTATAGAAAAGATTAGAAGGATTAGGATGTGTGACTTTATTTGAGGAAGCGTGTTACTGGAGATGGCTTTGATGTTTCAAAAGTCCATGCCAAGCCCAATGTAAATCAGGATGTAGGTCTCAGCACCAGCTCCAATGTCTGCCTGAGTGCTGCCTTGCTCCCTGCCATACTGCTAATGAACTAAACCTCTAAAATGATAACAAAACTTCCAAATAAGCACTTTCTCTTATTTCTATGGTCAACTGTCTGTTCACAGCAATAGAACAGTAAGAAGTCAGTATGTATGTTGTTCAATAAGTAAAACTGTTACTAAGTAAGACAGTCCCAAATAATGTAAGGACACACTAATAGTATTCAAAAAGTAAAATTTTCAAAATAGTAACATGTTAAAAATATTTTACTTCAATATAATACTTATCCATGTAATTAGGGGAAACTGAACCGTTTCTTGTGCAACTGATCGAATAAATATATATTCTACAACTAAAGCTCTACCAATTTACTTGCACACCATAGTAACAATGAGACACTTTGAGAATATATGCATTTTATATTAAGTTGGTTTTTCACTGACTGGCTATTACGCCCTGGTGTTAGTTGTTTGTTTCCATCTTATATTTCTACATCTTAAAAAATTCAAAGGAGTTAAACATAAATTATATTTGTTTGAAGCAAAGAAGAAGTTGTTCTCTAGCACTGGGTCACTAATCTAACTATTTTATCAGCCCCTGAGTAGTTGTTTCTCCCCTGTTATTCTTTCTTGTGCCCGGTAACTACATCTTTCCTCTTGTTTCAATTTTAAATTACCATTCAATAATTGAAAAATGTCCAGACAATATGTAGCCACATAATTTCTTGTACTCATTTTGTATCATCATTTGAATATGATAATAATAAAATTACTTTTTATTTTTAGTACCATAATTAATCATTCTGAAATTTAAATAATGAAAGACTGTACTATTATGAAATTGCATATTTCATTTTTCAAACAATATTTTAGGATAAGAAAATGAATACCAGGTAAAAAATCTACAGTATTATTGTCAGAATTGCTTTGAAGTTCTATGGAAGTAATTTTAGATGATGAATGAAGTTTGTAAGAGGAGAAAAAATATGCAGGAAAGAACTTAGTTTTACCACAAGATTGCTAGTCTAGTGTGCTCTCTCGCCCTCTTCATCTTGCCTACTCCTTGTTCCTAGCTATTATATTCCAAATCTTGTTTAAAAATATAAAGCCTTACCTTTGTTGTTCCCGATTGTGTTTTTTCTTAGAAATTTATTTTCTTTAGTTCCAAGAAAAAGAAAGAGGAGGAGGAGGAGGAAGGAAGCAAGCAAGCAAGCAAGCCAAGGAATAGGATACTAAGTTACAGCCAGTAAAAGTGGAGGAAGGAACTCTTCTTGATAGAGAACAGAAAGTTGGTGACAGCTGGAACTCAGGGCTCTCTAGGTACAAGATGTGTGTTAGCTACAGCTGGAAAGAGTCCACATACTCTTTTTTAACAACAATGAAATTCTGAAAAAATAATGGACAGGGCTTTGGTGTTAAAGTATGAGATGGCACTGGCACAAATCTTGGAATTTCCTTGTTTCTTTGGTTGTTTTTTGACTTACAATAATTTGGAATTAAAAAAGGAATATTGGAACAGAACGACAGTGGCATATGCACTTAGTCCCAACACAAAGGAGACAAAGATGAGGCAGATATCTAATTCATGGGTCACCCTGATATACACTATAGAGTCAAGGCAGGAACCCCAATACCATTAAGTTAAATCTGCTTTTTGTTTTTCATCCCTGGCTACAGGGACTAAAAGTGGTCAGTTTAAGTTTTCCTGTTGCTATCAGCACAGATTGGTGCTTCCCTAGACCAGAAGCCACCAGTTTTGGCTTTTCCTTGATTATTACTACAGAAACAAAAAGGGGTGGATGGTCAGATATTCAGTTAATCAATACAAGTACCCAAGGTTAGGCTAGGAGACAAACATGTGAACTGCATGTTTCCTGTAGCCATAAACAAACAAACAAACAAACAAAACCAATTGAATACTGACTGAATTAATATGTCACATTGCTCTGGCAACTGCCTTATTCCTTTAAATGTGAGGGTGCTTTCTCATGGGGGACAGGTTGAAGCCACACCTACCACTAAAAGACACAGAGTACTATACAGGTGGAAAATTACATGCCAGCCTTAGTTAAGTCCCAAAACTCAAAGGCTACAATTCATATGTTTAAAAGTTAGAGCAGTCTATTATGTATGGAGAAAGGAATATGATGAAAATAGCCAGAACAAACAAACAAACAAAACCCAGGCCCAAATCTCTAAACAGGTGCAAAGTGACTAGGATATGCTTAAGTATTGGGGGAAGAAAAGAATTTAAGTAAAATTGATTTTAATAGGTAATACTTATACTGTTCCTCTGGAAACCAGGTTATCCCTTTAAATTGAGGCACTTTCATGGGGCACAGTGCTTGACCTAATACAACAGGTGCCCTAGATCCCAGAGGAGGACATTTGGATCTATACAGTCTTATTTTGACTTCAATATAATAATTATTGTTTGTTCATCGGTAATGGTAATATTAACCATCATCTCTGAGAGAGGTCAAAATGGAACAGACCTAGGTAAAAGAGAGACTGCTGAGTTTTTAAAAACTCTATGCTTATATGACTTGAAACTACAGAATAAGCAGGCAATTTATATTGCTAATCCTGCTACATGGCAATAGTTCTAAGACTGGCTGAGGGATGAATGACTATTCATTGTCAATAATTCTTTGTTGGGTACAGAATCCCCATGACTTACTACATGCCATTCTTCATATGGCATGGATGAAGATTTACAGATGTCTTTCTTCTTTTAATACAAATATCAAAAACCATGCTTAATTGTTCTGTGTATCCTACTCATCTTATACATTATTTATTTTAGAACTATTTATTACTTGTGAGAAATCATATGTTTTTAGAACAAAAGATCTGGACACTGGTGATGTTGGATCAGACATGACAGGATTCACCCTCCAGACTGTGGAGACACAGACATAAGCGTTCTCACATCCTACATGTTCCTGCCTCAACTGATTTGGTTATTAATCAAAACCAGGAGAGCTTTGAAGAAAGCTACTAATATCAGTTGGTCCTGAATTTCAGATTGTGCCAAACACAACTTCTATCAATTCAGAAATGAATCAACAGTTAGAGACTGGATTACAAAAGCCATTGCTAACTTGCTTGACCATTTTTTCCAGTTTTATTTGGGCCTCCCAAAAAGGCATTCTTTATCCTAAAATCGGCAAGAAGAAACCTTAAGAATGACTCTCCATTTCCCTTAAGGGTTGTTGGGTAGGTTTTGGTTGTTTTCGTAGGCTATAGATGTTTATTGTCAATGGGAGTTGATTATAAGTTATTAATGGTCTAATTTATGGTCTTATTTAGATTCAGGCATTTTTCTTTTTTCCTCTTTTCTCCTTACCTAAGAAAGATAGAGAAAAGAGGAAAAAAGAATATAGAAATATCTTAGGGGAATAATAAGACAAAAAGGTAGATTATTTTGTCTACTCTTCAACTTATATATGTTTTTATATTTAAGTAAGGTTATTTAATACAATTGTATATATTTTGATATATTGATACAAAGTCAAGATTACTTTGTTACACACACACACATGCACACACACACACACACACACATACACACACATTTCTACTCTACTATGAGCTATTGTACCCATGCAACTCAGTTATAATGGTTTACATCCAGTACTTTTAAAGCTGGTATTAAAAACCATTTAAGATAATTAAATAATGCAAGTTAATTGTTAGTTGATCAACTCATGGTCATGTCAGATACTAGTCTAATTTAGTACAGGAATATACATCCTATGTTTAACAGATAGACATGATTCTATAGATAGATTTTATAAAAATGAATAAATAGGTGGTTTTCAAAAACCTGAGAGACCTACAGAAAATAGCGTTTAAATTTTTTTTATTACTTTAAGCATTCTTTCACAGTGAGACATATCGGCTCCTGCAGTAGCCCCACCCTACTGCACAGATTATAAGCACTGAAGAACCTCCGTATGGAGATGGTTTTAAATGTAGGAAGCAGGCCACCTGGACAAAGAAATGTCCTTATTTCCGCAACAGAGAGAATTCTGCCTGAAGTGGGCCAACTTAAATGTAGGCCAAGGCAACTGCCAAACTCTGTGAAGACAGGGTGAGCAAGTCCTTAATAGTTCCTGCGTCACAGATATGCCTGTCAGATATGCCGGTCCAGAGAGCTGAAATTGCTGCTCTAAAGTTATAGAATGTTTTGGATGGCTGTCCAAGCAGTAAATTGCGTCTGCCTTTTTTTTTTTTTTTAGAAGTTGATAACCCACACTTCTTATTTACTTAGGTAATTAATTATATTCCTCAAGTCTCTGATGGGTTTGAAGACTAGATTCTTATAGTTTTACAATTAAATTTATTTTCTAGGAATTAAGAAGATGCTTTAAGGTATAGATAGATGTTTTAGACTGTTAGAAACAAGGTATGACAGAAATTAATTTATGTACAAAACCCACAAAAATAGGATAGATAATATTTTCTTTAAGGATGCTAAATACCTTTTGACTAGAGATTAGGTGTGTAAGTCTTACTTATTTTTTCCTGGTTTATTTTCTTAGTAAATATTTTTATGTATACATTTATATTATTACACATATATACAATACAATAAACTACCTACAGCAAGAAGAACCATGAAACAATCAGGAATTATATAAATGTTACATTCTTAGTGTTTTGGATATTTGTATTTTAGAAATGTTTCATTATTGTTCTTACTTTATGTTATTATTTATTAAAATGGCTTTTTATTTAGACAGAAAGAGGAAATTGCTGGGGGTTTGTCTGGTGCTATGTATTTTTTAAAAGATTTATTTATTTTATGTATATGAGTATATTATCTTTATGCACACCAGAAGAAGGCACCAAATCATATTTCAGATGGTTTTAAGCCACCATGTGGCTGCTGGGAATTGAACTCAGAACCTCAGGAAGTACAGCCAGTGTTCTTAATTGCTGAGCTATTTCTCCATCCCAGTGCTATGTATTTTAATGCTAATTACTGACCCCCAATATTTAGTCCCTGCTCAAGTGAATACTCTCTCACTTACACCTGTCTTCCTTGTATAAACCTTGCTCATCTAATTTAAAGATGGTGGGTTGATTTTTTTAAAAAAAATGCTGAAGCTTGGCATTTGGCAGAGGGAAGGGAGTGGAGATCTGAGGTGATCAGGCTTGAGGAGGGAGAAGGCTAGAGGAAAGTACAGGGGAGGAGGATGGTGGAAGGATTCTAGAGAAGATCTGGGACCATAGATGGGAGGAAGAGAAACAGACAGTGGGATAATAGATTAGTTGTTATGTTCATATGGGTGCTTAGTTTTGAAAAATCATAGTTTCAATGTGTGATTATTTGGGGGAAATTACTTATCAATAACTAAATAAGGTTTTACTAAATATATAACCTAATATTAATTATTAACATTCATCAACAGAAATAGAAAGCCAATGGGCAGATAACACACATGGAAACAAGGTGTAATAAATATAGATAAACCTTAAAAAGTCTAAATCAGCTGTAGATTACATCATATGAAAGATTTTACACTGAGTTGACTGATTTATAGAGAGGTGTGTGCTTGCTTTGTTTTTGTCTCTTTTAACAATTATCCGAAAACCATGCGTAGCTTTTTTTTTTAATTTTATTTTATTTTTAATTAATTTATTCTTGTTACATCTCTATGGTTATCCCATCCCTTGTATCTTCCCATTCTTCCCTCCCTCCCATTTTCCCCTTATTCCCCTCCCCTATGACTGTTCCTCAGAGGGATTACCTCCCCCTGTATATGCTCATAGGATATCAAGTCTCTTCTCAGTGACCTGCTGTCCTTCCTCTGAGTGCCACTAGGTCTCCCCCGCCAGGGGACATAGTCAGATGTGAGGCACCAGAGTACTTGAGAAAGTCAAATCCCTCTCTCCACTCAAGTGTGGAGACTGTCTTGTCCATAGGCTAGATCAGGGTAGGGGTTTAAATTTTTCCGCCTGTATTGTCCTTGGCTAGGGCCTTAGTTTGAGCGGGACCCCATGACCCAAATCTGCCTATCATAATGTTCTACTTGTAGGTTTCTAGAACCCACTGGATCCTTCTACATTGCTATTCACCCATTGTTCTCTTTAACATGGGTTCAAATAGTGCCGTCCATCTATGCTAACTCTACTGTTTATTGCTACATGAACTGACCATAGTTAACCATGTCTTCTCTAGTATCCAAAGTAAAATGACCAAGCACCCCTTTTTAGTATACTTAGGAAACGCTATAATTTAAATAGATAGCTAATAAAAATTTCATTAAAATAAGTACACTTCCACCAATACAAGACTAAAGATCAGTGACATCGCCCTATATTTATTTATAACAATGTTTTGCAGCTAGACACCCCTTATGATTACTGAGGTATGTGTGAGAATTCTGTGCAGCTTTCCTGGTGCTGCGTTTCTCTGCTGATCAGCATCACCACGGGGTGGGCTTTTTGGTTTGGCACTAACTAATGGTCATATAAGGCACTTGCCCTTGTATTTGGACCAGTTATAGAACAGTAAGATATATTTTGTAACAAGTACTCTGGCCCTGATAACCGGGGAGCTAGAGACTCTGGTATATATTCTCACTCTCAATTTCTGTACAGGCAAACACATTCTATTTCCACTGCTACTGTGCAAAAGTCTGAAAGATAAAGTATCAAGATCACTTGCACAAACTTCAGAGAACATTTCTACAATGATAGCTGTCTGTTTTCTACAACTGTATGAAATAAGATAAAAGCTGAGGAGAGCCAGAATGACACCTGGAGTGGAAAGACTGGCCGTCAGTAGACAGGAGCAAATAGATAGCATTGCCTTCTTTATACTCAAAACAACTATTCGAAGAAACATCAGATTGTACTAGAAAACATTCCAGAGAAAAGATGGTCTCATGGGGTGGGCTGCACTTTGTAATATCTCAGACCAGACCTTCATTTTAACCCTTCCTTTTCTCTCTCTCTTACCAAGGTGACAGTCCAATCAATGAACTCTGCTTTGATACTATTTTCTCTAGAACCAAGTCTAAGAAAATAATATTTCTTTCTAAATGCATTTGAATAACTATTTGAACCAAACTTATTTTACCGAGTTTATTGTGGCTACATGTGAAATAAGAGTAAATATGGTTGGTATTTTAGCATATTTAGACAACAGACATCATAGTTATTAAGAAGAACTCTTAAATAAACACAGTGACTCCCCACAAACTGCACTCCACATGGGATACCTTCACCAAGAGCAATGATTTATGTAAATAACAGGGTCTTCTCATGATTCTTTTGTTTCCCAAGACAGAATAACCAGGTCTCAAACTTCTAATTCCCCTGCCTCACAGCTCCTTCTCCTGAGTCTTTGGAAAGTAAATTAAAGTTAATATCAGTATCCTAGCCTCATCATCTTCATTGAGTCACATGGATGTCCATTCACTTCTTAGTCATGATATTTTTGAAGGACTGTAAGATGTCAGTGTGTATCAAATCATTACAAAATATCAGTTATCGATAAATACACTCGTTCTCCTTGAACTAATATTTTATATCGTTTTGCACAATAATGTGACATGAACCTTAGAAAGTATTCCACAAGGCTATACATTGATTTGAGGTCAAATATGGGAGAGATAAGTGGTCATGAATGTAAGCATCGTCAGAAGCAGATTTCAATAGAGCGGTCGGGAAGGACTTAGATGAGAAGGTGTTATGTGAAAAGTCTTGTAGGAAATTAATTATATACATATTAGGGTCAAAATAAAACAGGAGGGATAAGTTAAATTGTAATATATATTTATATTAAAAGAAGGAAAATAAATCTTTTATTAGCTAGGGAATACATTAGGCCAAAAGATTTTTTTAAAAAAATATTTATGTTCACTTCCGTAATCTGTGCTGCTATCAACATTTGTCAGAAAAGCAACTAGTCCCCATGTTAGTGGCTAATACAGAGATTCACAACTTAACAGGCAAAGAATAAATGACTCAATCACAGATGGGACTTTTATTTCAATCACAGATGGGACTTTTATTTCATACCCTACGCTGAAAACCCAAGGAATATCACAGAAGTAGGGACAGACAGAATGTAAGTCCTCGAGTATAAGGAGGAATGCTGTGAGTGTTCTGTGGACATTGTACATCTGATGCGTGAAGAGCTAGCAGCATCCGTGGTTGGCTGCACAAGATCTGTATAAAGCAAGTCAGTTAAATATTCTGGGTTGGAGTGTGAAGGCCACACTACTCTGTGACCAGCTGTTAGTAGCTGATGGCTGCTATGAAATAGAAGGATACTGTTCATCTTTATCAGCTTAAAACACCTATCTCGATCTAAAAACATCTTAACCCCTAAACAACTAAGCTTGCTTATAAGACTAAACTATCTGGTTTTCATCCCCATCAGAGACTTGAGAAGAAATAGATTTAATTATCTGAGTAGCCACGAAGTGCAGGTTAGCAGCTTCCAAAAATGAGAAAATGACAGAGACAGTTTGCTGCCTGATCAGTCACCCAAAACTCTCTGTAACATTAGAGCTATTGAATTACATTCAGAATTTTAAGATGCACCAAAATAGGAAAGATGTTTTCTTCAAAGCTACCTAATACAAATAGCCAAAACACTAAGAATGCAACATTTATATAATTCCTGATTGGCTCGTGGTTCTTCTTGCTGTTTATTGTATATATGTGCAATAATATAAACATAATAAATAAATAAATAAATAAAAATAATGATAAAAATAAAATAACTAAGAGTAATTTCAAAAGAAGGAAATACAATATCAAACTGACATGCACATTTTTAAGAAAGGAAGGTTATTTGTCTTAAACAGGGTGCTCACTGATAAGCTGCCTCTGACTCCATGGATAAATCTACATCCATGTGCATATGGGCAGCACTAAGTGAACTTAGTCCGTTATTAACAAATAACAGGAGTATAGGACATGAATTTTGGAGAAGGATATATTTTCCGGTAACAAGGACTATTGAAGTGAAGGAGTGTTAGATGGTTACAATTAGGAGACATTACATATATATATGCAATGTTTAGTGTAGAAACACTGCCTTTTAAAAGTAAATCATTGGAAAGATGAGTGTGAGTTTTAGTGAATAAATAATTGTGATATCTGCAATCTATGGGGAACCTACTCTAAGAGGATTGCTCAAAGTTACACTAAACGTTGCACATGTATGCCCTTGTATAAACCTTCCTTTTGGTGTAAGCAAATAAAGGCAATTCTAATCAACATTAATGGGATGCACAGGAGTCATAGGATTTCACTTCCATGGTTTTATCACTGAGCTAGTTAGTCAACTTGGTCTAATTTAGTATCATCTGAGAAGATTCTTATGAAGGATTATCTAGAGCAAATTGCCTTGTGTACCTTTCTTTTATTATTATTATTATTACAGCATCTTTTTTTGTGTACCTTTCTATGCAAGGTTGTCTTGGTTGTGAAATGATATAAGAAGATCCCTCCTGCATGTGAGAAGCACAGACTTATGAAATGATCCCTAAACTATACAAGAATGGGAAAAACAAAAACAAAAACAAGAGGATTAAAAGTAAAAAGCAGAGCATAAACAGAAAGCAAGCAACCAAGGGTCAAAGTACTTATTTTCTTCTTTTGATTCTGGATACATTGCTTTCAGTTCTTACTTTACATTCACACAAAAATGGAAAATATCACAGTGGTCCTCTGAGAGGCTCCAGCAGGTATCGGATTGAAACAGATGCTGAGACTCACAGCCAAACTATGGGGAAAAGTGGCTGGAAAGATAGAAAGATCTGGAGGTGCCAGGAGTTCCACAAGAAGAACATCAGAGCTAACTAACCAGGGCCCAGAGAGGCTGGTGGAGACTGAAGCACCAACCAAGGACCATGCATAGACTGGACCTAGGCCTCAATACAGATGTAGGCCATGGTTGCATCAGGTTTCATGTGGGTCCTCTAGGAAGGTGAGTAGACCTGTCTCTGACATGGACTCTGTCACCTAATTTTTTTTATCACTTTGCTTGGTGAGGCTGCCTCACCAGGACATGCTCAGTCCTGATGTGACTTGATTTGCTGGGGTGGATTGTTGGGGGGGCCTCCCATTTTATGAGGAGTAGAGTTGGGAGGAGAAGGAGAAAGAATGGGGCTGGGAGGAGAGGAGAGAAGGGGCTACAATTGATATGTAAAGTGAATAATTGAGTGAATGAATTAATTAGATAAATGCAAATATCTTGAAATTGTCAACCAAATAAACCTTCTCTCTCTTAGGTTTCCTGATGTTCCCAGCGAGGTCAAAGACCAGCTTCAACACCACAGAGTAAACTGAGGCAGGATGTAGAGCAGCAGCTGCCTGATCACTCAGGAGACTTTCTCTGAGGATAAAAGGGTTAACTCTCCAGGCTGAAACTGATTGTTCCCTACAGAGGCTGGTAATGGCCTGGGCAGACAGAAGGAACCATTGCTAGCAGTGGGTCAGTGCTGATGGCTCCTGGTGGTGGCTTCCACTGATAATGACAAATGTCTAAAAAGGAAAGGAAAAGAGAGAGAGAAAAAAATGTATACACTCACACATGTGTACACACACTCATACACACACTTGATGGCAAAGTAAGACAGACTCCAACAGACAGATTCCAACAAGCTTCTTCTATTATTTTACGCACACTAACATATATACATACATACATGGATGGACCAAAGATCCCAGGAACAAATTCCAACCATATTTATATTTATACATATATACATGTGCATGCCTTTCCTGACAAAAAGGGATTCCAACCTCCTTTGTGGATGGAAAAAGATTTCAACCTCCTTTGTGAGTGGAAAAAAGACTGAAACAGTGTTATTTTTTTTCACAGTTTATATATCCCAGAAATATCTTTCAAGCAGTACAAAACTCATAATGTTGTTACATTCTATTTTTCTTTAAATGAATGATTACATTGAGTGTATGTAAGAAAAATATGTTTCCCAACACCTTTACATGATCAAATGTTTTATATATATTAATGGTGAGGAACAAATATGAAAAACAAATTATTCTCAAGAACACATATACATTTGTAACTAAGCAACTTGCTATAGATTAGCAAACTGTGGAAAAGCAAGGTAATTTCTCAGCCAGCATTTCTTTACTGGCAAGCTGCAATTGCAGTTATGAAGAAATAGTCAATTATCTTCAAAGGTAATCTTGTAAGAACCTTAAAGTAATCACAAATCTAAACTTTAATATAGGAAACAAGCAAACATTTCCACTCTAAATCCTGAAGGTGTGCATCCACTAATTAATAATTTTTATTAAATCATATCAGGAACCGGAGGGCAAAAATAGGTATAAGGAAATTAACCATTGTCTCAGTCACCAGCCCAGCTTGACAGAGTCGAAATAACCAGTGTTATTCTTGGCTATTGTATTTGCTAAACATCCTCAAAAAGTCCCTATCTCAATCAATTATTAAGAATGTACTTTTCTGAGCTTCAATTTTCTCCCTAAGATTTTCTCTATCAGTGCCACTAGCAAAAACATCTTTACCTAACCTTGCTAAACAATCTAGATTTTTTCAAATTCTTTCTTTCTTTTTATTCAGATTACATCTCAATTGTTATCCCCTCACTTGTATCTTACAGTTACTCTCTCCCTCTTTCACCTATTCCCCTCCCCTAGATCTGTAACAGAAAGAGAGCTGCTCCCCCCATATGATGACAGCCCATCAGGTCTCATCCTTGTAGGCTGTTTACCTTTCCTCTGAGTGCCACTAGGCCTCCCTACTAAGGAGAAGTGGTCAAATAGGGAGCACCAGAGCTCATGTCAGAGTCAGTCCTTGCTCTCTACACACTGTGTAGCATATGCTGTCCATTGGCTAGATCTGAATAGAGGCTCTAGGTTTACTGTGTGCATTGTCCTTGCCTGGTACAGTAGTTTGAGCAGCCTTGTTGGTCTTCTGGTAGGTTTCTAGGACCCTCTGGACCCTTCTATTTCCCCCTTCTCTCATACCTCTCCCACGTGGAGTCTCAAAAGGAAGTCTCAGCATCTATCCCAATCTCCTCCTAAGTGAAGATTTTCCTGGGACATCCCTGTTGGGTTAGTGTCCAATTATAACTGAGTATACACCATGTGTATTCACTTTCTGGGACTGGGTTAATTCACTTAGGATGATGATTTTTTAATTCCATCCATTTGCCTGCAAATTTCAAGATTTCCTCGTTTTTAACAGCTGAGTAGTATTCCATAGTGTAAATGTTCCACAGTTTCTTTATCCATTCTTCACCCGAGGGACCTCTAGGTTGTTTCCAGATTCTGGCAATTATGAAAAAGGATGTTATGAACATTGTTAAGCAAATGTCCTTGTGGTGTGGTAGAGAATCTTTTGGGTACATTGCAAGAACTGGAATAGCTGGGTCTTGAGGAAACCCTATTCCCAGTTTTCTGAGAAAGCACCAGATTGATTTCCAAAGGTTTTACTAGTTTATACTTCCACTAGCAATGGAGTGCTCCCCTTTCTCCACATCCTTGCCAGCATGTGCTGTCACCTGAGTTCTTGATCTTAGCCATTCTGATCTGTGTAAGATGGAATCTCAGAGTCATTTTTATTTTTTCTTTGATGACTGAGGACATTGAGCATTTCTTTAGGTGTTTCTCAGCCATTTGCTATTCCTCTGTTGAGAATTCTCTGTCCAGTTCAGAGCCCCACTTCTTAATTGGGTCATTTGGTTTGGAGGTGTTTAATTCTTGAGCTCTTTATATATTTTTGAATATTGGTCCTCTGTCAGATGTAGGGTTGGTGAAGATCTTTTCCCAGTCTGTAGTCTGTGTCTTTGTTCTGTTGACAGTGTCTGCTGCTGTTCAATCTCAGGAGGTTTCACTCATTAATTGTTGATCTTAAGGCCTGAGTTGTTGCCATTCTGTTCAGGAAGTTGTCTCCTATGCCAATGAGCTCTAGACTCTTCCATACTTTTTCTTCTAACAGATTTAGTGTGCCTGGTTTTATAAGGAGGTCTTTAATCCATTTGGACTTGCATTTTGTGCATGGTGATAAATATGGATCTATTTGCATTTTTCTACACATAGACATCCAGTTAGATGGCACCATTTATTGAAGATGCTATCCTTTTTCCATTGAATAGATTTGGCTTCTTTGTCAAAAGTCAAGTATCCGTAGATGTGTGGATTCATTTCTGGCTCTTTTATTATTTGATTCCATTGATCAACCATCCTATTGCTATGCCAGTACCATGGTGTTTTAATTACTGTTGCTCTATATTACAGCTTGAGATCAGATACGGAGATTCCTCTAGAAGATCTTTTATTGTAGAGGATTGTTTTGGCTATTCTGGTTTTTTTGTTTGTTTGTTTTTCTATATGAAGTGAAGAATTGATCTTTCAATGTCTTTAAAAAATTGTGTTGGTATTTTGATAGATATTGCATTGAATCTGTAAATTGCTTTTGGTAAAATAGCCATTTTTATTAAGTTAATTCTCCTGTTCCACAAACAAGGGAGACCTTTTCATCTTCTGATGTCTTCTTCCATCTCCTTCTCCAGAGATTTGAAGTTTTTTTCAAACAAGTCTTTTACTTGCTTGGTTAGAGTTACTTCTAGATACTTTATATTACTTATGGCTATGGTAAAGGGTGTAGTTTCCCTAATTTCTTTCTCAGCATGATTGCCATTTGTATACAGGAATGCTACTGACATTTTTTTAGTTAACTTTATATCCAGCCACTTTGCTGAAAGTGTTTATCAGCTGTAGGAGTACTCTGGTGGAATTTTGTGGGTGATTCATGTACACTATCATATCATCTGCAAACAGGATACTTTGGCTTTCTCCTTTCCCATTTGGATCCCCCTTGATCTCCTTTTGTTGTCTTGTTGCTCTATCTAGAACTTCAAGAACCATATTGAAGAGGTAGATACAATAGAAGAACTTGATGCAACTATCAAAGAAATTGTTAAATCTGAAAAATTCCTGACACAAAGCATCTAAGAAATCATGGGCATCATGTAAAGACAAAACCTAAATATAATAGAATTTGAGGAAAGAGAAGACCCTGGCTTCAAGGCCCAGAAAATATTTTCAACAAAATCATGGAGGAAATTGTCCCCAATTTAAAGAAGGAGATGCATATAAACATAAAAAGAGCTACAGAACACCAAATAGAACAGACCAGAAAAGAAAATCCTCCTACCACATAACTCAAATTCTTTCTAAGTGTAGTGGTTATTGCTAACAAGCTACATCTCTACATTCCTTTCGAGGTTGGTGGTTGAATCATTGATTTGTTCTGGCAGCTATATCTGAAAGATATCTGAGGGTCAGTGATAATGCCCAATGAGGGGCTGGACGTTGCCATAAAGTTTTCATACAATTCATATATTATAAGGGATGCAGTGACCACAAGGGAAACAAGCAGATCTATGCTCCGTGACAGCATTAAGTCCTCACAATACCAAGTCCTAAGGGCTCTGCCTCCTGAGGCACACCTACACTAGTTGTGCTAACCAGTAGCCCTCATTCCATGAGTTCTAAAGCTGTTTTACTGTTCCTCTTGCATGGACCCCAATACAGCAAAAGTGATGAAGCTAGAACAATGACATAAAGTAATAATTGACATTTTTATCATTGTTTATTCTTTTACTCTCTAACACTGATGAAACACATAATCTTAAAGAATCTGAGGATGAGGGGAGGGGGATAGCTCCAAGAAATTAGTCATCCCTGTGTTTATTGACAACTGTGTGAGCTTGGTGGTCTATCATCTCCCCATTAAAAAGCTCAGTTGATTTCATAGTCATGACTGACACACTGACTATGACCTTGTTAGCAATATGGACTCGAAAATCTATTGAAATCATACTGAAATTTCTAGACAAGAAATAAATACAGATTTGTTACTTCAGTTCACAGACTTGTGTTTCTTGGTGTAAAGTGAATATTAAAATAATGTCTTCACATATTCTTTATGATGACTACTATTGTTTTAGTAAACATAGAGGAGATTTCCTATGGAAAAGGAACATATGGAATCAATATTTGTAAGTGAAGAAAAATGAAAAGCAAACTTTTAATATGAGGAGTTAAAGAAAATAGAGTATGTGCTTGGCATCACGAATAAAAATGTAAGGTTCTAGGACATTGTAACAAGTCTCAAAAAAGTAACTATGATTTTCTTCTTTCCTAGAAACATTGAAATTCAGATTTAATGTAATACATGTAAAAGACACTGGCATAAGAAAATAATGGTACATAGTGGTCCCAGTAAAATTCATGAAATTGAGATTACAAAGTTTGTTATACAAAGCTCAGATTGTGGTGTTTGGTATTAATGGCTGAGACATGTAATATGGCTAACCAAGGGATTAAAATACAAAACTGAGAAAAATCATCAAGTCTGTCATTATAGTAGGCTAAAATAAAGAGTTATTACCAACAACCTTGATAAAGATGGGACACTGGGTCCCAGTCATAAAATTAAAGTCGCCTCAATAAGTGGTAGAAGAGACAATAGTTTGACCCATACTGTACTGTATTTCAAGAATATGCTGAATATGGGAATACGAATAGTATGAGAGATATCCAAGTTACTTTTTTGATGCCATGACAAAATATCTACACAAAAGTAAATTATGGAAAAAATATTTGGTAGGGTTTACAGTTTCTGAGGTGAGTCCATATCCATCATGTTGGGACAACATGACAGTAGAGAGGCAGGAATGGTGCTAGAGACATAGCTGAGACCTTACATCTGATCTACAAAATCCTAACATGGAGAAAGAGACAGACAGAGAGAGAGACAGACAGACAGACAGACAGACAGACAGACAGACAGACAGAGACAGAGAGAGAAAATATTAATAATAATAATAATAATAATAATAATAATAATAATAATAATAAGAAGAAGAAGAAGAAGAAGAAGAAGAAGAAGAAGAAGAAAAGAGAAGAGAAAGGAAGAGAATAAGAGATGAAACTGGAAATGGATAGGTGAGTGATCTTTCAACATTTCAAAGGCTACCTCATCCAAGAAGGCCAGAACCAAGACCATTCACGTAAACCACAGATGTCCAATCAGATCTATGTAGAAGACTAGAAAAGCAGCAAGGTTGAAAGCATATCAAGAAGCAGTCACTCGTATTATCCCATGTACAAGAGCATGCTGTACACTTTCATGCTCTCAGCAATATTCTTCCTTTCATCCATTGATATGGGTTGTAGAGTTGTCCTCTTATCTTGCCTGTGTGACCACACACAACTCTGTTCTGTGTTGATAGCAAATGAAATATTAGCATTAACTGAACATTATGGCAAGGCGGTGAGATCAAAGACATCCTGTGCCTATCTGTAGGTGCGTTTCTCTTTCTCAAAAAAGGGAATGGGCTAGATAGTTGAAAATTAGAAATGAGGAAAAGATTAGTTTCTGTGGATAATCTTGCAGAAACTGTAACATTAAGGATAATGGCAATGTGACAGTCTGAGGCTTATTGTGATAACTGGTATGTAAAGCCATGATTAAAAAGAATTGTTATGAGAGCTATATTAATTCACTCAAGAGAATATTTAGTAACTCTATTAATTTTGGTAGTAATAAAAGCAATGCCCATGTTTTAAGTATTACATTTATTTAGTGCTTACTGTCAGATATTTTGCAAAATACCATATAATTGTAATACTTTATGAACACAAAGCATGTGTTCTAAAGACTTTTTAAGCATAAATTTTACATATAAAACTCATAACAGTTCTCAAAAGATTGCAGCTTATTGGCTAGCTATCTCTGTTTTACTCAGCTTCATTCTTATGCAGCTCAAGCCCACCAGCTCAAAGGTGGTGCACCACTAATGTCACACCAATTATTCATTGAGAAAATGCTACTACATGTGCCCATGAGCCACTACTGTGGGGAAAAAAAATTCCCAATTAAGATTCCCTCTTCTTAGGTATATCTAGAATTTTTTTCAAGAGGACAAAGATTGTCACATAAGTAATATTGGTGTGGAATGTTGTAGAGCCATAGGAGATGGAGCCACACTGAAGGAAGTGGAGCACTTTAAACAAACTGCTATTATAGATCCAAGACCCACTGTCTGCTTGCTGTTCTTTGACTGATTGCAGATGCAATGTAACTAATAATATCATACTCTTGGCTCCATGCATGTCTCTGTACAATGGATTGTTTTCTTTCTTAAATTGTAAGCTAAAGTAAAGCTTTTCTTTCTTTAATAGTTTCTTGTCATTCACTGAGAAAAGCAACTAAAGTTAATATCCAAAGAAGATTCATTGTTGTAATGTGCCGGACTGTGTGAGTAATATGGCTTTAAAATTGGTGCAAAGGAGGAATGGGTAAGAGTTTGGGACTAGGGGCTAAGGAAGCACTAGAATTCTGTAAGTAAAATATAATGGGCTATTAGGGTTTGAGTTTGCAAGAACAGAAGTCTGAAAGAAATATGAACAGTAGAAGAATCAGAAGGAGTCAGAGAAGAATAGGACTCTACCAAAAACATGACTAGGGCTATGTGTATTATATTACTGAAGAGAAGTTATCTTCTTATTGCCATTGTGATTAATATTTGGATAATAACAAACTCAACAGTAATGGATAATTAGTTTGGCAGAAGGTGCTTTGCCATGGCTATTTTTTACTGCCCTTAACTTGGTCTCTAGGCTGAAAGAGCAACAAGTGGGATAAAGATGTGAAAGATGCTTGCTTTGGTGAGAAAAAATTTATAATCAAAGGCAAAGCATGTAGAATAGCAGCTACAACTGTTAAAGATATTAACATTGTTGAACATAGATTAAAGATTGTTATAGAGTTCAAAATGTAAAAAGTGTATAAATAATGTTCCTTAAATTGATTTTCATTTTTCTCTATAATTCATTACAATTAGACATAAGCTCCAACTCCATCATTTACAAAAGACTTATTCATCACTCTGTTGTGTTTGGTCAACGCATTCACTTCATTTAATCATGATGTAACATCTTAGACATTATCATTCAGCATTATTAAAATTCTTCTTCTTGGTTTCAGAGGATGATCGTATGTTCATGCTTATTTAGCTGCTTCTGCTTGCTCCTCCACAAGGCATTCTTCTTCAGCATCTCTTTTCACTCTGGACCTGTAATAACTGATGTGGGTGCCTTAGCATAGAGCTCAGATCTGTTTTCTTTAGTTCTTATAAATCATTGCTTCTCCTGTATGGGCCACAAAATCAAAATATACAAAGAGCTTCTTAAAAGTGTGTGCACATGTGCTAATTTAATTGGTCTGGTAGTGCATGGCTATAAATATCCTTTCAAATTGTTCAAGTGAATCTAATAGACATTCAGTGTTGAAAACTGTTAGCATCAGCTTGTCCCATGGGTTTAATATAGTCTGGTGGTTCAAATTGATCACAGACTGAAAGCAAACATCTATCCCAATTTTCAAATCCATACACAGAATTGCCTGAGAGGTTTCCCTGAATGAATACAAAATATGCAGATCAAAATTGTGCTTGTGTCTCCTCTATAATTTCTCTTCTCTGTACGTTCCTTCTTTGAGGTGAGAATGTCATTTATCCCATTTCTGAAAATACTTTGAGTGCCTCTAGCTCTCTCTCACTCTCATAGCTTTTAGTTATCTCACAAGTACAGAGTAAACCATTTTAAAACACAGCCCAAATCCAATAAATTCTCATTTCCTCGACTACTGACTTAACTATGCCACCATGTACCAATGTTACAAAAGCTCTGTTGCCTGGTTCCTGCCTTTCACTTGAGCTCCTAATGGTATACATATTTTCTTTTTAGAAATTTCTTAATTTTAAAATATATTTGCATGTAACTTGTTTAGAATTTTCAACAAATGAAAATAATATATAAAAAATGTCTCCAGTGTATCTATATATTTCAAATGTAGAATAACGGCAAAGTACAGCAATGAACAAACAACACGTTCCCTTAATCTTTGCATTCCCTTTTTACTCTCACCAAGTATTCCTCTCCCCATCCATGAATAAGAGCTTATACATGCGGATGTGCAAAGTTTGAAAATTGTACTTAATTCCAACAATAAAGTAATTCATCTTATTTATTAGCTTACGTTCCATAAAAGACATTTTCATAACCATGTTCTATAAATATGATAACAAATACTATATGGGTAATACCCACATTACCACTAGTGTGACCTCATCTATACTTATATAAATTAACCATATCTCTGAATATATATGTGCATATTTATGTATGTATGTATTTCGTATATTCTGAGATATTCTGAGCATAGTTAAAGAGAGAGAGAGAGAGAGAGAGAGAGAGAGAGAGAGAGAGAGACACTAAATATCGAAAACTGACAAACATCTCAGGTAAACCTGTCTATTTTTTTTAGGAGGAAATTCTATAGTTTTAAAAATGTAAGGAATTGCATATGTTTTCAGATTTTTCTATATTAAGGTGTTCTACTGTACACTTATTTATTTTGCTTTTCATGACACTAAACATTTGAGGAGTTGAGAAACTACTGTTAGTGATCAAATTAACCCATTGTTCTTCCACTCTGCAGAGTATTGAAAGCTGGACTTATGGATGAGAATTGCAATAGAATTTACATTCTGTCCAGTCTTAGGCTGCCATCTTCACAGGTCACCGCAATGAATCAATTGAAAATTTCATATTCAGTTACATAAAAATTGCATATACCTGTCACCAGTTGAACATGGAGGTGGAATTGTAACAGAGCTTAACTCCATTTTCTTAGATTTGGCTGCCTACAATTTTTAAACACTAACATCCCTTTTTCCTGATTAATAAAGAGATTTGAGGTTTTCCACTTTAGTATTCTAGGAAATTCAAATTTTACCCACCTCTATTTTCCATAGAAAATCTACCAATAATCAACACACCTCTTCCCTAACCTTAATCCAAAACTGGAACTAATCTTTCTTTTTTCTTTTTTTTATTAAATATTTTTACATATACATTCATATTATTATGCATATATATGAAACAGCTACCTACAACAAGGATAACCATGGAACAATCTGGAATATACAAATGTTACATACTTAGTGTTTCGGCTATTTGTATTTGGATCTTTCATATCTTGGTGCGTCTAAAGTTCCAAATGTAAATTAATATCTAGCATATCTCATCATTATCAACTTTAAACATCTAGATCTAAAAACATCTTAGCCCCTAAACAACTAAGCTTAATTGTAAAACTAAATTAATGTTTTTCTCTACTCTATGTCAGGATATTTTGGGATCAAGTTGGTCATGCTGCATGATACAACAGAATGTTTTATCATATATATAATAAATCTTTTTATGCCCTCTGCTATATTTGACATCAGGAATGTGTTGTTGTTGTTTGTTTGTTTTTGTTTTTTATAATTGGTAATTTATTGAAAAGAAAGAGAGTTCAAATGCTGGATACATATGTTTATTATTTATAATTGGGATATTTCCTGGAGGAAGAGTGGGAGCACTTCTTGCAGACAAGCATTCTTCTGAATACATCTGTCACCTGTCATTCCAGATTTGTGGGCACACTCTGGACTAAGCAGGATTCAAATGTTTCTTCAAGATTTTGATTTTATTTTTTACAATCAAGTACTATTGTACTGTTTTTTTCCCCAAGACTTGTTTCAATTTTTGTTTTATATCTTTTAATTTTTTATTTTTTTACATGCCGATTGAGCCTCCCCTCTCATTGCCTCCTGGTTCCACTCTCCCTTCCTCATACTCCTTCCATCCCTCCCTTGTCTGGTCCTCAGAAAGAGGAGCCCTCCTCACCTAACATCTGACCTCAGCCTATCAAGTGTTATCTGGACTGCCTGTATCCTCATCCTCTGTGGCCTGGCAAGGCCTCCAGGGCAACAGGATAACCACACTACAATATACAGACCTAACGAAACTAAATAACAAGGAGGACCCTAGGGAGAATGCTCAACTCTCATTCAGAATAGCAAATAGAAGTGACACCAGAAACAGTTGAAGAGAGGGAACAGGAAGGGAGCCTACCATAGATGTCCTCGGATAAGCTTCACTGAGCGTTGGATCCAAGCAGAGGCTGAGACACGCAGCCAAACTTTGGGGAGGAATGCAGGGAGCCCTATGGAAGAGTTAGGAATAGAGTGACATAGAAAGGACAGAGGCTCCACCAGGAGACCAATGGAGCCAACAAATATGGGCAGAGGAGGAGGAGGGTGAAGCAGAGAATGATGCACCAACCAAGGACCATACATGACAAGGACCGAGACCCTTTGCTCAGATGTAGCAGATAGGAAGCACATCCTCCGTGTGGGTCCCACAATTTGGGGGGGGAACTACTTCTGACACAGACTCTGACATCAGAAATTTTGGCATTCAAATGGTATTTGATATTTGGTTATTACTAATGTTGTTTTAGCTATTTAATTTTGTTAGTTTTTAAAGTTATTTTAAGTAGTTGCTTTAAATGTAAAGCATACATATTTACCTCTTGTAGTCTACATACAATTACTATTTTGTCTCCATTGTATATGGCATAGACATTCTGGGAACAAACAACTTTTCATCCTGCAACTTGTACTTAATTTCCATAATTGTCCACTTGAGTAATATAAAATGTTTTTAAAAATATGAGACAGAAGTTGCAAAATTAACATTTAATAATCATGTGCATTTAAAAGTACTTAAGACAAAGTATATTTTTAAAATCAAGTTATTGACACTTTGTACCACTTGTGTTCCACTTCCTTCATTCCTTGCTATTTCATTTTCTTAAATTTTCAGTCTTATCTAGAAAATGACAAATGAAACTATTTTATATTTACAGTGTATAAAGTGATATTTTGACATATATGCAAATATTCATGAAAAATGAGTGTCACACTAAAACTCAGCATCTATCATCACACATTTATTGTTTGTGCATGGTAACAACATTTTAGATATCTGAATGTAATATTTACTCCAGGCATCAGAGTGCCCCTCATGTATCCCAGATATTCTAACAATGTTCAATTTTGGAAGAGCATCTCCCCATTTCTCCAACACCTTTCGGCCTGATAATCAGCATTCTATCGCTTGATTTTATGAGTGTTTTTCTTTTGTATTCCAATTAAAAATAAGACCATTCTATATTGATTTTGTTTTTAATTATCTAGATCATTTCAACTAATACAATGTTCTTTGGGTGCCTCCATAGTCTCACAGAAAAAGAAATTATGTGGATGTGGCGTGTATTGTGATCATAGTGGTGGTGTGTGTACTTAAGTGTGTGTGTGCATGGACACATACTGTTCATAAGCTGGAAGGGAAGCTTTGCTCTAAAGGACAGAAACAGTGAGTAGAGAAGGAGGATTTCTCCAGGTGCCTGTTTATGCATCCCTTAGCATTTAACTACAATGCTGGCTAGAGAAGCAAGGAAAAGCAGTGGCAGCAAGTGGTATCTAGAATGCCCCAGAATTATTGAAGACGAAATGTTCTTAACTCTTAAAATTTTGCTGCCTTTTTTCCTGCAGGCCTAGCCCTTGGCTAACGTAAATTCTCTAGGATCTAGGTGGGCCTAGATGTGGGAACTTCTCAAATCTTGACAGCATCCGTAGCTAGGGCTCCAAGGCCTCTGGTATCTGAGACCATTTGACAGGAATGCAATACTTCTAATAACCTGGACTTCTAGCAATTTTTACCCTTCTGTCCTTCATCTTCTGTATTCTGTCCTCTCTCTCTTTCCATCATGTTCTTTGTTTCTTACTGGTCTCTCTGTTGAGCTTTTCAACTGTACCCCATTGCTGTCTATATCATCACAGTCACCACTGATCCTGGCACAGCTACTATTGCTTTTATGCTGCTGCTGCTGCTGCTGCTGCTGCTGCTGCTGCTGCTGACGATGATGATGATGATGATGATGATGATGATGATGATGATGATGATGGCCATCATCACTTTGCGATTCTTCCTCTTTCACAGCTCCCTATGAAGGTGGTAATTTTACAGCTCTTTCAGACAGCTAAGCATTCCTCGCTGCCTCTTTGTCAACTGTCAGGCTGCTTGCTGTACCACTCTGTCTATGCCTTAGCGTGCTTCCTGCTTTGCTGCCATTGCGGCTTTACTTTTCACATTGCAGGCCTCGGGACTGAAAGCACAAAGGAAAAAAAGCCAATAGAGAAAAGTCTGTTCTGGAGCCAAATGTTGCAACACCAACAGAGGCAGCAGAGAAAAGTTTATTTCAGCCATTCAACTAGTGAGTCTAGCAGCTTCCTCTTAATGCCAGCAAAGAGGTGCTTGCATCAATCATGACATACCTCAAAAAGAAGATTCCTGTTTTCAGTAGCCACCGTTCTGCCCCTTTACCACCTGGAGTGCTAGCCTCTCTAGTGATCACCATGGAGAGTGTTCTAATTCTGACTTAGGTATAAAGGATTTCAAGGTCACTGAGAGCTAAAAGATTGAGTTAGCAAAATGTCCAGTACAGGCAGACACAGCCATGCCTGTGTCCACACAGGTAAACAGGTAAGTCAGCTATAGTCACCATGTAGCTTTATCAAGTATCCTCAGTATGATAAAAGATATATGAATATCCACCTGCCTGTCTGACAATAGCTCTTAAGATGAGCCAGAGTAAACAGCAGCTGAGTAATAAATTAAACTGTCACTAGTCACTCATTCATTATCCTTGCTTCTCTATCCAAAAATGAACACTAGGAGGAATGGCCTCAGTAACGATTTAAATAAATTCTCAATTTCTTCAATGATGATTTTAATAGTACATTAAGGATATGGGTTACCTCCCCAGTACCCCAGTGATAAATACGCCTCCCTCATCTGCCTCATAGATATCACTCTGTGTCTGTACGAATATATGCATATGTGTTTCGCCCACATTTTCCTTACTCATTGTTTCATACATATGTGCTCAGTTTACCAATTTAGTACAATGCTTCAGCAACATGGAGGTATAGATCTCTTTCAAGTATTTATTTCATTTTGTTTATATATGGCCAGATTTTTTTCTATCCATCGTTAATTCATTTTAAGGAATATTCGTTTACATACTGGTAACTTTATCTCTTTGCTCTCTTTAATTTATTTCACCATCATTATTGGTTAATATTTTCCTGAATACAAAATTTTGTCTTATCAGCTAATATTTTTACCATATATTAAAACATGTTCAGTAACTGTTTTGTGGCTTCATTGGATTTGTCTTAGAAATACTATGCAGATTTTCCCAGCCATGTAGTTTGGAAATTTTCCCTTCAGGTGGCTTTCACTAGTGGTCTCATTATTCTGCTGAACAATGCTTTAGTTTTAATGTACCTGTGTGTTGTTTTTCCCTCATATCTTCCATGCTGAAACTGCTGTCACTGTTTCTTCTCTTCTGACATCTGTGGCACCTGCACAATTGAAGTGGGAACTTCTTCTAGTTCTTCTCTTGTCAGCAATAAGCATCTGAAAGCCTAACTTTCATTACATGATAAAAAACTATTGTAAAAAGTGCAGTAAAGTTATAGCTGTAAATTGAAATTAGTCTGTTGGAAAAATATTCAGGCAATCATTATATTTTAGCTTTAATGAGGTACTTTGCTCTTTGAGACCTGATTGCTCATACAGTTAGAAATCTCTACAGCACATTACTTGCAACTAATTACAAGAATTTAACTTTAGAGATGAATATACAAAAACACAGTTGGTAATTATCATAATAAAATCTCAGGAGTATTTATATAAAGTATTTCCTAAATAAACTATTTCTTTTTCAATAAAACTTCAAAAATTAATCTTCCATTTGGAGAGAAATAGCTGGATAGACTTTAAATAAATGCGTTAAAATATTCTAAGTAGGACAAAGATAACTAGGGAGTGTTAGGTCTCCTTCATTAGGAAAGAATGCAGACTTAATTCTGCAAACCTCTAAATTCTTAAATAATTGATCATAATTATAATGGCAATCTTATTATTTAAAGTAACAAATAAAACATGTTTATTTCATCATATGTCACTGTTGGAGGAGAACACAAAGCATATTTGCATAAAAGGAAAATTTCAAACAATGTTAATACTTATCCTGTTAAATAAAATACTTTCATAATATTTTAACTGTATTTGCATATTTACTTAAAATATATATGCATCAATTACTAGTACATAAAATTATGAATCACTGAGAAAAAAATTTAAGTAAGACATTTACAATATATTATATGTGTTTGCCTTTATAATTATGAAAAATGAGAACCCAGATTTCAGAATTAATACTGCATTATTTTCCAATACAGAGCCCAAACAACTCCTATTTATCTTTATCTATCTATCTATCTATCTATCTATCTATCTATCATCTCTGTATATATCTATCCACACATATAAAAGATAAATAGATAGACAGATAAATGATTGATAGACAGATAAAATATTTCCTACCTTCTCTATGAAAAGTACAATCCCAGATAATACTAATCTTATCTATATTGCCATACTATCTTTTATGTTTTAAACACACACAAACACACACACACACACACACACACACACACACACACACACACACACTTGGATAAATGGTAATGTCTATATTCTAAATTAAAAACAATAAGCAGTTTATAATAAATAATTGTAATAAAATATGTGAATATGACCTCCCATCATTCTCAAAAATATCTCTCTTTAGTTACCCTTCTTTTGATAATATATTCTAATACAATAATTATATAATGAGTGATAATGAAGTGAATGGTTTGTTATCAAGATAACAGTTAAGAAGTACAAAGGGGTTCCTTGATTCGAAGAACTGCAACATTTCAAAAGTTGATCTCCTATAGCCTACATTCCTGAGAGGTCCTGCAAAGTCGGAGGTATATCCAGGCCTGTCTGGTTCCAGGAATACCCAGGTCAGACACCCCAACCCCATGATCCCAGTCCCCTCCCCACTGCATCCAGCTAAGAGAGGTGAGTTCCATACTGACCTCTGTGCCAATAGCTGCCATTTTAGAGGAGACCTGAAGAGCCCCAGAACAACCAGCTCCATTGTCATGCCACCACACCAGACCTACTCCACCAAGAACATCCATGCCAAGGCTACCCACTGAAGACCTGCTGCACCAGGAACATCCAAGTTAGGCCCACCTTCCTGATACCTTCTTTAAAAGGAGCATCCAGGACAACCAGATGGCTCCAGACCAGCATAATGACAGAAACAAAAAGAGCCAGAACGATATAGAACCTTCAGAGAACAGGTAACCTACTACAACAAGCTCTGGTTATTCTAACACAACTAAACCACAAGAAAATGACCTTAAATCCAATCTTATAAAGATGGTAGGGGCTTTTAAAGAGGAAATAAATAAATCATTTAAAGAAATAAAAGAAAACATATGCAAATAGAAGCCTTTAAAAAGGAAACAAATCAATCACTTAAAGACACAGGAAAACACAATTAAACAGGTGAAGGAAATGAGTAAAGCTGTACAAGACCTGAAAGTTGAGGTAGAAGCAATAAAGAAAATACGAACATTAAATCCTGAAGACTGTACACCTGGAGCAGAGGACAAGAACTACAGATGAAATCATCAGCAACAAATACAAGAGACTGAAGAATCTAAGGGTCAGAAGACACAATGGAAGGTATTAATTCATAATGTTAAATCAACAAATCTCCTGACACAAAGCATCCAGGAAAGGTGGGATACTATGAAAATACCTAACCTAAAAATAATAGAAATAGAAGGCACAGAGTCTCAGCTCTAAGGACCAGCAAATATTTTCAATAAAATCAGAGAAGAAAAATTTCCCAAACATAAAGAAACAGATGCATATAAACACACAATAAGCATTTAGAACACCAACTTGATTGGACCAGAAGAGAAAATTCTCCCACAACATAGTAATCAAAATACTAAATCTACAGAACAAAGAAAGAATAGTACAAGTGGCAAGGGGAAATGTACAAGTAACTTACAAAGGAAGACCTATCAGAATTACACCTAACTTCTCAACAGAGATTCTAAAAGCTAGTTTGGGCTGGACACATATCTTGCAGCCTCTAAGGTACTACAGATGCTAACCTGGAATACTATACCAAGGAAAGCTCTCAATCACTATAGATGGAGAATGCAAGATATTCCAATACATAACCAAACTTAAACCATATCTATCTACAAATTAAAACCTATAGAAAATACTGGAAGGAACATTCCAACTCAAGGAGGTTAACTACATCTAAGAAAACACAATAAATAAATAAATAAATAAATAAATAAATAAATAAATAAATAGATAGATAAATCTACACCAGCGAAAACAAAGAAAGGGAAACACACACACACACACACACACACACACACACACACACACACACACA
>OU015747.1:9039708-9057847 GCA_907169655.1 Acomys percivali | reverse complement strand
GTGTGTGTGTGTGTGTGTGTGTGTGTGTGTGTGTGTGTGTGTGTGTGATTTTGATTACCGCTACCAAAAGATCAGTAAAATATATTTGGTGTGATAATGCATGAATTAGTAGATTTTACTTCTAATTTTACTTTTAGTTATGAGAAAGATGTTTAAAGTATAACAAATAAAAGTTATTTGTTCCTAGTCTTCGTTAGACTAATTCATTTTGTTTTTTATATTGTAGCCTTTTGTTCTCTATATTTTTGGTTCATATAATAGGTTTTCAAAACAGAGGAGAAAGGAAAATAAATTGATGTAGCTATAACCAGGTATGGAAGGTCTATTATCTTGAGAGTTGCAGAATGAGATGTTCCTTGCATTTATCTATTTTCTTCATTTTTAGCTTAACCTCAAAGTTTCCTATTGCTGTGGACTCAAGGGAGAGGTCAGCTCTTGATTGAATACCTTTCTGAAATGAATTGGTCCAGGGTCATCCATTGTTCAAGAATTCCTGGAGAATTTATTCTTGGCTGATATGTAGTCTTGCCCTCTTTTTTATGGTCAAAGTCAAGTTGCTACATTTTGTCTCACAGAAGGTAAATGTCAACCTGTTTAGTAGAGCTCTTAACCTGAGACGCTGTTTCCTACCCCCCTGTACCCTAAGATTAATGCAGCCTGTTTGGTTAAATGTCCTACGGGCTAATTTGCTTTTCTCTCAGTACCTGTAAGTTGCTTAATATACTATATTGCTTATTGTTTTTCCCTGACAACAAATTGAGATCTGTTTTTACTATTCGATATTCTCTGAATGCAATCTTATGATTAAATTGTCATTTTCACAAATGAGAAACTGAAGAAAGGATATGCAAAGATCCTAAACCTAAGACATGCAAATTATTAATGACTGGGACAGTTTTCTGATAATGATAATATTCCTGCTGTGTTGTCTTTGTTCCTGAAATTATTCAGGTACAAATTTCTTTTTATGGACAATATCTATTCTCGTAGGTACATCCTGGCTCATAATATAGTATGTGAATATAGTGTGTGAATAATTGTGGAATAAAGTAATGAGTGGTGCTGGATAATCTTAGAATAGGTATACCAAATATTTTAATAATTAATGGAAACATGAATCTCAAAAGAGAATAGAAATATGAGCCAGATATATTCACTACCATCTACAAGTCACTAGTCATGCAATCATATGTTGTTTAACTATCTTTATCTAAATCTATCTTTATGGATTAAACCAGGTAAAACCAAAGAATAATTAACTTATCTGTATTTTAAAAGGTTTGTTTTTATGTATATAAAAGTGTGTATGCCATGTGTGTGCAGGTGTTGTGGTGGGACAGAAGAGAGTAGATATCCCCTGAGCTGGAATTACAAGTGTACGCTGCCTGACTGGAAACTGATTTCTAATTCCAATCTTATGGAAAAGCAGCACATAATCCTACTTTTTGGGATATCTTCCCATCTTCAGTTTGTAGATATTTCATGTAATCTGCAGTCATCTACTCTGATAATTTTCTAATTACTAAATATAATAAAGACATTTGATTATTTCCAGGATACTACGGAATGAAAAAGAGCCCTCATGAATCATGGAATCGAATGGAGACACATTGTGACTGGCAATTCATTACAAAATGAAAGATAAATAAGGCTAGAATTACAGGGACAGGCAATTTCCTTTTACATTAATGGAAGTATGCATAAAATGTTACAAAAATTATATAACAGTCACATTCTTTGCCAAAATAAAATGCAGAAAAGACAGATATAGCAATTTTGAATAAAGTTCTATAACATGACTGGGCCAGACCAGAGCGACTACAATGATTATATGTATTCACATAAGCACCTATACTATATGTTCCAAATGTTTCAGGGTACCACTAATGCACCAGTAATACTGTCAGAAAGGAAAATGATGTGTTAAATAGCCCTGTAACTTTTCCTTATTACCCTTTACTCATAACTTATTCTAATTAACAAGGAAAAATACACTTCTTCTTTAAAAAATAAAAATAATTGTATTCATGACTCTCTTTAAAGGTATAACTTAGTGCGTGGAGAGATGACTATAGTTAGGAATACTTCTTGCACGATTGTGCAAGACTGGAGTTCATAGCCCAACACTCAGATATGTATATATATATATATATATATATATATATATATATATATATGTATATATATATATGTATATATATATATATATATATATAAAACAATCTGGTCTTCCTACAAACACCTGGAGTTGCAACTCTGAGAGTGATAACTCTCTCTTTTGACTTTTATGAACAAATGCACTAGAAACACACAAATGCACAAACATTCACAGATTTGCACAAACACACACAAAGAATGCATTTTTCAAGTAGGAAAATTTTGGCTAATATTTGCACAAACTTTAAAATTGTCAGTCTCATGAATATCTCTTCTAAATTCGTATTTGTCACATGACTTACATGCAACAACAAACATATTTTAGTCACTTCCCATTTTCAGAGACTAAGTGTATTGTTTTCTAAATTTAAACCAAAAATTTCCTGAAATGTTTATCTTGGATTCATTGTGTATCAATATTGTATCAGATTTATTTTTTTTTCAGTAGATATTTTTATTTTATTAATTTATTCATATTACATCTCAACGGTTATCCCATCCCTTGTATCCCCCCCATTCTTCCCTCCCTCCCATTTTCCCCTTACTCCCCTCCCCTATGACTGTGACTGAGGGGGATTGCCTCCCCCTGTATATGCTCATAGGGTATCAAGTCTCTTCTTGGTAACCTGCTGTCCTTCCTCTGAGTGCCACTAGGTCTCCACCTCCAGGGCACGTGGTCAAATATGAGGCACCAGAGTACATGTGAAAGTCAGATTTCTTATTTGCCTAAATATAATGTCCAGTATTTTAGTGGCTCATGGATTTACAAACAAACTCACTTGTCTCTAAGATTTATAGTGTAGAGAAATTATCTATGCTCCCAAATCTCCTTAAAAATTCTCATGTCCACCATTATCATTGCACTTAGTAAACTAAGAACTCAATAGTTAAAAGTGCAAAACCATTGTAAAACAGTAAAAAGTTTAAATAAAAAATTTATTTTATACATATGTGTGTATCTGTGAACAGACATGAGCAACACAGATTTGATTTGATTTTATATACATCCCAAACATTTTTAAATATTTCTTTATTAAGTATACAATTTTTTGCCTGCATGTACACCTGCACACCAGAAGCAGGCATCAGATCACATTACAGATGGCTGTGAGCCACCATGTGGTTGCTGGGAATTGAACTGAGGATCTTTGGAAGAGCACACAGTGCTCTTAACCTCTGAGCCATCTCTCCAGCCCCAACATCCCAAATTTTTATGGTGTATCTAAATATAAAATGCAAGAGTATATCTTACTTTGTCACTGGAATGGCCTCTCATTTGTATTATTAATTAATGGTGTTTTCTGTTTATATTAGTGCTTTATGTTTTGGTTTGATAATTGTCATATAAATTTTTCCCAATTTTGACTATCTGGATATCTTAGTGCTTACAAATATTTATGAGAAGGAACCGTATTTAAGCTACTGTATCAGAAGTGCTCAAAAGTGGCTACAGGACAGAAGCACTGACAATTGTCCTGGTACAGTTCGGAATCGGCCCTTGGCTGTAACACACTAATTAGTCTGTGACTGATTACAGTCTTCTAAATTGTTTCTCTTAGGTGTAGTTTATCGATTCTTGTTAGAGCATTTCAAATAAAACTTGTTTTTCTCAATTTTGGAGATGTGTTTCATTGTTTTTATAACAACCTCAGAATAGAAAAATGCATAATGTTATCCAGGGAGTCATGAACAGGAATATATAGAATTAACAATAAGGCAAATGCTCCGTTAATCCAAACAACATTCGTCTCAGGTACCACAAGATTCAGAGGCAGTAATTGTAGAATCATCAAATTTTGACATTTTCTCAATCTATTAGTAATGGCAGAAATGTGATTCCTTTCCCCTGAGGAAGTCTGTAGGTATGGTATAGTAAGATCATGAACATTTTTATTTTATCATTAACTATAATATAGTGAGTATCTAAAATACTCATAAATGATGCTGAGACATCTTTCCCTTTGGAAAACAAAATGCTCATTTTCCCCTTCATTGAATAAACGAAAAGAAAATCTTCATGAAACCTTCCTTCCCTTAGCTAACATTTCTTTCTTTTTATCAAAAATAATTTTTAATATGACATATTCTGGTTATGGTTTCCCCTCCCATTCTCCTTCCCAATGTTCCCCTGTCTTCTCACGCACCCAAGTCTACTGTTCTGTTTCTCTACTTTTAGAAAACAGGCAAACTAAAAAAAGAAAAAGAAAACAGGCAAACTAAAACAAAATAAAAAATGTTTAAAAAGAAAGAAGAGGAAGCTCAAAAGAAATACCCAGAAAAAATACGTGCACACATGTACACAAAAACAAACGAACGCAAGGCCTAAAGGTAGAGTGAATCTTTCTTCTTTGACATTCAAACTTGGGACAGTATGTCATATTTAAATTATGCTATAATTTATTCTTGATTCTTTAGTTGTTATTCACTTCTAAACTGCTGAGCTTGTTTTCCAATCCATGGATCTATAGCTGTAACTTACTAGGAGAATGAATTATATCAGGTATAAATCCTAGGATCCCACTCTAGAAACATGAAAAAAAACTATTTTAAATATACTGGTAAATTCTTTAGAAGAATTTTAATCCAGCAACATAACAGCTCTGGCATGGGATCACATCCAAAGACCTTCTGGGTCTATGTGATCCATCTGGAATACAGACACACTGGATCACTGTATGATCTGGTTGGAAAACATACATGTCTGTAGTACACACCTTTAATCCCAGTGAAAGTAAGGTTAGTTTAGAGAAGGAAGCAGCCATGTTTGAAAGGAGCATTTAGTTAAGGGGAAGATACAGTGGTGAACCAGAGAAAGATTTTACAGAGTGAGTCAGAAGCAAGATTTGCCCAACTCTCATTGGGAATAGGACAGGACAGAGAGGCAGTGAGAGCAGTGAGGCAGAGAGACAGATCACAGGGAGGACAAACTAGAAACAGGCAAGGACAGAACAAGCCAGGAGAATAAGGAGGAGCCAGAAGATTAAAATATACTGCCAGAATTAGTTTGAGGCCAGGCGGCCAGAGCAATAAATACAGTTAGAAAAGAAAAGCTAGTTTGAGTCATTTAGCTTGGAGAGGAGTTTAGGCCAGAACTGCTGGGTTGAATTAGCCAGTGAGAGTCCAGAAAGAGTTAAAAAGGCTTGGGAGCAGCCTCCATTTTATACCCTTATCTGAGAAAATAAAAACAACATGTACAAAATTCAGTAAGGATCCAGTAGATTCTTACCCTGTCTTCCTTACAATCAGCACTTCTTTTCCATTTAAACACTCCGTTATTTTAATCACTGCCATCTCACTTTATCTCAAACAGGATATAGTATTTTGTGATAACTACTATGTTCTGTGCATCCATGTTCTGTGATTGTGTGTGTGTGTGTGTGTGTGTGTGTGTGTGCGTGCGCGCGCGCATGTGTGATTGTACATGCAGTATACCTAGGTGCTGTCATAGAGATGAGAGGAAAGTCCCTCAGAGTTAATTCTCTTTTGCTACTTTGTGGCATCTATGAATTAGACTCATCAAACCTGGTGAACGTGTGTCATCAAGCCTGGCTGGGAGTCCTCTTTTCTACAGCGCTATCTAAATGGAACAGCAGTCATATATTTTAGGTTCCCTCTGCTACTTTCCAAAGCAAATTATTATCCTTATATTCACTCATCTATCCTCTGTAAAGCTATAAAAGAATTATTTTACAAGATGATAAAATGCTTGTTAAAACTTCTTTAACATGTCATATATTTCAGAAAAGTTCAAATTCATTTTGTTTTCATATATATATATAATTTGGCTCCATTTAATGAGTTCTGCAAAATTTTATGTAAGGAATATGCTATTTCATTGACTCATGTGACTATTTTCCGTTTGTATGGCATAATACTCAGCTATGAAATAAGTACTATGTTTTGCCAGTCACCTTCTAAAACCATTTGGTGTATGCAAAAGAATATGACATAAGTTCTTCCTTTTAGGCTCTGAATATATAATAATGCAGATGTGAAATAAAATATTATGCCACCAATGAGTAATGGCTCTTATAATGCCAGAGAGATTGAATACAATACAGGCTTGAAGAGAACTGCATTTATACTAGTCTTGGGCAGGGAAGTTCCTAAGGAACATAAGTATATACCATGACTCAAAAGAGTATGAAATCAGAGTACATATGGGAGAAGACTATGATTTAAAATATATTCCAAGTATGTATGTATGTATGTATGTATGCATGTTTCTATTGCTAACACTGAGATAGAAAAACCTTATACATGAGATATTAGACTTAAAAGTTTAATTGAAGAACTCAATTAGAAATTTAAGAATATATGGAGACAATTTTGATTTAAGTATTTGAACTTTTCCAGATCTAGAACGCTTATTGCTAGCTTTATCTCAATGGATAAAAATAATCTTGTAGTTTACTACGCATATTCTCCAGCATACTTGTACTTAGACAAGGTAATAATGTTGAAGAATAAATAAATACCTGGTTTTTTGTTTGTTTGTTTTTTGTCTTCTTCACTCATGGTTTGCTCAACCTGTTTTCTTTTCTTTTTTTTCTTTTTTCTTTTCTTTTTTTTTCCTTTTTTTCTTTTTTTTAAATTAATTTATTCTTGTTACATCTCAATGGTTATCCCATCCCTTGTATCCTCCCATTCTCCCACCCTCCCATTTTCCCCTTACTCCCCTCCCCTATGACTGTTCCTCAGAGGGATTACCTCCCCTGTATATGCTCATAGGGTATCAAGTCTCTTCTTGGTAACCTGCTGTCCTTCCTCTGAGTGCCACCAGGTCTCCCCCCTCCAGGGGACATGGTCAAATGTGAGGCACCAGAGTAGGTGAGAAAGATTTTAAGGCTATCTAAACATATTATGAAAGTCTATATCATTGAGCACTGAAAATGTAAATGGGGTGTAAAATATTCTTGCTTTTCTAAAATAGACACGTAAATATGAATAATAAAATCCCTCTGCTGATTAGCATTCCTTGGGTCTTGCATGGATTACAATGCAGTAAATGGTTATTCTAGTTATATGGCAGTGCATTTCAATTTTATTCAGGTAATAGGATTAATAGCTTACTTCTGTCACAACATTTAATTTCTGCAAGTAAACTATGAGTTAAAATGTATTGCTCTATCTAGTTAAGAATGACAGAGCTGAAAGCGTAGCTAGATGACAAGTACATTAAAATTAGAGTCCAAGATATCGAACCCTGAAGCTCTTTCACACTTTTCTTCATTTGTTTTAAACTATTTCTCATTTACCTAGCTTTACATGTGTAATATGCTATTTACAATAAAAATAACTTTATATTTACCTGTCAAATTGAATCACTATGGTTTATCCTGATGTCTATAAAAATCCAGATAAATATATTTCTTCTTTAAAACAGAAATTATTTTTTTCTTGTACCAAAAAATAAAGATATCTTATTAGTAAAATTTCCTTCAGTTTATAAATCCTTACTGATAAAGCCACAGCTATATCTTTTGCTACCAAAGAACAACTATTTTTAAATAGTTTTTGGTGTTGAACTTCTAAAAGATATACAAATTAATTTCTCTTTATTTTTTAAAATAATTTTATTAATTTATTCATATTACATCTCAATTGTTAGCCCATCCCTTGTATCCTCCCATGTCTCCCTCCCTCCCGCTTATTTTCTAATATAGTTAACCAAGCATCCTTGATTCAGTGCTTTCAGTACTATATAAACATTCTTTGTTATAACAGCTATTATTAGTTTAAAATGGTGCTAGTAATATTTGACCTCTAATCTGAATTAAAGAATATTTTGATTGACTAAAGTTAGAAGTAATCACTGTCTAAAAATATTCACAATTTCCTTTTCCTTTTGTCTGTAAATTATCTTCAAAAACACTGCTAGACTCTTATAATAAGCTTTATGTAGAAGTGTTTATCACACTTTATTTTAAAGGCTGATTTGGTCATGTTCTCTAGACTGTATTCAATTAAATGGTAGTATTATTTAGTTAGAAATATTATGTTCTTGCGAGGAAATGTTCTCTCTCATTTTATTTCCCTCTTCCTATTCCCCATTCTCTTGCCTGCTTATATCAGATATTAATTATGATTCCCCAAACAAATGCCATTTTCTTCATACCCAGTATCCTTAACTACATTAGTCTGTAAGAGGCAAGAGGCAGGTAACTCTTTTCTGATGATCTTGGTTAAAGACATTTCTAAACACAACATTATCTCCAGAGGAAATTATCTTCAGTGTTTTTGTTTTTGTTTTTTTTATCTTTTTTTTTATTAATTTATTCTTGTTACATCTCAATGGTTATCCCATCCCTTGTATCCTCCCATTCTCCCCTCCCTCCCATTTTCCCCTTATTCCCCTCCCCTATTTAACCTTTAAGTGAAAAGATGTGTCTTCAATTAAATTGGTTCTCTTTCTTTCTTTTTTTCTTTTTCTTTTCTGTTCTTTTCTTTCTTTCTTTTTCTTTTCTTTTCTTTTTATTTTTAATGGTATATTAGCCTTCTTTTATATCAATTAATGTCTGAGGAAAATGAATGTCAGAAATTTGGCTCATGCACTATTCCATTTCCTTGTCAAAGCATACTCTATCTTTTCTGGCAGAAACAAAAAGGAATATGAAGTCAAATGCACTGAATTAATCAAAGGGAAAACATCAACACAGTAATTTTGCTTCCAAATTATTAAACTTCAGCCACTGTGACAAAATATGAACTTTAAGCCGTATTTTATAGCTGAGTCTCCAATTTTAGTAAAATGTTACAAAGCTCATAATTGTAAAACAGTCATATTTGCATTGAATTTCATGGATATTTTTTCTTCAAGATCATTGTAGACTTTTTACCTGTTTTCAATCTTACCATACAGGAAAAAGCAAAAATTGAAACCGAAAATCTGAAAACTCAAGATAAAATGTAGGAAGGTGGATGGTCACCTCCAGAGGTAGTTTTCTCTCCCCAGGTCCCTAAGCATCTCCACGGTGTGAATGCTTATGCCAAAGCACACAATGATTACATAGTCAGTTCACCATGGGCTTTAAAGAGTGTTGCACACATCGTGAGGCAGCAGCATCTGTACCATCCGTCACCAGCCTTACATCTATCCATTTGACCCTAGATGAAAAGAAACTGCTTACTTGAATGAAGACCATAGATAGGCTGCTAATATTATTCATCCAGTAGCATAAGAAGACACATAATAAAAAACCACAAAATATTGTTATAAAGGATCCACTGAATTACATAAAACAAGAGAGACTTTTTCAGTTATTTTTCTTTTCTTCCCATGTATCTGCCTTTTCCTAAGGGTCAAAAAAGTAAGCGTTTCAATTTAAGATGATCTTAAAACAAAGGCTTGATGCGAGGTCCAATGATATTTAACGTCTTAGAGTAAAACACAACTGAAGACAATTTGCTATTTTCAATATAAAAGCTTTTTGATAATATTTTCAACTTATGCTTTGAAATGTTCAAAATATGCCTACTTTGAAATATATAAATATGTAATACAATATTTTTTTTATTATTCTGCTTTGGAATGTTCAAATTATGAGTATGATAAATCTTGATCACATCCATCCTCCATTTCTGTCATCAAACTTACCTTCAGGATCCCTTATTATATCTCTACCAACTTCTTGAACTATAATTATTTATTTATGTCCACTGAATCCAATCAGTGTTGCTCATATTAACATAGATATAGAATCATCCACTGGACAAGAAGAACCCATCAGTAGATAACCCCCAAAAGAATTACTTCTGCCTTTCTCAGCAAATTCAGGTGCTAATAGCTGTCGAGCTAAAGATCTGGACATGGTTAACTGTAGTTTTAATGGCAGGATCTTCTAGTACTCATATATATATTTTTTAGATACAAAACTACAACCTTATTAGTCCATTTGATATTACTTGTATGTATATATGTATTTGTGTGTGTGTGTGTGTGTGTGTGTGTGTGTGTGTGTGTGTGTGTGTGTGTGTGTGTGTGTGTTTAGGACTGATCATTTGGTATTGTTGTGTTGTTTCCCTGAGGAAGACTATTCTTCTTCTTCTCTCTACTTCTTAGTTGCCTGTAATTTCTCTGTCAGGTTGAAGAGTCCTGGCCTTTCCCCTTCCTTGTTAGCTTGTCTAATTGTGTCAGCCATGGACAGACCATGTTTAGGAAGTCTTGATGGTGAGATTTCAGTATAACTTGTGACATTTCTAGGAAACTCGTCTCACAGTAAACTCCTTGATCCTCTGGCTCTTTCAGTGACAAGACTGTTTTAGAGCCAATGTGATTTCACTTTCATCATTTTTTACAGCTCCTCCTGTTTACCCAGAGATTTCACTTTTCTGTCAGGCTGAGTAATATTTCACTGTATGCATGTGCCACACTTCGATTTTGCCTTTCTCAGCTGATTGATCTCTAGGTTGGTTTCACTTTCTATATATTGTGAAGAAAGAGAATGTCCAAGTTTATCTGTAGTGAGATTTAAAGTCCTTTATTATATGATTAGGGATAGTGTATCTGGGTTGTATGGTAAATGTATTTTTAATTTTATGAATTTGTTATAGAAATCTATGGACTGTGTATATATTCTATATGTATTATATACCCACCAGCAGTGTAGAAGAGTTCTCATTTCACTACATCCATGCATTTGTTTTCATTTTTATTTCTGAAGAAGACCATTTTACTGGAGTGATATGAAATCGTAATTAATTTTCATCTGCATTTTAGCAATGGCTAAGGATATTGAAAACATATATTTATTTATTTATTTATCATTTTATATATTACATTCTGAATGTAGTCTCCCACGCCTTTCTTCCACAGAGCCATCCTTCTCCTTTTCCTTTCAGAAAAGAACAGGCCTCCCAGGAATATCAACTAAACATATTGTACCAAGTTAAAATAACACTAGGGGTATGTCCTCATATCAAGGCTGGACAAGGCAACCTAGTAGAAGGAATATAGTCCCAAAACAGTCAAAAGCGTCAGAGACAGCCCCTGTTAGGAGTCCTACAAGAAAGACTCTCTGCTTACTGCGTAAGTCTCTGAAAGTACTTATTAAACCTGATTAATTGATTCTGGCTTCTTGTGGTGTCCTTGACCCTTCTAGCTCCTAAATCCTTTCTCTTCTTCTTCTTCAGGATTTTCGGGGCTCTGCATAATGTTTCGTTGTGGATATATAGAAATCTGTTCCTATCAGTTCCTGGATGAGACTCAGGTCTATCAATATAACAGAATATCATTAGAAACTATCTCCTTGGAAATGCAAATCAAAACGACACTGAGATTCCATCTTACACCCATCAGAATGGCTAAGATCAATAACTCAACTGACACCACATGCTGGCGAGGATGTGGAGAGAGAGGAACACTCCTTCATTGCTGGTGGGAATGCAAACTAGTACAACCACTTTGGAAATCTATCTGGTGCTTTCTCAGAAAAATGGGAATAGGGCTTCCTCAAGACCCAGCTATTCCACTCCTTGGAATATACCCAGAAGATGCACTACCACACAACAGGGACATATGCTCAACCATGTTCATAGCTGCCTTATTCATAATAGCCAGAACATGGAAACAACCTACGTGTCCATCAGTAGAAGAATGGATAAAGAAACTGTGGTATATTTACACTATGGAATACTACTCAGCTATTAAAAACAAGGAATTTCCGAAATTTGTGGACAAATGGATTGAACTAGAAATTATCACAATGAGTGAGTTCACCCAGAAGCAAAAAGAGTCAAATGGTATATACTCACTTATATCGAGACACTAGTCCAAGGGGTACGCCCCATGATAAACTTTACCTACCAAGAAAGTGGGTCAGAGGGGAGAAAATCCTATTGAGACTTTAGGGGTGAGAAGCCTGGAAGAATGAGGAAATAGAAGGATCCAGTGTGTCCTGGAAAAATACAGACAGGTCTGGGCCCTCTAGTCCTCCTCAAACTATGGCACCAGCCAAGGAAAATATAGCAGTAAACTTCGAACCCCTACCCAGTCTAGCCGATGGACAGGACATTCTCCACCGTTAAGTGGAGAAGGAGATCTGACTTTCACACAAACTCTGGTGCCCCATATCGGACCATGTCCCTTGGATGGGGAGGCCTGGTGGCACTCAGAGGAAAGATAATAAGTCACCAAGAAGAGACTTGATACCCTAGGAGCATATACAGGGGGAGGAGGTCCCCCTCAATCACAGATATAGGGGAAGGGAGTAGAGGGGGAAACAGGAGGGAGGAAAGAAAGGGAGGATTCAAGGGATGGGCTAACAATTGAGATGTAATATGAATAAATTAATAAATAAATTAATTAATAAAAAAATTAAAATGTAATTATATTGTTTCCTCCTTTACCTTTCAACCCCTCTCACATCCGTCTCCCCATCCACCTCATTTCAAACCATGCCTTTTATTGTTCATTGTTTTACAATATAACTATTTGAATAAATACATAAATGCAAAAAAAAAAAAAAAGAAACTATCTCCTTGCTTTCTTCTTCTTTTTTTCCCCAATTATGCTTGGTTCTATCCCAGGCCTCTGGGCTATCCAGCCTCCAGTTCCTGGCCTCCCAGGCAGAACCAGGCATGGGTTCCTCCCTACAAGTTCTGTGTCACCTTTACCACAGCACATCTTGCAAACTGGACAAATTGTAGGTCAAAGTTTGTGGCTAGGTTGGTGTCCCTGTCGCTCCATTGGAATTCCTCTTGCCTGGTTACAGAGAATGATTGGTTTAAGCTCTGTGTCCATCATTACCAGGAGTCTTCACTAGGCTCATCCTCATAAGCGAAGAGTGTTTCTATTCCACTAAGTTTTTACCTTGCTCCTGAAATGCCCCCTGTTCCATTGTCTCTCCCAGTACTTTCTCCCTCTATTCCTTCCTCCTAACCTGATCCTCCCGCTTCCATCCCTACCAGCTTTCAGGCCATCTGTGAAAATTATTATATTTCTGCTTCTCAGGGAGACCCATATGTCCTCCTTGAGCCATCCTTGCTATATTTTCTGGGCCTGTGGATTGTAGCATAAGTACCCTTTACTTTACAAGTAATAACCACTTATAAGTGTGTGCATACCATGTCTGTTTGTCTGGATCTACATTACCTTACTCGGGATGATTATTTTCTAATCCTATCCATTTGTCTACAATTTTTATGATGTCATTTTTTAAAGATCTGAGTAATGTACTCCATTGTTGTAAATGTGCCACATTTTTTATGCATTCTGATGTTGAGGGACATCTAAGTTGTTTGTAGTTTCTGGTTATTATGAATAAAGATACTATGACTCCAACTGGGCTTGTTCCTCTTTTGATAACTTTCTGTTCAGTTTAACCTAATTTAGAAATGTATTTTTTTCTTTTGTATTTTGGGATCTTTGTATATTCTAGATACTTACCATTTGTCACATGTATAGTTGACTTAACTTACAATGCCTATTTTGTGGACAAATATTCTCCAAATTGAAGATTTCCATTAAGTCTTAAATTAGAATTCTCAAAATTGCAAGAAGACCATTTCCTGCAGAGACTTAAAACATGAAACTAACTAAAGAACTGTAGTTGTAGCATACTGACCAAAGTTGAGCCATAGGTTGAAAATAATCAAATATCTAAGCCTTATGGAACATTGCAGAAAAGGAAGCATATAGAGTGGGAGATCTGGAATAGGATTCATTGTGTTTGTATTTCTTTGTGTAAAATCATCCACTAATGCTCTGGGAGCAAAATAACTCAGGAATCTCAGGAAGTACCTTAAGTATTCCTGGTTACTGCTCAAAGTTAAATGAGCAGTAAAATCTGCTGAGGAAGAAAGTCTGTGGATGCCTGAAAGTCCTGCATATCATAAAGGCAGCCTCAGAGAAGCAGCTCAGTGAGATGTCACATTCTGGCATGGAATTTTCAGATACACAGCTTCCTTTAAATCATCCTCACTCCTTGGTTTTTTTTTCAAATAACAATAAATAAACCCAGTGACTCAATAAGCTATAGTTGAATAAAATATTTTCTTCAGTATTGCATTGGATTTATTTCACCATAGAAAAAGGCACATAACAGCTTCCAGTTCACTAAAATTGACTCATCTCCAAAAATGCAAAAGAATGTGGCTCATGATAGCATATATTTTAATTCCAGCATTTGGGGAAAAGAAGCAGGCAGATCTTTGTGGGTTTGAGCCCAGCCTTGTCTACACAGTAAGGAACATCTTTTTAAAAAAAATATCAAAGAGATAAGGTAGATGCCATGAGATATTTTACTTTTCTTTTCTATGTGTGCGTGCATGTGTGTGTGTGTGTGTGTGTGTGTGTGTGTGTGTGTGTGTGTGCGTGCACGTGCGCTCTATCTGCATGTACACCTGCAATCCTGAAGGAGGCAGCAGATCACATTATCAATGGTTGTGAGCTGCCATGTTGCTGATGGGAATTGAACTCAGGACTTCTGGAAGAGCAGACACTGCTCTTAACTACTGAGCTATCTCTTCAGCCCAGGTTGTTTATTTCATTTGACCTCGAGCTTTAAAAATAATATACTTAGACATCATTGCTCATTATGCTGTGTCAAGGAAGTGATATGAATTCTAGAGCCTTGTTAAGGGAAAAATTTTATTATCTCTAGGAGGGTGGGTTAAATAGTGGTATATTTTCATGTAATTCTGAAATCAGTCTTGCCTTTTAAACACAGTGGACATCCCACTTTGTTGATTGCTTTGATTTAATATTTTAATTATATTCCTCTGAATATAATGTATTTTATTGTCTTAGGGTGCAAAATTTAATTCATTTTGTTTTCCTAGTGCTCAAAACATTATAAACCCAGTTAGTACTGAATGTTTTAGGTGACAGATGGAGAATATAACAGCAGCATCTCAACATTCTGGTGTCTGAAATTTGAATTACAGAATAAGCAGAGTTAGAGGATCAGTAACCAGGAATGAGGCAATGGAATGGACAATTCTTGCTCTAATAATCACGCAATGTATTGGTTACTTTTCTATTGCTGTGACAAAGTGCCACCACTAAATAAATGTATAGAAGGAGGAGTTTATATGAGCCTACAACTCCAGAGGAATTACAGTGCACCATGTATGGGAGGCATGGCAGCAAAAGGCAGACATGTTGCTTAGAGCAGGATGCTGAGAGCACAGACACCAAACACAAATGCAAAGCAGTGGAGTGAACCAGATATGTTTAATCTTTTATGTGAAGCTTTTAATTTCAATGTTTGTTCATATTGATAAGTTTTCTCCAGCAATCTTATACTACCTAAACCACTCCAAATAGTGCCATCAACTTGGAACCACCGGTTTAAGTGCTTGAGCCAATTCAAATCATTCTTTTGCATACTGCCAGACACCCTTAACATGATGTTTTATTTACCACATACCCAGAACAGTGGCGGCAATCAGCCAGGGCAGACACTTCCAAATCTATGGCCCAAATAAATAAGATGATCTTTCCTTTTTATTAAGCTTAGTTGTTCAGGAGTTAAGATCCTTTTAAGTCTAGATCGATGTTTTAGGTTGATAGAGATGAGATACGATAGATATGAATTTACATTCAGGATTTTAGACTCACCAAGATAGAAAAGATACAAATAGCCAAAACACTAAGAATGTAAAATTAATATAATTTCTGATTGTTTCATTGATCTTCTCGTTTTATGTAGTTTATTTTATATATGTGAAATAATATAAATGCATATGTGAAAGAATAAAATATTGGAAAAATAAGTTAACTTTCTATGTTGTTTCAATATAGTGGTAGAAAGTTAAGTACTGAAATTTTACTTGAATTTCCCAGTGATTTCCAAGGAGTACATTTTCCTGTTAATGCTCTCATGCTCTGCTTTCTATTAATAGTCAAAAGCTGCTATGATTTGAATAGGAATGATTCTCCTTGATAGGTGAATTATATTATGTCAAAAATTTATCACAGTGAGTTCTCATTGAAAGAAGCTAATACCCTTGGATCTGCCCTCTACTTCCTGTTCTAACATTTTTAGCAAGATTCTGCTGACAAAGCAGGAAAAATAAAAAGTGTGAGGCAAAAATCAATAACTTTACTTGCTATTATATTCAAAATAAACAAAAAATAAAATAAAATAAATCTGTACGGTGGGAATTTGTGTTACTTTGTAAATGATCATACAGCTAATAGCATATCAGAGATTCTGTGCCAAGCTGTTATTTCAAATTATGCTCGATGAAAAAAGATCAGATCCTGGGTACACTTTAGATTCTGACACTGTTCTGAGTTAATCACATATATTCTAATCAGGTTTATTTGCAAAACAAATGAGTACTAACTTAATACTAACTTAGACTGTGAAATGTTAAAAGGAAATGCTGTAATGGGTGTTTAAGGTACATTAAAGAATAGAAGCCATTCAGCATGAAGTGCGAATCTGTACATGTGGTGGTAGAATAGCGAGCTACTGGGCAAATCTGACCTGTTACTAGAAATAGCTGGTTTGAAAGCTAAAACCGAGGCTTGGTAATGCTCTTTCCTCAAAGCCTAATGCAGATTTATCACGCTTTTCCTTTGGGGTAGATGGAGTGCTGACATAACACTTTGTTGCAAAATTTCAGTGTGCTCAAATTTAAAAAGACAAGTTGCTTGAGTAACACTTTGCTCCTCTGGAGGCAATTTATAGAGCTGTTATTGCTCTGAAACTTGGTCCAAACTACTTCTTCCTTTAACAAAACACTCTAAATAATCTATGCTGTGACCTTCAGTTCTTGTCCCCAACAGCACATTGTAACCATTATTTAAAAGAATAGAATATAGTAGGATATGCTTGTTTTACTTAAAAGTGTATCCATTTAAACTCTCTCTACAGTATAAAAAGGAGACACAAAAACCCTACATTTGTATCTATCATTTAAAAACTGTGTTATTTCAAAAGATTACACACACACACACACACACACACACATTATACTTTAAAGTTCATCTATTGCTATCACAAAGGAGGAAGGCATTTTGTTTTTTCACACAAATTCCATATTCTGCCTGTCATAGCTAGCAACTCAATTATTATCTTGGTGTTCTCACATTCTTTACTGTATCGTATCCTCAAAATCACTTACGTATGAGTCCTTTTTACATAAATATTCCATGAAGTTATGATGATGCTTAGCAAGATCTGCTCACCTAGTTGGTCTTTAACTATTTGACTCAGTATACAGAGCCCACCATTTCTCCCTTCTGTATCTCTTTGAAATGCTGACATGTGCATATCAGGGGACCAAGTACTGTTTATTGGATTGGACAAAGGTATAACTATGATCCTAATATATGAGAACTTTGGCAATTAGTCTATGGATGTGAGCAAAATTTTCCCCATTTTTTTAGCAAAAATAACTCCTTTATTTTCCCTGTAAAACTTCTGTAAGAATGCAGATGTAATAAAGGTAACACCCATAAACTGTGCTTAGATCACAGAAATATATATATATATATTCCTCCTTTTTTACTGTATAAATTCAGATAAATACTATATACAGTCTATAATTCCTTTAAGCCTCAATTTCTTCCAACTATGGGCGTTTGTACAAATCCCATATTACAGATCTACAATATCTCAACATTTACAATTGTTTCACATGTTCTTAAGTATATGCTGTATTATATACAGGGCATGGTATTTTGTGAGAGCTCTAACTGATGAAATCCAGACAAGCATGCAGGAAGTATTATGGGAGCCAGATAAGGAGTGTTGTGAGAACTCAAAACCACTATCCAAGGACAGTAGCCGAGGTCAAGATGACATTGTTGTCAACACGGCACAAGGATGATCATTTGCCTAAGAAAATATTTGAAAACTGTGTAGGACATTTAAGTGATCTCCTAGTACCCACTTTCCTGTTCTACCTTAAAACTCCCCAGTATTATTCTTTATTATGTTGTGTGCACTCTTGTGTCTTCTTCACTTAAAGTTTATTATTATTATTATTATTATTATTATTATTATTATTATTATTATTATTATTATTA
>OU015747.1:9014313-9032567 GCA_907169655.1 Acomys percivali | reverse complement strand
ACACACACACACACACACACACACACACACACACACACACACACACAACTGTATACAAGACAAGAATAATAAAAATTAAAACAATACATTTGTTAAATAATTTCTAATGGATATGAGAAAATAAGAATGATGGAACAACAGAGATGCACTAAATTTGCTGCCTGTTTTAATATTTAAAACAAGAAGGTGAAAAACACTCTGCTGTGTACTAATATTTTAAGTTAACACTCTAATCAATTATTCAGAGAATTCACTAAATTTCCAAACATCTATTTATAAGGGAAATAATGATGCAATAAATTGCTATTTAAAACTTTTGCAATCTCACATTCTTACGATGCATACCATTTTCCACTTAAGTCGTACCATACCTGTTTGAAAAATCAGTACTGTCAAAATGCATGTTTAACCAGCAGTTAGCCTTTAGCCACTGACAATGTCACAAAGCATGTGTGAAATGGAAACTACTCCCTTTACAAATGCATTTACACTTGGAAAATCTGCCTGCTTTATGTGCTCTGTCCCCAGCAGCTCTCACATTAATTCCATAATGGAAAAAATACCTAATTAGAAGCAATTTGATATCAGCCAGTTATCTGTATTAAACATAAGTGTTACCAGTCATTGTAGAAGTAAATCTATTATTTCCCAGAAAAATCAGTGTCATTAGTTCAAAAAAGCTTACTGAAATCGAGAACTACAAAGCTAAAGTGAGGATTTCTATTTTAAAAGAAAATACACATATCATTTCAAAGTAAATGACACATTAATAGGCATAATTAGCACTATAAAGTGTTCAAGAGTCTTGCGAAAATTAATATGAGCATTGAGCTTGAATGTGGTAGATTGCTTCACAGGCCATCTACATATTCTATTACAAGCAGGTTTAAGGACATTAGTGCTTTAAACAGGCTTACGAAGAAATAGATATTCTTTGAAGCAAGAAACTGGAAAATGAATATAAGGAGAGAATTGAACTCTTCAAATTAGCAGAGATCATCACTAAGTAAGCTCCTTCCTGTTTGATCTTCATGAAGAATTACTGACCTCCATTTAAACATAACTGCTATGTTAAGCTGAGCTGCATCATAATCTCAGGCCTCCTCTGAACTTCACTGGGCCAACTCTGCTTTTCATCCTGTAGAATGCTAAGATTTTGTCAGAGTAGGCATCTTAACATCAGACTCCTATGCATAGTTGACAGGTGCTTTCCTAGGTGTGTATTACCTCATGACATAATTGTGAAGGACGTTGGTATTTACTATACTCATCAGTCATAAAAATATGTAAATTTTAAACAATGCAATTACTGGTCATAAGACTGTCCCTGTCCGCGTCAAGTTCTAATTCATTAGACAAGTTTGACCACATCTGTATAAAACACATCCATGGTCTACCTTCATCTGTTTTTCCAATCTCTGTTGTAACTTATTCTACTTCTCAAATGTTGACTGCATTCACCAATTTTTCTCAAATCTTGTATATTGCCACGCTGTTCTTATCTCTCTGCCTGGTCTTATTTTCTTTACCTGACTTTGTCCCTTTATATTTCAAACATTTTGAAGAACAGGTGACAGTTAATTAGGCTTTCTTTCTCTGCTGTGTACCATGTCTCTTTGATTTTCTGACTGTGAGACTGTCATGATTGTGATCCATGCTACTGTTTCTTTAGTTTACGTCTTTGTGGTATGTGCTGTGTTTCCTATAGTATGGAATGAGTGCTAGAGTGAACAGGAAATCATTAGATACCAACCTCCTCCTTGTCTTTATTCCAAGACACAGACATATTATTATTTCCTTTTGTTTACACATATATATTCTCATATGGTATGCTTTATTCACTTAAATAGTGACAACCTACCATGAAAGTGATTCTGTGACATTATTAATTAAAAGAGTAAGGGTATCAGCGTAATACGCTAGCTTTATTCCTTGGCATCCTAAAGGCTGTTATCAACAGAGCAAATTCAAAAACTAGAATATAGATCTTCATTTGTCCTGACAATAATTTGCTTGGTCATTGGTGTACTAGAATGATACCCAATGCCACCTGTCATGAGGGCTGGTGACCGTCAGCATATGCTCAGATTGTGTAGAGAAGAAAGAACAAATGACAGGAATATTAGCCTTCTCTTCTTATGTTTATATTGTCCTTAGGTTCTGGGCTTGAGACACAGGCTCTCATGCATAGTAAGAACACGCTCAGAATGTAAGCCACACTCAGATCTTCGGAACTAACACATTCAGTAAGAGACAGTGAAAATATCTAATCTTATATGAAAAGATATTTTTTAATTGTTGTATGTCTGTGCTGTGCTATATGTACATAAGAGAGAAAGTAGACATGGTAGCCAAAAGCTTCAGAACCCGGTGTCTGAGGTACAAGTGGCTGTGAGCTTCCCACTGTGGCTGAGGAAAGGTTCAAGTCCTCCTGACGAGGAAGGCAAGCTCTTGTCCATTAAACTATCTAATCAGCCTTTAATTCTATAAGTTTCCAATTCTGTTTTTCTTTTCCACTGGCAATGAGGCAGTTAAAATTAGTGTTCATAATAGCTCCTTAATTCCACATGGTATTATTTTGGATGTGCTCAATTGTACTACATTAATTTTTTCTTTTGCCAGATCTCAACTTTGGTCAATATAGCATTTGCTTGTGTAAACAGTACGAAACATGAAAGAATATCTTTAAAGATTATGGCCATCAAAATTTCCTGCAAGTTAACTTCTACTCACATAATTCTTTATACAGAAATAACTGAACTTATTAATATTATTAAATTCAGAGATTCCCAAAGAAGTGTTCCCCCATAGCCATTTTATAATAACAACATAATATTATTTTGCAAATAGTATCTGAATTGATATCAACAGTCTAAAAATAAAATTTTTCTTACTTAATTTATTTTATTTAATAAATTAAAATTTAATAAGTAGTTGTACCACTTGAATTAATATTTATATAAAATAAATATATATATGATTATGAGCAATATATTTTGGAAACATAGATAAATCTCATGATGCTCGGTTAGGTCAGATTTGTGAATTACTGTTTCATAGTATGTTTAGTGCCAGTTTATAATTTTACAAATATGTGAATCTAAAAATATGAGCTTATCCTAACTTCAATATACTACACAAAGACAAAAGTCTTATTTTAATAAAAGGTCCTTTCAGAAAGTAAAGTTTGATAAAAAAAAATATGTAAAATGTCAAAGGGAAATAATTTCTACTTCATCAACTTTAATCCTCTGTTTTATTAAACTTTTGAGCAACATGTGATACTGTTGAGAGTCATCTTTGAAAGCTTTGGCTGTCAAAATCAGGTATAGAACAGACAGTAAACTGACACAAAGGGACGAACAGATCAGTAAATTGTGAGCTGTGCACTCTTCTAACCATTTCTTCCGTCGCAGGTAAAACTTTCAACTAGTCTTTTTTTGGCCACAACTCACCAGTGCTCATTTTCCCTTATGTAGGAACCTTTCTGACATTTTTAGAGGTATGACTTATTTTTAATCTGTGTGGTTTTCTTATTCAGTGCATATATATCACAAGGCAGTCTGTTCTCTGCATTTTTTACTAGTTGCGGACTTCTGTAATGGTTTTGATCTTCTGTAGAAAGATGAATCCATGGGAGGGGTCAGTGTTACACTCATCTATGGGTATCAAAATAAGCATTTAGAATTGAGTTAAACATACTGCTTTATAAAAGTCATAGTAGTAATTTCTCTCTAGATTCTATGACTTCACTTGCCATAGGTAGATGGCTGGTTTAAAGTTCCAGGCTTGAATTTCATCCTGTTGACTTACCTAAAGTCGAGGGAAATTTTTGTTTTTTACTTCCAAGATATAAGCCCTACCAGGGCATCACTGGGGACATCATGCAGGGCTGCTTATTGCTGTGTTTCATAGTCATTACATCTGGGCAGGACTATTTGCTGTCCTCTGTAGACAGTTTATATAGCATGTTGTGGAACCATGTGAGCTAGTCTTCAGGGAGAAGTCTTCAGGGTCATTTCCAGATCCTTTCCCCTCAAGTTTTATGCCCAAATTATGTGGTGTCTTCAACAATATTATCTTAATTTAAAAATATAGATGGAAACTATGAGCAGCAGCCCATAGTGTTTAGCCTGTTTCTTGGACTCCTGTAACCAATGACTGTAAAGAATGTTTCTCAGACTCACAACCCTGGATTGTGTTAGATATTCTATGGCTCTTGGGAGAGCATTATCATTTCAAGTGTCATAACTTCCTTCTACGAGTGTATGTATTCATATACTCATACATATTATACATTTATGTTAAATAAATTTAAGACGTACAAGCTACTATGCCCCATCCTAGAGGTCCTTCTCAATTTTTCATGGTCGCCCTTTCCTCTCCTGGTTTCTGCAATAACACTACTTTTTACATACTCATATCTAAGGATTTGAAATTAAGATTCACAAATGAGAGAAGACACAGCATTAGTCTATCTGGGTCTGAATTATCTCATTCAGTACATTACTTGTTCATTAACATATCTCAATTTTTCATAATCTCATTCTTCTATACAGCAGAATAGTACCCCATTGTTTGTACCATGTTTTCATTAGATGTTTTAGTAAAAATCTAAGTTGCTTCCATTTCCTATCTATTGTGAAAAAAGTGTCATTGAACATGGCTGAGAAAGTGTTTGTGGAATAAAGTATTGAGTCTTTTGGGCATATGCCAAGGAGTAGTATATGTGAGTAAATCCACTTTAGTTTTTGGAGACTGTTCATACTGACTGCAGTAAGTTGCAATTCTCCTTCCCCTTTCTCTCCACCTTTACTATCATTCTTTGTCATTTGTTTACTTGATTTTATCCATTCTGACATGGGTAAAAAGAAATCTCAAAATAGTTTTCATTTATTTTCCCTAATTGCTAATGATGTTAAAAAGAAATTTATCTCTATATTCAGATGCAATGTTACTATACATAGATATCCTATATTTTTCAGAAGAGGTATTCTGAGAAAAAAACATTTATAGCAAAATCATAGCATATGATTCTACTAACACAAATCAGTAAATTTCTACATATCAACAACAAATACAACAAGAAAGCAATTAAGAAATCCCTTCCATTTATATATTCTCAAAATATAATAAATATCTATGAATATGCCCAATCAGAGAAGTGAGACCTCTACTATGAAAACTTTAAACTTCTGACGAATTTGAAGAAGACACCAGAACATGGAAAGACTGCCCATACTCATAATTTTAGAATTTGTGTGGTGAAGATGGTGATATTAGCAAAAGCAATTTACAGACTCAATGTAATCCCAATCAAAGTTCCTAAAGCATTCTTTGTAGAAATAGAAAAATATATTCTGAAATTCCTATGTACCCACTAAAGTACCCGAATATGCACAGCAAACCTGAACATAAAAAGCAATGACAGTTCCTCAGTAGAAGAAACTGTGGTACATACACACTATGGAATACTACTCAGCTATTAAAAACAAAGAATTTCCAAAATTTGTGAACAAATGGATTGAGCTAGAAATGATCATAATGAGTAAGTTAACCCAGAAGCAGAAAGACTCAAATGGTATATACTCACTTATATCTGCATACTAGCCCAAGGGGCATGTCCCATGAAAGCCTTCACTTACCAGAAAACTGGGACAGAGGGGAGGACATCCTATTGGGACTCTAGATGAGAGAAGCATGGGAGAATGGCAAAGCTGAAGGATCCAGAGAATCCTAGAAACCTACAAGAAGAAAATTATGATAGGCAGATTTGGGCCCAGTGGTCCCGCTCAAACTATGCACCAGCCAAGGACAATACAGGCGGTAAACTTTAAACCCCTACCCAGATCTAGCCAATGTACAGGACATTCTCCACAGTTGAGTGGAGAGTGGGGTATGACTTTGACATGAACTCTGGTGCCTCATATTTGACCACGTCCCCTGGAGGGGGAGACCTGGTGGCACTCAGAGGAAGGATAGCAGGCTACCAAGAAGAGACTTGATACCCTATGAGCATATACAAGGGGAAAAGGTCCCCATCAGGAACAGTCATAGAGGAGGGGAAAAAGGGGACAATGGGAGGGAAGGAGAATGAGAGGATACAAGACATGGGATAACCATCGAGATGTAACAAGAATAAATTAATAAAAATTTTTTAAAAAAGCAATGACAGAGAGTTACTATTCCAGATTCTAAGCTATGTTATATGTTACTAAATGTCTACCACTATTGAACAACAATACCTCTTCCTTCAGATTCCAACAACATGATTTTTACTTCTTTAAGATCTAATGAGAAACTACTTCATAATTCATATTTCTAATAAACTATTCAAGACAATTTATTCCTTCCTACTGAATATTTCTAAAAATCTATCTAGAACTCTTCTAACTATTTTTCATAAACACCACACAGTTGAGATTTCTGCTCTTACAGAATAATATATAAAGCTTTTTGTCACTATTTTAGGAAGTAAAATAAGAAATTTTATTATGATTTTTGTTGTTAGAAACTCACACATGTCTTCTGCTGATGATTCTGTCTTACGATCTCTAATTGAAGAATCTATTCAAATATATTGGTCAGGTGGCATTAGTAAAGACTCAATTAAAATAAAAGCACAGGTACTGGAAAAGAGATGTATGAATCTGCAAAGACAGTTGTTTGTTGGGGGATGGTCTGATGTATTTTGATGCTAATTACTGCTTGCTGTTTCTGGGACCTACCTTTTGCTTAATAAAAAGTCATCCCACTTGGGCAGGACAAAAAAGATAGTTGGGGCTGGGAGAGAGAGGAATCCAGAGAAGAAAGATTGCCATGAGGAGAAAGGAGAGAGAACTGAAGAGAAGAGAGGAGGGCAGCCATGGGTTACATGGAAGAGAAGCACATGGCCGGCATGGATGGAGAATTGTCCCAGATGAAGAACATTAACAAGTATTTGGGATTACGGATGGGAAGTAGCTTGATAGAAATTATTGAAAACAAATGACATGGGATTGAGGCAGGGATCCTATGCCTGCTCCACTACAGGAAGTAGTTTAGAGGATTAATGTCTGTCCTGCCCCAGGTTAACTAAGGCTATTTTAAAATATAATAAGTGTCCGTGTCTTATTTGATCACTAGCCAGGCATAGTCATCATAATGATACTACTGATAATTTTAAAAAACAATAGTTGTTAGATATATTCACTGTTTTCACTCAGAACAAATGGTCTAAGGGATAAAGAACAGGTGAAGGGGCAGTTGGGAAGTTGGCTGTCGTGTTTATAAATTGAAATGTTGTGGAAGTTTTGGGTTATATGTAAACATGTTTTTGTTTTAATCCCCGGTGTTGGGTATGGGTGCTGCTCCAGTTTGTCCACAGCTAATAATTGCCTCATGAGAGGGACCTGATGTTTGTCAACTATGAGCTACCTTGTGTGGGGCATGATCTTTGTCAGTGGGGGTAAAATCCAGCCCCAAAGAGAGACTGGGGGTTCTGAGAAAGAAAAAGATTCCTGGGGCTTCCTCTTGCTACTCCTGGTTGAGGCTGATGCAGTTGGAGGAGGAAAAGTCAAGGTTATCCTGAAACAAGGATTGGATTTGCTCCAAACCCAACAACCTTGAACAGCAGGAAGCAACTAAGGAAAACTATGACCCCTCTTCCCACTAACCTCCACTACCTGGTGTTAGGGTGTTGGGAGGGATTGGGTGGAGTAGGGAGAAAGAGATGGAAGGAACCCCCAAAAATTGTTGGTTAAAAGTATGCCAACAGACTTCATTTATTTATTTTTTATTTATCGCAGAAATTAACAAAATAGATGGAGTCTGTGTGATATGACAGGAACTCCTTGATGTAAAAGTTGCCTTCGTAAATATCAACAATCAGGCCCACCACGGTGAGTGTCATCCCTGCATTTTTACTCTAACCTGTCATAGAACATGAGTCCTTCCCTTAAGCATGCTCAAAACTTTCAGATATTTTAGCATTTGGATTTCTGATCTTTGGATTAGAGTTACTAAATCTCTTTTTATTACTTTCTAATTGTTCCATAAAATATACATATGCTCAATTACATATATAATTTTGGCAAGAACTATACATGGTTGAGCACAAAATCACTGCAAAATATCTCCATGTGAATTGGCTCAATCCAAAGGATTTTACTTTTATTATGATGCAGACAATCTTTTATACATGATGTATACATGATGTAGTCAATCTTTTATACATGAAGATAATGTTAGGAGAATAAAGATTTACAAAACAGCACTCTTTGTATAATTATGGTTAATTTCTAAGTATATCTGAAATTTTACAAAAGAGACAGGTACCATTTTAGGAAGAATTCAAATCTAATTCATATTCATTATATTTCAAATAAATTCTTTAGTAAATAAAAGTACTATCTGACAGCCAATTATGACATTTTTGCTAATTTCACATATAGTCTGCCTCTATAGACAAGAGAGAGGAAAAAGGAAATGAAAATATAAAAAACTGGATCAAATAATACTATAACAGTTTTTAAAGTATATTATTATTTTTATAATTTAGTATTTTGAGACACTATCTTCACTTAGTAGATTAATAAACACAAAGAATTTCTCATCATTTTGTAACAATTCATGAATGTATTTTCAGAATTTGTTACATAAAATTACATCTATTATTATTTCAAACAATGATAATGAATATATATTATGAATTTCAGCAAATATATGTTATTTTCCTAGCCAGAGGTGCTAAAGATCTGTGCCTTCCACCTACTTATGTGTAGACTAGTCAATTTTTCTCATTAAGTAATCAACACTGAATATTCAATTCAGGTCAATCGGCTTGCTCAAAATCAAGCCATTCGATTCAAATTATTAGGTCCTCATCCTTTCAAAAAGATATTTTCTATAATGAAAAAGGCTCACCTCAACATGCCATTTTTGCTACTGCTGGTGAGATTACCATCATGAGTTATATGATAAATGATTTAGATTTGGTTACAGTTCAAGGGTAATTTTGTCCTTTTATTTTAAAATTGATAATTTAAAGTTAATTTCTTTTTTAGGGTAATGCCTAGGACCACCATGCTATGAACATCATAGTTCACTAGTCTATTTTTAATGCATGAAATGTTAATAACCATTTACTTATTTTAGCAGAGCAACCAATTATCGTTAATGTAACATCCAAACTGACATTAATCACCTTTTTCTTAGACAGCATCTTAACTTCCCAAATTAGAATTAAAATTATAGTATAGCCCCTGCTTAGTATTTTAACATGAGCATTTTCAGCATAAATTATTTATTTTATGTTTCCCAATCAGCCAAATGAGCAATGTATGCAAAGACATAGAGAAAGTAAAATACTCAGTTATCCTCCTGCCAATATTTGCATAGCCATTGCCCATGGAGCACTAATTAGTTGGCTATATATATTTTCCCTTGAGATTTCAGAGATTTCCAGATCACATTACATTCATTCTCAAAATGTATTGTAGAGATAGCAGTTATCTCACTGTAAAAGTAAGGAAAAAAAAAAAAGAACTAAAAGGGGAAAACATATTAGAATTCTGGAGACAGGTGTTCTTTGCCCGCTGCTGTAAAAAGAGCCCACTGTGCGCTTCCCCTCATTCCAGAGGGAGAATTTCCTCATGAAGTGAGAAGCTAGTGATGCAGGATCAGTAAAATGACTGGTCTGGTTACTCGAAAAATACCTTGTCTTTTCAGAAATTAATAGAACCATAGTGTAGAGAAAACACTAAGTGTATTCATTAAATGAAATGAAACTATTTAAAATAGTTAATACAGTCCAAATACTCAACATATATACATGTGTAATAATATTAATGTAAATGTAAAAGATAAATAAAAAATAAAAATTTAAATTCAAAATATAAAATTATTTTTAAAAAATAAAAGTATATGCATAGACATAAATATATAAGAGGAATGGTTTGACTTAGGCAATGCATTTTCATGTGTTTAGAGGAATAATAAAATATATAATAAAGCAATCTTGTAGATGTAGAATATATAATGAGGATTAATGAATAAAGTTCAGATATTGATTAATTTGATGGAAATAATATTTTTACCTTTATTGGTATTAATTAGATTGACTGTTTATTCTTTCATAACCAGAATAATAATAACACAAATGACAAGCTTGACATCAGTTACAAATCACATAGTTATTGCTCCTGTATTGATGAAGTTGAAAGAGATTATTGACCAGGTCAAACTGCTTTCCTGACTCTGATTTCACTCTGTTCACATGGAAAATAAACCTAATCTCTAAAGTTAAATGCTGTAAAAATATTTCTGCAACCATTATTTCACACCCTGAAAGTTCACATATGAAAGTGAAACTTCATGCATGAAAGTGAACTTCACGTCAGAAAGTTTACTTTACTCTGCTTTCTGCAATAAATGCTACAATAGACTAAATTGGCACTGAATCATATAGATAGATAGATAGATAGATAGATAGATAGATAGATAGATAGATATTGATTATCATTCAGAATTTTAGAATCATCAAGATAGGAAAGATATTTTCTCTAAGGTTGCCAAATATAATTAGCCAAAACAGTATGAATTTCACATTAATATAACCTCTGATTGTTTCATGGCTCTTTTTGCTGTATGTAAATTTTTATTTATGTGTAATAATATAGATGTATATGCCAAAAAAAATCTTTTGAAAAAAAAAAAGCCAAAAATAAATAAATAAATGAATGTAAAGAAGCCTCAATGATCTTATGCATTGCATGGCCCTGAATGTTACAATTCCAACCTGTCAGATAAGATGCACGCACTGAGACAGTAGAGGCACAATTGACTAACTATTCATAGGGATAACCAACCACTCTCTTCCTTGGGTCTGAAGCCTTCTTCACAGGAAGTAATTTATATCTACTTCTATAAATACATTCAAAATTCATGGCTATGGAGTCATAAGCCCTAAGAAAGAACCTATGAATGTTGTTCGGTTACAAGATCACATTATCAAACTTCCTTCTAAATATTTATGCTTAATATCTATAAATTTGTGTTACCCACAAACTTCTTATTATAGTAGGTACTAGTTAATAAAGATACTAATTTCTTGTCCAATGTCTTAAGATTAATAGATTCTAAGTGTACTAAAATTTAATTTGTATAACTTATTTTTCCTAAACAACTTGTTATAGCACTTTTAAAGCATTGGAAGTAAACGTTGTAGTATAATTGAGTTATATGGGTACAATAACTCATATTAGAGTAGAAATATACATACATACATATATGTATATAATTGTGTAAAGAATAATCTTACATTTGAATTCTATACCACTGTATCTAGAACTTATTTTGTATCTATATACAAAATTCTATATCAGTGAATTAAAAGTATCTTGTCAGTGACAATTGAGGCATTAAGATGAGGAGTAGATTCACAAATCCACTTTCTGTTTTATCTTCCTTATATATTTTTATATTCCACCTTCTTTCTTTTCAACCCCTTTCTCCAAACAGGATGTCAATATCCAATATACTGCAAGGAATGCATCCTGTCACGTCTGATCCAATGTCAGTGTCGGTTCTTTTGTTCTGAAAACATATAATTCTTCACAAGCATTATACAGTCCTAAAATTGTAAGTGTATAAGGTGTGCACGATGCACGGAACAACTAAGGCTGCTTTTCTGCTCTTTGTATGAGCAGGAAAAGAAAGCATCTGTAAATCTTCATTCATGCCATATGAAGAATGGCGTCTAATAATAATTCATAGGGGTTCTGTAGTCAATAAGAATCATGTCTATGCCCTAGGGTTCTCTAGTCAACAAGAAACATTGTCTATGCCCAGATATTCATGTTTCAGCCAGTCTCAGAGCAAGTCTCATATGATGGGATTAGCAATATAAGTTACCTGCTTGTTCTGCAGTTTAAATTCTTCACATCCTGATTTAGCCTGCATCCTCTTTCCTTTGAGTGCAGTGATCAAACGTTGGGCACCAGAGTGCATGTTACAGGTCCTTCCTCCCCCTTTCCATAACTTCCTCCAAATTCTCCTATATAACATCCTAAATTGCTATTTACAACTCTATCATTTTTAAAAAAAAACGCTACTTGTATATTTCCAGATCTGACCATTTGGACAAAAATAGCCATTTTCAACAGTCAAGATAACATAGAGAAACCCTGTCTCAGGAAAAAAAAAGAAAAAATCAAAAACGTAAATATAGTTCCTCTAAAGGAAAGCTGTTCTCTTCCAGCCGGGCGTGGGAGCACACGCCTTTAATCCCAACACTCGGGATGCTGAGGCCAGGGGATCGCTGTGAGTTCTTGGCCAGTCTGGTCTACAAAGCAAGTCTAGGACAGCTAAGGCTAACACAGAGAAACCCTGTCTAGAAAAACCAAAAAGAAGAAAAAAATAATAAAAAGAAAGAAAAAGGAAAAGAAAGATGTTTTTCTCAAAGCAATGCCTGACGTGGCCAACCTTTCACAGTGAAGCTATCGCATCGCGTGGAGTGAGTTGCAAAAGAATTGGAGTTCTAAGCCCTGCTCTCCTCTGACACCACTGGGGCCGTCATTCTCTGTAAACCAGTTTACATGTCTATATGTTTCTCTCTATATTAGTGAAGCACAGGAAATGGTCTTTATTTTGTGATCGCGATGGGATTATTTTTATGATCAAAGAGACTGCTGCATATCAAAATGACATGTCAACAGTAAAACAGGAGATGTCTCAGCCTGGCTGGAATCTCAGCCTACGGGTGACATGTCTTAATAACTCACATACATGATTTGCCCGCTGTCTCTTCCAGGTTTAATATATTAAGGATAAGTACTTAAAATTTCTATTTCCAAAACCTGAGCATAGAAATGTTTTCTGTTTCCATAACTTACTTTTCTGTTATCAACTGTAAGCTTTTGTTCTAGTTATATTTGATTTTTCTCGTACAAAATTATGAATAGGCAAAATGTAAGAACATTGATCACATGGATTTTTATAATGAATCAATGAGACTGACTTCAGTAAAGTGAAAGACACTGCAGTGTTTTTAGCTGAAAATCACTACCTAAGATCTCCACAATGTTTTACCTGTAGGTTTTACAAACAAATATTAATTCTCATATTATAACAAAATAACTAACCTTGAGAGCTATGTGAACACTTCACTTTAACATATTACATTCAAAATTAAATAGAAGTATACAGACTTAGAACTTAAAAGAAAAAAGCACAAGGTGATGAGATCGTTGGCTTATTCTACATAAGCTCTGAGTGATAAATCAACCAAATCACCAGGCTTATTTAAAGACACAGACTGACTCAGGACGACACTATAGAGATTCACCGCTAACCCATAGCAGCCTAACTAATCTCATTCTTGATAATATATTTCATTAATTGGAATGAGCTATTGTATTTCTCCAATGTGTAAATTTTTCTTTTTTTCTTTTTTCAAAGTATTTCACGTAGTCTTGGCTAAGCAAAGCCCAACCTGTTATCAAGCCTGATATCTCATTTATATTTAGATATTGCTGTAATTGACTAGTGCCCTCACTTTAAAAATGCAATCACACATCACTTTTCTTGCCTTCCTCTTCTTTCCTTAACCCAAATCAGTAAGTACAGTGTCGGTTTAGTTTTCTTAACCATTATATTTTCTTATGAACTTACTAACCAAGCATATGTCACTTATAACCTGACTAACCAAAATAATAGGAAAAGAGGATTAAAGACTAACAAAATCATAAGGATATCAGTTCCAAGGAATGATTCTCCTGGCATAAGCAGCAGGACTTCTTCTGCTGGAACCTGGAGTAACCAGAACCCAGAACCTCAGCAGAAGCCAGGAGCCTCGAACCCTTCCCTTGAGTGGTTCTCTCTGGAGAGATGACCAGCCAGAACTCTACCAAGTCTCCAAAGGCCCCACCTCCATTTTTTGGCTCATATATATATATATATATATATCCTCCCAGAGTGTGTTCACAGGATCTTTTCAGCTGGCAACAATCAAGCTCCTGCATGAGGTGGTTTGTCTTCTAGTGGATTAAGCTCACCTGTTCTCTCACAAGACCATTCTGATCCCACACGTGGGATCCTAACAAAATCAGGTTTATCTCTCCTTCATATGGGATGGAAGATACAACACTGTAGATACAGTACTAAGAAATTGAAGTAGCCCATGTGCCTTCCCACTCAGGAAAGCTTGCTCTTGGTTTGTTTTGTGTTGTTGTTTCTGGTACTCTGTCCTCCTCCTCCTCCCCCTTTTTTGTCTTCTGTAGTTTCTATGTTTCTAGTGATTTTATCATCTAAAATACAAATATCCCCTTTGGATAGAAAGAGCACCGGTTATCACAATGAGAATTTTGCCTTTTTCATGCCTGATGCATATACACATAAAATAATTATGTTAGTATATGTTGTTTAAAATTGTGGCTAACAAATAGATGAGATTTTTTTTTCATTAATACGAGAGAAAAAACAATTGGCTGATTATATTATATTAAAATCAGTCTAGATAATGAAAACAAAAAAGAGACAAAAACATCTAGCAAAGAAAAAAAGAGACAAAAATGAAATTAGAGAAGGAAGGAAGAAATGGGACATCTTGAGTAAAGTGTTTATTCACTCACCTATAGTGATTTACATCAGTGAATAGTGGATTGGCATAAGGATTTTCATTTGAGTACCACATGACCTTAAAAATCATATTGAAAAATCTGAATATTATTTAAATAAAATTGGATGCAGTCCCAATTTGAGTTTTGTTGCTACAATAAAAACCTTGAACAAAACCAAGTGGGGATGCACAGGAGATAACTCAGCACTTCAGGGTACCTGCTGTTATTGCAGAGGACTCAGGTTCACACCCAAAAACCATGCTGTATTTTGAAGCCATCTGTTGCCCCAATTTCAGGGATCCTAAGTCATTTACTGATCATCATGGGCACATGGGCAATTAAGGCCAGTACATAGTAGAAATGACTATAGATTAGGGAATATATTATTGTCATCATGAAGAGAAACCAAGGTAGAAACTCTAGGCAGAAACCTGCAGGGCAGGAACCAAAACAGGAAGCAGAGAGGAGTGTTGTTTACTGCCTTGATTTACATAGCTTGCTCCTCTTACATTTTTAAAATTACAACCAAGACTACTTTCCAGTGTGGTACTACCCATAGTATCTTTGAACCTCCGGCCTATGATTAATCAGTGATGCCCCACTGGTATCCCACAGGTCTATCTGATAAAGGCACCTCCTCAACCGTGGTCCTTTTTCATTCATGACTATTTGTACCAAGATTATAAAACTCAACCAACACACCTGCTATTAAAGAGTAGACAGAGACTTTGAAAAAGAACATTTAACAACAACAACAACAAAAAAGCATGTAGAGGTGATTTTTCCCACTAGACAAAATTAGAAAACAATTATTGAAACTTGTCTACAATCAATGTAGGACTTCAAAAATGTATCAAAAATAGTTGATTCTCAACTTTTAAAGGAAGACTAACAGAACTTGGTGGCAAAATAACAGAAAAATGAAGTTAAGAGATTCATAAATCTTTAATCCTGTATTATTTCCAGAATTGTAGTTCCTTCACGATATACAAGAAATATGGAAGACATGTAAATATTTTATACATGTTAAATAGTACTTTAAATGGTAGAAATTTTAGATCAGGAACATGTTTACATAAAAACAGGAGCCTAGAAGAGAGAAGAGCAGAATGAAGTGAAGGTACAGACCTGGGGCCATTTATAGACAGAGCTAATAAATTAATCAAATAAGTGACTCTGAGGAAAAAATGACACAGAAAGTTAACAGCCTAAAAATTGCTGCAGGGCAGTCATATTTCTGTTAATTTGAAACAATTTGCTGGAATTCTCATATCCTGATTTTCTTTTTCTTATGCTGATTTTCTTAAATGAGACTTTTTTACATTATAATGATGAATTAAAGTATTATATTTTGTTTTAACCTCATTCTATGATATTTCTTTTATACTATACAGAAAGTTCCAAACAATTAAATACCTTGTTGCCCATTTATTCATAAGAATATGTATTTATCTATCTAGTGTATATAGCTATAAAATTATACTGGCTGTGATCTTCAAAATCAACAGATGTGATGTAAATTATATTACATTTTTCTAAAAATTTATGATTCATATTTCATTTATATAACTTGTAGTAATCTCTTATGTTTTCTAATTGTATATAATAATATATTTATGTATATAGCATAACCACTTAATTCATAATAATAATATAAATAAATAAAATAGAAAAATATGAATTTATATTATACACACACCAACACACATATATGTATATGTCTGTATGTATTTGTAGAGGTTTATAAGTGTATATGTGTTCATGTTTCTACGTACACATGTGCATCAGTTTGAAGGATATGTTTGTAAGCCAGTGGTTGATGTCTGGTGTCTTCCACTATTTGTTTATATCCCATTCTTAAAAAGAAATTTCTTCACTGAACCTGGAACTCACAATTGCAGCAAGACTCTCTAGCCAGCAAGCTCGGTGCTCCCCCTGTCTCTGCCTCCACAGTGTGAGCATTACAGGTACAGGTTACCACAGAAGCTTTGATGTGATGGCTGGATATTCCAACTCATGATGGTGACAAGCACCTGACCACAAACACATTTCTTCAGCACCCAAACATTCCATTTTGTTTTTCTTCCATGTGTTTGTAGAAACTTACACTTGCTTACTAGTGTTCATCATTATTATTAAAATAAGTAAACAATGCACGCACCTATTAAGACAGCAACTGAATACAATCCCAAATGCCATGACTCACTAGTTAATGTATGCATCCTAAACTATGTGTGCCTTCTTTCCATTCTAAAAGGAATTTAGAAGTTATGTCACTCAGTTTAAATCATTGGCCTCTGGTAAAATGTAAATAAGAGTGATTTACTTGCTCACTTAATGGTTTCTTAAACGACCACTGAGATAATATAATAAAAATTATATGTAAATTATAAAGTTTGTTTTTTGGTTTACAAAAGAGAAGTACCTTTAATCAAAATATATAAATAGTAACAACAACAAAATTACATTTTGGATTTTATAGAAGACTACAGAAATAGTTGTTTTTTTAAAAAATATTGATTAATTTTTAAAAAACTAATTAGTTGATTTCTTAGGGAGGTCTCACCATGTAGCTTTGAGGACCTGGAAATCAATATGTAGATAAGGCTGGCCTTGTACTCATTGAGATCTGCTTGCATCTGTCTTTGACTTTCAGGGATAAAAATATACATACAACCATTCCTGGATGAGACAATCTTGAAATATGCAAATATTTATTTTTGTTTTTAGATCTTACATGTTTGTCAATTTCTTCTCATCTTGGTCTTTGAAACACTCCTTAATATACACTGACCTTCAAATTACTTTAAAAATGCTCCTCCACTCTATACATTATCAAGCAGGTTTAGTAAAGTTGCCTTGGTGGTGCATAAGTGAATAAAGGGAATTTAACGCTGAAAGTATAAAATTTAACATGAAACTTCACAGCTTTTATTTCTAATGCTGACTCTAACTCTATTACATGAGTCCATTAAGTTGTATCAACTCTAGGTCTGGTTAATGCTTTATTTTTATTTATTTTAAAGGATTTTTTTATGTTTTATAAATTTTGTATTTATTTTCCCATGCAGTCCGTTTTATATAAAATTAACACTAATTGCTTTACTAGTATTTTATCTCATTCCATATTTGTGTGTACGTCTATAATAATGTCTTTAATAAAAAGAAAGAGTAGTTTGTCTTTTCCTTGGGGAAGTTTTATGCTTCTGTATTTTTTTTTCCACCTTACTTTGTAGTCATAGTTAAACACACAACGCAAGGAAAGATTTTGCCTCTCCATACACTTTGTACCCTGATCTTTGCTTAATTTATATTGTGTTGGTTTCCTTAGTATTTCTCAGTTTAACAGATGCAAGCAGGGCCACCTGTGAGATAGGCAAGGGTACTAACACTGAACTGCATTGTTAGCCATTCCCTTCTTTATTTCTTGTGGTCACAATAAACAATTGCTCTCTCCTGAAATGAATTTCTATTACTTTCTGCAACACCATCCTTTCCTGGTTTTCCAGGCTGTCAGTGGCTACTCCTTTGCAGGTACCCTTGTGGAAGAGTCTTCTTAGCCCTGGCATTTAAGTTCTAGAATTCTTTGGGACTTCCTTTGAGAGCCTCTTCTCTCTCTCTCTCTCTCTCTCTCTCTCTCTCTCTCTCTCTCTCTCT
>OU015747.1:8937381-9014303 GCA_907169655.1 Acomys percivali | reverse complement strand
TCTCTCTCTCTCTCTCTCTCTCTCTCTCTCTCTCTCTCTCTCTCTCTCTCTCTCTCTCTTTCTCTCTCTCTCCCTCCCCACTCTTTCCCCCAATTTCATTTTCCATTCTCTATATAATCCTACTTATATTTAATTTTTGCAATTATCCTTAGGTATATGTAAACACTATTGAACTGTGCACTCTTCAACAATTAACATCACCATCTTATTTTTTAATTCATATAATTTCAGTTGCTATTTCCAATGTTTAACAATTTCCTCTCAAAACATATTTTCTCCCTTCAATATTCCCCATGCAATAATTGCCAATTTCACAAAACTAAAGATCTCGGAAATTATTATTGATGTTTTCAGTTCACTGACACCAAGCATGAGTTACATAGTAAGTACTTTCTTTCCAGTGCAGCCATTTCCCATTTCCATTGCTATTGACTCTCTTTCTATCATCTCTTTTCAATTCTCCAGAGAACTGTAGGATGCTATTTGGAAGACACGCCCTGCCTAGCATAAATTGATGACTTCCATTTCCCGTATTTTAAAAAGTTCTGTGTAACTAGGAGCTGGATAAGTTTTATTCTGCATGCAGTGTTGCCAACTTAAGGTAAAGACACAAGACTTTATATTAGGCCTTTAGAAACATTAAACTTTGTTGCTTTAATAATGTTGTGAATTCTATGGTAAAAATAAAACAAAAATATATCATTTTAGAAAACAGTCCATATGCTCATATCTGATGTAGCTCTCTCTTTGAACCCAGAATTTTCTATTGAATTACAACTTATATTGGTACCCTCCTTGTAGGGCCTTTCTAACAATTTCAAATAAAACTGTTTTTTATTATATGCCAGAAAGTTGTGCTTTACTTTCTTCTTATGCTATATCCTACAGATTATGTCTGGTTGTGTATTATTCACCAAATGTATATTTTGTCCCTTTGATTATAAAATCAAGGACAATTTTTATCTGACAGTTACTTCAGGGAACAACATATCGTGCAGTCCATATCAAGTTTACGTATGAAAAAAAGAAAAGCAAGAATTTAGCTTACTGATAGAATTCATGAATAAGACTCCAGATTTGATTCTACAATGAGAGAAGACAGAAGGTAAGAAGGAATAAATGAAGAAAAGGAAGGAAGGAAAGAACGAAGAAAAGAAATAGAGACACAATCTAATGAGATAATTTTATACATTTGCAAAGAAGGACCGAGTTATTCACATTGCAAGAAATTAACAAAAGATACTTATACACCCAATGTATCTTTAATAAGCACAAATATTCATCATTCTTACCATACTATCTTAAACTTAGTCATTACAATTTACAGTATATTTATTATATAAGACAGGTTGTTAGGCAAATATGATCACTGATTATATGTTGCATCTACAATGAATAGAAACACCTTTTTTAAAAATAAAATAATATAATTAGAGGAAGACACAAAGTTCCTGTTCCTTCTTCGGACTCAGGTAGAGGATATATATATCTCCCTTGGAGCGAATAAATTTGGTTGCCAATTCTAGTTCTCTGTACATGATAATTAGCTCTGTAATCTCTCCATTAAGCATTCATTAACTGTAAAGCATGACTTTTTAGCAGAAAGGTCAATGTGAATCTTCTTATAGCCTCACTCACTTCACTGCTGCACAGGAATTAAGGGTCTGTTTCTTCTGGGCTGATAGTGGAAGACTCAGGAAAGAAAATAAACTATTATTGCCTCTATTAAAGTGGTGTGACTGAACTATTCATAAAAGGTAAGCATTAATCATATATCCATTAGCTTGAACAGCATATGTGCAGTTTAGTTAAAATGCTTTTTAAAATGATTTATGATCAAAACTTCTCTTGAAATTTCCTATTAAAAAAGAAGAAACTATTTCAATCAAGGAAATACCAACCTTGGGAATATTAATTCCTAACTGTGCGCTCTGGCAGCTTCTAAAAGGACGTACCCGACATCACACAATACCACACCTATTCATTTGTATCTGACTTGGTATGCAGCATGAATGGGAAAAGCAAATGGAACATATTAATGGTAATTAATCTGAGTAATTATCTCTTACATGAGATTGGTCACAAACATCATTTATGTTTTAATTTTGGAGAAATCAAATTTAGTACAGTGCATAGATGATAGACAAGTTATGAAGAACATTTTGCTGGTTGCTATGAGTTTATTCTGAACAGATGAGGGGTAGGGAAATGAGAGAATTGAGTTCCTGCAGCTTGATAAAACATATGGAAATGAACACTTACATTAGTCATTAGGAAAGATAATGGGGAAATTGTCTCCTTCTGCTTATGGTAGATTATTCAAATATTTATTTTTGGCAGGTCCAAATAATTATTAAAAGGCCTTATGTCTCCCAGATGCTATAATTATAAAGAAGATCATGACTAATTAAATATTACCTGTGTTGATGACTTCCTCTGGTTACTTTTGCATATTCCTCTTGTGCTACCTGCATAAAGCAAAGTAGGATTGTTACCCAGATGCAAAATTTCTCTCATTTCTCAGCCATCAGTTTTTAGTTAAATTATATATTTTACTATCACCAACTCATTTGTTAGACACTGGACACTTCTAAACTCGCCATTATCTTAAATTTCTTTTTCTCCATATGTGCTTAATTGTTATGCATATTATGACATTTAAAAGGTTTTCAGTGAAACTTAGTACAAACATTAATTGGGGATATATTACTCAACAAAACATTTCTAAACACTTGTTAAAGACAAATTACTTTACCCAGCAAGTGTAGAAATACTGGACAAGACTCCAGTGTTAAAAAAAAAAAAATGGTTTGATACTGGTTATTATCAGATAAAGAGATTTGTGAATGACAAAGTTAGTGTAATTCTTCTTAATACAGGCCAGGGTCCTCAAACACCAACTCAGGAAAGAAGAGGAAAAGAGCCTAGGTAAATAAAGAGAGCATCAAACATTTTCATTGGTGAATATTTGCCAAACTGACACACTTTCAGAATTCCTGAAGTAGTAGAGCCTCATGTTAACATCCATCCTCTAACAAGGCGTTAAGGAAGATTGGACTGAAGCTTGTTCAGGAAGATGCTTTCGCTGATGTTCTGTCCATGATATTTGAGTCTTGTGATATGAAGAATTTTGAACAGTCATGATCAAAGTATTGGGTATCTCATGAACTTCAAGAGTGACTAAAGAAAACAAAAGTAACCAACCAAGTAAAGTGAATGAAGGTAAGTGGAAACTGAGGGATTTAGGAATTGCTGAAAATTCTTCAATAATATCTGATCAGTTGTATTATTTTCTTCAGGAGAAGAGAGGATAATTCCAACAAAAGAGTATTACAGAGTTGGACATTTGTTGGAATCATATGCAGCAATCAGAGGCAGGTAGGAAATTACTATTTTTTTCTTTTTTAAAATACTTTTATTTTCTTACACATGTATAAAACAAACTACAGACAGCAGGGAGAACCATGTGAAGATCATGAGAATAATGAGTTCTATACATGTTACATTCTTAGTGACTTGGCCATCTGCATTCGTCTCGTTTGAAGTAAGTGTTTTTCCTGTCTTGTTGGGTCTAAATTTCCAAATGAGATTCAATATTTATCCTATCTCAACTCTAATAGCTTAACTTCTTTATGTTGTCTAAAACGATCTTGTCCCCTAACCAACTAAGCCTTATGGACATGGCTTCAAAGGTGGCAAAAAAGCCACTGGGCAAAATGTCCTTGTTCCTGCCACAAACAGAATCTGCCTAAAAATGGGCTACTTAGATGCAGACAGAGTGGACGGCCTCACTCTGCCAAGTCAGGATACTCAAGTCCTCAATAGTTCCTGCTCTGCGAACAGGAAATTACTATTAATCAGAGATAATTAGGTCACATCCCATGGTGCAAACTGGCTGCACTTTCATATTCACCTATCCGAAACAAGATTAGTTGTTTTCTTTTTCATTTTTAATGTGGTTCATAATTTCTGTGTAGAAATACTATTTATTTTTTTATTTAGTGACTTCATTAAATGATTTTGTCAAATATATTTGCTTTGGAGTAGAATTGTAGTGCTCTCTGAATACTATAAGGGGATGCCATCTGAAACAAACAAAAAAACCATTATAACTCTCCTTCATTTTTGTTTTTATCATGTCTGATTTCTTTTATTACCAATTTCAAGAATATTCTAAATAGTCAATGAAATGGACATCTTTGTTGAGTTACAGATCTTGGGGGTAACTTTTTCTTATTCAATGTATTAGCAATAAAAAGTTATGTGACACAAATCTAACTGCATCAAGGACACAAGTTTTATTACTATATATTGGGAAAGGGGTAAATATCTTATCATCTATATCATATAACTATTCAGGGGTCCCCCCGGGAAAAAGAAGCAAAGAAAGAGTATCTGAGGGTCTCCTGGTGCTTGTCCTTTTTGACCTGAGCTGCTCCTTGCTGAGAGATGGTTGATGGGACCAAGTTATCCCATCTGCTCTTCACCAAGTCCTGCCTAAGAATCTCAGAAATCCATCAATATATTCTGGCACTATTAGTTACTATCATTAAAACTCAATTATATATCCATTAATTAGCTATCTTTATGAGAGGAGAATTGTTAATGGCATCTAGGAACAATTTTGGTGATCTCACTCACAAAATAAGTAAATTTTTTGAAGTCTGTTGCACCTGATATATAGGGGCACCTTTATTATGACAATTTAAGAAAGTAAACTATAAAGTTCAATACAAGTTCATGTTAACATAAGAGGTTAAAAGTTGATTGTTGTATTGTATTTTTACATAATCATTAACCTTTGTTAATAAATATATGAGACAAAATAATTTGGAGCTTAATTGTTAAAGTTCATTAGTAATCTTATTGTCTGTTTTTAATTGATTTATAATTTTTGTTTGTTATCCAATAATGCAAGGAAGCTCCAAAAATCACATAAATATAAAGAATAAATAATTCTTTTCTTTCTTTGTTGATATAGTTGGTAAAAACTTTCAGCAGTTCTTAAAAGATATTTGCCTGATTGCTATAAAGGAACAACCCTTTCAAGACTTTTCCATTGCAGCATTAGTTAAGAAAATTATCTTACTGTCCTTATTAAATGTTTAATGAATTGTCCTATACTGTTAGATGAACCATGACATCATTCATTCCTTACTGAGTGGCCCCAGATGATGACATAACCTTTGCACAAATTATTACATGAATTTTATTCTGTTATGTTGGTTAAGCCATTCTGTGTTTACATAGAAGTCCACCCATAATTCTAATATTGCCTCTACCGTATTAATTTTCAAAGTAATACTGTACCATGTGGTGTCTTGTGAAATGACAATTTTATCCACTCTAAAACACTTTTGTAAATGACTGTGTTCTTCTTACCCTTGATATTTTCTGTTGTGAGAATTTTACTATGTTTTTCCTTTTTATTTTTTCTTCTCTCATATATTACATCCTTCCTTCCTTCTTCTCCCCAGAGTCTCTCACCCCAACATCCACTTTTCTCTGGATCCACCTCTTCACATCCCTTCAGAAAAGAACAGACCTTCCAAGGATATCAACCAAATATGTCATAACAAGCTCCAGTAAAAACAAGCACACATTCTCACATTAAGACTGAAAAAGGCAACCCGGTATGAAGAAAACCTTCCCAAAGGTAGGCAAAAGAGTCACAGACTGCCTCTCTTCGAGTCTTGGGAAATCCCACAACTATAACATAAACTCAGATGACCTATATCAGTCCCATACAGGCGCCCTGATCTCTGCGAGCGCATAGGAGTTCCAATCAGTTGATTCATGGGCCATGTCCTGGTGGTTATCCTTTATCCTTCTTATTCTTGAATTTAAGTGACTATTTTTAATATGAGATTGTAAAGCATTAATTTATTTTTATACAATAAATAACAGTGCACACTACTTCATGCATACACAGGTATGTCATCAGTATGAATACAATAAACAAACACCATATTCAAGAATATGTATTTTCAAGAGAAAGACTTGATAAGCTCAAACCCAATCCATGCAAAAGATGACAAAGAGTTGGTTCTTGTTGTTTTTGTTTGTTTGTTTGTTTTTCTCTGTCTACTGGCCTCAATCAAGCTATAACAATATACACCAGGACAGTGAACTTACATTTGAAGGTATAGTGAAATCTTGTTTATCTAAAAGGGGGAAAACAAATTATTGTTCATTTTGCTCAGCAGCATGTCATTGTTTCTTCCTGTGTAAGTAATTTTACTGTAATCATCAGTCAGCCAGAATCAATGCTCATGTCACTTACCTTAGGTATATTGTGACAATAGATTTTACATATCATAATCTAAATAATGATTTAAAATCTATTTATCACCAAAAAAAACTAGGAGAAAATGTATAGTTCCTGTTAATAAAGCAATCTAAGAAATGATGAGCTACTTAGGTATTATCTATGTCACATCTCTAAATTGATCTTTTGTTCTTTAAGAATTACTCTTTTGTGGTAGGTGTCTTATTGTTGTGGTTGTTATTGTTGTTGTTGTTGTTGCTGGGTATCGCAAACAAGCATCCACTAAGCCAAGCTAGAGAATTTATGAGACACTAATGCAGTGCTTCTCATCCTGTGGGTCACATTCATTTCGGGATCAAACAACCCTTTCACAGGGATCACATATTGGACATCCTGCATATCAGATATTTACATTATCATTCAACACAGTAGCAAAATTAGAGCTATGAAGTAGCAACAAAAAAAATAATTATATGGTCGGTGCTTTACCACAACATGAGAATCTGTATTAAAGGGTCATAGTGCAAGAAGGTTGAGAACCACTGCACTAAAGTAACAGTTCCTCCAAAGCCAAACTGAAAGCCCATAAGTACACTGGATATAGTAACAGTAGCATAAGTAAAGCGTTCTTTACAGGACCAAACATGACTCAGAGGCATACACATAGTCAAAAGCCTAGTGGAGCAGACTGATGATTCATGTTACCTACAACACTGGAGTATACTGTCTCGCTAAAGACAAAACAATTTAAGGGACAGGGTAGATTTAAGACTTGTCTTACTTGCTCATCTTGTGTCTGAAGCAGCCTGATGTCTTCTGTTTTCAGCATCTGTCTCTGAACTGTCTGGGACAGTATGCATTCCCACATGTAAATAACAGTTGTTGCATTTACACAACTTTCTCCAGTTTCAATAGAATGAATTGTTTTTGTGCATTTTGTTTTAAGGGAGAGTGTCAAATTTGCCAAATAAGATAATTCCTAGGAAAAGGGCAAAACATGAATAGTTTTATAGCTGGACTCATACCATAATGAGTCACTTCTGAGTTCATAATGTGACTCAGGAGTAAATGCCAGCAGGAACAGACCTCTCTCCACTCATTACACTGTATTCTTGCAATATATTCTTCCTCCTGTTTCCGGCACAAATAACTTTTTCTTGTAACTTCTCATTATTTCTTGTTGTAACAGATTATTTTAGTGTACAAGTAAATCATATATTTTGGGATAGTACAAAGTTAAATATATGAATGGCATTTTTCTTTTTTATTAGATGTTAGTTTGGGAAATGAAAGAAACATTCTTTTAAAAAAAATAATCACCAACTCAGGCCATCAAGATGCCTCAGTGGATTAAAAAAATGTCACCAACACTTTAAAACCTGAGTATAATCTGTGGACCCACATAATGAAAGCAGAGACCTGAGCCTGCAAACTGTCTCCTAACTTATACACATGCTTGCACCACACAGAACAGCATGTGCACACATGCATGTACACATATACAGAGTAAATAAATAAATGTAATTTAAAAAAGAAATCACCAACTCTTTCTCATTTGAAGCTTAAAAGTTAATAGTAAAATATGTAGAATTTAATATAATTTTACTGTTATCAAAGCAATTCATTATGTATTGAAATGAGTGTGAGGCTGAAGAAGAGGGCAGAGAATGAGGTCCTTGTGAAGGCTGAAAAATTAGCTTACGAAGAAAGCAAATTGTCACCAAGGGCAGCTGGAATACATGTATCGATCGTATAATTATATCCAAACACTGAACAGGAGCAGAGACACTCTAGAGTACATAATGTTGTGTGAGCTCTCACTAAACAGCCTATGCTTTCCCTAGAATTTCCCAGCTCTGTTTAACTTTATTTTCTAGAACATGAAATGCCAAGCATCTTTCACAGTTCCCACCAACCAAATTAACTGTAGAAAGGTCATAAGTAAAATGTAACTGATGACACAAAAAAAGGCAACTCTGTCTTGCTTATGTTTTCCTATATTGGGATACAGTTCTAACTTAACATTTTTGAGTCCTTTGTTTTCAGACTCAACATTTAATCTTCGAAGGAAACTTATTCACCAATTCTGTAAGGCCTTTTAGTTTAATAAAGGAAGCACACTGAGGTCTGGAGTGCAGCCAGTAAGGGAGCTGAAGATATTTCATGGTAGTTAAGAACACTTTCTATATGCCAACTCGTGACTGGCCCAGCTTGGCAGCCACACCACGTGAGGAAGTGCACCCCTGACAATAGTAATGAAACTCTTCTATACTTACTTACAGGAGACTAGCATAACTGTTATCTGAGAAGCTTCACGCAGAAGCTGATGGAAATAGATGCAAAGACCCACAGCCCAACTTTAGGTGGAGCTTGTGGAATCCTACAGAATAAGAGCAGGAAGGATTGAAGGAGCCAGAGAAGTCAAGGAAACCAACAGAATCAACTAACCAGGGCCCAGAGTGTCCCATAGAGATTGGACTGCCATACAGGAAGTACTCACGGGGCAGACCTAAGCCCTCTCCACATATTGTGCAGCAGTCTTCAATTGAGACTCCTAACAGGGAGCATAGGCTGTCTGACTCCTGACTCTGGTGCCTACATTTGGATCCCTTTCCCCTAACTAGGCAGTCTCCTCTAGCCCCAACAGGAGAACATGCCTCTTCTTACAGCAACCAGGGAGGCCTCCCCTTTTCTGAGAAGGGAGGAGAGGGGATGGAGAGAGGGTAGGGGAAGCTGCTGATTAGGATGTAAAGTTAAAAAAAAAAAAAGAATACTTTCTGTTCTTGCAGAAGACCCAGGTGTAGCTCTGAGCACCCACACTGAATGATACACAAGCACCTGCACCTCCAGTTCCAGGGACTGCTCCATTCTGTTCTGGTCTCTTCAAGCACCTGCACACATATGATATATGTAAGGGCATGAAGGCACACATTCATACCCATAAATGAACGAATGCTGTTGAAATGTATTATCTGATCTTGCTTGGTTCTGAGCTATTTTTATGGGGTTGTATTTGAATAGTAAGAAGTAGAAAGACATTCATAATATTAGTTTTTAAATTATATGTGTTCAATTGTGTAAATGTACGACAATTTATTTGTCCATTCTTTGGTTGAGGGACATCTAGGTTTTTCCAAATTATGGCTATTACGAATAATCAGAGTAGTAAAAATGGACCGCCAACCAAAAGCAATCTACAGATTCAATGCAGTTCCCAAGAAGATATCAACACAATTCTTTACACACCTTAAAAGAACAATTCTCAAGTTCATATGGAATGACAAAAATCAAAGAATTGGCAATCCTGCACAATAAAAAATTTTTGGAGGTGTCTCCATCCCTGATCTCAAGCTGTAATATAGAGCAACAGTAATGAAAACTACAAGATACTGGCATAGAAATAGACTAGTGGATCAATGGAATCAAATCAAAGACCCGGAAATGAATCTACTCACTGATGGACACTTTGCTTTTGACAAAGAAGCCAAAACCATACTGAGGAAAAAAGATAGCATCTTCAACAACTGGTGTAGGTCCAACTGGATGTCTACATGTAGAAAAATGCAGACAGAACCATACTTACCACCCTGAACAAAATTAAAGTCCAAGTTGTATAAAGACCTTAACATAAAAACAGACGCACTAAGTCTGTTAGAAGAAAAAGTGGGGAAGAACCTTGAATTCATTGGCACAGGAGACAACTTCCTGAATATAACACCATTATTAAAATTTACTTTTATCGATAGATGTTACATATCAACTTAAACTACAACAGTGGTTTCACTATTCATTTCCATTGTTTCTGGTGAGTTAAAAGATGAAATTGGCACTTCTTTGCTTAAAATAAAAGCTACTTGAAAGCTTGGCACATACTATGTTACAATCTAATTATCATGTCTTCCCATCTTTGTACACTATTAGTGATTGTGCTAACGTCAAGGGTTGGCTTTAGTTCTATGGTTCCTTTTGGTGTTTACGTATGTCTCATTAAAAGGCAATGCTTACTTTCTCATCACATTGGTGACTCTCCTCTCTATCTTTATCACTTTGCTTATGATTTTTCTATTAAAAAATCAGTCTGATGCCTGTACAACAGTGTAGAGAACCAAGTGCTATCAGATCTATCTTTATGTACCATCTAGATCATGAGTTGCCTAAGGACAGTTATCCTGTCTAGACATCTTTTCATTCTTTTAATGTCCAGTAAGAAGTTTATAGTAAGTTTATTAATAATATGTCTTTATCAGTCTCTTGACACTTGAGTATTAAAAATAAAAGTTTATAGTGTAATAAATAGATTTTTTAAAACTAGTGAAATTAAATGGTGGTGAATATCTATGTCACATTCTGTCTTGACTATTATATAGTATTTTGTAGGGAATGGAAATAATGAAAATTGGTGGTCATATAAACTGTGAACAATGTTTGAGGATTGTTATAAGGCATGAAGAGATTTCCCCCTTCAAAAGTGAGTGAATGTCTTATCAAATCTTTATCACAAGGAGATAAAACACCTTTCAATAGTGAAGTTCAGAATTAGGGATTATTTGGTATTGGTATATATGTAATATTATTTAATTATTATGTATTGGAATGTCCAAAACAGATATATCTTACAAAATTAGAAGTAATACTTTCAAAAAAGTTTCCATTGAAGTATTTTTATATATGCCAAATTTCATAAGTATAGCACTATCTATGACAATACTAGTCACATTTTCCAGTGTAAAAAATGATGTTATTATTAATTGAATCTTCTAATTACATGGTTTGAAAAGGAAGAATAAAATAGATTGTATTTCCAGGGGAGAAGTGAGTAACTTTGATATATTTAAATGATATAAAATTTCATTTCTTTTCCCTAGAATGAATGTCAGGAATTCACTTCATTACTGTGTTTGTTTCCTGATATCATTCTGTAAATACTCAATAAACAATCATAAAAATTACCTTGATTTTGTTTCTATTCTAATGTACTAAAATGAAGTAAATGCATTTTTGTTTCTTATTTAACTCTTGGCTAATGGAGAAACACTTCATAAAGTATTATTATTATGTATGTAAATATAACTTAAAATATCTAATGTGAAGTAGCCAGTACAATGTTGTTCTGTACAACAGTTTCTACTGGCACATCTAGACTCATTTTTCACTCTTCTTCCTTATTCTTCTGTATATGACAAGACCATATTTAGATTGTAGATAATATTGTTCCTACAGTCCAATTCTCTCTCAGATCTACCACTAGTGTTGTTTCTCAACACAATGTTTTGTAAGACAATGCTCTTAGGATCTTGGGGAGCTATAGCTGTACTCAGTTTTCATCTTAGCTGATTCAAAGGTGCAGGAGGTAATTGCATTCTCAGATGTACAAGAACAACTCTACAATGTCCTGAGGCTTTCTTATCTTTACTACTTTAAAACAGACATGTTTTTTATAATGAAATTATTTATACCCTTGTCAAGAGTAGAATACAAAATATGGTGTATTATAATGAAATTTTGTATATTCTACACTCTAACAAAGAAGACAAAAAGCATGTTAGAATCTGTATAACTATGATACAGTAAAAATATTAAAAAAATTATTTCAAGAAACATTAACTAACAAGGTTCAATGTATTCTATCCCTATCCCTTTGAGATGTACTTATTAATCTTTTAAAATATGTCTTGCTGATTATACAACCAAATTCTTTTGTATTCAGAAACCTAGGATTTAGCTTCTAAAAATAATTATTAGAAACACTTAATAGGCCCCCTTTAAGTAAATATCAAGTATCAATTATAGAAACTCATATCCCATATTATATGGGAGTGAGAGGTTGATATTCCTTCAGCCAGACCCAGATGAGTAAGACAGAAGGCTAGTGGCTGCATTTCCCCTGCACAAGATTTACAGCCTTATATTGTCTCTCTGACTGGAGTTCTTACTTGTCTATCTATGCATTTGTTGCAGGTTTGGAGACTTATCTTTACCTGTTTGTCTTTCTCAAGTGTGATTTTTGCATTGACAAGTTGAAAAACTTTACTTGTCCCATAACCATTCCTGAGTATAACCACTTTGAGAATATTATACTTGACTGAATTCAGATCCTGTTCATTTTAGCCTTCAAGATTTCACTGAAACAGGAGAGTCTATTATCTTTGTGTTTATATCAATACTTACTGTTTAGAATTTCAAGATTAAGAGCTACACATGAAGAAAGCAAGTTCTGCTAACTGGAGAAGATAGAATTAACCAGAAGGTAGGATTGGGGACAAGATATGCATTTAAAATTTCACATTATATGCTATAGAGATAATTTTATTCCGCAGATTATAGAAATTAATCAGCATTTACATTTCATGTTACTGTATACATGTACACCACTTAACATGTACATATGTTAGTACCTTGCTTCGGTTTTTTTTTCATTTTTTATTATGTTTCTTTTTTAACATGTACATTTATATTATTACATAGGAATAAAATAAACTACACACAGCAAGAAGAAACATGAGACAATCAGGAGTTATATAAATGTTACATTCATAATGATTTGGCTATTTGTATTTGTCCAACTTGAAGTAAACAGCAAATAACCTCCTTATGGAGTTGGCTGCAAATGTGGCAAAAAGCCACTGGGCAAATTGTCCTCATTTCTACCACAGACAGAATTCTGCCTAAAAATAGGCAAGCCTGGATGCAGCCAGAGTCAACAGTCAAATTCTTACAAGACAGGGTAAGCAAATCCTCAATAGTTCCTGTCTCACAAATATGTCTGTCAGAGATATTGGGCTAGAAGGACAAAGATGATGCTCTAACATTATAGAGAGTGTTGGGTGACTGTTCAAGCAGTAAACTGTCTCATTCATTTTGTTTTTCATTTTGAAAGCTGATAACCTTGCTTGATCTTTAATTCCTCCAACTGTGTGATGCCTGGAGTTGTTAAAAGTATATACCAGACAACAGTACCTATAATCAACATCCCAAGAAGAACTTGAGCTCAACCATAGAATCAAGCTAGGTATGGGAATGAGAGAGAACAAGACATCAAAAGTACAAGGACTGTGTCTGACTATCTAACCAAAGAGGCCAGACTGAGTTGGCAGTGATTAAGCTGGCTTTTTTTTTTTCTACTACCTACACTGTTTCCTATCTAGAGGTGAGATCTAAGGCAATTTTTAAAGATATGTCACTATTTTGCCTTTCAGATTGTCAGACTTCTGAAATTAAGTTTTATCTCTGCTCATTGGAATTTGTGGTGCTAGAAATCATGTGGCATAGTATTACAATGAAAACTATTATACAATTCAAGGAACCTTGACATGTCTGTACATGTTTCCTGCCTCTAAGTGGAGAGAAGAAATGCTAAGAATGGGGGCTGGGGCATGTGACTTGAAATTTGTATAAGGCTCATCTCATCCGATGGCCATTGAATGCCTCAGCTTGTTTGAAGTTTATCTTCATTCTTTGGCAACAGGGACTTTGTTTTTGAGTCATTAATAACATATATAATGATAAATTAGCAAGAGTTCTACCTCCAACTCTGTACCTTCTTTGGAATCCACTTTTTATATTTTAAATTAATAAACCGAATACAACCGCTAAAGCCTTGGAATTTAACAACAGTCTGTCTCCTGTGAGATGTTCCTCTTTCGGATGGGTTTCAGGCAGATTCATATTCTGAACCAAACCACCACAGGTGTTTACACTTTGGTTTTAAATTTGCTTGTCAATCTCATATCCATTTTTTAAAATGAACTGAGTATCAATCATGCATATGTTAGCAAGTTATTAAATACACCATTACAGATTAACAAATGATATTTGATCTTAACAGATTATATATCATACATTATGGCAGGAAGCTTAAAAACCTGGTCTCATTTGGCCTACTATGAAAGTTTCATATGTTGCCATATTATGATAAAAAAAATACCAAAATTGCCCCAAGGAATAAAGTGAAGTTCCCTATTCACAAAAAAGCATACACACACACACACACACACACACACACACACACACCACAGACACACACACACCCCTCAAAGATAACATTGTAGAACTAAAGTGCTAACCTTCCTCATCTCAATGCAGTAAAATACCCTTCTGCCATCTTTCTACTTTTTTTTTTTTGTAAGAAATGAATGAGACTTGACAGCATTTTTTCCCAATTTCCTCTAAAATAATTGGAGTTCGATAATTGCCTCTTTCTTTTTTCTTCACAGTTGCCTAAAAATCTTGTTAGCATTACATATCTATGGCATACATTTTTTAGCTTTCATTTTCTTCTATAATACTTCTCCAAAGCCTTGAACTGGTATTTAATGATCTTGAGTTAAAGAGTTTTAAACTTTCTTGAGTTGGACTCACACAGAGTAAACAGGACTGCTGCTAATTACCTGTCAGAAATGAGCACTTAGAAAGCCACTCTTATCTCAATACACATGTTCTGATACTCCGTACCAAGTGACTATCTCTGTGCCTCTTAGCTCTTCAATGAGAAGGACTTAAAAAATGAGTGCAGAGTTTTCTTGAAACTATGTCAGAACTTTACATGTATTTCAGTTTTATTCACAGGTATAGCACAATCACCTTGTTACCCTGAAATGTTAATGTAATCATAAAGTAATTATAACAGGAAGTCAAGTCTTATGTAATGAATAAGGTGTCAGGTTTACTCTAGGGCAACAAGTATTCCATTTTCTAATTAAAGAGTCAGTAGAAATTCTATTAATGATTGCACTGTATCTCTGACTTATGGTCTGAGACCTTATATTATAATTTAGGAGGCATATCCTGTGGCACTTTTATTTGTATTACATATAAAAGGAACTTATGTAAGATACAAATATAATCTCAAATATATATTTTGTATCAAAATGTATATTATCTCCCAGTATTTTACATATTATATCAATTAATAATTCTCATTAAGATGATAATATTTATTTGTTTTTATGTTGCAGCAATTCAATAACCCTGAAGGGATTGTTGGTCTAATTATACAAGTAAATATATTCCAAAAATAAAACACTACAATATGATACAGTATAAATTTTAAACCCATGACTAAAACACCCGATTCTGTTTTAAAGTGATCTATATTTCAGTCACTTTTTATCACTAGGTAAACTGTTCTCCTGTCTGTGTGGAAGATGTAGCAGGGATGTCTTATAAATATAAAATAATATTGGTAAACCTTACATGATCAACCATGACAGCTTATGGAGGAGGATGCAAAACAGAGGGGGAAACTGTAAGTCACTGGAATGACTCAGACTCTTGATGACTGTTAGTATTATTTATTTGAACGGGACCAAGGAGTACCCCGTTCTCCCCTACTAATGGAAGTGTATGTGCTGCACAGTCCTACCTCATGTACAAAAAGACCTCTATTAATTTCTTTACATCAACTTACTATATAGTCATCAAAGTCACACACAAGTCACGGTCCCATTACAAAGAGGCTAATTCTAATTCTTGAGCCAACATAAGGGATGCCATCAAGGTATTCCCTTGCTCACTAAATGCAAACTATTTGAAGTGTTCTACAAAAGACATTTCCCCTTGAGACTAAGGCTGACTAGTAGGTTCTCAATTAGATTTGAATGAAAGAATGAGATGCCTCAGTCCTGAGATAGACCCAGTTGGCAGAATACATGATATGGGGAATGAATCTGAATCTCTAAGCTATCTTTTCATTTGTACATTTACTATATTCTTCTTGTTAATGGCATATTTTACGTGTGTGTGTGTGTGTGTGTGTGTGTGTGTGTGTGTAATATTTCTGAGTTACATCTTCTTTAAAATGTTGAGAGCCATTCACTTTCTCTTCTGATGTAACCACAGCATCAAAAGGTCCATATGATAGTTTTAATATATACTTTAATCAGCAACATCTGCAGAGCAGAGGGCACATACATTTCCTAAGGTGTGTAAGTACCAAACAGTCAACATATGGGAGATTTTTTTCTACTCTAGGTTGCCTTATCCAACCTTGAAATGAGGATTTTTTGCTACATCTTCCACTGTCTTGTATCCTGTTTGGCTGTCACCTTTTGGAGGCCTGCTCCTTTCTGAAGAGGAGATGGATAAGGAGTAGATTTCAGAGAGGAGAGGTGGGGATGGGAACAACAGGCATCAGGCAGGAAGGCTGGAGGAAGAGAATACTGGTAGAGACTACTGGAATTGGGGGGGCATTTAGGGGTATGGCACCGTAGAAACCTAGTGCACTAGAAACTCCCTGTAATGTACAATAATATATGAAGTTAGCTTATCTAACATTTTAGCCCAATTTACATGCATATTATATTACAAGATGTTGTATGCCTTTGAATTCCAAGAAAAATAACATTTTGTTTAAAAGTTTTTGTCACACTCTTATTTAAACTGTGATTATTAATTCACATTTTTAATGACTTGAAGAGACTAAATTTAAGTATCCTGATTGTGGGATACAAATGTGTAACCTCACTGAGTAACAAGAGCAGAGTCTAAACATAATGAAAGCAAGAGTCACAAGCTCTCCTATGAGAGCACCTCTGTCACTCCCACCACTGCAAATTATTGAGCTCCCAATGCAGGTCAGAAATTTACATGAATTGTCACACATAATACCATTTTTAGACCAATGAGAAATGTTCCCAAGTAATTTAGAGGATATCTCATACATAATATGTTGGTATAATAACAATGATGAAGAATGAATAATCCCTCAATTCAGAACATATTAAACAGAAAGAATGTTGTCTGATTAAAATGATAAGTTTTGAATGTAGGTACTATTATAATTTATATAATTCCAGCTCATAATTCGAATTAATGAGATTCATACTTATTATCAGTGTGGCTGACTCACAGTGGAAGGCCCCAAATGCTCACATTAAACCATGATTATTTTTCATGAACAATATAAAAAGTGTATAGCTCATTTATTTTCCTTTAGTGAAGGCAAATAAACGTACCATTAATTTAATACTACATTATTTTAAAAAAACAGCCTTGTTTCCTTATAGGAGATATGAGGAAGGAACTGCATAATTTTGTAGTATTATTCACTTTTATTTCTTTCTTTTAAAAAGTGTTTTTATTCAATTTTATCGGTTGCAAAAAGTAGAATTGTTTTACATAGCACAAGTTAAGAGTCTGAAACAAAATTGAGGTGATGTCTTTTTTCTCCCTTTCACAATATTCATGCTGCTATCTTTTAATAGGAAATAATTTGGTTAAATTATTTTCTGTGCTAGCTGCTGATTATATTCTAGAAAGAAAATAGAAAAGATAGGAAAATGCAAGAATTCATTTTTGTTATTATTTCTACCACCATTTCAATTTCTAAATTCAATTACTAAGGTAATGAATCCATACAAGTTTATACACAATGATACGTGGCTGCTTTCAAGATCTCAATTAACTTTATAGAATCTATTTATTAAGATCCAGAAACCTATATCATTTATATACTTGTTATAGATATTTTATTAATATATACTGGATATTCTTTTAAATTAAAAGTCAGACTGAAATGTAGCTCAATGCTTATGGCCTACTTATCTTTTCTGAGGCATAGGGTTGGATTCCCAGGAAAGGAAAAAATTAATAAATACTATCCATTGATAAACATTGTTAACATATCCACTATAGAAACCCTATTATTTTGATACTTTTCAGGTTTCTTTAATATTTAATTCTTCATTTCAAGTATAAAAGGATGACTTCAGTCCTTGGTTAATGCTCCTTTGTTCTACAAAATACCCAGCATCAAGTCTTTCCTATCGCTATTGCTCTGCATAGGTTTTCTTATTCTGTTATTTATTTATTTATTTATTTATTTATTTATTTATTTATTTATTTATTTTTCTTTTGGTTTTGAGATTATAATTACAATATTTTTTCTTTCTGTTTTATCCTCGAAGCAGTCCATAATACCCTATGCACCTTTTCAAATTTATGAACTTTTTCCATTAAATATATATGGAATATATTATATATAAATGCATATTTATATACAATAAATATACTCTATATGTAAGTGCTCATATATACATATATATTCCTAAATATCTCTTGATAGTCTATATAAATTTACTTGTATGTATATGCTTCCAGGGTTGATCATTTAGTATTATATAACCCATTTGGATGCTTTTCCCTGGGGAAGACTATTTTTCTCACACTCAGCATTGTTTAATTTTGCTGTATTTCTAGGTGTAGAGTGGAGGCCTTGTGTTCTTTGCCTTATTCACTTTTGCATATTTACTGTTGTCATTTCCAGCTCATATTTTGCCAGGCATGTTGATGAAGTATTATCTGTGTAACTCTGACATTACTAGGAGATACAGCCAACAAAACAAGTTCTTTGTTCATCTGCCCCTTACAATATTTACAATGTCCATTTAGCGAGGAAGCTATTTTGCCAATGTCTATGTTACGACTAGGTTCCACAACTCGGCATTTTTATTGGTTGTGGTTGTCTGTCATGGTCTTTGTTGCACAAAGAAGTTTTCTTGATGAGGGATGAGTATTAAACCTAATTCTGGGTATAAGGACAGATATTTAGAGTGTATATAGGAATTATTCTGGTTTAGTAAAGTGCTGCTTTTAGGTTCTCTTCTATGATCCATGTTGTCACTATCCCTGGGTGGTTGGCTAGGGTTCCAGTGCCAGGTATGGTATTGCTCTTGTTGAAGGGGCCATAAATCTAAGTATAGAACCATTTATTAGTGCCAAGATATGCCTGCCACTACTGCACCCTTTGGGTTATCATGCCATGCTGGTTATTCATTTGGTTCATAGGCACCATAGCTAGGTAATACTGTTGAGTTTTCCCCTTGTTCAGAACATTGCATTTTGTCTTTTGCTACCATAAAAGCTAGTCCTCAAGATGGAGGTCAGATCAATTCCAGCTCAGAGGCCTCTGTACACTGTATCTGAAGGGCATACTGTCTTCAGCAGTGGAGACATTTTCTCTCTCTCTTTTTTTTTAAATTAAATTATTCAGATTACATCTCAATTGTTATGCCATCACTTGTATCCTCCCATTCCTTCTTCCCTACCGCTTTCACCCTATTCTGCGTCCCCTAGGTCTAAGACTGAGGTTGGCCTTCCCCTCCCATAGACTATATGCTCATAGGCTATCAAGTCTCATCCTGGTAGCCTGCTTATTCTTTCTCTGAGTGCCACAGGGCCTCCCCACCAAAGGGAAGTGGTCAAACATGGGGCACCAGAGTTCGTGCCAGAGTCAGTCCCTGCTCGTCCCTCAACGAAAGTGGATAATTAGTTTCTACTGCAGTAGAAATTTATTATCCACTTTCGTTGAGGGAAAACCAAAGCAAAAAAAAAAAAAAAAAAAAAAAAAAGGCCTCTATTGTGAGAATGTCTTGCATAATCTTGAACAACAACTTGAAAGAAGTCTTTCTAACGCCCTGGTGTCTCAGTCAGTGTTCTCTATGGTAACATAACTTACAAATTAACCTCTCTCCATAGACAGTGTGTGTGTGTGTGTGTGTGTGTGTGTGTGTGTGTGTGTGTGTGTATGGACTTGTTGGAATAACTTTTACAGACTGTGGTTCAGCTAATCCTACAATGGCTGCCTATGAATGGAAGGGCCCAAGAATTCCATAGGCTATGCACAGGCTGCATGCCTCAGCTGCTCTTCAGTGTACACCGCAATCTCACAGAAGTAGGCTCTGATGCCGGTGAAGGAATACTCCAACGCAAGGTGAAAGCAGAGGCTGGCGGAGAGCAAAAACTTCTTCCTTCAGTGTCCTTATCTAGACTCCCAGTAGAAGGATGACTCGGATTGGAGGTGAATCATGCTGCCTAAAATGATCTGGATTAAAAGTGTGCCTTTCCACCTCAAACACCCAGATTGGAAAAGAATTTTCCCACTCCACATTAAGTAAAAATCCCAAACAGAGTTCTCCATGTTGGGGATTTAGTTCATTCCAGATGTAGTCAAGTTGTCAATGGAGTATAGCCATCATGGGTGGTTTTGATTCCTGAAAGGAACATTGCCATCCCAGATGAGAAATTTTCATTTAAACTGTATATGTATATTCATACACAGACTTATGTATATTATAGGTTTTGTTTTTTTAGGTAAATAGTTAATAGCTTGTTTCCTTATGACTTTCTCAGGCATCCTCACTGCTATTTTTCCATCCTACTTGTTACTGTATTTACCTTCCATTCTCATAATTAGAGCACACACACCTTTTTTCCTGTTCACTCAATCTGATCACTTTTACCTTGCTAGGACCCACTCTACTTCTCCCCAATCCACCCATCCTGGTAATGATCTCTCCCTCCCTCTCTCTCTCTCTCTCTCTCTTTCTGATTTTTCAAGACAAGGTTTGTCTGTGTAGCCTAGGCTGTCCTGGAAGTACTTTGTAGACCAGGTTGGCCTTGAACTCACAGATATCCACCTTCCTCTGCCTCCCAAGTTCTGGGATTAAAGGTGTGAACCACTACCACCCTGCTGTCTCTATTTTACTTAAGTGGACTCTAAATTTTCTCCAGACTATGTTCTCATATCTGAAGATTGGGAGTTAACAGCATTCCATAAGAAAGACATTTGTTTTTTCTGGGTACAGGCTTCCTCTCAATATGATCTCTCCTTCCTCCATGCATTTACCTGAAAAGCTTATGGTTTTATTTTTCTTTACTGACAAACAGTATCTATGGTGTACATGTACTATATTTTCATTTTTATTAATTTATTTATGTATTCACTTTACATCCTGGTCTTACCTCCCTCTCTCCCCTTCTCCCTGTCTTACTCTCCCTCTCTCTTCCCCCATCACCTCTCCCTCTCAGCTGTTTCTCAAAAAAAAGGGGAGCCCCCCTACCTACCCACCCTAGTGTATCAAGTTGCATCAGGCAGGACTGAGTGCTTCTCTTCCCCTGTTGCCTGGCAAGACAGTCCTGCCAGGGAGAAGTGATAAAAAAAAATTTAAAAAAAAAAAAAAAAAAAAAAGCAGGCAACAGAGTTCATGTCAGAGGCATCATCCAATCCACTTTCTAGAGGACCCACATGAAGCCTGAGTTGCCCATTGGCTACATCTGTGTAGGGGTCCTAGACACAGTCCAGGCACTGTCCTTGGTTAGTGCTTTAGTCTCTTCAAGCCCCTCTGGCCCTGGATAGCTGACTCTCTTGATCTTCTTGTGGAGCTCCTGTTACCTCTAGGTCCTTTCATCCTTCCCTACACATTTCCACAAGACTCTCTATGCTTTGCCAAAGGTTTGGCTGTGAGTTTCAGCATCTGTTATAATTTGCAGCTGAGTCTCTCATAGGATAACTTTGATAGGCTCCTGTATGAAAGCATGGCAGAATATCCTTAATAGTGTCAGGGGTTGTCTCTCTCCCATGGGGGGATGGGTCTTGGGTTGGGGCCAGGCATCACATGAGGACATTTAGGTTGTCTCCATTTTCTAGCTGTTGTGAATAGAGAGCATCAATGAAAATGGATCAAAAAGTGTCTGGATAATAGGCTGTTGAGTGTTTGGGGCATATGCCAAGTACTGATATAGCTGGTTCATATGGTAGAAATATTTTTAGCTTTTAAAGAATTCTCCACATTGATTCCATATTAACAGCACCAGTTTGTAATCCCACCAACACTAGATGAGGGTCTCCTTCCTTCCCCACTCCTATGCCATATCCTCTCTAGCATCTGGTTTCAATTGTTTTGATGATCTTTGCCATTTTAGCCCTCTTTGATTTTAAGGGAATTTCCATCATATCTGGCTCACTCAGCTGCTTTGGAATAATCTCTTTATTTAAGGGCAAATTATAAGGAATCTTATGTTTCTCTTTAAATATAATGCCTTCAATTGTTTTTATTAATTCATTCATATTTCAGCTAAATTGTTATCCCATCACTTATATCCTCCCATTCCTGCCTCCTTTCACTCTATTCTCCTCCCCTAGGTCATAGACCTAGGGGGACCTCCTCCCCCACTGTATGGCCATAGGCTATCAAGTCTCATCTTGGTAGCCTGCATATTCTTTCTTTGAGTGCCATCAGGCCTCCCCACCAAGGGGAAGTGGTCAGATATGGGGCACCACAGTTCATGTCATAGTCAGTCCCTGCTCTTCACATAACTGTGGAGAATGTCCTGTCCATTGGCTAGATCAAAGTAGGGGTTCGATGTTTACTACTTGTATTGTCCTTAGTTAGTGAAATAGCTCTTCAATTGTTTTTTAAGACAAGTTAGTCACAATTTTTCAGGAATTAATGCCCTGCGGGGATATAGAACATAGTTTACCATATCCATATAACTTTAATATTCACTCAATCAAAACAAAAAAGCATTGTTCTAAGAAAATGTGTTATAGGTCACAGCAAGGATTTGTATATTTTTTACCTTTTTTATTTTTATTTATTTACTTTTGGTTTTTTGTTTCTTTCTTTCATTGGTTGGGTTTTGGGTTTTTTTGTTTGGTTGGTTTTTGTTGTTGTTGTTGTTGTTGTTTTTCGAGACAGGGTTTCTCTGTGTAGCCTTGGCCATCCTGGACTCACTTTGTAGACCAGGCTGGCCTCAAACTCACAGCGCTTGCTCCACCTGCCTCTGCCTCCCAAGTGCTGGAATTAAAGGTATGCACCACCACGCCCGGTGGTTTTGTTTTGTTTTGTTTTTTTTTTTAAGAAGTTTCTCTATATTGGAATGCTGGCTGTCCTGGTACCCATTCTATAGATGAGTGTGGCATCCATCCCACAGAGATCTGCCTGTCTCTGCCTTCTCAGTGCTGTGATTAAAGGCATGCACCACCACACCTGGCTAAGGATTTATATTTTAATGGGAGAATATGAACTTAGAAATATCAACTTTCTTTTTCAAAATTTACTTATATACCACTTACAAATTATATTTTTATTTATTCAATTAGAATTTTACTAATCTATGTAGTTAAATCAAACCACATTCTACCCTGCAAGTCCTCCCAAGACTTTCTTTGCAACATGTTTCCCTTCTGACCTCCCATTCTCTTTTCTAACCCACTGAGTCTAATTAGTATTTCCAATGTATACAGAAATTTAAGATCCACTGGAACAAGGGCAACTTAACAGGGGTCACATAACTTGAAGAAAAATGACTCTCCTCCCTGCTCAATGCAATCAATGGCTGATGGCACCACAGTTTTGGATGGGCCCCTGGGTTAGCTCCCCGTATCCATGCAAGAATATCACCTGTATTGATCTTGTATAATTTTTTTGTATCAGTTCATATGTACATGTCCAGGAACACTGTATGGCAGTTCCCTAAAACTTTGGCCTTTGCAGCATTTCATCTTCCTCTTTTATGATGATACTTGAGCCTTGGGGGAGGGGGAAGGGAGTTTGATACACCATCCCAAATTGTAGCTGGTCACAGTCCCCTATGCTTTACAATTTGCCAGGGTATGAATCTGTACATTACAAAGATAAAAAATGATATTATCTTAAGGCTCCTTAATACTATGCATATATAGCAAATAATAGCAATATTTTTCGCATAAGGTGAATCAGAAAACAGCAGAACACCTCCAAAGTAACCATGCTATGATTCCGCTAACAGTGTTATCCTGTCAATCTAGTTGTTATTATAGCTTGAAGTGTTCACAGTTGGCTAAGGCTCTTAATTAGTTTTCTATCCAAGCATCCTGTACAGTACTTGCCAGTATAATGAAAGCTAGCCAAGGGTCCATCCGAAGCGTGCAGCCAACTTTGACAGGGTTGTCCATATGGTTATAAGAAAAATGAAAAGACTTAAGGGTTTTTTTTTTTGTTTTTGTTTCTGTTTTTTGTTGTCGTTGTTGTTGTTTTTTTGTTTTTTGTTTTTCTAGACAGGGTCTCTCTGTGTGTAGTCTTGGCTGTCCTGGACTTCCTTTGTAAACCAGGCTGGCCTCGAACTCACAGCGATCCGCCTGCCTCTGCATCCCGAGTGCTGGGATTAAAGGCATGTGCTGCCACCACTCCCGGAGTCATTTTCAATGTTTAAAAGCTAATTTATTATAATTTATACAGGTTACATCCAAAAGGCTATCCCCTCACTTGTGTCTTCCTCTTCCCACTGTCCTTCCTGCTTCTGCCCTATTGCCCTCCCCTAAACCTCTGATATAAGGAAACTTCCTCCACCTAAGGCCACAGCATATCAGGTCTCATCAAGATAGGCTGCTTCCTCTTCCTTATTGAGAGAGAGAGAGAGAGAGAGAGAGAGAGAGAGAGAGAGAGAGAGAGATGCTGAGGACAGGCAATGTTTGGCACAGTTGGAGTTCCAATGAAAAGGCTCTGAAGGCTGTTGAGTAGAGCTGTAATTGAGAACTCTGAGGTGTGGGTGGGACCGAAAAAAGATGTTGAATATGCCATAAATATGACTTATCTGTAAAGGGGAAGTTCAAAGACAGAACTGGAGATGTACAGCTCAAGAGAGAGATGTACGCTGCAGCAGCGAGTATAGAGTACTTTAGTCATCTAATAAACCCTGTGAAACTGAAGCCCCAAATACTGTACATGGAGCTACAGAATGGGATGTTTATTCTGCTCAGTCTCATATCATATTTTGGTCCAACTTTCCTCACTTATATCCCAATTCCTCCCCTTTGTATATTCTGTGCTGTGCTTTGTGGGGTGTGTGTGTGTGTGTGTGTGTGTGTGTGTGTGTGTGTGTGTGTGTGCATGTGTCCTTTTAGATTTCCAATTGAAGTTTGGTTTAAATTCTCATGTTTATAAAATGCTAAAAGAATTCTACATAAAATGTACCATGTACATCATATATTTTTTTTCATAAATTAGTCAGAAATTCAGTAATGAAAACATAGTAATTTCATTTTTGTCACATTTTTGCTTACATTGCCAGACATTTCTGGAAGTGAGAAACACTGACTTCATTAACTATGTTTAAGAATAAATAGGCTTAATCTGCTAAGCTATCATGATTCCTGACAGGGCTAAATGGTCAGATAATACTGCTTTCAGGAACACCACTGTAAAGATTATACAAGCAAAACCAAGATCAATGAAGACTCTGTGCTTCTATTAGAGGCAGTTTTAGAAGATTAGAAATTATCTTTCTGAAGTACATTGTTGAGCCCAATAATCCTGGTGTTGGAATCAGGTTTTTGAAAAAAAATCTACATTAAAAATCCATGGTATATGAAGGATTCAATCTATTTATATAGCCTGGAGAGCCTCATTTGTATTTTGTTTTAAAAGACACATGCAGTCCATTAGGGGAAAAAGTTATATTTGACAAGGGAATGGGTTTACATAGTAATTTGGAAGCTATAGAGGCAGGTATTTATCACAGTTGACCTACTATGAACCAACACTTTTTCTTTAGAAATACTGTGATTTGAATTCTCATTAAGCCACATCAAACATTTCACTTTCAACATCATATGCATTCTAGAAATAAAGGCTATTAAGTTTTCAGCGGCATGGAAAGCCTGTAATTTATGTCCTAGGTGATGAGTCTTCAGATGGCTTTAAAACTGATTACATTTACAGTTTTTGATTTAATCATTTCTGTTCACATTACAAAATGATAGTGCATTCTTATATGCTAGCAAAAGCTAATCTTCCTGCATTATGAAAAAGAAAAACAGTAGTAGAAACTTTCCATGTTTATGACCCTTTATGTGTTACTATAAATAATTAGTTTTTTTAAACTTGCATTCTTCAGTCTTAAATTCAGTGTATAACTTCTATAAGTTTTATGTTTTCATATCCCCAAATAGTATTTGAGATCTAGGACTCATTATTAGAAGGACTCAAAGACTGTAAATCACATTTACCATTTCATCTTTATTTATTTATTTTTTTATTAATTTATTCTTGTTACATCTCTATGGTTATCCCATCCCTTGTATCCTCCCATTCTCCCCTCCCTCCCATTTTCCCCTTATTCCCCTCCCCTATGACTGTTCCTCAGAGGGATTACCTCCCTCTGTATATGCTCATAGGGTATCAAGTCTCTTCTCAGTGACCTGCTGTCATTCCTCTGAGTGCCACTAGGTCTCCCCCACCAGGGGACATAGCAAATCAAAACAACTCTGAGATTCCATCTTACACCCATCAGAATGGCTAAGATCAAAAACTCAAGCGACACCACATGCTGGAGAGGATGTGGGGAGAGAGGAACGCTCCTTCATTGCTGGTGGGAATACAAACTAGTACAGCCACTTTGGAAATCTATCTGGTGCTATCTCAGAAAACTGGGAATAGGGCTTCCTCAAGACCCAGCTATTCCACTCCTTGGAATATACCCAGAAGATGCACCAGCACACAGCAAGAAAATTTGCTTAACCATGTTCATAGCAGCCTTATTCATAATAGCCAGATCATGGAAACAGCCTAAATGTCCCTCAGTAGAAGAATGGATAAAGAAACTGTGGTACATATACACTATGGAATACTACTCAGCTATTGAAAACAAGGAATTCCCGAAATTTGTGGACAAATGGATTGAGCTAGAGATGATCATAATGAGTGAGTTAACCCAGAAGCAGAAAGACTCAAATGGTATATACTCACTTATATCTGCATACTAGCCCAATGGGCATGTCCCCCTTACCAGGAAACTGGGACAGAGGGGAGGACATCCTATTGGGACTCTAGATGAGAGAACAATGGGAGAATAGCAAAGTAGAAGGATCCAGTGGGTCCTAGAAACCTACAAGTAGAACATTATGATAGGCAGATTTGGGTCAAGGGGTCCCGCTCAAACTAAGGCACTAGCCAAGGACAATACAGGCGGTAAAATTTAAACCCCTACCCTGATCTAGCCCATGGACAGGACAGTCTCATCTTTATTTTTTATCTTTAAAACTTAAATTATTATAATTTATTCAAATCACATCCAGATTGTTATTCCCCTCTTATATCTTCCTGTTCCCAACCTCCCTGCCCCTTCTGCCCACTCCCTAGACCTCTGGCAGAAGGGGACCTCCTCCCCCACCAAATGACCACAGTCTATTGGGTCTCAACCTGATAGCCTGCTTCCCCTTCCTCTGTGTGCTTGCTTGGCCTCCCCACCAAGGGGAATTGATCAAATAGGGGCACCAGAGTTCATGTCAGAGGCAGCTCCCGCTCTCTCATAAACTGTGGATAATGAGCAGTCCATTGGCTGGATCTGAACAGGGGGTCTTGGTTTAGTAACTGCATTGTCCTTGGTGCACTGGTTTATGCAAGCCACCCTGGGTCAGATCCATAGGCCTTGATGGTCTCCTTGTGTGGTTCCGGAACTCTCTGTGTCCATCCATCTCCCCATTCATCTATACCGCCCTCAGCATCTTGAGTGCCAGGATCTGTCCTGCTCCTGCTAGGTGGAGTCTGTTTCTAAGTTTATAATTCAGCGGGGGCTTTTCGTTTTGTTTTGTCTTTGGTGTAGTGCTTAAATGACATAAATAAACATGACTTGCTTTTAAAATACATGTAGGAGACATACCTTGAGTATGTATATATGTACAGGACATATTAAACTTAATATTGCAAGACCATTATATTATGAGTATTTATGGTAACAAGAAGGTAAATTGGATAATATTAATAGATAAATTTTGATTTTAACTAGTCTCTTAGAATCAACCCTATAATGTCTTTATTTAATCATGCATTCTTGGCTAATTACTAAAAATATTTTGTATGAAGTGAATACTTCATTTTATTTTTACTCTGCCATATATTACATCTGGGACAAACTTCTCCTCCCTCCCCTCCCCCTGCTCTCCTTACTGCCTCCCTTCTAGCCCAGAACCACCCTGTCAATCTCCCCTCATCAACGAGCATACTATATCAGGCTACAATAAAACCAAACACACACCGTCACATCGAGGCTGGACAAGGAAACCCAGTAGGAGGAAGAGGGTCGCACAAGTAGGCAGAAGAGTCATGGACAGCCCCTGCTCCCAGTGTTAAGATTTCCCCCAAAATACCAAGCTACTCAGCCACAACATATACACAGAGGACCTAAGTCAGACCGCTACAGGCTCCCTGATCTCTACCAATCCCCATGAGCCCAGGTGAGTTGAATCTGCGGGCCTTGTTGGAGGAACCATTCCTATGGATGCTCTGGTTCCTCTAATCCTTCTTCTACATGCTCTGCAGGACTCCCTGTGCTTATCAGAGTGTTTAGCAGTTGCGATTCTGTATCTGCTTCTACTAGTTGCTGGATGAGTCTCTCTGATTAAAATTTGGCTAATACATAGTTGTATGCTATTAATTTATATTAACCTATCAGGAAATGAAACTTGGTTTTCAGAAAAAAGAAAATATACTAGAGCTAAATTTTGATTTCCCTTAAACTTTAATAGAGCCCAGGGTACCCCACTTCTCCATCTCTGCCTCCTGCAGCACATGCAACCTGTCTATTAGGCAAGTTCCATGCATGCTTGCAGGTTTTCTTGATAGAAACGCCATGGCTTTGGCATCTGAACAGCCAAATACCAAGTTAGGATGAGACAGTTCAAGATCCAGAGTGGCCTCCGAAGGGCTCTTTAGAGAATCCAACCAGGAAACTGACTGATTGGCAGCTTCGTCAATGCTTCATCTATTTTTCAGCAATGCATTTGTTGTATGAGTGAAATAATTTCCTAAGCCAAGCTCACAGTGCTATGGATCTCAACCAAACTTGTTTTTATAACCCTAGTATGTCAGTATTTCATGTTTTAAAACATTTAAAAACCTATTTTGTAAACCAAGACACCTGAGGGAAAAAATGGTAATTGCTATATATTCCATTTTTTAAAATAATATAGAGTATTTTGCTTTGTTTTTCCAGCCTTGCTATTTTGCAAACATCATAGAAGTAGCAACCTTATTTTATTCTTAAAAAAACTGCAAGATGTATAATTTTAAGCTTTCTGCTAAGCATAAATATAGTAAACAGAGTGCCATATGGCCTGTCATTATAAAAGTTAGTATTTCCACTTGCTTTGTAAATCTCTTCAATTTTATGGAGCATAGAAGGAAAACAAATTGCTAGCTGAGGTCACAGCATCCTTCTCAGAAGCACTAAGCATTCATAAGCTTAGTATAATTGTTTTTCTAAAGATAAATGAAGTGCATTTGTAAATGGGAGGCCATTATAATATAATTATTAGTTGTTTCCTTACTTATTACTGAGCAGTTATCAAACAAGTTTTATTATTGTTCTTTTCAAACAAATAAGGTGGATTTATTTAAAATTACAATGAAAATACTGTTTTAGCCATCTAGTCTAAACTACTTTCCATATAAATGGAGAGTTTCACATGGCCACAACTTAACTCTTAATAGGATTTATAATCAGTAGTTTACTTATGCAAGTATTAGATTTTCCTATGAACTTTTATTAAATTGTCCCCCGAAAAGTTTATATTTCTGAAACTAGAGAAAGGAAATTTATTTCCAAGTGGCCAATTGTTGAAGAACAAGTAAAAAGGTCCATCAACCCTCTAAAGCGTCACTGGAATATTGACATGTGGTTTAGGTTATATAGATGGCAAGATATATCCAGAGCTGTATGGTTCCGTGAAGATGCACTCTGGTCCAGCCATGATCCATCATTTTCTCCTGCCTGAGTTGTACTGCATGATGGGTACATTCTGTCAGAATGTTGAGCAATTTCTTCCTGTTTGTCAGTTTGCTCCTGTGTGGGCACTGGGCTTTATTATATTTCCTCTCCTAGCATGAGTTCATGGGAAAACTCCAGTTCCATAGGGACCTGCTTTCAGTAGTGTGATATATAGTAGGAGTGAGGGGTGTAAGTGTCTCCCTTCAGAATTCTCGTGAAGTGCCTCTTTTGAACAGTGATTTAGTAATTAAATGTCACACCTAGAATGGAAGGTCTAAGAACCACTTGGCCAGGTTAATCACAGAAACGCCCCTCCCACACACAGGAGCAGCTACCTCCAGTAGTTTTTGTTTTCATTGTTGTCGTTTTATATTGTTCTTACAAAACACCCAACAAAAGAAACTTGAGGGAGAGAACATTTATGTTAGCTCACAATATAGAGTAGACTCTGTCATAACCTTGAAGGCATATTGGTGAGAAGAGCCACAGCTGCACCAGGAAGAGCATAAGGCAGGTGGGCACATGCGTGGGACTCAGGGAACAGAGAAATGAGCTCCAGTGTTCCCATATCTACTAAGTTCGTGACCCCTGTCAATGGAATGGTGCCACTAACATTTAGGGAGCTCATCTTACTCTAGTTTTACCTCCCTGCAGTCACTCCCACAGACATAATAAGATGGTTGTCTTCTGGAGGAGTACACGTTATAGTCGTTGATAAACTACATTAAACCTAACAGTGTCATTTTTCATTTGTCAAACATGAACCGAATGAAGAGTAGCTATTTTACTATTTTGGGTAGAAATGTTTGGAGTAGAATAAAATGTTGAAAATTAATAATGAATTTACCAATTCATACTTGTATATACTTTGCAAAGCTCATTTGTTTTTAAGGTAATTAACAAGTTTCAGTTCAAAAGAATATTTGATTGACTATCAAATTAATTTGTTTGATATGAAACTTCGATCATTAAATGTCATTATTGTAGAAGTTTTCTTAAACAAAATTATTCCATTATATCCCTAAAATTGTATAAAATTCTCTAGAATATAAATAGCATAAATGCTTATGCTTTACATATGCAATTATATTTTTGTTGAATTTATAGGCAAATTTTACCAAGTGTGTATGGACAAAAGCATTAATTATCATTTTCAGTCCACTCAAGTAGGTATGTATTTGTAAAGCAAGACCACTATGTGAATATTCTTGTGTCATAAAAATGTTATTGAAAGATTATTTTATACAAAAGTGTGGTATATTGTCTTCTGTTAATTTAAACTCAACATACTTAGACATTGAATTATCCTTGTATTGATTCACTTAAGTTTTAAATTTATATTAATGTGTCTCATATTTTTATTAAGCTTTATTCTATAACAGTAGTAATCATGAACATTATGCATAAGATTTCACTATTTTAAAAATGCTCTGTTTAAAATGGTTATAGTTTTCAAGATACTAAAATTATTTTTATTAATTTCTTTTTTACATTTTCATAATTTCATGTGTACTGTATTTACATAATTTCACTCTTCATTTTAGCAACTATTATATTAAAATTTCAGAAAGTTGGGTATAAATTAAAAATTTATAATCAGAACAATTATATGTCATAAGACATATTTGACTTTTATATTTATTATTTGCATAGACTAGTGTGACATTTTAATATTTGTATGTAATAGATGAGACTCAAATAAATGTAATTTGGATATGAGTAACCTAAATACAGTTAAATTTTAATTCATGTAATGTAAGTATATAGGAAGGGGGTGTCACAGAGACTGATGCACCAACCGAGGATCATGCATGGTGAGGACATAGACCCCCTGCCAAGATGCAGTTGATAGGCACCACAATCCTTGTGGGTCCCATAATACAGGGAGTGGGGGTTACCCCTGACATGGACTCTGGTACCCACTCCTTAACCATACTCCCTGGTGGAGCAGCCTTGCCAGGCCACAAAGGAAGAGGGTGCAGGCAACCCAGATAAGACTTGATAGCCAGGCATGGTGGCGCACGTTTTTAATCCCAGCACTCAAGAGGCAGAGGCAGGTAGATCACTGTGACTTCGAGGCCAGCCTGGTCTACAAAGCAAGTCCAGGACAGTCAAGGCTACACAGAGAAACTATGTCTCAAAAAACCAAAGAGATAGAGAGAGAGAGAGAGAGAGAGAGAGAGAGAGAGAGAGAGAGAGAGAGCATGTTGATACAGTGGGGTCAGAAGATAAGGGACGAGAGTTCCTCTTTTATGAAGACTAGGGGAGGGAGGGATGAGGGAGTGTGGGTAGGACCTGGAGGAGAAAAGGGAGGGGACTACAATCAGGATGTAAAATGAATAAGTTTTCAAAAATTTATATATCATTTTCACCTTTCCTTCAACCTTTCCAACACTTGCCCTGTTCCTCCCACACAAACTCTGATAAAATTTACAACCTCTTTATTATACATGTGTGTATGTATATGTGTACATGTGTACATGTATATATATATATATATACAATTTGTTCAATTCACTTAATGCCAACAACTTCTGGTGGAATAACCTGTCTTCATGCTTGTCTCTGGAGAATACTGGGTCTCCCTCTCTGAGTAGCAATGAGTCTCCTGTAGGTACTCATCTACGAATGAGACCTTCTCAACCTTCATAGAATGTCAAAGAGGTTGTCATTACGTTGATCTTGTATCAATGAAAAAATTCAGGCGACACCACTTGCTGGCAAGGATGTGGGGAGAGAGGAACACTCCTTCATTGCTGGTGGGAATGCAAACTGGTACAGCCACTTTGGAAATCTATCTGGCGCTATCTCAGAAAACTGGGAATAGGGCTTCCTCAAGACCCAGCTATTCCACTCCTTGAAATATACACAGAAGATGTTCCAGCACACAACAAGAACATTTGCTCAACCATGTTCATAGAGCCTTATTCATAATAGCCAGATCATGGAAACAGCTTAAGTGTCCCTCAGTAGAAGAATGGATAAAGAAACTGTGGTACATATACGCTATGGAATACTACCCAGCTATTAAAAACAAGGAATTCCTGAAATTTGTGGACAAATGGATTGAACTAGAAATGATCATACTGAGTGAGTTAACCCAGAAGCAGAAAGACTCAAATGGTATATACTCACTTATATCTGCATACTAGCCCAAGGGGCATGTCCCACGAAAGCCTTCACTTACCAGGAAACTGGGACAGAGGGGAGGACATCATAGTGGGACTCTAGATGAGAGAAGCATGGGAGAATAGCAAAGCAGAAGGATCCAGAGGGTCCTAGAAACCTACACGAAGAACATTATGATAGGCAGATTTGGGCCCATGGGTCCCGCTCAAGCTGAGGCACCAGCCAAGGACAACACAGGGGGTAAACTTTAAACCCCTACCCTGATCTAGCCCATGGACAGTACAGTCTCCACAGTTGAATGGAGAGTGGGGTATGACTTCGACACGTACTCTGGTGCCTCATATTTGACCACGTCTCCTGGAGGGGGAGACCTGGTGGCACTCAGAGGAAGGACAGCAGGCTACCAAGAAGAGACTTGATACCCTTTGAGCATATACAAGTGGAGGAAATCCCCCTCAGGAACAGTCATAGGGGAGGGGAATAAGGGGAAAATGGGAGGGAGGGAAGAATGGGAGGATACAAGGGATGGGATAACCCATGAGATGCAACAAGAATAAATTAATAAAAAAATTTTAAAAAAAGAAAACACATTATAGATTATATGAACATAACTTTCCTGTCATACAGAAAAGACAGTATCTTGTAGAGGTTTTCCTGATCCTCATTCGTCCAGGAACCTTCTTACGTATAGGGGTCATATTGCAGGTGTAAAAATTTGGGATGGGCATCCTGTGGTATGTTCTTCTCTACACTTTTTCCAGTTCTAGATTTCTATAAGTGTCCATCATCTACCAGCAAAAAGCATACTTCATCAGAGGTGAGCAATACATTATATATTGGTAAGTATTGGAAACTGGTGCAACCACTATGGAAATCAGTTTGGATTACTGTCGAAAGCTAACGGTAGATATACTAGATTTTCCCAACTCTCACACACCTTGGGAATCAAAATTTATACTCATACATGTAGAGAATATAAGGTGGACAGGAAAGCTTAGGATGAAGGGGTTTATCAGGATTTTTGAGAACTAATAGAACATATTAAGAATGCAATAAGATTAAGATAGCAATTGTAGTTGGCAGTGGGAAGTATAATTATCCATGTCATTATTATTTTGTTTACTACAGAGCAAGTTTGTCACACTTTATTTATCCATTCATTTCTACACCCGTGTGTGTGCATAAACTCTGAGAAGAACTTTTAATATCTGCCAATAAAATTAAACAATAGCCTCAGAATCATGTATTGCAAAGAAATGTGTCTGTGGCAAAGCGCTGGTCCACTCAATGTCATACTATCCGTTGAATAAGAATCAGTTCTATTTTAAACAAGTTAGAACAAAGTTGATCAATAAGAAAAGCTTAGTTTTAAAATTCCATTTTTCTGAGAAATTATAAGTCATAAAGTAAGATTACCTAGAATGTTTGTTGAACGTTCCTAACAAAGGACAATAAAAAATTGGGAACCAAGACAAGCTACTCAGGTCCCAAGACAGTTAATTAGTTACTTAGTTTTAGTTAATTTATTGTATATCTGTGCATACCTACATTAGTTTATGTGTACGACATACAAAATAGTTTTAGATAGAAATCTGTCAACTGTGACACCTGGCTCAACAATGCTCATGTTCTGTTGGCACAGGAGAGACTGCTGGTACAGTGATGTTATTACTCTGTCTTCAAGAAGCATAGGAGAATGCCAGAATATTCTTCTTATGTCTTCTGTGGTTTTCAATATGCTCAATGTGATCCTGATACTAAGTCGAATGTTCTAAGGTGGCATAGACTATCATATTTTGTGACAGTTCCCCAAGTGAAGGAGCTGAAACCAGCTTAGGTTGACTAAGATAATGACTAAACACTTAGAGATTTACTAAATCAGAAGGAAAATAATGATGTTCATGTTAATCTTGCCAGTCATGCAGTTAAGCACTTAGATTTTCATAGAACTAAACCACCTAATATTCTCAGGGAAATTTCAAATATCCACCAGTTTCCTCTTTCTACATAGCTATGGAGGAACAAAGAGAGCTTCTAGTTCATTCAAAAAATCTTCCTTCAATTAAAAAAAAAAAAGAAGAAGAAGAAGAAGATCTGAAACAGCATGGCAAATAATATACCTGACTGGGAAAAAGATAACATATGATAATTATTCTTTTGATGATAGAATATCTTTTGTATTATTATATCGTAATTTTCAATAAGTAATAAAATTTGTTCTTGTTTATTTTGTTATAAAATGGGAGGACAAAATCAAAAAGAAATGTTTTAGTTACTGCTATGACACACTGACCATTGAAGAGAACAGAGAAGAAATACAGGAAAAAATTGAGTTCATCCCACACAGTAATAGAATTCTTCCACATATGTATCACTTCTCAAAATTAACTGCCCTAGATTTTAAATTTTGCCTTAATCACCCTAATTGTTCCTTATGATGTGTGAATTGTAAAGAAATTAAAGTGCAGGTAACTAGTTGAAAAGAAGCATAATTCAGCAAATTTTTTGCAAGCCTGCATTTCTCGATTTATTGTAATGTGCTTAGGCTTGTAATAGACATGAGTTACTGTAGTTAGTTTTTCCTCCAAATTACCTTAAGGTTATCTGGGACATGCTTTGAAGGCAACCTAACAGGACAAAGAATGTCTTTGTTAGTTCTGCAAAAACCACTTATTTTATATCAAACAGAGGTGAGTTTAATAGTTTGACCTAATTTCTAATGAACAGAGCTTTCTCTGTAAAATAGCTTAGAAGATTTAAATCAAGTGCACTCAAGGGCGTTATGAAAATGACACTATGTTATGGTTTTGCTTGCAAGTTCATGAGTTGAAGTATCTTAAATGAACTGTTCTTCATAAAGTTACCTTTTATTTTGCTAATTTTACTCCTACAACATGAAAGTATGCTGGTGTGCAGATCACTAAATTCTGTAGGAATAATTATTTCAGAATAATTTCCCTGAGTTATAAGGCAGGTTACCAAGAAAAAACAAAAACTCCAAGTTTAAAGCCTAAAGGAAGGGTACTGATAAATGTTTCCAAATTAAGGATGGAGACAAGATTAAAAAGGGAAAATAATCTCAAATACTATGTTAACATCACTATATTTTTTTTCCCAATGGCTATTCATTCTGTCCCTATGAAGTTAATGATGTCAAAAGAATTGGGGATAAAAGTCTTTTAAAGCAACTTATGTGTAACAATTAGTGTCAGACCAATATGCTTTGATGATATAAAATATCAAAACTTCTGTAGAAATATTCAGTCCTAAAAGACATATTCACCCCTTATAGACATAAGTATGAAAATAATGAGTGAGATTTAAATTTTCTTTTGTTTATTATAATTTATTCACATTACATCAAAATTGTTATCCCTTTGCTCTTATCTTCCCATTCCCCCCCCCCCCCCCTCTTCCATCCTATTCCTCGCTCCTAGACCTCTGACAGGATTGGGGGCACTCCTCCCCAACCTTATGACCACAGCCTATCAGGTCTCATCAGGATAGCCTGTATCCTCTTCCTCTGTGTGCCCACAGAGCCTCTTCTCCAAGGAGAATTGATCAAATCTCTTGCACCAAAGTTCATGTCAGAGACAGTCCCACTCCACCCCAACTATGGAGAATGAGCTAAACATTGGCTAGATCTCAACAAGGTTTCTGAGAAGTCGGGTGTAATTCTGATAGGTTTGTCATTAAATGTTATTTGGCCCTTTTCCCTTGCAGCTTTTAATAGTTTTTCTTTGTTCTGTATGTTTTGTGTTTTTATTATTATGTGACGGGCAGTTTTTCTTTTCTGGTCAATTCTATTTGGTGTTCTGTAGGCCTCTTGTATGTTTATAGGCATCTCTTTCTTTAGATTGGGGAAATTTTCTTCTATGATTTTGTTGAGAATAGTAAAAGCCAGAAAGGCCGGGACAGAGATCCTGCAAACCCTAAGGGACCACAGATGCCAGGCCAGACTACTTTACCCAGCAAAACTATCAATAACCATTGATGGAGAAAACAAAATATTCCATGACAAAAACAAATTCAAACAGTACCTATCCACAAATCCAGCTTTACAGAAGGTACTAGAAAGAAAACTCCGTCCCAAAGGGTCAAGCTACAACCAAAACTACTCAGGATATAGATAACTATACCATGGCAAAAACACAACTACACAAACGCTTGACTGCAACAAGGTTTCTATGTTCTCTGCAAGCATTGTCCTAGGTTGGTGCATCAGTTTGTGGAGCCGCGCCCCTCTGGTCCAGACCCTCCAGCCTTGATGGTCTCCTTGTAAAATGCCTGACCCCTCTGAGTCATTCTCTTCCATACAACTCTCAGTGCTCTGCTCAGAGTACAGCTCTGAGTCTCAGTATCTGTCCCTATACGCCCCTGGATAGAGTCTCTCAGAGGACATCTATATTGGGCTAATAACCACTTATAAGTAAGTGCATACCATGAGTGTTTTTCTGGGTCGGAGTTACCTCACTTAGGATGATCTTTTCTAGTTCCATCCATTTGCATGCAAATTTCTAGATTTCCTTGTTTTTAATAGATGACTAGCATTCCATTGTATAAATTTACCACAGTTTCTTTATTCATTCTTTGGTTGAGGGACATTTAGGTTGTTTCCAGATTCTGGCTATTATGCATAAAATTGCTATGCACATAGTTGAGCAAATGTCCTTGTTCTATGGTAGAACATTTTTCAGGTATATGCCCAGGAATGGTACAGCTGGATCTTGAGGTAGCAATAGTCTCAATTTTCTGAAGAAGCATCAGATTGATTTCCAAAGTGGTTGTAGTTTTCACTCGCAGATTTTAAAGAACCCAGAGGAGTATCCTGTTGCATGCCTGTGTTCCTAATCCATAGAGTGATTAGGTTAACACTTCATGCTCAGAAACTCAATCACAGACATAAAAGAGACAAAAAGAATGTCTGTTTTGCAAATATGGTAGAAAGTTACGATGTCTCAAATAAGGAAATGTATGCCTGTTATGCATTTATATCACATTGAATATACATATAATACCTGTAAGTACAAGGGCCCACTAAATCCTTATGGAGATGGCTTCAAATATGGCAAACTAGCCACTGGGCAAAAGGTCCTCATTTATACCACAGACAGAATTCTGCTTTAAAAAAAAAGGGGGGGGGGTAAGCTTGGATGCAGACAGAGTTGACGGCCAAACTCTGCCAAGACAGGGTAAGTCCCTAGTAGTTCCTGCCTCACAAATATTTCTGTCAGATATATTGGACCAGAAGGCTGAAGAAGATGCTCCAAAATTATAGTGAGTTTTGGGTGACTACTCAGGTAGAAAACTGTCTCTGTTATCTTTTTATTTGGAAAGCTACTAACCTGTACTCCCAGCATACTCAGATAATCAAGCTTACTCCTTCTCAAGTCTCTGAGGGAGTTGAAGACAAAGTAGCTTAGTTATAGAATGAAGCTTAATTATTTAGGGGTTAAGATGTTTTTTAGGTTTAGATAAGTGTTCTAAGATATCCACAGTAAGTGATGGAGATTGATTTACCTTCAGAAATTTAGATGCACCAAGATAGGAAAGATGTCTTTTTCAAGGCTGTCAAAGATAAATATCCAAAACATTATGAATGTAAAATGTATATAATTCATGATTGTGTCATGGTTCTTCTTGCCATAGGTAATCTATTGTATACATGTGAAATAATATAAATATAAATGTACAAAAAATAATCTAAAATAAAAGAATCTGAACTACTCTATTTCTTTTCTGTATTGTCATTTGGTGTTAAAATATCAAAAAATTAATAGCACAGCTCCAACTTAGTGAGGCTAGATATCAAAACGTATTTATTAATATTTAGTGATTATGTCTTTTTATTTCTCTAGGTTTTAGAGAGCACATATGGTGAGGCTTAATTAGAAAAATGACACATTCAAAAATTTGAACTCATTTTCTAAAAAGCCTGTGTGAATATAATTTACTTAATCTTTTATCATAAAAGGGAATTGCTGCTTTTTCTACAAATAGCCAGGATTTAAACAAGACTATATAATATAAATTTTATATTACTTCCCAGGAATTGAAATTATGTCCTTATGTGTTTCTTTCTTTATATATATATTCACTTCACTCCTTCTCCCCTCTTCCTTCTCCATCCCCCTTTCTTCAGAAGCCCCACTACTCACCCACCACTCATCAAGTCACACCAGGACTGAGCTCACTCTCTTCCATTACCTGGCAAGGCAGCCCCATCAGGAGGCAGTGACCTAAAAGCAGACAACAGAGTCCATGTCAGAAATAGCTCCCGGTCCACTACCTAGTGGAACCACGTAGCCCATCAGCTACATTTGTGTAGGAGATCTAGATCCGGTCTATGTGTGGTCCATTTTGATGCTTCAGACTCCACAGGCCCCTCCAGGCCATAGTTAGTTGGCTCTGTTGGTCTTCTGGCGGAGCTCCTGTCAATTTAGGACCATTTATCCCTCTCTGCACATTTTCACTAGATTCTCTATACTTCACCCAAAGTTTGGAGGTGAGTCTCAGCATCTGTTACAAGTCCCCATGCTAAGTGAAATCTCTCAGAGGACAACTCTGCAATGATCCTGTCTGCACACACAGCAGAGTATCCTTAAGGTGTCAGGGGTTGTCTCTCTTCCATGAGGTGGGTCTTGGGTTCGGCCAGTCACTGGTTGGACATTCTCTCCATCTCTGCTTTATCTGATCTATCTTTATCCCTGCGTTTCTTGCAGACAGTGTAAGTTTTAGATAAAAGTTTCTGTGGGTTTGTTGGTGCTCTCCTCCCTCCACTAGGAGTCTTCTCTAGTTAGAGCACTTCCTCTTCAGTCTCCTCGTCCCCTGCTACTCGGAGGCTCAGCTAGGGGCCACTTCATATGCTCCCAAAGGCTTAATATGCCATAGGTATCCAGCTTGTCACAGAGATGTCCCCACTTACAGTTTCTCTTTTCTCCGCATGCCTTCTGTCCTTTTGTCCCCGCTCTCCTCAGGAATGAGCTCCACCTTTATTTCTCTCTGTGTCTCCTGTCCCACATTCTTCCCTCTCTTAAACCACTACTTCTACCTATTTCTATTTCCCCTTCTGAGGGAGATTTAAGCATCTTCCATTGGGTCCTCCTTATTACTTATCTTCTTTGGCTCTGTGAATAGCAGAATATTTATCATGTGCTAAATGGTTAAAATCTGTTTATAAGTAAGAATATACCATGACTATCTTTCTGGTTCTGGGCAACCTCAGTACAGATGATCTTTTCTAGTTCCATCCTGTGTTTGTTTAGCAAATGTCCTTGTTGTATGGTAGAGCATCTTTTGGTTGTATGCCCAGAAGTGGTATAGCTGGATCTTGAGATAGAGCTATTCCCACTTTTCTTAGAAAGCTCCAAATTGATTTCAAAAGTGGTTGTGTAAGTTTTCACTTGGACCAGCAATGAAGGAATGTTCCCTTTTCTCCACATCTTCGCCAGCATGTGCTGTCGCTTGAGTTTGGATCTTAGCCATTTTGAAAGGTGTAAGATGGAATGTCAGAGCCATTTTTACTTGTATTTCCTTGATGATTAAGGACATTGAGCATTTCTTTAAATGCTCTTCAGCCATTCAAGATACCTCTGTTGAGAATTTTCTGTTTTACTCTGAGCTGTATTCTTTAATTGGGTTATTTTGTTTGCTGGTGTTTAACTTTTTTATTTCTTTGTGTATTTTGGATATTGGCCCTTTGTTGGATATAGGATTGGCAAATTTCCTTTCTAAATCTGTAGCCTGCCTCTTCTTCTATTGAGAGTATCCTCTGCTTACAGAACTGTTTCACTTTCATGAGGAGCCATTTAATAATTATTGATCTTAAAACCTGAGCTGTTGGTGTTCTATTCAGGAAGCTGTTTTGTGTGCCAACGAGTACAAGGTTCTTCCCCACTCTCTCTTCTAATAGATTTAGTGCTTCTGGTTTTATGTGAGTCTTTGATGCACTAGGACTTTGTGCAGTGTGATAAATATGGACCTACTTGATTTTTTTCTACATGTGGTATCCAGTTAGAGCAACACCATTTGTTGAAGACACTTTCTCTTTCCCATTGTATGGTTTTGGCTCCTTTGTCAAAAAATCAGAAATGAAAATGGGTCATAACAATAGACACTAAAGAAATCCAAAAAATCATTAGGTCTTACTTCAAAAGTCTGTATGAGATTTTGTTAATTTGGGTACTGTCTCACTTCCTTTTAGTTAGTTTGGCTACGAGTTTGTCTATCTTGTTGATTTTATCAAAGAACCAGCACTTGGTTTCATTGATTATATCTATTGTTCTCTTTGTTTTGAAGTTACTGATTTCAACCATGAGTTTTTATTATTCCTTGGTGTCTACTATTCTTAGGTGCTTCCTTTTTTTTCTAAAGAATTTTGGTGAATTGTTAAGTTGCTAGTATGGGATCTCTCCATTTTTTATGAAGGCACTTAACGCTATGAATCTTCATCTTATCTTAGCAGTGTTTTCATGGTGCCCTATATGTTTGGGTATGCTGTGCCTTCATTTTCATGGAGTGTTAAGAAGTCTTTAATTTCTTTATTTCTTCCCTAGACCAGTGGTCATTGAACAGGGAGTTGTTCAGTTTCTGTGATTACTTAGGCTTTTTTGTTATTTATTTGTTGTTGAAGTCCAGCTTTAATCCATGGTGATCTGATAAGGTACAATGGGATTAATTAAAGTTTCTTGTATTTAATAAGGTTTGCTTTCTGACTAACCATATGTTTAGTTTTAGAGAAGGTTCCCTGAAGTGCCGAGAAGAAAGTCCATTTTGTGTGTGTGTGTGTGTGTGTGTGTGTGTGTGTGTGTGTGTGAGATAGGGTAAAAATTTTCTGTAGACATCTATTAAGTGCCTTTGATTCATGATCTCTAATATTTTCATTGTTTCTTTATTAGTTTCTGTTTTGATGATCTAGCCATTGGTCGGAGTGCATTGTTAAGGTCACCCACTACTAAAGTGTGGTGGTTGATGTATGATTTAAGCTTTAATAATGTTTCTTTTCCAAATGTGGGTGCACTTGTATTTGTTGAAGAGATATTCACGATTGACATGCCTTCTTTGTGGATTTTTTTCTCTTTTGATTAATTTTGGTTGAAAATCTATTTTACTAGCTATTAACATGTCTAAGTCAGCTTTCTTCTTGGGTCTCTGCTTGAAAAAACCTATTTCTAGCATTTCACTCTGAGGTAATGTCTGTCTTTCCTGCTGAAGGATATTCCTATTACGTGGCAGAATATTGAATCTTGTTTATGCATCCATTTTGTTAGCCTGTGTCTTTTTATTGGAGAGTTGAGTCCATTGATGTTGATAGATGTTAGTGACCAATGATTGTTCCTTTTTGTGGTGATGTTGTTGGTGATAGTACGTTTGTATGCTTGTTTTCTTTTCATTTTGCTGTTGTATTTTCTGGGTGTAGTTAACCTAGTCAAGTTTGTGTTTTCCTTCTATTATCTTTTGTAGTGTTGGGTGGGTGCATAGATACTGTTTAAATTTGGATTTTTCATAGACTATCTTGTTTTCTCTCTCTAGTGGGATTGAAAGCTTTGCTGGATATAGCACTCTAGGGTGGCATCTGTGATCTCTTAGTGTCTGCATGGCATCTACTCAGACCCTTCTGGCTTTCATAGTCTCTGTGAGAAGTCAGGAGTGATTCTGATAGATTTTGCTCTTATAAGATACTTGGTCTTTTCCAACTGCTGCTTTTAATAGTTTCTCTTTTTTCTGGAGATTTGGTGTTTTGATTACTATATGGTAAGAGGAATTTCCTTTATGATCTAGTCTATTTGGTGTTCTGTAAGTCTCTCATATGTTTAAAAGCATCATGTTCCTTAGATTAGGGAAATTTTCTTATATGATTTTCCTGAAAATATTTTCTGGTCCTTGGGACCTGGAATCTTCTTTTGTTTCTATTCCTATTATTCTTAGTTTTTGTCTTCTCACTGTGTCTTTGATTTCTTGCATGGTTTGTGTCAAGAATTTTTTTTTAATTTTTAATTTTATTAATTTATTCTTGTTACATCTCAATGGTTATCCCATCCCTTGTATCTTCCCATTCTTCCCTCCCTCCCATTTTCCCCTTATTCCCCTCCCCTATGACTGTTCCTGAGAGGGATTACCCCCCCCCAGTATATGCTCATAGGGTATCAAGTCTCTTCTCGGTGACCTGCTGTCATTCCTCTGAGTGCCATCAGGTCTCCCCCTCCAGGGGACATAGTCAAATGTGAGGCACCAGAGTACATGAGAAAGTCATATCCCACTCTCCACTCAAGTGTGGAGACTGTTCTGACCATTGGCTAGGTCTGGGTAGGGGTTTAAATTTTACCGCCTGTATTGTCCTTGGCTGTTGCCTTAGTATGAGCAGGATCCCTTGGCCAAAATCTGCCTATCATAATGTTCTACTTGTAGGTTTCTAGGACCCACTGGATCCTTCTACATTGCTATTCTCACATGGTTCTCTCATCTAGAGTCCCAATAGGATGTCGTCCCCTCTGTCCCAGTTTCCTGGTAAGTGAAGGCTTTCATGGGACATGCCCCTTGGGTTAGTATGCAGATATAAGTGAATATATACCATTTGAGTCTTTCTGTTTCTGGGTTAACTCACTCATTATGATCATTTCTAGCTCAATCCATTTATCCACAAATTTCTGGAATTTCTTGTTTTTAGTAGCTGAGTAGTATTCCATAAACAACTCTGAGATTCCATCTTACACCCATCAGAATGGCTAAGATCAAAAACTCAAGCGACACCACATGCTGGAGAGGATGTGGGGAGAGAGGAACACTCCTTCATTGCTGGTGGGAATACAAACTAGTACAGCCACTTTGGAAATCTATCTGGTGCTATCTCAGAAAACTGGGAATAGGGCTTCCTCAAGACCCAGCTATTCCACTCCTTGGAATATACCCAGAAGATGCACCAGCACACAACAAGAAAATTTATTCAACCATGTTCATAACAGCCTTATTCATAATAGCCAGATCATGGAAACAGCCTAAATGTCCCTCAGTAGAAGAATGAATAAAGAAACTGTGGTCAAGAATGTTTTTATGTAATATTTTCTTTGAAGGATTTATCAATCTCTTCAATTGTATCTTCTGCACCTGATAGTCTCTCCTCCATCTCTAACTTTTCTATCTCCAAGATTTTCTTGCTTTGTGTTTTCTTTATTGATTCTATTTCTACTTTAAGATCCTGAGCCGTCTTCTTCATGTCCTTCACCTGTTTTAGTGTATTTTACTGTTTTTTCTCATGGGCTTTATTTGTTTGATTGCCTCTTCCTGCATTTCTTTGAAGGATCTGGTCATTTACTCTTTAAATGCCTCTACCCCCTTCATAAGCAGCGATTTTATTGACATTTTTCCTGTGTTTCAGCTGCGTTAGAATATCCAGTGTTTGGGGGGGGATCCTGATGAAGCCATATTACCCTGGTTTTTGTTGATTGTGTTCTTACTCTGGAACAAACATTGAATGTTTGTTCCCAGAACCTGCTGGATGTCTTGAGACTTTGTGATCCATTGAGGTCCTGGCAGTTTCCTCAATACTGACAGCTAGTAGAGCTGAACCAAAGGATGGATCTGCATGTCTCTGGAGTTCGGAGCTCTTTTCAGGAAGTCGGCCAAGTGCAGAAGAACACTAACTGATGATAGCTTAAAGTCAGCCTCTCAGTGGGTTTCTCACCAGGAAGGCACTGTGCTGGGGCACTTAGATTCAGCTGGGCTCCTCCATCTTCAACCCAGGCCCCTGTATGCTCCTAATGTTCAGCTGATCACCCCAGGGGCACCAGTGGGACCATATATTGGAAGTTGGTGCTGTCTGCTTTATCTAGATGCTGCCGGTGGGAACAGGGGGGTGAGGGGGGGCAGAAGCTGAGGTGTTTTGCTAGAGAAGAGTGCCCTTGTAATTGTACCTGTGCTCAGTAGGTGACTAGCATAGGTGGGCTCTGTGAGTCCCAGATGCCTGGACCAATGAGGACTCCTGGACTGAGGTGTGGGGCCGCTGTGCATTCCCACTACCCAGGATTTCCTCTCCCATCCAGGAAACACCAATGGTGGTTGGTGTTTTGGGGTCAAGCACCTTGTTACTCTCCATATCCATAGTAAATGACCTTCTGTCACTCAGATAAAGGATGCCCTGACCACTGCCATCTTGAAAGTCATCCAATTAGTGTTTTTTTTTTTTATCTTGCATAGAATCTACTGTGTACCACATGAAACGTTTCCAGGCCTGTAGTCACATCTGTTTCCTCTCAATTCTTCTGGCCAAAAGTTAAGACTTTGATATTAAAGATACTTCATACTTAGGACACAGCATTTGGGTGATTCATTCTAATATGAATGTTGCCTGTGTAAAGTCTCTATTCCATAGTACCATAAAGTAAATTGTCAACTATCAAAGGAAGTGTTGTGCTTTGAATGCGAATGGCCTCTACAGGTTTAGATGTTTGAGTGCTTTGTCTCTAGTTGATGGAACACAATTTTGAAAGTTTTAGAAGATATGACATTGCTGCTGTTACTGATGGTGGGCTTTGAGATTTCAAAAGTCCAAGCTATTTCTATTTACCGCTCTTTTTTGCTTGCTACCAGTAGATAATAATGTGAGCTTCCAGGTACTGCTGCAGCACTGTGCCTGCCTCCCTGCCATGCTTCCTGGCATGAAGGTAACAGAATAATCTTCTGGTACTGTAGGCAAGCCCACAATTAAATATATTCTTTCTAAGTTACATAGATCTTGGTGTCTCTTCAGAGCAATAGAACAGTGACTAATACAGGAAGAAAGAAATTACTAATTCTACTAAATTTGCAACTGATGTGAACTGAACAATGAACAGTAATGACAAGCTATCCTCAAAGGTGCATTAAGTGGCATATACATGTTGGTGGTAACCAACACCTGTATAATTGAAATTAAAAGCCAGTAAAAAAAAAAAGGAAATAGTGCCTGTTACTAGAAACCTGTGTCTAGTGATGTCATGGATCTTAGAAGAGAATCAGCTACTGCCAAATTGCTAGACTTGTGTAATCCCTTTTTAAAAATGTATTATTTATTCACTTTGCATACCAATAGTAGCCCCCTCTGTCCTCTCCTACCAGCCCCACCCTCCCAACCTCTTCTCTCATTCCCCTTCCCTTTCTTCTCAGAGCAGGGAGCTCTTCTTCCCACATGCCACTTTATGCATCATGACTAAGTATGTCCTCTTCTACTGAGGCCAGAAAAGGATCCTCACATGAGGAAAATGATTCAACAGCAGGCAACTGTGTCCATGTAACTGACAACCTCCACTCCATTTGTTAAGGGCCCCACATGATGACTGAGCTGTCCATCAGCTCGGTAAGTATAGGGTGCCTAGGTCCAGTCCATGCATGGACTTAGGGCGGTGGTTCAGTCTCTGTGAACCCCCCAGGGTATTAGCCATATAGTACAGGATAACCATATCGGGATCCACAGACCCAAAAAAATCTAAGTAACAATGAGGGATCAAGCGAGAAAGCTTGAATCACACTCAGAGATGGAAATAAAACAGACGTTGGCTATAGATGAACAGAGGAAACTGGGTGCGAGACGGGGTAGGAATGAAAAGAGGGGGGGGGGGCAGGGAAGAGTAGGGCTGGGAGAGGGATGAAAAGCCTATGGTTGGAGACCATAGAGACTAGCTGGAGATCTGTGACAGGGTAGACTCCCTGGAGCCTATGTTGCAACTCTAGCTGCGACTCCTAGAAATGAGGGTATAAAAACAGAAGTGGTCACCCCTACGGCATGGCAGGATTTCCAATGGAAGGAGGGGGACGCTGACCCACACACAAAACTTTTTACCCAAAATTTACTCTGCCTCCATGATGGCCAGGGATAAAGAAATAGCAGAGTTTGAGAAATGGCTAACCAGTGACTGGCCCAACTTGAGACCCACCTCATAGGAGAGAACAAACCCCTGTCACAGTTAATGATACTCTGCTATGCTTGCAGACAAGAGCCAAGCTAACTCTCCTCTGAGAAGGATAGTTGGCATCAGATCAAAACAAATAATGAGACCCACAGCCAAACACTAGACAGAGCTCTGGAAATCTTTTGAAAGAGTTGGGGAGACATAGATGAACCCAAAGGAGACAAGAACTCCACAAGACCAATAAAGTCACCTAACCTGTATAGTTATTATTATTTTGTTTTTTAAGACAGAGTTTCTCTGTGTAACAGTCCTAGGTTGCTACACTTGCTTTGTAGACCAGGCTGATCTTGAACTTACAGAGGTCCACTTGCCTGTGCCTCCTGAGTGCTGGGATTAAAGGTGTGTGCCACCACTACATTCTGAATCTTACCCTTGTACCCAAGGACACATGCAGAACATTCCTCAGGGAAGAAGCTTCTCTTTACAACAAGTGGAGGCCATCACAGAGAACAGTGACTGGACACAGTGCAGAGGTGCAGAGATCAACTGATACCAGTGACTTTATCCTCAATGAATATACCTGAAATATAGCACTTATATCTATGGCTTATAAACACAGAAGAAAAGGGGTGCTGTCAGACTCTCTCCCCTTGAAATGACTATATAAACAAGTCCTGGAAAATGACAATATTTGCATAGGAGAAAATATTCATGGGGCCCTACCCCTATACGATAAACTATAGGCCATTAATGACTGCTGAGGGAGGGTGAATTAGCCTTGTCCAGGGATGGGGCTTTAACTAGTTGTACAACACAAAGTGAACAACCCTGAAAACATATACATACAAACAACAAAAACAGATTCAGCAATATATACGCGGGCATATACAGCAATAACAATCCAATAAAAGATGCTGCTAACTTTAGAGAGAGGATCTGGATGGACTGGGAGGAGGAAGGGGATCTGGGGAAATCATGTAATTGCATTTTTATTAAAATGTCTTTAAAGTATATAAAATAAATGCATGCATGTACTAATCCCTGAAACAATAAAGCATCTATAAATATCTGTGTTGTTTTTCCAAAAGCCAAATGTAATTATAACTTATACAGCCTCTCAAGCACTATTTTTTCCATTTTCAGAAATTTAAAAAACTACACATTTTGCATGTAAAAGGACAAAATAAACATGCCTTACAGATTTGGTCATAGTTAATATTTGATAAAGTATATGCTCTGGAAGTTAATATTATTTGTAAGATAGGACTAAATAAATTATTCAAATGAGGGCTATATTAGATGATGTGGCCTATTGTACACTGGATAAAACTTCTGTCACAGTCATCTCCCCTCATGAGCAACTTCACTTTCTGAGGTTTAAATTACTAGAGTCAACTGCAATCCAAAAATACTAAATGGATTCTAGAAATGCAAGCTCTGAATATTATGATAAAGTCTCCCACTATTTCATCTATCTAAACTGAGCTTTCTCCTCTCTATCTCCATTTTATTTATTAGAAAATCATTACGTGCTATTATCAGATTTGTTATCGGGTCAGCCGTCAATTACCTGATGACGACATTCAAATTAATTGTGTTTTTCTTTATAATGGTTCCCTTTATAATAGTACTGCAGCTGGCAATTTGTGTATGGCAAAGGGAAGCCATGATGTACTTCTGGTGATCAAACAAGCAAAGATAGTGAGAAATCCACAAAGACAGACCACTTACAGAAAACTTACATCTGATTTTGCTGCTATACCCTTCAATTTGGGTGTCCTTTTTGTTGTTGGATTTTTGTTTGTTTGTTTATTTTTAACAAGCTAGGCTGGCTTGAATATCTCTACATAGACTAGGCTGGTCTTCAGCTCACAGCACTCTGCCTGCCTCAGGCTGCAAATTCAAGTAGAGCTCTGAATGCGATCTTGACATATAAAATCAGAGGATGAAGAAGAGTTTAATATATCATAAAATTGTCAAAATACATGGAAGGAAATCCACAAAACATATAAAAGTTTACTTTTATTCAGTTTTTATGCACTTTTAGAGGTTAATCATGAAATCTTTTGCTTATTTCTGTTACATTAAATTTTATGACCCATAGCTTAGTTATAATAACTTTCAATTTTCTGAGAGTTTTTAATACACCAGAAGTTAAAGGTATTTGTTATGTAGAAAAATAATCAAACCCTGTAATTTTAATGAACCAAAAGAGACTTCTAAAAGCAAAATGATGTTAAACATAATTAGAAAAACTAAATTAAATAATACACACTTCTTAAATTTGTAGCAGTCACAAATTACCACAAAGAGGAGCTATGAATTCCAATTTATGTTACCATTCAAAATCTCCTAGGAAAAGTTTACAGGCTAAATAAGTACTTAATGTGATTACATATATATATATATATATATATATATATATATATATATATATATATATGAATGCTCCATGACGATAGTAGAGATCACAGTTAATCCTGAGAATTGTGGTCAGGGATGAACCTGGAAGGTTTTTATTTCCTTGGATAGAAAGAATGAATTCAAATAATTTGAACTGAATTTTCAAATATTAAAAAATAAGATGAGAAAATGTATTTTGTTTATCTCTAGCTATTGAGATAAACAGTTTGCATTCTTCAGATAACACTTGATTTTACCTTGTGTTTACTGTGCACACTTTAAATAAGCAGAGCATTGAGTGAGCTAGATTCTCCAGAAATAGCATGTACCAAAACCTCAGAAAGCCTGAGGGCTGGTTTGTAGGTCCATATACTTTGTTTATTAAGTCATTCCATCTTCATCAAATGGCTTATAACATATTTTCTCTGTGTTCATCTTACATATCCAGAAGTCTCACAGGATGATGTACTGTTTTCTTTAAAATCATAGCTTTTATGCCTTTTTGGACTTCTCCATCTTTCTTACTGTTGTTTGCTCTTCTATATTATTAGCTTATATCCTAGTGTTTCACAATTAACAAATCATTTAAATGGTACGCTTTATCAAAGGGGAAATTTATACCAGAAGAGATACTGACCTTGTCTTTCTGAGTCTGTCTTTAATCTCTCTCTTCTTTTTCTGAAAAAGAAAGGAAAGTTCATGGTATAATTGCTTATAAATTGAGACAAAAAATAACATAGTCTTTAAATCTCATGAAATACGACACACATCTGTCATTTATCAGTCTCTAATAAAATATCTGTCTCTGTCTGTCTGTCTGTCTGTCTGTCTGTTTGTCTGTCTTTCTGTCTGTGTCTGTGTGTGTGTGTGTATGCGCACGCGTGTGCGTGTGTGCATGTGTGTGTATGTGTTTTCAAAGGGGTTACATGAAAATAATTTATTACATTTTAAATAAATATGTGAGTAAAATAAAAACACTAAAACATGCAATATGTTCAGTATCTATGTAATATGTAATTTCACAGTCTCTCTCTTTTGTCTCATGATCATTATATTTTTAAATTCTAGGCCCCAAACCTATCTCTTAAGTTGTCAGTTTAAGCCATTGTATAAATAAACATTTCTAAGCCAGGAAGAGGGCTTGGGGCACAAAGCACTTGTGCTCAGGTTCTCAGTACTCACCCATATGAAATATGACCAAGTGTTATGACCTATAATTTGACACATCTATATGAGAGAGTAAAACTTGGAAACCGATACTGGGGAGGATTTTCTGTAGTCTTTAGTCTTCAAGTCTCAACATTCTACACATGCAAGAATAAATGCTCATTTGTTTTTTTATCTATGCAAAACAGCCTACTAGATGCTGTAGCTCTAGTCTGTGAAACCCATGACTTTCACTGAATTGCTACATTGTGATTTTTGCGGTCATAAATGGATCAGGACTTTCCAACTCTTTGCCTCTTATTTTATTTCCTCTTGAATTCTGGTACAGTATTTCAGCCTATTTTAAGTTTCAATGATTCAGTCACTGGTATTCCAGCATCAGTCACCACCACCAACTACAATGCTCATATTAATAGATGCTTTACAAAAAATGACATAGGATAACACAGTACTTTAATTTCACTGATTATTTTTGTAAAACTACTGTGTGTACCATTAGGGCCACTGAAATGTTACATATCAATGAATGGACTATTTGAACAAACCAAATTATGAGCAATGATAAAATGTACCCAGTTGTTGCTTATTACATTACTTCCTAAAGCTAGTTGTTTTTTTTTTTAATACTACCACATTTCCAAACAGCAAAACATAGTGATATCCAAGTGGCAGCAATGATGCTGTACCTTCTGCTATCTATGAGAGATACCACATGAAGACATATACCTCCATCAAAAAGGCACTAAACTAACAATTGCACCATATCATTTTATATGGCTTCTAAAGCTAATTATATTCACAGTAACTTTATCTTTTTTTAAATTTTTTTGTTAATTTACTCTTGTTACATCTCAATGGTTATCCCATCCCTTGTATCCTCCCATTCTTCCCGAGTTGCTGTGAGAGAGGGGACTCAGGGCAGGATTTTGGTAACTTTATCATAAATAAACTATTGTTACAGATATAGATTGTGAAATATTTTATTATATTAAATATTAGGTTTCATTTGATCCAATAGTATTTGAAATATTAGATTAACCACCACATAGAAAATGGTATATAGTTAGAATATATAGAAATTTAATAAGGTCTATTTTTGAAATGCATGGATAGAAAAGAATTGTGCTTTTTAAAAATCTCAAACATTAAAGCCATTGGAAATTATCATAACTGATGTAAGTGGAGAATTTTGAACCATTTCAAATGAAATTTAATGGAAATATTCCCATATTTTGCTGATGGGCTTGAAGTGAGTTGTGATAGGAGGCTAAGAATAAAAAAAATAATTCTATAGTTAAGATTTAAGCAACTGGATAAGTAATATTGTTTTATACTTATATGCAGAACATTACATCTATACAGATTTTCAAGGATACATAAATAAAGACTTTATAGGCATTAGTTTGAGTATATATTCAAATATATACATATATATATATAAACATTATCATCACCATGACAATATATAGATCAAAATATTAGTAATTGTCTAGAGAAGTAGAAAATCAAACAGAAACTCAAGAATGAAGTAGGCTAACTAGATTCACAATCAATGCAAATTCATCTGTTAAAATTTATCCCATTGCCTTATCTTATGAGAGAGAATATTCACACAAGTTAACATCTAGGCTATTCTGGCCACATTATTTTTAAGCCTGAGAGATCTCACAGGTATATTTAACATTTTTTCTTTAAAATTTAAGAACAACCAGAAATTTTAGAATATCCTATTTGGAGCAAGAGTAAGAAACCATTAAAAAAGAAAGAAAAACTACATTTGAATGATTTCAGAAACAAAAGATTTATATTGTTATAGACTGTCTGTCTAATGTCTTTCAAGGAGACAGGGTTGTCAAATATGTTTTTAAAAACTTTCATGAACTGGAGCCATGAATTGGTCCCTGTATGGATCTCATTGCTCATCCTGATATAAGTATGTGAGAAACTGGTAAAGTTAGATCAGAAATAACAGGAAATAAATTGCAGTTAGCTTCTAAAATCATCTTATGAAGTATGAAAAATTTTATAATTAATGATATAGTTCTCTTTTGATAAAATATTATGTAGCAGAGTAATAGCCTCTCTAACATTAATAGATTAATGGATGGGTAGACAGAGAGATATGTGGACAAGTAGATACATAGATTTATTTAAATTGATACACTCTGCTCAATAGTTGGTTAGCTCATTTTGAGTATCCAAGCATGTGAATAATTTGGACAACCCAAAACTTTTTGGCATCAGATTTAAAACAATGTTTTTGAGGCATAAATTAAAATGCTGAAGTCTACAAGACACTGGTTGTAAAAGATAGAGGAAGGCTACCCTTTGAAAAGCAAAGTTTTGTGATGTCAGCTTTTCCCGTTCTTTAGGGGTTTCATCAAAACACCTAAAGCAAATAAGCCTCAATCTCAGCATTGAATTACTGCAATCTTCTGTTTGTAGGCAATTTATCATCTCACTTACCTTGCAAATGTATACATCTAGAGGACCTGACAGTCAGATATTGGACTCTCTCCAATTCTATGCCTTGAAATACAAATTAAAGTTTTTTTTCCCCCTAGTAGCTTAAAGACAATTAGAGGAGTCTTAGAGAGCCAATGATTGTAAAATATTGACAAATGTATAATGGACTTTGACATGGAATTATACAGTAGTTTTGGCATACACTTACTATCCTATTAAAAAAAAGTAGAAACTTGTTTCACAAACGCGTGCAGTCTTTGCTATACTCTTATAAATGGGAAGCAATAAAACCACCTCATGACAAAAAACAGAAGTAAATTTTCATACCTGTAGATTCAAAAATAAGGGCACACATTTTTGGAAATTTTATGTCTAATGAAGGACAATTCTTTATATTTATTTACCACTGTTCTTTAGATTTTGTAGCAAGCTAAATTGAAGTTATACAAGACAAAGCCAATCCAATAACATTTAAAGGCAACAAATTATAAGACAAAAGACATTCATTTCCCCATAGATAATTGAGTCGTGGGTATAGTCTTACCACTTAAAAATAATTTACTCAGATTACATCCCAATTGCTATCCCCTCACTTGTATCTTCCAATTTCCCCTCTATCGCTCTTTTACCCTGTTCCCCTCCACTAGGCCTGTGACAGCGGGGAACCTCCTCCCACACTATACGATCACAGACCATCAGGTCTCATCAGGATAGCCTGCTTCCTTTTCCTCTGAGTGCCAAGAGGCCTCCACACCAAGGGGATGTGGTCAAATAGGGTGCACCAGAGTTCATGTCAGAGGCAGTACCCGCTCTCCCAACAACTGTGGAGAATGAGCTTTCCAGGCTAGATCGGAATAGGGGGTCTAGGTTTACTGCATGCATTGTCCTTGGGTGGTAACGACAGTTTGTACAGGCCAGTACTGGGTCCAGATCCACTATCCTTGATGGTCTTCTTGTGAGATTCCTGGGACCTTGGAGTCCCTCTTTCTCACCATTCTTCCATACCACTCTCACCCGGAGTCTAAGAGTGAGTCCCAGCATCTGTCCCAGTCCCCCACTGAGTGAAAACTCTCAGAGGACATCCTTGTTGGGCTAATATCCAATTATAAATGAGTATGTACCATATGTATCTTTCTGGGTCTGGGTTATCTCCCTCAGGATGACCATTTCTAGTTCCATCCATTTGCCTGCAAATATCAAGATTTCGTTGTTTTTAATAGCTGAGATTCCATCTTACGCTCACCAGAATAGCTAAGATAAAAAAAAAAAAAACCTCAAGTGACAGCACGTGCTGGCAAGAATGTAGAGAAAGAGGAACTCTCCTTCATTGCTGGTGGGAGTGCAAACTTGTACAACCAGTTTGGAAATCAATCTGAAGCTTTCTCAGAAAGTGGGGAATAGGGCTTCCTCAAGATCCAGCTATTCCACTCCTTGGCATAAACCCAAAAGATGTTCCAGCATCCAACAAGGACATTTGCTCAACCATGTTCATAGCAGCCTTATTCATAATAGCCAGAATCTGGAAACAGCCTAAATATCTCTCAGTTGAGGAATGGATAAAGAAACTGTGGTACATTTACACTATGGAATACTACTCGGCTATTAGACATATCATTTAGGGATTATCATTCCAAAGCCTTTTCTGCATGATGTCAGTTGTGGCTTTTACAATAATCACACTCTACTGCAAGAAGCTTATGTAGTAAGAATTTTTTTTTTGTTTTTTTAAAAACACAGAAAGGTTATGGGAATACATTTTTGTTTTAATCCCGGATGTGGGATATGAAGTTGCTTCAGATGGTCTAGCACAGTTGACTGTGATTGGCTTCATGCTCTTAACAATAGTGTGATTTTGAAAGCTGAAGGTTTCTGGGCCTGTATGATGCATGGAATTCTGGGGATCCTGAGTGGGTAGAAAAACGCTAGAGCTCTAAGAGCAGCAGCAGCTGTTGCTAATTGCGGTTGCTGCTGCTGGTTGCTCTTGCTAGTTCCTGTTAGTTGTGATTTGTCATGTAGTCCTGGACAAAGAGACAAGGAGGAGAAATTAACTATCGTGACTGTGAAGATCAAACCTGCCCCCAGGGAACTTGATGCCCTTAATCAGCAGGCAGTAGTCTAATGATGACAATTCCCCTTACCGCTCTATACTTGTTTCTCTCCTACATAGTGTTGTGGGGTAGGAAGGGTAGAATAAGAGTGGAGAAGGGTGGAAGAGAGGAAGGAGCCCACAAACTACCAATCACCTGCTACAAGCTTCTTTCATTAGTCTTAATTAATTAACAGATCCAGGGGGAAAAAATGGCAGAGTATATGAAAAGACACCTGACAAGTGAAATGTCTAAATAGTAAATTTTTTTTATTAATTTATTCTTGTTACATCTCTATGGTTATCCCATCCCTTGTATCCTCCCAGTCTCCCCTCCCTCCCATTTTCCCCTTATTCCCCTCCCCTAGGACTGTTCCTGAGAGGGATTACCTCCCCCTGTATATGCTCATAGGGTATCAAGTCTCTTCTCCGTGACCTGCTGTCCTTCCTCTGAGTGCCACTAGATCTCCCCCTCCAGGGTACATAGTCAAATGTGAGGCACCAGAGTACATGAGAGAGTCATATCCCTCTCTCCACTCAAGTGTGGAGACTGTCCTGTCCATGGGCTAGATCTGGGTACGGGTTTAAATTTTACCTCCTGTATTGTCCTTGGCTAGTGCCTTAGTTTGAGTGGGACCCCTAGGCCCAAATCTGCCTATCATAATGTTCTACTTGTAGGTTTCTAGGACCCTCTGGATCCTTCTACATTGCTATTCTCACATGGTTCTCTCATCTAGAGTCTCTGGACCCATATTTGTCACCTTGCACAAAACTCAAATCCAAGTGGATTAAAGACCTCAACCTAAAACCAGAGACACTAAGTCAGTTAGAAGAAAAAGTGGGGAAGAGCCTGGAACACATTGGCACAGGAGACAACTTCCTGAACAGAACACCAACAGCCCAGGCCTTAATGTCAACAATTAATAAATGGGACCTCATGAGGCTGAGAAGCTTCTGTAAGGCTAGAGACACTGTCAAGAGAACAAAGCGACAGCCTACAGACTGGGAAAAGATCTTCTCCAACCCTACATCTGACAAAGGTCTAATATCCAAAATATATAAAGAACTCAAGAAATTAAACACCACCAAACGAAATAACCCAATTGAGAAATGGGGCTTGGAACTAAACAGAGAATTCTCAACAGAAGAATATCAAATGGCTGAGAAACACTTAAAGAAATGCTCAACCTCCTTAGTCATCAGGGAAATGCAAATCAAAACAACTCTGAGATTCCATCTTACACCCATCAGAATGGCTAAGATCAAAAACTCAAGCGACACCACATGCTGGAGAGGATGTGGGGAGATAGGAACACTCCTTCATTGCTGGTGGGAATGCAAACTAGTACAGCCACTTTGGAAATCTATCTGGTGCTATCTCAGAAAACTGGGAATAGGGCTTCCTCAAGACCCAGCTATTCCACTCCTTGGAATATACCAGCACACAACAAGAAAATTTGCTCAACCATGTTCTAAATAGTAAAATTTTAAATAAAATTTCAACTTCTTGGCAATCAAGAAAATGTAAATAAGGATTAGATTGCTAGAAAATGTCATACAAACCTTGAAGCAGAAAATGTGAGAACATACATGCATTGGCTTTCTAGTAGGATCCAATTAGAACTACAGTGAAAAGAGAAAATTAATAAATATATAAAGGTGTTATATTACCTAACCTTGCAGCTTTTTAGGCAAACAACACAAAAGAATGTCTCAAAGAAGAGAAATTGTGAAGAAGCAGAAGGTGTTACACTGTTGATAGTTCTGCTAATAGTGGAAATTTTCAGACAAGCTAAATTCAACTAGTTAATTATAAAAGGAGTGTTGTTCTTCAACCTTCAACCAATTTTCAAACACCTGTATCATTCTGTTTTTATGAACATCTATGTAATTCCATCATTTCTGTTTACTATATGTCAAGAAATGCTTTAGCTTGCAAATACAGTTTGATTCCTATTTGTATTTTTAATTGAAGTAGAATTATATTTAAACTCTTCTCTGGAAACCCTTCCCATGTCCCTCATTCTTAAGATGATATCCTGTTTTTCATTGAGGACAAATATTCTACACACACACACACACACACACACACACACACACACAGTATAGACATATATTTAGGTCTGAAAACCCCAAGTGTTTGTACTCTCTACATGTTGTCACTTATAGGTTTTATGATAATTACCATTTACTGAAAAAAGAAGCTTCGTGTATGTGTGTGTCTGTGTTATGATACGCCAAAATTTGTCTGATTTTTAATTGGGCTATACCTGTTAAGTACACAGAGTGTACATGGTCAACTTCATTATATCTCCAATTTGATTTTTAATGTGCTTTGTACTTCCTTTATAGCCATAATGACTAAACAGTTCTGATGATCTACATCTCAGCTTCTTTCTTTGTGACAAATCAGAATATAACTCATTTTAGAGATTTTTTGAATAAAGAAGAATCTCCTCAGTAATGGAGGATGTTTCTAATATTGCCTTGGCAATGGATGCTTATGATTCTATTAATTAATTTCATGTACTCTGTCCATATTTCATTTGTGCCCCGTGTACTTTCAATCATTGACTTTGTTACTCTTAAAATCACTGGCTAAAGTCACCTACTCAGATGTTTTAAATGTGAAATTTTCAAATGAAATGAAATTTGCAGGCAAACGAATAGAACTAGAAAAATAAAGCCTTAGTGGTATATCACAGACCCAGAAAGACAAAGATGGTATGTATTCAAGTATAAGTAGATAAGGGAATTTAAAAAAAAAGAAAGATGATTCTTAATAATATTTTGCTATACTAAAAAACCAGAGCCTGGCCCAATGCCATCAGAGAGTCTTCAACTGATGTGAGCAGATGCAAAGACAGCCAAACATAAGGCAGAACTCAGGGGAACCCGTGGCAGGGGGGGGAAAAGAACTGTATGAGGCAGAGGGACCTACCATGCCGCAAGTACACAATCTACAGAGAACCAGGGGTTCGCAGAGAATAAATCGACACCAGGGAGCCTTCCGTGTTTGAGCTAGGTCTCTGCATATATGTTATGGTTATGTACCTTAGTGGAGTGGGGACTGTCTCTAACTCTCTTGCCTGTTTTTATGATCCTTCTCCTACTGAGTGCCTTATCTAACCTTGGTATGAGGGTATGTTCCTAGTCTTCTCACATCTTATTATGCCCTTGGGAGGCCTGTTCTAAAAGAGAAAGGATGATGGGTAGATCTGGAGTGGATGAAAGTGGGGTGGAGTTACAGAGAGGGGTGGAGGGAAGGAAAACTGGTCAGGCTCTAATATATGAGCGAAGAATAAAGAAAAGCAAAAAGCAAAAAAAAGTCACACACTCAACATCCAATACAAGACAAATGTGTGTGGGTGAGTGTGAGTGCTCTCTATCCTAATTTTGATGATGATTTTAATTAGTTAAAATCAATTACATGAATATATTCACCTTTATACTTATAACAGACTGCCATTTAAATGAGTCTAAGTGTAAAATTCTTTATATATTGTAATAAAATTAAACAGTCTGTTATGCAGTGAGATGGACAAACACAACACCTCAGAATTGTAGAAAGCTTGAATTAGGAATACAGAAGGCCATTACCTTACAACATATTTAAAATAAGGTTTTAAACACTATGTAGAAATTTCTATTTGTGATAAAAATGTTTTTTTTGGGGGGGGGGCAATGTTCCAGCATTTACTGCACTTTTGATTTACAAGAGGTAACAAATATTATTTCCTAGAATTTAGGAAAAAATAGCTACACCTGGTATATTTTTCATGGATGGTTAATATAATATGAATTGTTCAACTTTCATAATGCTTTATGATTCTATACACTTTTGATCTTCTTATTATTACATCATCTAACATGATTATATTCCCATTGCCTTCCTGTCATTGGCTTCTACATCCTGGTCATAAATCTTGCCCAGCAGACATCTGTCCTACAAGTGACTTAGCACTGGACTCATTTCTTAGATATTTGCTTTCAACTGAGTAGTTATCAATATAATTTGGAGTCTGAGTCCTTTAATAAATTACTATTTCTATAAAACACATTTCAAAGAGTTGGTATCAAAATGATAAATCAATTCTAGAACATTTTTCTTCATAACTTAATAATTTTGATATTTCTTTTTCTGAATTTTTCAAATAATGAAGTAATTTAATATTACAGTAATTCATTTTAGATATTGAAATAGTGTAAAGGAGGAAATTACATTTGATTTTATAAACTATATGGTCTTGATTTCTATAGAAGCAGCAATAATAATATGTGTTAAAATATAATTTAGTACAGTTCCAAAAATATTTGATTTTTTCAGTTAATATCTTACTTCTTTGTAGTGTAATAATTACAATTAAGAATGACTTAACAATTTAATGTCTCTATATTTAATAGTATTTACATGTCTAAAATCAATACATTTTTCTATGATTATTACACTAAATATTTCTCATATGCATGTTCTCCTTGAATTTTTTCACCTTATTATTTCAACTTGTAATAGTCTCCAAGTTTGTGCTGACAGCCTCTGCTGACAGATCTCAGTTTTATCTATTACTTTCTCAGAGTAATGGTTTCTTAACACCCTGAGAGTGTTGGTATGTTTTATTCTTAGATTATTACATGGCTTCTTGTCTTTCATTAAACTCTGCCCTATTTTTCTGGTTGACAATGTATTTGTCTTTATTACCAAGAGATTATGACTTAGACATGCTCAACTAATAATTTTGCCCTTCGTAAGACAGCTTATCAATAGTTAATAATTATTGACAGCTTACCAATAGTGAACATTCAATAGAATATAAAGCAAACTCAGCACTTTGGGCAAAGCTGAAAAATTTCTGGCAAATTACACTATTGTGTAGTTAATGAACATATATTTTGAGACAAAATATACAAGGGCATTTATAAGAGTTATTTTTTCAGCTTAAAGAACAGCTTTTTTTATTCTTTTCTTCTTTTTTATTATTTTTCTTTTTTATGTTTACATTTATATTGTTATACATATATGCAATAAACTGCCTACAGAAAGAAGAGCCACAAAACAATCAGGAATTATATAAGTGTTACATGCATGGTGTTTTGGCTATTTGTATTTGGCAGCCTTGAAAAAAAACATATTTCCTAACTTAATGAGTCTAAAATTCTGAATGTACTTCATTATTAGCACAGAGGACCAACTGTGCCTTTATGTCCTATTAGATGATCTCACCAATAATGCCAAGTACTTCTGGGATGACTTTTTGTTTTCTGTTGAAATGGTTATATCTGAAGTGTGAAATGTACATAGATGCTACATAAAATCCTAATGTGGTTATTTTCCTCCTGACTAAAACTTGTGGTAAATGACATTTGTCCTATAGAAGGTAAGCAGTGTTCCTTCAAATACTTATTCAATCTTCAGGTTATATTTTTCCAAGAATTTTGAGAAATTCATTAAATTTAAGGCATTTATTGTTAAAGACTATGGTTTAGTTATGTATACTTTATGTGAAGGTCAGATACTACACAGTATTCTTTAGATGTATCCCAATTTGTTTTGACGGATTGCACTTGACAATTAATTAAGACCTTATGAATAAACATTGAGAGGCTGATTTCATTAAAGAAATCATGATAAGTCCTAGAAAGCTCTATGTCTTTAGAATAATAACAGAGAATAATACTTTATGATCACACCTCAAAAATGTTTGAGGAAATGTCAGCCCCAACACATACCTCTTAAATCATCTGCCACAGTCACTTGTAGAATCAAGTTTAATATCAGTGTCAGCTATCTTTCTATACAATAAAGACTATACAGCAAAGAACCTACAAAATTAAAAACATTTTCAATATACAATGGCAAAGAATAAAAACCTCTCGTCTCTCAAGGGAGGAATAAGATAACAAGGAAAGACTTCAAAAGTGGAGGCAAAAAAACCAAGGAAACATCAACTGTTGCTGATTATTCTAATGTGAGAAGGGACAGAAAGAGTAAGAGAAGAACATGAAAACTGATGTTGGGAGAGCAAAGGATCATGGGAAACAGTTGGAATGGCTCATGGTTACAAGATTGCCTTGGGACAGAAAAGAACGGATATTTTGAAATGCTGAAACACGGTGGAAATGTCAAAGATCATGGGATGTTTAAGAGATGGACTAATTTAGGGACTGTGGATGGGATGTTACACATTAAAGCATTTCAGTTTTAAGCTGATAGGGGTAGAGTCACTATGGCGACATACTTCTGGATACATCTGTGAAGATATTTCCAGAAAACTGTACCTGAAAGGGAAAAGTTTGCCTTGGGTGTGGATGACACTACCTAAGGCTGCAGCCCTGTACTAAATAAGAGAGAGAGAGAGAGCTGAGTACAGGAGTCTGTATCTTCCTGGTTCCAGACTTCAGATTTAGTGTGTTTAAGATGCCTTACATCACGCTTGTAACTCTGGCCGTCTGTCTCCACTGTAATGGAGCACATCTGCAACTGTTAGTCAAAGGAGGCCGTTCATTTCCACGTTGTGTCGAAGAGATATTTTGTCCCAGAAGTGAGAACTATGTTAATATATCAGGCAACAAGTACAGATCTTGTCCTTTCAGCCCTAACCCCCTGAAGAGGGAAAGAAAGAGCTATACACCTTCAGCTCTGTGATGTCTCCTGAGCAACAGGATTTAATGAGCATCAGTGTTGGCCAGTGGAAAGAGAAGTACAGGTGACCTGAATTTCAGATTGCCGTCTATAGTGGGAGCAGTCTTATGGATGTGAGCTTTCAACTTGTGCTGTTTGATGTGCAGTCCAGGTTTAAAATGTTAAGATTCTGTTAAGTGATATGAGACCCAGTTAGTATCCCAAAATAAGCTGTGTTGAATTTTGTGAAACATTGAGCTTACGAACCTAGATTTATTTTGTCTTGCTTTCTCCTTTTAGAATAAATTAAACATTTAAAATCTTATCTGAGGATTTCTAATCTAGCTTCTTTATTGACCTCTAATTTTTTTTTGTTCTATATTATTCTTTGGCCATTTCATGTGTGTGTGTGTGTAATAAATTTTAGGGCATCTCACTCCAATTTTAAAGATGTCAGTCTAAATTTAATGTATTTTAATTATCCTAATGTTATATTTTCTACTTATTCTCTCTAACTTGAATTATTTGTTTTATTTAGAGTTCTTGTACTTTTTCATTAAATAAAACACCTGGTATGTTATTTTTACTACTGTGTTCATGCATTTAAATTGTTTCTCCGTGGCTTCTAAATTAGGGTATTGCCCCTTCACTAAAGTGCTTATTGGAAGAGTTATTCTAACTAGCCCTTACAATCCTTTAAATCCAGCCCCTTGTAGCTCAGATCTATCACACTTCCAACAGTACACTTCTCTACTAGTTGCTAAAATCTAAATGAAAAGTATCCCCCATATTCCACATAATTGACCACTTAACAGCTTTTCATAGAAATGATTATTCTTATCATTTGAAAAAAAATTCTCTTACTTTTTTGTTGTTCTAGCTTCTATAATAAAGTAATATGTTTTCTTGTTAGATCAGTAGTTCAGGTTGCTCCTCCTTAGCTTATATGAAAGGCCATTTTTATGTATCATTTCTAACATTTTGAGTGCCTAGACTCTGGCCATCATTTTCTTTGTTTCTTCCTATGCTCTTTCATTTGCTGTCCTCTACCAATTTGGCACTATATTTTTGAACATGTTTTTGTTCATAAGCCTCACACTTAAGCTATAGTTAAAATCAACCTTTCTATTTTAATATCTCCTAAAGTTCTCTGTATTAATTTGCTCGGTTAACTTGCTTTAGTCGACTTGAAATCTGCTATTTTCTTTTCTTAGGATATTTTGTCAGTTTTACTTAAATTCTCAAACTTGCATCCATAAGTACAGAGTTTCTCTCACTAGGTAATTTTTTTTTATATATTTTTATTTGCCTTGAAATCTAAACATGGTCTATTTTCTTCATTCTACCTTAATACCTCTCATTGCAGACATTCAAATGATAGCTTTACACATTATCTCTATGAAATAGTCCTCTATTCTCTAAGCAAGTTGTCTGAAATTCCCATTTTACTTCCTAGGTAGTCATGACTATACCAAGTATTTTGTGTGTGATAGCACAGTTCTGTTCAGATAATCACGTCAGAAATGGAGAAGTCACAAAGAGGTTGTCTTGGTAGTTTTGTTCAGATATGCTCCGTCCAGAGTATGCCAGGGCCTAAAGGGAGTTTGGGTCTTAATTCTAATTATGTGAAATGGTCTAATGTTGAATCATAGCCAATCTATAAATTCAGAATGTTCTATAACCTACTTAACTACTAAGAATTTGTTTCTGTATCTGTCAAACTGAAAACTTTAATAAATACAACTTCACAGCTTATTGCAGAATATATAATATAATGTCAATTGCAATGTCTATGACTCTGTTTAGGTACAAATGTTCATTTCCTTCCTCTTTCCCTTAGGCAAAGTGTGCAGAATCAAAAGCACCTAGTTGAAAAGTGGATGTGAAAAACCTAGAATTATTATTTTACACTTAGAGTGCTCCTGGTATACAAGGCTCTATTTCAAACCCTAATACACTCATTCTTCATATCACAGCTCTGGTGTTGTTGCTATGGTTATTGCTGCTTTGCAGATTAAATGAAACTGTGGAACAAAACAGTGAGATTATTGTTGACATTTATTAATAATAAAATGATCTGGGGTAGATTTAAATTCATTATATCTCTATTATTCTCTCTCTCTCTCTCTCTCTCTCTCTCTCTCTCTCTGTGTGTGTGTGTGTGTGTGTGTGTGTGTGTGTGTGTGTGTGTGTGTTTATGTGTGCATGCACATACCTTGCATATATGCTTGTGGAAAATTTCAAAGAAACTGAAAACTACATTAAACTAGAGAAGCAGAGAAACATAATTAATATTGATATTAATTACTGCTAAACTCTCATTCACAAATGAGTAACTCTTCAAAACAGTTTAATTTATGCCTCATGTACTTTTTCTAATAAAATGTTTCATTTTATTTTAGTCAATCTTACTTTCAAAGGAAAGGCAATGAGTGATGGAAATATTGAAACTCCAAAACAAAAAACAAATCAAAACAAAACAAACAAACAATCACAAATGTGCTGTGAATCAGCGGTCAGTGAGAGCTTCACATTGCAGTTATGACTTCCTTAGATGTTCATGTGTCCATGAATATGCTTCATCTTCGTATATCCTATGAAGTTTAGTGGCAATACAACATAGTCACAATATGTAATTTTGAAAGGAATATGGTTTTTGTTCAAAATTAATATTAAGTTGTTTTTAAATATGGTTTTGGTAAGGTAAGGAATTTAAGTATACCAAATTGACTAGGTAACTGGTCAAATGTTTCTGAGGCTGATTTAGAAAGGTATTTTTATATCAATAGATGGAATAAGCATCTGTGTGTATGCATCATTCAATCCATTGTAGGGCTGATGGGATAGAAAGGAAGATAAAGGGGATAAATGGTAATTGGTTTTTTTTTTTTTGGTTTTTTGTTTGTTTGTTTGTTTGTTTTAGCCGTGACCCCTATGATTTCCTTCCATTTGAAATCTTTCAGTTTTAAGACTCTTCAGACATGAATTGAGGTACATCATGGGCTCCCATGGTCTTCAAGACTTTATACACAGTCAAATTACTGAGTTTTCAGCATGCAGGCAGCATGTCATAGGCACCAATTACCCAAATAAATATCCTTTTACCTATACGCATACATCTCTGGATGACACAAGTGAAGTGTCCAGCTAATGAACACCTAGTGTAGACTTAAACACACCTGGTGTGCACATTTCTAAATCTGCGACATCTGCATCTTCTATATCACCTCACTTTGCTTCCACTGTAATTCTGATAGGTTTCTTCTCTTTGGCCTCCAATGCCTTGGAAGACGTTGAAGAAATAGTAACACTAATGTGATGTTACAAACTTTCGCATTGCGTTTCCCTGAAATAGATACAGATGAAGATCTATCCCTCAGTGGGAACATTTTAAACATAGGTTCCCTGGTAGAATCAGAAGGAGAGTAGTGTAAACTGTTCATAAAGAAAAGGACTAGACATCAGGAGCCCAGGCTGCATCCAGAGAAAAGTATAAACCCTACAGACAGATCGTTTAGGGTCATCTGGGGACATAAATTCTCAGAATCTTCTAGAACTCACTAGGGATGTGTAAAACAGAACAAGCTGTGCCAGTGGCAATCTTTGTCTGTTGGAAACAAAAAGAACAATGGAGTGGAAGAGGAAAAAGAGGGTAAAAAATGTTGATAAAGAATCTCAGAATGGGAACAAGGTATGAATATTCAAATACCTGTAGCAGTAGGATTGGTGTTAATTTCAAGTTATAAACAAACTTCCTATTCCTGGAGCTTAAATGTTAATTCAAAGAATAATAATCTTGTTAATTTGCCGCATATTTAGTGACAAAATGGCTGCTTATGTTATAAAAGGGGGGAGAAATTCTAGTTTTTCCATGCTTTAAAATTGATTAGGTGGTGTGATTAATTTTACACCATGTATTATAGTTTTGCAAGTATTTTATATATTTCTGTAATTCTCATCCTGTTCCCATCATTTGCATGGATGTTTCTATGCAAAGATATATTTTTAGAATTACTAAGGTCTAAAATAAATATCACCATTTGTAGCTGTGTGAATTAATTAGTTAGATTCAGTTAAACCAAACCAAACAAAAGAGAAGAAGCATGGCTGGGTTTACCCTGAAGTGAGAACAGCAATCCACAGTACACAATCACCCAAATTCTTAGAGGTCACAACCCCACAGCACCAGAGATTAACAATCTGTGCCTGTAGGACTCTGGCAATGCAAATCATCCCAGCCAAATCTTCATCTCAGTACAGGAACAGGGCATGTAGGAAAAACAGTATTCAAAGACAGAGCCACTGCAAAGCAGAGGACAGGGGCATTCTCTAAACTTGAGAAGGGTGGTATAATTTCTGGGACTTCTGAGCCAGAGAAGAATGTCAAAATGTAGACAGTATCAGGTATACTTCTGGGAGCATGCTGTCTGACCAATAGTAATAGCTAATAGTAGTAGTAATGATAGTAGTAATACCAACTATCTGACATGGAGTATTTTTTTAAAGGAAAACTTCTAAAATGTTCAGGAATTCTTCAGTAACATAATTGAACACTGGATTGATGGCCACCAACATACCAAGTCTTTCACATCCACTAATGCAAAACATACAATGACTGATATTCCATATAAAAGCTAGAAGGTACACAAATAATTAAGATTGTTCAATCCATTTAAAGAAGCAAATTAATAAATACACTGTAGTTGACTCTAAAATGTTATGGATTAAGGTGCCAATAACTAGATATACCAACTACATTAGAAGATATACCAAAAGGCATTAGGCACGTTCCAGGAGGTAGAGGATATAATTAAGATGAAAATGTGAGAACAAATACTTTGAAAATACTTGTTAATATCTAGGTCATAATTTAAAAGCAACAACAAAGTGCATGACATGGATTTCATATAATATCAGAAACACAAAATATTGTCCAGGGCCATTAAAACTATTTAATAATGTAAGATGAAAACTATCTAGAAATCATTTGTATAATATTCAACTAAAATGGACTCATCATCAAAATTTGGCAGGCACAGAATTCATGTTCCATAAACATACAGAGTATTGTAATATACAACTATATAATGGACATAATCTTCAAAAGCTGCATATCACAACAAAGGAAACCAAACAACACAGTATTTGCATAAAATATCTGAAAATGTAAACTAACTCATGTGACATTCTGGTTATAACTTTTGTTTTCTTGGGACAGGATGACAGTGTGATGAATTTCCAAGAATTTAAGGAGATATTTTTAATTTGGAAAATGCCACTGTGTTCATGATAATGATAGTTTTATATTCATCAACACAATTTAAAATTATTTACTTTCAGTTAAATGAGTTGTTCATCAGTAAAACTAAAATGTAAAATCTACGGACTTGTGACACAGTAGAAGGTAAACAAAATAATTTCATTTTTAAGTGAAATGTTTCTCTGATCTGGGCCCCATATATTGCTGGGCGTCCAGGATCTGTCTGGGCAAGGTTTATTACTGGCTGTTGTTCTGTGTGTTTTATGGCTGGTGGGTAAATAACATAATGAAACAAGACTACGGTGACCTTCACAGCCATGAAGAACCTTTGAGATGTCCTTTAGTTGTGTGATAAAGAACCTATTTGAATTATTGAAGTTAGAAACCTTAGCCAGTGGGAAATGATGTCATAGACAGAGACCCTTAGTCTTGGCTTTTCTCCTTGTTTGTGAGCAGTAATATACTTAGGTGAAAACAAGATGCAGGGGAAGCAAGAAAAGCTTGCTACAGAACCAGCCACGTTAAATAAAAGTAGTGGTAAGATTTCTGAGAAACTTAGCACATTCTAAATAATATATAATGAACATTCATCCCTAGGAGATGCCCATCTGAATTGAAGGTCACAAAAGGATCAGGCTTTCAGTAAAGTGCCATATAGTAGGTCTCTGGACCATATAAAACCAAGTACTCTACAGTCAATTTCCATACACAGCTTTTATGAGATCTTTAATATCTGGCTAGGCCATTGCAAATCTGTGATGTTTCCATACATTGAGTAGAAATATTTCGAGAATTCAAGCCAATGCCAGACAATAATTTTATACTGTGATGCAAGCTACAGGCCTAAATAGCTTATTTATTACAATCCAGTTTGATCTAAGACTTGCCACAGCACATCCACTGGGTACAATGGATAACAAGTCTATTGAATTGAGTCCCAGTTATGATCACTGACCTGTCTAGTGACCCAGGTCAAACCCTTCAGCTGTGGTCTGAGAGCAGCTCTTTCCCCCAGGGTCCTGATTCCACTCCTCCATATCCTGGGAGTTGGTAACTGAAGGGGTCATCCTCAACTCCAGTTTTCCCATCCATAGTATAAAAACGATCTGTTCCCTCAGGGCAAGGCAGGGCACACATTCCTCATGTCCCTGGGGAATTGTCTGGAACATTGATCTGACTAATAACCCAATCCGTAGTTGTTTAAGAACCAAGACACATTGGAGCGTCAATTAATGAACAAGGAGTAGAAGTCATATTTTTCTTCTCTCTTGATTATACTGATATGAAAGAGAAGAGGGAATATTCTATTACACATGAGAATTTATGTATGTTTTGATGTTTAAACACAAAATAATAAATATAAACACCTTATAATTATATTATTTGAGTTTTAGCTACAGTACAAAAGGCTCTAAGTTTGAGTTTCAGTATTTGAACAGCTGACAGACTGATTATATTTTAATTCTGTAGGTAATAAGAAATGATTAATTTCCACATTAATCTCTGTTTAACTCCCTAAATAGATTAAAGACTGTAATTGCATTGAGTCATATGGCTAAGGTTGAATTCTTTATATATTTGGAAAGGGTCAACAATTTATGTTACAACTGATATATGTTATAAGAAATAAATTATGCTGAAAGATAAACAATATCATGAATAATCTGAATAAAATTATTAAAATATGCTCTAAGCTTTGAATCAAGAACAAGGTTGAGAAGAGAATGCCCTTTCAAACTTGTCATCTATGGCATACATAGGAGAGCATCTATGGGGCTGGAGAGATGGCTCAGCCGTTAAAGGCTAAGCTCACAACCACAAATATAAGGAGGCTATCTATGGTTTTCTGTTCAGCCAGTCTCTAGCTGTGGCTCATAATCTTTGGAGAAGATATTGATTCTCTTAGTAAATAAACCCAGCAAATCTTCCAGGATGTAAAATTCTCCGGTCCTGTGGAGCAGGCTTCTAATTCCAGTTGTTTGGAAAAATAAGCAAGGCAGATCACAAGCTGTCCAGCTTGATCTTGAAACCACTCTACAGACCAAGATGGGCAACTCAGTGAAAACTTTTTAGGATAAAAATTAAAGAGAGGGTCCAGACTGATTGTTTTTCAATGGTTTGGGTACTGTGTGAAGACCTGGGTTCAACGTACAATAGAACAGAAAGTTCCCAGCAACCCATTTGCCTTCTTTAGGGATCAAAACTATGAATAAGTACAGCTGCAGTGGACTGATGACCTTTTGTGACTAAGAAACTGAAATTGCAGATGTTAGATAAAGATAATGACAGTGTCTGAGACAGGATTGGACTGCTTTTAAGAAAAAAGCAACAGAAAATTGAGAAGGATCAACTTACACATTTTCAAGAAAACATGACAAAGGCCTGCAGCTCAGGAGAAAAGGAAACTTTTTGCAAGCATGCTTACCATGGTTGCAGTTTGATGGGATCACAGAGTCAGGCATATGAGGTTATTGAGAAAGGGATGCAGTAAACACAGACAAAGCACCATTGTCAGAGAAAGCACTGAGCTCTGAAGGAGAAAAAGAGACCCCCAAAGTGAAAATGATGATGGCTGGAACAGAGATTTTGAAGAAGAACAAGACAAAAACAAATCAAAGGCAATTCAACAGAGTAGAGAGAAGTATATCAAACTATACAAGGGAAGAAGAGAGCTTTACTGAAAATCAAATAAAAAATAACATGCCTTGTTTATAGTCTGCACTTTCCTAAGGAAAAACAAGAGCGACAGTAGCTATAAGTCACAGTAAAGAAGGCACAGACTAATATAGAGGCCATATCAAGTGTATATAAAGTTTATAAGGAGGAAGAACCATGTTTTTCCACCCTTGCAAAATCTGGAAATTGTCACTATAGGAAATCACAGACAGTAGAATATCAGATATGAAAGCTGGATGAAAGATGTGCATTTGAAAGACAGTTTTAAGAAGAAAGATGACAGGCATATTCATTTTAAAATTTTGCTATATGGAAAGGAATAATAAAGGAGAGACACTGCAGAACAGACACTGGAGGAATTATTAGTTATTTTAGCAGAAATATTTACACAAAATAAATTATGCAACTAAGATATTCTGGTGAAATCTTTAAAGTGTTTAAAGCTCTTAAATCTTTTTTTTTGTGGGTTGTAGCATATTTGTTTGATGTTTAAATAATGAAAATCCTCCTTATTATAAACAACCAGAAATATAAGTTGTGTTTTGCCTAATTAACTTAAAATTCTAATAAAGGAAAGTGCATAAAAACATCAGATAAACAACGTTCAATTTGCATTGCTTTGATTTTAGCAACAGTAAGTAAAGATAAATACCCAAGTAAATGTTAAGTAATGTCTAACTTTTCATTTCTTCATAAGCCCAATTATTGATTTGTATTTTCCAAAATGTTTAGAATAAAGCTGTATCTATAAGCCTCATTTTTTATTTTACTTGATTTTAAATTTGGTGGTAGTATATCAGCATTTTCTCACATTTTATATGGCACAGCTATATTTTAATTAATCTTAAATGTATATATATATATATATATATAATGAAGTCACAAAAATCATCTAATAAGTTAAAATAAAATTGCTTTTCTTCTGATAAATCAGTATAAGATTTAATTATTCAGATACATTACAATTATAAAAATTATGACATAATATATCACTCAACATCACTTGGTTTTCATATGCTAATATTTTTTGACTATATACTAATAACCTGGAATGTTTGTCAAAGGCAGGAGAGTAAAGCGTATAAAGGGAACATTCTACAAGTTTTGTTCACTTTGCTTTATGAAATTTCTCATCATTTATATACTTATAGTGGCAGTTTGTTATTTTATATACACAGACAGCCAATTTTCTCACATGAAACATTTCTAGCATTGTTTTAGCTTCTCCAAAAACCCCAAATATTGTATCATATATGGCATAGTCACAGCAGTAGATTATAAAGTAATGGCAGATGTAGCCACGGAGAGTAGCAACTCCAGTGATGCATGGAATGAGTCAAATCAGAAGCTGGAAAAAGAGCAGAGTTAGGGCATCAGTACTAGATGAAATCTAATGGCTGTGCACCCAGGCTACAGTGTCAATCTACTAGTAAAAGGTTCTAGATCAGAGTCCGTAAGAGCCTGTGATTTACCTAAGGTCGCAATTTGTGGTGTGTGGAAGAACCTATAAAAGAAAGGTTTAATGTCTCAAAGAAAAGGCAGTCCTACAAATGCAAATTTAATTCTAGGAAGAATCCTTGCCTCCTTGGGAGAAGGCCAGCCCTGTGGTTCTCTCCATGTCTTTACCAGTAGGGTTAGTGCTCACTATGGAGGGCATCTTCATTGCCTACTCTACTGATATAATATGAATCTCATCCACAAATGTCCATTCAGTAAATGTCAAAGCAGCTCAGACTTTATAAAGCATGTCTGTCACCTAACATGAACCATACTATGCATTAATGGAAATGTGCCTGTGTTTCTAAACTATAAAAAACAATCTTAACACGGAGACACTTTCTTTTACAGAAGTATGATTTACATGAAAAATATTTATAAATTAATTATGAAAATGAGTCATTAATGAGAATGATTTGTTTATTAGTATTTCTGTAGGATTTATACTTCTAGAGCATATTACATGTGACTGTGACTATTTTAACTTTTTAAAACTACTGCGGCAAAAATAGTATAACATTGATCTGATATCATATAGGTTAGTTCATAACCTTTCAAAATCTCATACTTTAGCTCTAACCAGAAAGAATTTGTTGTTTTAAAAATAAAAATCCCAACTATTCTATTTTACCTGACGACTCACAAGCCATATGCCGGTGGTGAAAGCCTATTGGCTTAGAGAGGCAGAGAAAGCAAGCAGCTGACCATCCTACTCAGCCAAAGTCCTAGAAGGAAAACGCCCCTTCTCCATACCGGTCATCTTTCTTCTTAAAACTGTCTTTCAAATGCACATCTTTCATCCAGCCTTCATATCTGATATTCTACTGTCTTAAAAACCCTTCGAACTGAATGCAATTCCTTTGTACTTCCTGTCATCTGGCTACATGTGCTGCCTGTTGACATAGGGCTAACCTTATGTGATCCTGTTTACAGAAAGCTTTGGGATAAAATGTGTGTGCTAGGGCCGAGCCACACTACAGCCACCTGTTTATAATAAACAGAAAGTTCTTGGATTAAAGATGTATGCTAGGGCAGAGCCACACTACAGCTAGAAAGAGTTTTTTCCAGTTCGCAATCTTGTGGTTCACAGTATGATCAAATATTCTGCAACAGAATCCTGTTGCTCTAGGATCTAAGAGTCTTTTAAAATGTTATTACTCACCCACATCCTCCAGTCTTAAGTAGGAATATAAACCTAGCTTACAGGCATAACAAGCAAAGGCAGATAGCCTCATGACAGAGAAGATCGGAGGTAACATCAGGAAGAGTTTTGAATCCACACATCCCGATGTGTTCACTAGGCCCTAAGGAGCTTAACCATCTTGGCTTCGTTTCTGGGAATTTGAGTTCCATTGCCGAGCACCATTGCACTAACGTGAACACAACATTTAAGTTAGTCATGTGCATTTTAATTTGCTTTGATAATATTTAAGATGGTTTTGTTTCCCCATTCCCTGTACTCAGTGAAATAGGTCCCCAGTGCTGACTGAAACACTGCTCAAGAATATGTACTCTGTAGTTGTAGATGTAACTCAGTTGGTAGAGTGTTGGTATAGCATACACAAGGCCATAGGCCCCATTCCCAGCACAGCATAAACAGACATGGAGGTAAAAGATTAAAGGTACAAACCCAGCACTGTAGAGGTGAAGGGAAGTATCAGTTCAAGGTCACCTGAGCCACATAGGGAGTTCAGGGTCAGTCTGGCCTACGCTGACACTGATGTTAAAAGCAGTTCCATAGTGAAAAATAAAATATACCAAAATTGAAGGGAAAAAAAGAAGCTAAGCTTTCATGTAAGCTCTTAATTTTTTTTAAACCATAAATTAAAAAAATAAGTACTGTCTCAAAAAAATATAGACTAGTTTGAATTAGTGTGATTGTTACCAATATCTTGGATTAAAACCATGCACTCAAATATCCTAAAGAAATGAGCTCTCCAATGAAAGGGTCAAACTATAGTGCTGAACATGGAAAAGACACTATCTGTATGATCCTCTGAGAAGGAGTTCAGCAAATGGAGTACAATAATTCCAATTCTGCCTTTGTGAGTGACATGGGCTTCCAGTTTAAACAGAGGAAAAATTGCTAATGGGATAATAGGCGTGCATTTTTATGACTGGTATGTATGCTATATGCATATCTATATGCTGTGTACTAATGTACATGTCTTTGCATTCGTAACCTTAGGGTGGTCAGAAGTTGATGTCAGGTGTCTTTCTATATGGTACTTCACATTCTAATATTTATATGCTTATTGGGTTGGATCCATAATTTGGGGTAGACTAGAAATCATGATCTTGCTTTATCCTACATCGAACTTAGCACTGCAGTTCCACAGATCCACCATCACAACCAACTTCTACATGATTTTAGGGAATCTGAAATCAATTAGCCATGCTTGCAAAGCAAGCACTTTACCTATGTTACCCTAGCACGGCAGTCTGAAATTGTTTGATCATCATTGTCATTCTTGCTCTGCAATGCTATTTTATTGAAGTCTTAATTAAGTCAAAGGGATGATTTGGTTCCTTGTAAGCCCATAACTCATACTCTATGACATAACCTCAGCATCATAGAAATTAACCTGTTTCTGAAAAAGCAGTATAGGGTAGTTTTGATATTCTATCATACATATGCTCATTAATCTGTCCAGCTGTTCATAAAATTCAACATAACAGTAGCTAAGTGCTTTATAGGGCTCATGAACCAAATATTGTCAAACTGACAATATGATTCCAGAAAGAGCTAGACACAAAATGTCAAATATACTTTGTATAGTACTTTTATTTACTTTATAGGTTCTTACAAGAAGTTAAAGTTTGGTAGCAAATGTAGGGTCTATATACCTGTTCTATGATAATTTATTATGTGTGTGCATAACCATAGCAATATTGAAGGCCTTTACTACCTGTGGAATTTCTTGATGTTCTCAATATTTCTTGCTGTACCATCATTTTTATCACTTTTAAATCTTGATCCAAATATTCACAGGTTGAAAGAAGCAAACACAAAAATCCACCAAGAAAACATAAACAAGGAAAAACAAGATAAATAAGTAAGCATGATATTAATTATCAAAAACTTTCCAAGATTCTATTTCTCAAAAAATTGCATACAGTGTTTCTAGGATACAAAGAACATGAGTTTATCAATTACTACTGGACACTTTTAAAATCACCATATACAGCAAAGGCAACGCATTTGCAGGCTAGTCAGGTTTGCAGCGTGGTACCACTGGCAACCTCCGAATTTGCAGTGGTGTAGCAAACAAAAGACTATAATGTAGTTTAAAGCGGTTAGCTTCCATAAAAGATCTAACACTGCTTACAAAGTTATTTTCCCAGTGTAATTTTAATTGTCTCCATTCCCAGTTCTCATTTTAATAAGGCTTAGATATCTTAAATGTTTGATTTTAAATCACAAATGCATTTCTCTACTCTTTCTATGCTTGGCTTTTGATGAGATGTGCTTAAATGTGGAAATGGCCCAATTATAACTATTGCTACTCTAGCCAAACTGGAGAAACAATTATGTAGAAGATAGGAAAGAAATGTATATACTCCTTTTAGATATTTAAAGAAAAAAATCTATAGTTTGTTTTCATAAAATTTTATATACTTTTTCTCAAACACATAATGAAAATAACTAAAACTGTAATATTACCAGTTTTTTTAAAAACTGTCTTACTGGGGTTATTTAGATTTTCCAAGATAGCAAAGTTTAGATTTTAGATTCATCTACAGTTATACCTGTGAGAAAAAATGGCTTAGTCCTTTGCATCAAAACTGTTCCTAGAAAAAGTAAATAAAAACAAACATGAGCACATTCAATTACCACTTTTGCTGTCATGGATTTTGCCATAGTCAACACAATACTGTGACTACTAAGGCAAATTCACCTGCAGTGCCCATAGTTCAAATATTTCCACTTAAAAGTTGCTACAGAGAAATTGCAGTGAAGTACAATCTGTTCCAACCTGGTTTGCTGCCTCGATTTTCTTTGTCACAGAGATAATTGGCCAGAGAATAGCGGGCTTCCTGTGGGCTCTGTGAGGAGAAATAGCATGCACAAATGCCCAAAGGTCATTTCTCGTTCATGGAATAGCTTAGGTTTATTCTAATATAAATATCATTGCCTGAAAACATCTTTAATCCTTCACATTTATTACTGTGATGAATTTCATATATCAATCATATTCATGGTGCTTTGATTTCAGTTATTACAATACCTTACAGTGATCGTATATTTCATGTATTACACATCTCTCTCATTAAAGTATGAGCTAAACGAGAACAGGCGTTGGACTTATTTAACTTATTTCTTATTTCCTATTCCTCAGTATTTAACCTACCACAGGTGAAGAACTTGGTATTACACAGATAATGAAATATATGTTATATATGAAGGTGATAAAAAGTCCCTTTTAAATATTTAATCTCTGAGCATTTCTTTATATTTTACTACAGTCACTTTTGACACAAATGGATCTCTCTTATGCAAAGTTTACAACCATTTCTTATTTAAGATTTGTGAATTTTTTTACATATATATGTATATATATATATCATAAGTCTGTAGAATCTCATGCAGATTTTTAATGAGTTTACTAAAATTTAAATGGTTAAGAAGAGATAAGGAATTATAATATTGATTTGTCAAGATTATTTGTCAATTACCAAATAACATAGCATAAATTATATAATTTCTTCTTGTGACCAGCGATTGGATTCCAGGTATTGGAAGATGTCTGTGGATTGGGCTAATTATAGCTAAGCTTACTCATGCTTCCAGGGAAATTCATACATGGCTAATCTAGACAACTATGCAGGGGAAGTTGGAAAAATTGGATTGGATTTTAATATTTATTTTTATTAGTTTTTATTTTGTCTTCATGCTGCATGTATGCGCATACAAACATTTGTGTGTGTGGCTGTAGGGTAGAGCCACCTAACATTGGTATTGGGAAAATATGCATGTTTTCTTCAGGAATAGCAATCACTCCTAATTCCAGAGCCGCATCTCCAGCCACCAAAATTGTTATTATTATTATTATTATTATTATTATTATTACTACTACTACTACTACTACTACTACTACTACTACTAGTAGTAGTAGTAGTAGTAGTAGTAGTATTTTGCAAATATTATACTAGTGTCATCGTCTCTTGATTGTGAAAGGGTCTACTACTCCTGAGCATCTATTTAGATTCTAGCACTTGTGGAAGGCTGCTTTGCTTCTTTATAGTTAACAGCCTATAGAATAAAATGATGAAAATGAAAGATATTGGAAGAAAATAATTCTGACTCTGAAACAATCAGTGACATCATAAACTTCCCAGAAAGTTGCTACAATAACTATCTAAATCTGGCTTCAGAAGTCTTACATCTTTTAAACTTAGTATCTGTCAAAGGCTTTCTGATAGACCATAGAGATCTATTGTTATGTAGATAGTAAGAAATTAGTGGGGAAGGAAGAGAAATAATAATCAGAATTATGGTGTGGTCAGCCATCCGAGAGAGAGAAATCTGAGGAGATGGTAAAATACTGAGGGGTACCTGGCCTGGGCTGAGAGGTCAGGGGAGGATTCCCAGAAGGTATGGAAGTAGAGTCAGATTAGGAGATAAAAATGAGAATTGTTGAAAAAAGAAAGAAATTAGTAGGGTTATAATACATCAGGGTTAAGAATGCCTCATCATAATCAACAGCATATAAGACTAAGGACTGTAACTGCTAGTCCATAACTACTAGCCATAAGCAAGAGAGACGTGAAAGCCATGTTTCTTGTCCTAGAAAGTCAGGAAACACAGCAATCTTCTTGGAATGTGGTTTATTGATGATAATTATTTCAACCTGCTACAAGAAACCCATGTCAGATAAAAGTATGATATATCAAGAGTCTCTCTCTCTCTCTCTCTCTCTCTCTCTCTCTCTCTCTCTCTCTCT